>JAJQQW010000001.1:125372423-125972423 GCA_025583905.1 Ia io | reverse complement strand
GTCGAATTTCTCTTGTTTTAAGCCACCAAAGTTGAGGCAATTTGTTATGGCAATTTTAGGCAATTAGTACAGACAGTATTGGTTTGACATGATTCTTAGAACAAAGTTAGTCTCCCATCGAGCAATAACTATTTTGATTCTTTTGCTTATCTATAATAATAAAAGTGTAACATGCTAATTAGACCAGACAGCCAAATGACCTCCCAGATGTAATTCCGGACATCCTTCTGGATGAAGCTGCAGTGGCGGAGGCTGAGGCAGAGGCTGTTAGGGGGGATCAGGCAGGCAGGCAGAGTGGTTAGGGGCGATCAGGAAGTTATGCAGAGTGGTTAGGGGCAATCAGGCAGGCAGGCAGTGGTGGTTAGGGGCAATTAGGCAGGCAGGCAAGCAGTTAGGGGGCATCAGGCAGGCAGGCAAGTGGTTAGGGGCCATCAGGCAGGCAGGCAGAGTGGTTAGGGCTGATCAGGCAGGCAGGCAGGCAGGTGAGCGGTTAGAAGCCAGCAGTCCTGGATTGCGAGAGGGTGCAGGCTGGGCTGAGGGACCCCCCAAACCCCATGTGTGAATTTCATGCACTGGGCCTCTAGTTTTAATAATAAAGTGCTACTACTAATCCATTCTAAGTGATACCCCAAATGGGTAAACATACACTTTTTAAAAGACAATAGAGTGAATTTTAAATATGTTATATTCTTTATTTATAAACAACTATCTTATCTCTAACCACTGCACTGTACATTCAAGCTAAAGTATTTGTGGTTTCTACATTTCCCTCTTTGCTCACTTTGGAACAATATGAGAACAATAACAGAAGACAATTCTCCATATGGAGTCAATTGCAAAAATAACTTTTAACTTTCTGAAACAAATGTTTGGTGATAAAAAATTCCAAACTCCTATTATTCTCTTTCAAAAGTTCTCTTTTCTATAACATCAAGTAATTCCTATTGCTTTTCCAATAGTTTGCATTTTGTATTGCTGTTGATAAGAGTATGTGCTTATCTATTTGACATTACAACTGAAAATTAGAAAGCAATATTTAGTAAACCACTTTATAGCCAATAGACCCTAGAATTTTGTGATAGCTGCCTGGTTATCTTGTTATCTGAAATGTATTTTTTTTGTGGTTTTAATTTTTTTAAATTGTTTAAAGTATTACTTATAGTAGTACATACATCTCCTTTTTTTTCCCCATTGACTTTCCCCCAGCCTCCCCTAACCCCTGTTGCATGACCTCATCCCACACCTCCCAGTGTCTTGTGTCCATTGGTTGTGCTTATATGCATGCACACAAGTCCTTCGGTTGATGTCTTTCCCCTGCTTCCCAACACTCCCCAGGCTTCCCACTGTAATTTGACCGTCTGTTCAATGCTTTACTGCCTCTGTATCTATCTTTTTGTTCATCAGGTTACAATGCTATTTATTTTCTATAAATGAGTGAGATCATGTGGTATTTTTCTTTCATTGTCTGGCTTATTTCACTTAGCATAAAGCTCTCCAGTTCCATACATGCTGCTGCAAATGGTAGGAATTCGTTCTTTTTTATAGCAGCGTAGTATTCCATTGTGTACATGTACCATAGTTTTTTAATCCACTCATCTGCTCATGGGCATTTAGGCTTTTTCCAACTCTAAGCTATGGTGAATTGTTGCTGCTATGAACATAGGGGTGCATATATCTTTTCTGATTGGTGTTTCTAGTTTCTTGGGATATATTCCTAGAAGAGGGATCACTGAGTCAAATGGGAGTTCATTTATAGTTTTTTGAGGAAACTCCATACTATTCTCCACAGTGGCTGCACCAGTCTGCATTCCCACCAGCAGTGCACGAGGGTGCCTTTTTCTCTGCATCCTCACCAGCACTTGTCGTTTGTTGATTTCTTGATGATAGCCATTATGACAGGTGTGAGATGGTACCGCATTGTCGTTTTGATTTGCATCTCTCAGATAATTAGTGACTGTGAGCATGTTTTCATATGTCTCTTGGATTTTCCTTCTGTATTCTTTCCAAAAGTTTCTATTGAGGTCCATTGCCCATTTTTTTATTGGATCATTTATCTTCCATTTACTAAGTTGTATGAGTTCCCTGTAAATGTTGGAGATTAAACCTTTATCAGTGATACCATTTGCAAATATGTTCTCCCATGCAGTGGGCTTTCTTGTTTCGTTGATGGTTTCTTTTGCTGAGCAAAAGCTTTTTATTTTGATGTAGTCCCATTTGTTTATTTTCTCTTAAGTTTCCATTGCCCTAAGAGTGGTATCGGTGAAGAAATTGCTTCGACATATGTCTGAGATTTCTTTGCCTGTGGATTTCTCTAGTATTTTTATGGTTTCCCGTCTTATGTTTAAGTCCTTTATCCATTTTGAGTTTATTTTTGTATATGGTGTAAATTGGTGGTCTAGTTTCATTTTCTTTCCTGTATCTGACCAAATTTCCCAGCACCATTTATTGAAGAGACTGTCTTGACTCCATTGCATGTTCATGCCTCCTTTGTCAAATATTAATTGAGCATAGTGGTTTGGGTTGATTTCTGGGTTCTCTATTCTATTCCATTGGTCTATATGTCTGTTCTTGTGCCAGTACCAGGCTGTTTTGAGAACAGTGTGCTTTGTAATACAGCTTGAAATCTGGCATTGAGATCCCACCTACTTTGTTCTTCTTTCTCAGGATTGCTGCAGCTATTCGGGCTCTTTTTTTTTTTTATTCCAGATGAATTTTTGGAGCATTTTTTCTAGGTCTGTGAAATATGCCATTGGTATTTTAATGGGGAGTGCATTAAATCTATAGATTGCTTGGGTAGTATAGACATTTTAATGATGTTGATTCTACAAATCCATGAAGATAGTATGTTCTTCCATCTGTTTACATCTTCCTATATCTCTTTTTTCAGTGTCTGGTAGTTTTCCGCATATAGGTCTTTTACCTCCTTAGTTAAGTTTATTCCTAGGTATCTTAATTTTTTTGTTGCGATGGTAAATGGGGTTGCTTTTTTAGTCTCTTTCTATAAGTTCACTATTGGTGTATAGAAATGCCATAGATTTCTTAGTGTTAATTTCGTATCCTGCTACATTGCCAAATTCATTTATTTAGTCTAATAGATTTTGATGGAGTCTTTAGGGTTTTTTATGTATAATATCAAGTCAACTGCAAATAAGGACAGTTTTACTTCTTCTTTTCCAATTTGGATGCCTTTTATTTCTTCTTTATGTCCAATCGCAATGGCTAATACTTCCAACACTATGTCGAACAGGAGTGGTGAGAGTGGGCATCCCTGTCTTGTTCCTGTTCTTAGGGGAAATGGTTTTAGTTTTTGCCCATTGAGTATGATGTTAGCTGTGGGTTTGTCATACAGGCTTTTATTATGTTGAGGTAAGATCCTTCTATTCCCACCTTGCTGAGAGTTTTTATCAAAAATGGGTGTTGGATTTTGTAATGCTTTTTCTGCATCAATTGATATGACTATGTGGTTTTTATCTCTCAATTTGTTTATGTGATGTATCACATTTAATGATCTGCAGATATTGTACCATCCTTGCATCCCTGGGATAAATCCTACTTGGTCATGGTGTATGATCTTTTTGATGTACTGCTGGATCTGATTTCCTAGAATTTTGTTGAGGATTTTGTCATCTATGTTCATGAGGGATATTGTCCTGTAATTCTCTATCATTGTGTTGTCTTAATCTGGTTTTGGTATTAGGGTGATGCTGGATTCATAGGATGAGCTTGGAAGTATTCCTTCCTCTTGAATTTTTTGGAATAGTCTGAGGAGGATAGGTTTTATTTCTTCCTTGAATGTTTGGTAAAACTTCCCTGTGAAGCCATCTGGCCCCAGGCTTTTGTTTGTTGGAAGTTTTTTGATGACTGCTTCAATTTCTCCCATAGTTATTGGCCTATTGAGATGTTTAGATGATTCCTGATTGAGTTTTGTAAGGTTGTATTTTTGTAGGAATATGTCCATTTCCTGCAGGTTGTCCAGTTTGTTGGAATAGAGTTGTTCATAGTATTTTTTGACAATCCTTTGTATTTCAGTGGGATCTGTTGTTATTTCTCCTCTTTCATTTATGGTTTTGTTAATTTGGGTCCTCTCTCTTTGCTTCTTGGTGAGCCTGGCTAGAGGTTCGTCAATCTTCTTTATCCTTTCAAATAACCAGCTCTTGATTTTGTTGATTTTTGTATTTTTTTTTGGTCTCTATGTCGTTTATCTCCACTCTGATCTTTATCATTTCCTTCCTTCTGCTTACACTTGGATTTTCATGTTGCTCTCCTTCTAACTCTTTGAGTTGTAGGGTTAGGTAATTTATTACCATTGTTTCTTGTTTTTTGCAGTAGGCTTGTAGTGCTATGAACTTCCCACTTAAGACTGCTTTCACTGTGTCCCATAGATTTTGGATTGTTGTGTTTTCATTGTTGTTTGTTGCCATAATGTTTTTTTATTTCTTTTTTGATCTCTTTGGTAACCCAGTCATTGTTTAATAGCATGCTATTTAGTCTCTATGTGTTTGATTTTTTTGGATTATTTCTATTGTAGTTGATTTCCAGTTTTATGCCATTGTGATGTGAGAAGATGCTTGATATGATTTCTATCTTCTTGAATTTGAAGAGACTTTGCCTGTGTCCCAATATGTGGTCTGTCTTTGAAAATGACCCATGTGCACTTGAGAAGAATGTATATTTTGTGGCTTTGGGGTGAAATGTTCTGAAGAAGTCAATTAATTCCATCTGGTCTATTGAGTCATTTAGGATTGATGTTTCTTTGCTGATTTTTTGTTTAGAAGATTTGTCCAATGGTGATAGTGTGGTATTAACGTCCCCTACTATGATTATATTGCTGTCAATCTCTCCCTTGTTATCTCCAGGAGTTTTTTTATGTGTTTGGGTGCTCCTGGATTGGGTGTGTATATGTTTACCAGAGTTATTTCTTCTTGTTAGATTGCTCCCCTTAGTGTTATAAAGTGGCCTTCCTTATCTCTTTTTATGTACTTCACGTTGAGATTTAATTTGTCAGATATATATAGTATTTTCCAGCGTATAAGACGACTGGGCATATAGAAGATTTTCTTGGGTTAAAAAGTCGTCTTTGCTACCCCAGATTTTTTTTTCATTTCCATTCACCTGAAAAACCTTTCCATTCTTTCACCATCAGTCTGTGTGCGTCTTTTTTTCTGTGGTGAGTTTCCTGTAGACAGAAGATATATAAGTCATGTTTTCTTATCCACTCAGTTACCCTATGTCTTTTGATTGGGGCATTTAATCCATTTACATTTAAAGTTATTATTGATAGGTACTTGTTTGTCATCCTTTTTATTCTTTACCTCTATGTTCCTTCTTCGCTTCCTATTTCTTCTTTTTACAGCAGACCCTTCAGCATTTCTTGCATTGCTGGTTTGGTGATCATAAACTCCCTTAGTCCTTTTTTGTCTGTGAAGCTCCTGATTCCACCTTCAATTTTGAATGATAGTCTTGCTGGGTATAGTATTCTTGGATTCAGTTTCTTGCTTTGAATCACTTTTTATATTTCATTCCATTCCCTTCTGGCCTAGTGTGTTTCTGTTGAGAAATCAGTTGATATTCTAATAGGAGATCCCTTGTAGGTAACTTTCTGTCTCTCTCTGGCAGCCTTTAATAATCTTGCTTTGTCATTGATGTTTGACAGTTTAATTATGATGTGTCTTGGTGTTGGTCTTTTGGGGTTCAACTTGTTTGGGACTCTATGTACTTTTTGGACTTGCATAGTTCTTTTCTTGCCAATATCAGGGACGTTTTCTGTCATTATTTTTTCAAACAGGTTTTCTATCCCTTGCTCCACTACCTCTCCTTCTGATACCCCTATTATGTGGATATTGTTTCATTTTGTTTTTTTCCAAAGCTCCCTTAGGCTCTCCTCTTGCTTTTTATGTCTTCTTTCCAGTTGCTGCTGTGTTTGTGTGTTTTTTCCTACCTTGTCTTCTAATTTGCTGATGTGGTCCTCAGCCTCTTCTAGTCTATTGTTTAAGCCTTCCATTGTGTTCTTTATTGCAGCTATGTCATTCTTCATCTCCTCTTGGTTCCTTTTAATGTTGGTGACATTCTCATTCAGCTCTTTATAATTCTCATTGTGTTGTGTGGATTTTTCATTGAGTTGTGGGTATTTGTCATCCAGCCATTTAAACATCCTTATAACCATTACTCTGAATTCTTTCTCTGGTATGCTGCTAACCTCAATTTCATTTAAGTCCCTTTCTGGTGATTCTTCTTTTTCTTTCCCTTGGCAATTGCTTTTTTGTCTCCCCATGTTTTGCTGTAACATTTTAATTGTAGGTCCAATTGGTTTGATACTCAGGTTCTTTTGGGAATGGTGCTACTGGTGTGATCTCTCAGGTCTCCTGGGATTGGTAATCTAGTGTAGCTCCCTACTTGAGCTATTTGGGTTCTCTTGATGTAGGCCTGTGAACTGGAAAGGTACAACTCTGATGTCTAGAAGTCAGCAACCGCAAAGGGATGTGTCCTAATGTTTGCTGTCTTGCACCCTTGATTGAAATCGCAGTGGAAACCCACAGTGGCACCCAGGAACCATCTGTTGGGGTGATGGGTCTCAGGAGTCCTGCGCTCTGGAAAGGCATGACTGTGGTGTCCAGAGTTCTGTAGTTGTGGGGTGGGCAGACTCAGCTTTTGCTGCTGCACCTGTAGTGTATATGCACACACTTCCAGTGGTGGTTCACAGGGGCACCTGCAGTGCATTTGTCAGTGAGGGGCTCTGAAGTACTCTGAAGGACGCTGGCACTACAGCCGCGTAATTGAGGCATTTGTGGGCAAGTATCCAGGATGAGTGAATTCAGAATTTCTACTGCCAAGAGGAGTGCTTCCCTGTTTGTCCAAGATCACACCCAGAAAGGACTCACAGCAGCTCCCACAAGTGCCCTGTGGATAGATGGGCTCAGGTTGCCTGCCCGTTGGAAATGCGCCCGCAGATTCTGGCAGTGTGTTTGCCACCGCAGAGCTCTGATGCACTTTGAGAGGCCCTGGTGCTAAAGTTACACAGCTGGGGTGTCTGCGGACAGTTATTCAATCAAAGGAAATTCAGAATTTCTACTGCGGGGCAGTGTGCCCTTGTCTGTACAGAATCACACCCAGTGGCTTCTAGGCGCTGCCTACTAAGTGGTGTGCCCTGGATGCCTGCACACTGGAGACACAGGAATGTGGTGTCCAGAGTTCTGCCACTGGGGAGGGGGAAGATGCACTTATTGCTGCGGGAAAAGTGCACCTTTGGAGGTGGAGGTCCGAGGGTCCGTGGGTCTGTGGCTGGGGTAGCAGGATTTTGGCTCTAGTGTCTGCTGGGTCATGGGCAGTGTCAAAGCCCTGACTGGGTGGTGGTGCTGATGAGTTCCCAGAAAAGACCACTGTCCCCTTCAAGATGGCGTGGGCTCCGTGCCCGAATCTTGCAGTCCAGGGAGTGCCCACAGCAGTAGTAGTCTCTCCTTATCCAAGAGAGCCTGGTCTGCCAGCCCCTGCTGCTCCTGCAAGATTTAACTGTCCCTTACTCATGCATACAAACACCACACACATACACACATTCTCCTTTCATACCCTCACTCACTCACTTCCTCTCCCTCACCTCTGTCCTGCCAGCTGCCATATTTTTTCTGTAATTCTGAAATGTATTTAAACACACACACACACACACACACACACACACACACACACACACACTAATCTTTTATTTTTCAACCAAGGAGCTAGCACAATTATTCAGTATAACTTCTAACTTCTTGTGCTAGGAAAACAAAAAAGTTGATTGACCTGGTTAAAGTGGCTTTATCATAGATGAAAACATTGCCCAAAGTCTGCACATGTAGAGTATGTTGTCATTCAAAGTGGATGTGATATCCAAATTCTTAACTGGTGACCTTCATCATTCTTCTATAGAATTAGCTCTACAAAGAGCTTTATTCAGTGGAGGCTCCCAAGATCATATCTGATTCAACATATCTTCTCCATCTGCTTGCTGGGGAGGTTCTTTGACCTAAAACCCTACCATTTTAGTTATTGTTCAAGGTTAGATATCTAACACAGAGGCAATCATCCAGAAGTCTCCCATTAAATAAGAACATGTTACCAGATAGGGGAAGAAATATTCTTAGTTATATGTACTCTAGGCTTCTCTTATTCACAGGATAAATTTCTTTATCCTACCTTATATTTCACATTTTGGAGTCCAGAGAGAACTTTTTTGTATGTTGAGATCCAGAAATGGGTGGTAGGAGTGGAAAGGATATCTTAGCAGGTCCTAGATAATGATACGTGGGGTGAAAACAAATGGATAGCTAATAATTAACTGATAACATCTCTGCTAGAATATCTTACTTATCCACCAGAATGCTCCACCTCTACCCTTGCCATAGGCTTGCATGATAAGCCTGAAGCCTGATGTTACACCTACAGAACTATATTCTGTAGACAACTATAGAATAATGTAAAGATTAAGAGCTTGGGCTTTTACAGTGAGACAGATTAAAATTTGAATCCTGTCTCCACTATTTACTGGCTGTGTGACTCAGGACAACTCACTGAGTACCTCTGAACATTTTTTTAAATGTAAAATGTGGATGATGAAACTTCTCTGATAAATTTGTTATGAGGATTAAATGACCTAATGCTTAACACATTTTCTTGTACATAATTAGCAATGAATAAATATTAGCTATTATTAATGAACCCAAACCAAGCAAATTAGCATTTGTTTCTGATGGTCAGTCACTGAACAGCAGACCCAATGGTTGATTAATTGGTCCAATTTAGTCCCTGAAAAGTTGTAGGTAGCCTTACCCTAAGTCAGCAACTTTCAACTGATGTGCTGTGGCACACTGCTTTGCCTTGGCACATTGGTGTGCCACAAGAGGCATTCAATACCTGGCTATTTACAGGGGCACTGACCTCTTTTCCCTTACATTGTCAAATAAAAAAATGTCAACATCTAACACAACAAGAGTTGTCCAGTGTGAATGAAATAAAAGTTATACATATTTTTTATGAGTTTGGCAAAAAATATAATTTGTTGGTGTGCTGCAAAATTTTAGTAATTAGATTATGTGTGCCATGAGATGAAAAACACTGCCCTATTTGTGGGCAGGTTATATCACCTTACTAATAAAATAGGACGTGAGTGGTCTAATTCACTACTATTAAATGTAACTGCTAGCAATTAGCCAGCTATAGTATGGGGAGTCAGAATGGATGGCAAGGTTTTAGAAGATTCAGCAAACATATTTGGCTGATTGTATTTGGGGAGTGGGGCTGTGTAGGGAGAACCAAATATTTTACTGTATTGACATCCTTTGTCTCCTATCCATACATGAAGAGTAGTATCCTGAATGATTCTGAGCTAGCTTGTTTTCCGGATGGTTGGGCTTCCTCCCCTTCTATCCCTGACAGACACAGAAACATTGTGGAGATTTCTTCTTATTAAGGTAAATGGACTTTTGAGGCAGAAACCTCAGGAAGCTCCAGAAAAGATTAAACTGAGATACCAAAGTGTCTGGTATTCAAAACCAAAGATATCAATAGTGAGAGGGTAAACTTGAAATGCAGGCAGATAGGGCAGGGGTCCAGTGGAAAACAAAGGTATATGAAACATAGGCAGGAGCAGACATGGCAGTTTGAGCCAGACTAACCACAGGAACCAACCAAGCAGAAATAATAAAATGTTTCTGAACTGGCAAGGGTGCGAAGGAAAAGGAACCCTGGTGCACTGCTGGTGGGAATGCAGACTGGTGCAGCCACTGTGGAGAACGGTATGGAGTTTCCTCAAAAAGCTAAAAATGGAACTCCCATTTGACCCAGTGATCGCACTTCTAGGAATATATCCCAAGAAACTAGAAACATCAATCAGAAAAGATATGTGCACCCCTATGTTCATAGCAACACAATTTACAATAGTTAAGATTTGAAAACAGCCTAAGTGCCCATCAGAAGATGAGTGGATTAAAAAAACCGTGGTACATCTACACAATGGAATACTACCCTGCTGTAAAAAGGAAGGAACTCCTACCATTTGCAACAGCATGGATGGACCTGGAAAGCATTATGCTAAGCGAAATAAGTCAGTTGGAGAAAGATAAATATCACATGATCTCACTCATTTGTGGAATATAATGAACACCATAAACTGATGAACAAAAACAGATCCAGAGACAGAGAAGCATATATCAGACCGTCAAACCTCAGAGGGAAGGCAGGGAAGGGTGGGGGGGAAGGGGAAGAGATCAACCAAAGGACTTGCATGCATGCATATAAGCACAACTATTGGACACAGACACTAGAGGGGTGAGGGCATGAACAGGGGGTTGGAGGGGTAATGGGGGGATAAGAATACATATATAATACCTTAATCTATAAAGGAAAAAAAGACGGTTCTAACTAAAATTCAAATTACTTAATTCCATAGTCTATTCTCTTTCTATACATAAACATACAAGGACACATATGTTTGCTATGTATGAAGGAAATTAGTTTCTGCTGGAAACTTTAAAGAAAAATAAATAAATTAAAGCTCTCATTAAAAAAAAGAAGAAGAAGAAAAAGCAGGAGGCATGGGAAACCAAGGGAGGGCCTGTAGTAAACAAACTGTACGAACACATAGGAGCAGGAAAAGTTCAGCATAGGAACAGAGAAAGAACACATAGAAACAGGGAAAGTTTAGGTCTGTTGCTGGGCAAAAACAATTGAGGCAATCAGTCAGGTGGTGACACAGGTAGACATAGAGCAGGCTTGTAGCAAATGCTGGTATGTATCCCTGGACTGCAAGGCTTTAACGGGCAGCCCATTCTTGGGTCCCCCTCCCCTTGTGGGGAGTCTGAATCTGCTTGTAATAAATTTTCCACACTTTTGCTTAAATCTTCTGGTCAGAATAGCTCATTTTTTGGCTTCGCGAGACAGGACCCCAGGAAAACACCTCTGCTCACCGTTCAGGTTATCAATAGTTAGGAGGAAACTTTAACATATACACTTCTAGAGGAAACCAATCAGCTTGGGGCAGGGACATTGGCTGCAAGTATTTAAAGGGTTCTCAAGTGGAAGAGGAAATAGGCCAACTCTGATTTACCGTATTCCAGAGGGGCCAATAGTTATAAGAGCTTGGGAAGCCTATTTGATAAGACTGGGTCGTTCTAATATGCAGTGAGTTCCTCTTGATGAATATGTCTGAGTAGAGGCTTGATGACCAATTTTTAGGGAGGCTAGAGAAAGAATTCATTTCTTATCCCCTCTCTCTTAATCTTTTAATCTTTATTGTTGAAAGTATTACAGATGTCCCCATTTTCTCCCATTGCCTCCCTGCTCCCCACTCTAGGATATGGGTTTAGAAAACAGCTAAGTGTCCTACTTCTAAGATGATGTTACCCAATAGCTCTATAACAAGCTAGAGAATTCATATTTATTATTTCAGGAGGCTTCCATTAAGTTTTGAGTCCCCTTATGGATAATTCCATGCAAAAAAAATGATAAAGTAGTCAAAGAAATAGCTTCAACATCTTTTACTCTATTAAGGCATAGATATTCATTCCAGTTGAAATTACTTTTTAAAACAAGTAAATAGTCTATAACTGGTACTGGGATTATACAGAATACATGCAATTTATAGATATGTATAGTAGGAGGAAGAAAAATATGCACAAATAAAATTACAGCTTGCAAGTTTCAACATTGAAACCCTAATTTAATTTTATAATCCATCCTTATAAAGTCATTGAAGATTTGTAAACCTTTGCCTAATGAGGATCTACATTATAACGGTCAAACTACTCTGAGGATGGAGGAGCAATGTACCTCAAAAACATCTGAAAATCCATTTAATTATATCAAGCCCCATGAATGCATGTATCAAAAACTAGAGGTGTGATTTGGGATCACATATCATCATGGGCTGAGTAGGAGAAAAGAAAACTAAATAAAATTCTGCTCTTTTCCCAAATTAATGGGATTGGCTCGGTTTTGCTTTTATCAAGGAGTAAACCTATGGTGCAGTACTAGCTCAGCAAAATCAATTCCCTAATACTGAATCAATTCCTAATATTGAGTCCTTATAACTTTGGAAAAATCTAGTAGATTTGCCATACCTATTTCTGTGGAAACCCATTGCAGACAATAGAGACTCTGATGTTCATCCAAGCAAAAAGGATGAGTCTAACAGCATACTAGGCTTCCCATACACTGCTGTTTGCACCTTAGATATTATAAACGGAATACTAATCAAGTTTTAATACTTGTAATTAGATGGTTATTCATGCCACTGTAATGTATTTTTCTTCCCAAATTTTGTTTCACAGTTGTCACTCTCTTGATCATTGCCTGAGTTTTGGTGGTATCATTGATAACTTTCTACAGCCTCCACCATTGGTCAATGTGTATTATTAAATGAACAGACTCTTCAGAATCCAATCACTTCTGGTTTATGGCAATAGTCCCCTAAAATGCTCACTTCTTTCTCCCTGATCACTTACAGTCTATTCTCAGAGGGATTCTCCCACAATCAAAGTCCAATCATGGCCCTCCTCTACACAGATACCTCCAGTAGCTCACCATTTTTCTCAGGATAAAAGCCCAAGTCTTGTGTAAGGCCTGATGTAGAAGGTGCTATACAGCTCTGGCCCTTCATTCTTTCTCTGACTGCTTCTCCTACTACTCCCCTTTTCACTTCCTACATGATTCAACTAGTCTCTTTACTATTCCAATGCCTAGAATGTTGCTGCCTTAGACCTTCTGCACTAGTAAAGCTTTTGCACTGGTAAAGCTTTTGCACTACTAATTATGTTCTTCTCGTAGATAACAGAATGACAAACCTCCATATGTCTTTCAGGTTTTTTTCTCAAATCTGACCTTGACTACCCTACTTGAAATTGCAACCCCACCCTCCATTACCCTGTTCTGTTTTATACTTAGGTAGAAATCTAATAAAAATATATATAATCTTGACTTAGCCCATATTGCTCAGTGGTAGGGTAGAGTGTTGCCTGTGCAGCAAAAGTCACAAGTTCAATTCTTGATCAAAGTTATGTACCTGGCTTGCAGGTTCTTTCCCTGGCCCTGGTCAGGGTGGGTGCAGTAGGCAACTAATCAATGTGTCTCTCTGACATTGATGTTTCTATCTATCTATCTATCTATCTATCTATCTATCTATCTATCTATCTATCTCCCCCCTGCCCTCCCTTTCACTCTTTCTAAAAATCAATTAAAAAAATATCCTCAGGTGAGTATTAACAAAAAAATCCATTGAATCTGTATTCTGAAAACTACAAATGCTGATGAAAGAAATCAAAGACCTAAATAAATGGAGAGACACACCATGTTCATGGATTAGAAGAGTATCTATATAAAAGCCTAGCGACCAGAACAATGGAATGACCAGAACGACAAGAACAACTGGTCGCTATGATGCGCACTGTGGTGGCCAACTGGCCCCATCAGGTCCCAATCAGAGCCCCCCAACCTCCTGTGGCCACTCCCCCTGCTGGCCTGGTCCCCTGATTGGCCCCCCCAACCTGGCCAACTGCCCACAGCACCTCCCCGTGGGCCAGCCCCACCCTTGATCAGCCCCCCACCCCAATTGGGGGTGGGGCCAGTAGCCAACCTCCTATGGCCCCTCCCCATAGCCAGCCCTACCCCCAATCACCCCCATTGGGGGGGGAGCCAGCCAGCCAACATCCCATGACCCCGCCCCAAATAGGCCTCCCCAATCAGGGGCAGAGCTAGCCAGCCAACCTCCTACAGCCCCTCCTGGCCAGCCTTGCCCCAGATAGGCCCCCTCCACCCTGATCAGGGGTGGGATGGCCAGCCAACCTCCCACATTCCCTCCCCCTCACTGGCCTGGCCTCGATTGGCCCCCATTGGGGTGGGCCGGCTGGATCCCACCCATGCATGAATTCATGCACTGGGCCTCTAGTACATAATAAAGATGTCAGTGCTCCACCAATTTATATACAGGTTTAACACAATTCCTATAAAAATTCCAACAGGATCATTTTGTAAATATAGACAAGTGGATTGTAAAATTTTTGGAAATGTAAAGAAAGTATAATAGCCAAAACAATTTTTAAAATAATAAAGTGGAGAAATCATTCTACCTGATTTTAAAACTTATTATAATGCTACAGTATTCAAAACAGTGTGATAGTAGTAGAGTATAAACACATAGATCAATGGAACAAAACAGAGAACCCGGGAATAGACCCACACAAGTATCACCAACTGATTTTTAACAAAGGTATAAAAGCTTTCAATGGAGGAAGGATAGTCTATTAGACAAATTGTAATAGAGCAATTGGATATCCATAGGCAAAAAAAAAATGACTTCAAACTAAACCTAATCCTATCTAATAAAAGAGTAATATGCAAATTGACCATACCTCTGCTACACACACAAGCCACGCCCACTAGCCAATCAGGAGCGGGTATGCAAATTAACCCAACCAAGATGGCTGCGGCCACGGAGCTGCAGCAAGCAGGAGGCTTGGGTTTCCCTGGCAATGGAGGAAACCAAGCTACCCTGCTACCCTGGCCGGCCCAGGCCTACACTCAAGGCTACAAAGTTTCAATTATAGAAGATAAATAAATCCCAACAAAAATGGCGGCAGCCACAGAGCTGGAGAGAGCAGGAGGCTTGAGTTGCTCCTGGCAATGGAGGAAGCTAAGCTCCTGCAGCCCTGGCCTGCCTTGGCCTCTGCTACAAAGTTTCAATTATAGAAGATAAATAAATCCCAACAAAAATGGCTGTGGCCATTGAGTGAGCAGGAGGCTTGGCTCCGCTCAAGGCTACAAAGTTTCAATTATAGAAGATAAATAAACCCCAGTTACCAGGGCCTCCGCTTGGGTTGCCAGGGGGCGTGGCCAGCCTGCAAACCACCACAGGCCTCTCACCAAGGCTGCCCCATGCCCCAAGGGAACCCCCACCCTGATCTGGGACACCCTTCAGGGCAAATCAGCCTGCCCCCACCTGTGCACCAGGCCTCTATCCTATCGAATAAAAGAATAATATGCAAATTGACTGACACTCTAACACACAAGATGGCTGGCCCCATGTGGTCAAAGATGACTTCTCCCATGTGGACACAAGATGGCTGCCACAATATTGCCAGCAGGGGAAGGCAGTTGGGAGGGACCAGGTCTGCAAGGGAGGGCAGTTGTGGGTGATCAGGCCAGCAGGGGAGGCCAGTTGGGAGGTACCAGGCCTGCCAGGGAGGGCACTTGGGGGTGATCAAGCCTGCAGGGGAGGGCAGTTAGGGGTGAGCAGGCTGGCAGAGGAGGGACGTTGGGGGTGACCAGGCCTGCAGGAAGGGCAGTTGGGAGTGACCAGGCCTGCAAGGGAGGGCAGTTAGGGGTGACCAGACCTGCAGGGGAGGGCAGTTAGGGGCAAACAGGCTGGCAGGGGAGTGATTAAGGGGTGATCAAGCTGGCAGGCAGAAGTGGTTAGGGGCAATCAGGAAGGCAGACAGGTGAGCAGTTGGGAGCCAGCAGTCCTGGATTGTGAGAGGGATGTCCGACTGCCCGTTTAGGCCCGATATTACCTGAATCGGGCCTAAATGGGCAGTCGGACATCCCTCGAGGGGTCCTAGACTGGAGAGGGTACAGGCTGGGCTGAGGGACACACCCCCAATGCACGAATTTCATGCACTGGGCCTCTAGTATTCTATATAAGATATATCAAAATGAATAATAAATGTAAGTGTATAACATTAGAAAGTAAAACTTTTATTTTATTTTTTATTTATTGTATTGGGGTGACATTGTTTAATAAAACCATACAATTTTCAACTCAATAAAACATCATTTGCATACTGCATAGTGTGCTCACCACCCAAAGTATCCTTCTATCCCCATTTATCCCCCTTTTATCCACTGCCATATTCTCCCACCCACCTTTCCTTCTGGATAGCACCATACTGTTTTCTATCTAAATACCACAATCCCTTCACCTTTCTTCACCCAGCCCCCAGGCCCCTCTCCCCTCTGACAGCTGACTCCATTCTCTGTATCTATGCTTCTGTTTCCATTTTGTTTGGTAATTATTTTGCTGATTAGGTTCCACATATAAGTGACATCATATGGTATTTATCTTTCTCTGATTGGTTTATTTCATTAGCACTTTTTTCATATGTCTCTTGGCCTTCTGTTGTCCATTTTGGACAGTTTTCACATCTTAGCTATTGGGTCTTGATTGCTGTTGTCCCTCTTGTGGGTGGGTTCCATCCTCAGGCTGGCTCACCATGAGGCTCAATACTGACCATTTCAATGGTTATACAGGTGGTTCTCCATATCTCTTCCTGTCTTTCCTCTGAGTTCCCTGCTCTCAATATTTCAGATCATCTTCACTTCAACTGGTTTTTCAAGCCACTTTCTCTGCAGTTCAATCACAAGTTCAGTCCAGTGTTAGGAGCATATGGATGGAGCTTCCTGCCAAAATAAAAGCAGCTATTATTTGGTAAAGGTTAGCCCAGACACCCTGCAAGAACACTGTAACCCAGCTTGGGCTACCTTCCTTGCCTAATGTCTATGTTTTCAATTAAAGTGGTGAAAAATATAAAAGCCTAACACATGGGTTGTATGAGTTACATTTTTCCTACTGATTTCTACTCACTGTAGTGATCTCATTACACTGCTTTGAAATATATTTAGACTTACATTTGGCCTAAAGTGCTGTTGAAGTTTTTATATATTTGATATGTGCTTGAAAAGAATGCACATTCTATAAGTGAAGATTTTAAAAATGTATATGTAGTTTATTATTTCAAAAGTGTTTAATGTGTTATTCATATATTTCTCTGTTTTCCTTATTTTTTATTAAATGCATTGGGGTGACATCTATATATATAAAAGCCTAAGTGACTGGACAACTGAGCAACTGGACAACCAGCTGGTAGCTATGATGTACACTGGCCACCAGGGGGCAGACACTCAACACAGGAGTTTCCCCCTGGTGGTCAGTGCGCTCCCACAGTGGGAGCGCTGCTCAGCTGACTGATGGGTGCCAGATGCAGGGCTGATGGAAGGCAGTATGAGCCTCTCCCACGGACACTCCCCCTGAGCACCCCAGCGGCAGCAGAGGCAGGTGCAGCAGGGCCAGGATGAGTGTGAGTGGCGCTGCGCCCAGCTTGGGCTCAGGCTCCTCACCAGTCGCCTGCCGCTTTGTGCATTACTTCATGCTATACGGGATGAATGCAGACAGTGAGCTAGAGCCCAAAGAGCTGGCAGGTAAGGCCGGCTGTGGTGGTGTGGAGGTCCACTGATCCCCACAGGCCAGGCCGAGGGACTCCACCAGTGCACAAATCCATGCACTGAGCCTCTAGTTGGTTCATAAGATTATATAGGTTTCAAGTGTGCAATTCTATGATACTTCATCTGCATTGTGTGCCCACCACCAAAAGTAAAATCATCTTACATCACTATATATTTGACCCCATTTACACTTTACTACTCCCCACCCTCTTCCCTCTGGTAACCACCATACTGTTTTCTGTGTCTATGAATTTTTATTTGTTTTTCTTATTTGTTCATGGGCTGCTTTTAGTTTTATATTCCATACAGGAGTGAAATCATATGGTGCTTAACTTTTTATCTCTGACTTATTATGCTCAGCATGATATTCTCAAGATCCATCCATGTTGTCACAGACGTTAGTGTTCCGTCTTTTCTTATGCAAAGTGATACTCCATTGTATATATACATCAATTTTTTAAAAAATTTATTTTATTGTTTAAAGCATTAAAAATAGTAGTGCATATGTCTCCTTTTTTCCCCATTGACCTTCCCCCAGCCTCCCCTACCTCCTGGCACATGCCCTCACCCCCCCACCCACAGTGTCTTGCATCCATTGATTATACTCATATGCATGCATACAAGTCCTTTGGTTGACAGTCCAAGTACCCATCAGCAGATGAGTAATACGCTGCTGTAAAAAAGAAGGAATTCTTACCATTTGCAACAGCATGGATGGAACTGGAGAGCATTATTGCTAAGTGAAATAAGCCAGTCAGTGAAAGAAAAATACTACATGATCTCACTCATTTGTGGAAAATAAAGAACATTATAAACTGATGAACAAAAATAGATATGGGGGGGAGGTAAGACATCACATTTTCTTTATCACAGGACACTTTAGTTGTTTCCATGTCTTAGCCACCATGAATAATGCTGCAATGAATATAGGGTGCATATATATTTGCAAATAAATATTTTCAATATTTTTAGTAGATACCCAGAATGGGGGTTGCTGTGTCATATAGTGACTCCATTCTTAATTTTTTGAGAAACTGCCATAATGTTTTCTGTAGTGGCTGTACCAGTCTACATTCCCATCAAGAGTAAATGAGGGTTTTTTTTCTTCACAAGTTCCCCAACACTTGTTATTACTTATCTTGTTGAAAATAGCCATTCTAACTGGTGTGAGGTGGTATCTAATTGTACTTAAAACATCTTTATTGCTTAAAGTATTACATATGTCCCCTCTTTTCCCCCATTGACCTTCTCCAGCCCGCCCCCACCTCCTGCCCCAGGCCTTCACCACCATATTGTCTGTGTCCATGGGTTATGTATATATGCATACAAGTTCTTTGGTTGATCACCTCCCACTCACCTACCCTCCCCGACATTCCCTCCAAGATTCCACACTCTGTTCCATGCTACCATGTCTCTGGATCCACTCCAT
This sequence comes from Ia io, assembly GCA_025583905.1. Classification (NCBI taxonomy): domain Eukaryota; kingdom Metazoa; phylum Chordata; class Mammalia; order Chiroptera; family Vespertilionidae; genus Ia; species Ia io. The sequence continues at coordinate 125,953,753 of JAJQQW010000001.1, read as the reverse complement.
TCATCAGTTTATTTTGTTAATTAAATTCCACATATGAATGAGATCATGTGATACTTGTCTTTCTCTGACTGACTTATTTCACTTAGCATAAATACTCTCCAGGTCCCTTCATGCTGTCTCAGAGGGTAAGAGATCCTTCTTTTTTACTGCGTAGTATTCCGTGGTATAAATGTACCACAGCTTTTTTATCCATTTGTTGACTGATAGACACTTGGGCTGTTTTGAAATCTTAGCTATTGTAAATTGTGCTGCTATAAACATAGGGATGCATACATTCTTTCTGATTGGTATTTCAAGTTACTTAGGACATATTCCTAGTAGTGGGAACACTAGGTCAAATGGAAGTTCCATATTTAATTTTTTGAGGAAATTTTATACTGTTTTCCATAATGGCTACACCAGTCTATAATTTTTATTTGCATTTCCCTAATAGCTAGTAAAGTTGAGCATCTTTTTATATATCTGTTGGCCATTTGCATGTCTTTTTGGGAAAAGTGTCTGTCCTGTTCTCTGCCCATTTTTTAATTAGATTGTTTGTTTGTTTTGTGTTGTGTTGTATGAGTCCATATAACTTTTCGATTTTAACTCCTTGCCTGGAAAATTGGAAAGCAAAACAATGAAACTAGACTACTATTTATCTCCATATAGAAAACTAACTCAAAATGGACCAAAGACCTAAATATAAGACCTGAAACAGTGAATTTTATAGAAGAAAAGATACTTACTACACTTCCGGACCTTGGAATTAGAGAACATTTTATAAATTTGACCCCAAAGGCAAGGGAAGTAAAGGCAAAAATAAATGAATGAGATTAAATCAAACTAAAAGGCTTCTGCACAGCAAAGGAATTTGACAACAAAACAAAAAGGCAATCAACTGAATGGGAGAATATATTTACAAACAACAGCTCTGACAAGGTATTAATATCCAAAATCTATTTTTCTTTAAACTGAGATAAAATGCATGCCTCAATGTTGTGGAAGAATTATTTGTGGGTATTTTTTAGGCTGAAGATGAAGGTAGTTTCTTCCAGGAGGATTTGTGATCAATTCTACCAGGTGCTTGGGAGAATTACCAGTTTAAGATCACCTTTGGTCTGCTTCATAGCCTGATATTTCTTTTACAACCCAGGCCATGAAAACCCAGACTACAATCTCATGTGAGGACAGGCCTAAATTTTTCTTCATTTCTTTTAGTTCCACTGCTTTTGTTAACCCTGGAGAGGAGTATATTTGGTTCCTACCTTCCATCAGAGAACAATCCTTTGGTGTCCAGTTTAATATGGGAAAGAGTCTTTTATTAGCCTCTCCCCCTTGGTAAGGCCTTGAGCTTTTGCTTCTACCCCTTCACCCTGTGAAGCTATCACAATAGAAATCAAAATTTGCCTGGATTAGCAAAACACCTCAGTGCTCACTTCCCTTTTACTATGACCCAGTCGTACTCTGTGAGCCTGTTATTTCTCTCATGCTTTTGGAAAATTTGTACTACCAAGTGTTTTAAGTTCTCATCAGGGGAGTTGTTTTGAGTAAGTTTAAATGGAAGTTCTTACTCCTGCTGGAATTTCTCTCTTTATCTCCTCTCTTTCCCTCTAGGCCATGAGTTCCTTTGTGTCCCCAGTACTTTGTTTAATATATGATCATTATAAATAAATACCTAATACATTCTAAAATATTGAACTGACAGAATAATTTGAACACAGGAGTGTGTGACCAGACATCTAGACTAATGGCCCAATGCTCTTTTCACTGTGCCATGCTATTTCTTCCATCTCAGCACTGTCCATTACTAGTACCTACAACTACAGAGAGAATACAGGAGACCTCTGGTGAAAGCAGGCCCTATCATCTGAATTAAATTTGTGTTGTGGCATTTTAATCATTGACACTTTCACCTCAGCCTAGCTTATTTATCTGTCTGGATTATAGCCCTTCAACCTGTTCTGACACCTGACACTTTCCTTCTCCCTTAGCCTGTGCCTTGTCCACGTAGGTTTCTGATCTCCTGTCCTTTCTCTGGTGCTCCATGCCTGACCTCTGGCTGAAAAACTCAGTTCTTCTGTTATCCAGGGGGCACCTATGCAACCAGGGCTAGATGGATTTTGTGACAATTTTGATCTTTATTCATTTAGTCACTATGATAGAAAAATGTACAAATATGAACCTGATAATATTATCTGCCTCAGCTGAGGTAATCAAGGCATCAAGATTGGGTTTATACATTAGTTTCATGGAGCTTCCATAACAAAGTATCACAGACTTGGTGGCTTAAATAACAGAAATGTATTTCTTCATAATTCTGGAGATTGGAAGTCCAAGATCAAGGTATTGGTGGGTTTAGTTCCTTCTGAGGCCTCTTTCCCTTGGCTAGTAGATGGCTGTTTTCTTCCTGTTTCTTCATATGGTCGTCCTTCTATATGTGTCTGTGTCTTAATCCCTTTTTATAATGACATCAGCCATACTGGATTGGAGCTCATCCTAATGACCTCATATTAACCCAATCACTTCTTAAAGACCATGTCTCCTAATGTAGTCACATTCTGTGATACTGAGAATTAGGCCTCCAACATGTGAATTTAGGAGTAACACAATTCAGACATAAAAGCTTATAACAAAAAGAAGGGTCTCTATGAACTGCCCATGTTACCACATCAATCTCACTAAAACAAATGAGTTTGCCTCCTAGCTACCTAATTTTTGGCAATAAACAGATTTACCTTCTATAAGCATGCTGAAGCATCTGCTTCCTAAGATAAGTGTTGTTTGTTGTGAGAGAATTGGCAAGTATCTGTGTAAAAGTTTGATATTAAATGTTTAAATATTAATTTGTTCTTTGAATGCTTACTAAAGTTATCAGTCTGTTCACCAAATCTCATAATTATATTTAATATTCACTAATGAAACCAACAGGGTAGAATTCTACTCCTAGTTCATTTGTACTAAAAACAAAATATCTTATTTTGTACCCTCTCATTATTTCCCTTTTCCCCAAGTAGTTTAGCGAACCATACAACACTATAAATATTAAATTCTGGAACACATTTAATTGACAAAATATGGCAAAATGTTTGTGTTTAGTAGCTAAAGTGACACTACATGCTCTGGAGGAGAGATGTTTCAGTGGAAAATAATGTAGCAATAATAAAACACGCCATTGAAAATGGGAAGGCATTTGACTGAGAAAGAGAAAAAATATCGCTCACAGCATGGAATTTTGGATGGAGAAATTGATTTTAAGTAGGCTTAACTTAGAGGGTTTGTGTGTCACCACTAACATTGGGCATTTTTGTATTTTTATCTAACATTATTCACAACTTCAAAATAATTATTTTGTTTCTTTCTGTATCATAGAAAACAAGTTATATACACTTACAAGTTTCCAAGGAAATAATGACTAACCCTAGTGAGCAAACCTCTGTCATATACTGCTTTCATTAGCTCATTTCACCTGCAACTCAATCCAGAAGATAGTTACCATTATTTTCCCCATTGTATCGATGAGAAAACTGAGGACAGAGTTCAAGGAATTCTCCCACTGTCATACAATTAGGGAAATAGAGGACCTGAGGCTTGAACTCCACACTGACTCCAAATCCCATTTTAAGCACTATATTTAATCTCTTCTTGCCCCCACATTTCCTCAAGTGTACAGTGTTTAGGATACAAATGAACACCTTGCAATGTTGAGGAAACACTATACCTAGAAATATTAGAAAAATACAAAAATCTGGACAAATAGGAACAGATGTCTATAAGCTAATTAGGGGAAAGGCTAACTGCCTGCCACATTCAGGTACTAAGATATTTTGTTGTTTGAGTTCTTCGTAGACTAGAAAAGCTGGGGGGAAATATCTTATTGTTTGGTAACTTCATGGCTTAATTTATTGAGTATTAGTTAAAAGGTATTATGCAGTGTTTGGGTCTAGCAATAATTAATATAAGAAAGCTTTTAAAAAGTTATCTCATGAAGGACAGGAGATGGCAGCTGGTAGGAATGTGGTGAGGGAAACGATGTGAGTGAGTGAGGAGGCGAAAGGAGAGTGTGGTTGTGTGTGGTGTGTGTGTGAGTAAGTGAGGGACAGTTAAATCTAGCAGAAGTAGTAGGGGCTGGCAGACCAGGCTCTCCTGGACAGGGAGCACCTAACACTGCTGTGGACACTCCCCGGGCTGCGGGATTTGGGCACAGAACCCACACCATCTTAAAAAGGAGAGCGGCCTCTTCTAGGAACTCATCAACACCACCACCCAGACCAGCATTGGACACTGCCTGTGACCCGGCAGCCACTCCAGCCAAAATCCTGCTGCCCTACCCACAGGCCTGCAGACCCTAGGACCTCTGCCTCCAAGGGTGCACGCTGCTGCAGCAGTAAGTGCAACGTTGCCCCTCCCCAGTGGCAGAACTCCGGACACCACATTCACGCATTTCCAGCACACAGGCCTCCTGAGCCCACTGCTACACATGCAGCTCTAAGGTGCCTCTGTGAGCCCCTTCTGGGTGCACTCTTATACAAACAAGGGTGCACTGCCCCAGCAGTAGAAATTCCGTATTCCCTCTTCCTGGATACCTGCCCACAGACACCGCAGTCACGTGACTTCAGCACCAGGGCCCTTCAGAGTGCATCAGTGTGCCAGGCCTGCAAATGCACCATGGGTGCCCCTATGAGCCACCACTGGGCACGCACATATCCAACCATGGAAGCAGCAGCAAAAACAGTCTTCCTACCCCACAGCTGCAGAACTATGGACACCACAGTCGTGCCTTTCCAGAGCACAGGCCTCCTGAGCCCCACCACCCTGACAGTCGGCTCCTGGGTGCCTCTGTGAGCCCCCACTGGGCACGTGCAATTTCAATCAAGGACTCAAGGCAGCAAAAATTGGGACATCCCCCTCCCCGGCTGCTGACTTCTGGACAACGCAGTTCCACCATTCCAGCACACAGGACTACTAAGGCCGCTGCCCCTATAAGCAGCTCCTGAGTGCCTCCTTGAGCCCCGGCTGGGCATGCTCATATCCAAACAATGGCGCATGGCCCGGGGCAGTAGAAATTTGGACCACCCCCTTCCTGGCTGCCTATCCACAGACACCTTGGTCACGTGGTTTCAGCACACAGGCCACCTGAGGACACTGCCACAGCAGGAGACTCCAGGGTGCCTCTGTGAACTGCCAGTAGGCACACTCATATACAACCAAGGGCTCAAGGCCCCAGCAGCAGAAACTCCAAACTTCCTCCTCCTCAGCTGCTGACCTCCAGTCACTGCAGCTGCACCCATCCAGGGCTCAAGCACCCTGAGACCACTGCCGCAGCAGGCGGCCCCTGGGTGCTTTTCTGAGCTGCTGCAAGGGACAACCCCAGCTGCTGACATCCAGTCCCTGCAGTAGCACCACTCCAGCACAAGGGCCCCCTGAGCCCACTGCCCCTGCAGACGCCTCCTGGGCACCTATGTAAGCAGCCATTGGGTGTCCATATCCAACCAAGGGTGCACATCCACCAAAGCAGAAACTGGGACTTCTCCCTCCAAAGGGCTGGTGGCACAACACAATCACTCTGATGCAGTGTGTGGGCCCCACAGACACACACCCCTTGCAGACAGCTCATGGGCCCCTCTGTGTGCTGCCACTGGGTGTGTGCCTCTCCAACCAAGGAACACGGCTCCCTCAGTAGGATCCATGACATCCCCCTCCTGGCTACCTACATCTGGGCAGCCTGCTGCTGGATCCTGAACCCCTTCATGATTCAGAGAGGGAAATCACTTTGGCCAGAGCCCCACTGCCTCAATCACAGACTACAAGACACCCGCCCCCCACTGTCATGGGCTCCAAGCCCCGCATAGTGAGTTGCAGAGTAACACTAATCCAGCAAGAATCACATCACACCGGACAAAGTCACAGCTCCTGAGCCCTAGGCCCAGAGACTCCTTCCTCCGAGGCCATGGACCCTGGGAACCTACAGTGAGCACATACCAGTGAGACCTCAGACAACCTTTTCCACAAGAGCCAGAACAACAATCACATCCAAAACAACTTGCACAACGAAGCTGGGGGTGAGTCGCATTGCTAACACATGACAAGACTTCATCCACAAATAAGAAACTAACATTCAAGATCCAACTACCTCAAGAGAACCCAAATACCTCAAGAAAGGAGCTCCACTAGAATACCAAGTCTAGGAGACCTGACAGATCACATCAGTAGCACCACCCCCAAAAGAGCCTGGGTAGCAAAGCAGTAGGATCTAGGACACAGAAACAATGAAAATATTACAGCAAAACATGGGGAGACAAAAAGCAATTACCAAAGGGGGGGGGGGGAAGAGGAATCACCAGAAAGGGAGTTAAATGAAATTGAGATGTGTAACATGTCAGAGAAAGAATTTAGAGTAATGGTTATAAGGATAAGGATGCTCAAACGGCTGGATGACAAATACACACAACACAATGAGAATTATAAAGAGCTGAATGAGAATGTCACCAACATGAAAAGGAACCAAGAGGAAATGAAGAATGACATAGCTGCAATAAAGAACACAATGGAAGGCTTAAACAATAGACTAGAAGAGGCTGAGGACCACATCAGCAAATTAGAAGACAAGGTAGGAAAAAACACACAAACACAGCAGCAACTGGAAAGAAGACTTAAAAAGCAAGAGGAGAGCCTAAGGGAGCTTTGGAAAAAAACAAAATGAAACAATATCCACATAATAGGGGTATCAGAAGGAGAGGTAGTGGAGCAAGGAATAGAAAACCTGTTTGAAGAAATAATGACAGAAAACTTCCCTGATATTGGCAAGAAAAAAAACACGCAAGTTCAAGAAGCACATAGAGTCCCAAACAAGATGAACCCCAAAAGACCGACACCAAGATGCAAAGGCTGCCAGAGAGAGACAGAAAGTTACCTACAAGGGATCACCCAATAAATATCAACTGATTTCCAACAGAAACACACGAGGCTAGAAGGGAATGGAATGAAATATACACAGTGATGCAAAGCTAAGGACTGAATCCAAGAATACTATACCCAGCAAGGCTATCATTCAAAATTGAAGGTGGAATCAGGAGCTTCACAAACAAAAAAGGGCTAAGAGAGTTTATTACCACCAAGCCAGCAATGCATGAAATGCTAAAGGGAATGCTGTAAAAAGAAGAAACAAAAAGGCAAGAAGAAACACAAACATTAAGAATAAAAATGACGACAAACAAGTACTTATCAATAATAACATTAAATGTAAATGGATTAAATATCATTTACATAGGGTAGCTGAATGGATAAGAAAACATGAGCCATATATTTGCTGTCTGCAAGAGACTCACCTCAGAACAAAGGATTCACACAGACTGATAGTGAAGGGATGGAAAAAATTTTTTCAGGCAAATGGAAATGAGAAAAAAGCTAGAGGTGTAATACTTATATCTGAAAAAAATAGACCTCAAAGTAAAGGCTATAACAAGAGATAAGGAAGGCCACTAAATAATACTAAAGAGAGAAATTCAACAAGACAATATAACTCTGGTAAACATATATGCACCCAATACAGGAGCACCTAAATGCATTAAACAAGTTCTAGAAGATATCAAGGGAGAGATTGATAGCAATACAGTCATAGTAGGGAACTTTAATACCCCACTGAAACCACTGGATTAATCCTTTAAACAAAAAATCAGCAAAGAAACTAATCCTAATTGACTCACTAGATCAGATGGACTTAATTGATATATTCAGATCATTTCACCCCAAAGCTACAGAATATACATTATTCTCTTGTGCCCACAGGACATTTTCAGAGATCCTACCTAATAAAAGAGTAATATGCTAATTGACCATACCTTCACTATGCCCACAGCCAATCAGGGGACTATACAAATTAACCCAGCAAAGATGGCAGGGGAAGGAGGCAGCATCCCCCGCCCATGGGATCCAAGCCATTATGGTAGACCGGGGCAGGCGGCGTGGGTTAGCGCCCGCAGCCGCCTGACCAGGTCTGTGATTGGGGCTTGGAGTCATCCGCTGCTGGCGGTGGTTGACTCCAAGCCCCCATTGCGGACTGGGGCAGGTGGCATGGGTTAGTGCCTGCAGCCGCCTGCACAGGTCCGCGATCATGGATCACGGACCGGGGCAAGTGGCGTGGGTTAACGCCCGCAGCCGCCTGACCAGGTCCCCAGTCATGGATCACAGATCACGGATCACGGACCAGGGCAGGTGGCATGGGTTAGTGCCCGCAGCTGCCTGCACAGGTCTGCAATCACGGATCACGGACTGGGGCAGGCAGCGTGGGTTAGTGCCCACAGCCGCCTGACCAGGTCCGTGATTGGGGCTTGGAGTCAGCCGCCACTGGCGGGGGCTGACTCCAAGCCCCCATTATAGACCGGGGCAGGTGGCATGGGTTAGCACCTGCAGGCACCTACCTGCCCAGGTCCCGGATCGGGGCTTGGAGTCTAGCATAACAAAAAGAATATTCAGCAAAAGCAGGAGACAAGGTTTCATAAGTTCTCCCCAGGTCACCACTGTTGTCTTATACATTTTAATTATCCCAGACTTTGCCTGATGGGATTTGATTTGAATTATGCCTGATAGAGATTACATGGCATGAATTGTAGGCTCATTCTTTCTTTTTGTGGTTGCCTGATTGAGAAAGGCCTTGGAATGAGAGAAGGCACTTTTATTTTCCTTTTTCATTCTATAGAGGCTGAGGAATTAGTTATATGAAGAAGTTAGTGAGAGAGCCGAAACCGGTTTGGCTCAGTGGATAGAGCGTCGGTCTGCGGACTGGAAGGTCCCAGGTTCGATTCCGGTCAAGGGCATGTACATTGGTTGCAGGCACATCCCCTGGTGGGGGGTGTGCAGGAGGCAGCTGGTCGATGTCTCTCTCTCATCGATGTTTCTAGCTCTCTATCCCTCTCCCTTCCTCTCTGTGAAAAATCAATAAAATATATTAAAAAAAAAAGAAGTTAGTGAGAGAATGAAAGCCTCATGCTGTATTTTTCTATAAGTTTTATCATATGGACTATCAAAAACTTGGTGGGATCCTTTTTAAGAGGTGTTACAAAAATTATGTTGGAATTAACATTCAAGAGTAAAAGGAGAGAAGTGAGTGGTGGGTAAAGAAAGAACTTTGTCCTAGAAACCATATAGAAGCCACATAAACCTTCAGATTCTTACTCATTGTGCTTTGGAGGTATTAAAGGATAATTTTTTAAAAAGGTAAAATCATGACTCATAATCTGTATAGATAAAAGGCTAAGTGACCAACATTTGTCCATCCGTCCGACCAACCGGTACATATGACGAACACTGGAAATTTAAAAATAAACTTTGACTCGCACACGTGCCATACATATAAAGCTCTCGCTGGCGATAATTTTAATGTTGCATTTGGTGAGAAAGTTCTTTTCAGAGGGGATTTTTGTGCCGCCATGCTATATGATTGGCCATACTACAAACGAGTTTAAAGTACTGTAGTGTTTAGGTATGTTTCAGACAGTTGTTTTTTAAAACAAATATGAGATCAGAGGATTCTGCTTATAGTAAATGGTTAGTAAAACTTGGAGATGGCAAACTTGATAGCAGTTTTCACTTAGGAATGGATATTATTGAAATTCCCCATGAAATGATTTTTAATGGATCTATTATTGAAGCCACCTTTGGAAATAGTATATCTATAGATAATATTAAAAATATATCTAAACGTGAAATTCTTTGTCCAAAAAATGAGCATGTTCAAAAATTAAATGAAGAAATTTTGGATATGCTTGATGGATATTTTCACACCTATTAGAGTGATGATTCCATTGACTCAACAGATGATGCTGAAAAGGAAAATTTTCCCATTGAATTTCTTAATAGTATTACTCCTTCGGGAATGCCGTGTCATAAATTAAAATTGAAAGTCGGTGCAATCATCATGCTATTGAGAAATTTTAATAGTAAATGGGGTCTTTGTAATGGTACCAGATTTATTATCAAAAGATTGCTACCTAACATTATCGAAGCTGAAGTATTAACAGGATCTGCAGAGGGAGAGGTTGTTCTGATTCCAAGAAATGATTTGTCCTCATCTGACGCTGGCCTCCCATTTAAATTAATTTGACGACAGTTTCCCGTGATGTCAGCATTTGCAATGACTATTAATAAATCACAAGGACAAACTCTAGACAGAGTAGGAATATTCCTACCTGAACCTGTTTTCTCACATGGTCAATTATATGTTGCTTTCTCTCGAGTTCGAAGAGCATGTGATGTTAAAGTTAAAGTTGTAAATACTTTATCTCAAGGGAAATTAGTCAAGCACTCTGAAAATGTTTTCACTCTTAATGTGGTATACAGGGAAATATTAGAATAAGTTTCATCACTTTATCAGTCATTATTTGCATCAATGTTGTTTTTATATTATGAGTTTGTTATTGTTATATCATTTAGTTATTGTTTATTAATAAAATTATGTATTATTTTCATATACATTGTACTCATTTCCTTTTATCTCTCACACTTTTATTATAGAGAAAGGGCAAATAGCAATATTAAAATATGTGCTCTAATTAATTCCCTTTCAATGTGCACCAATTTCATGCACCGGGCCACTAGTAGAACATATATTAGGACACAGGCAAAGAATATTTAAATTCAAGGATATAGGAATCATGACAAGCATCTTCTCAGATCACAATGGCATAAAGCTAGAAATCAACTAAAACAAACACAATGAAAAAATATCAAACACTTAGAGGCTACATAGCATGCTATTAAACAATGATTGGGTTACCAAAGAGATCAAAGAAGAAATAAAAAGCATCCTGAAAACAGAGGACCATGAAAACACAACAATCCAAAATCTATGGGACACAATAAAAGCAGTCCTGAGAGGGAAGTTCATAGCTCTATAGGCCTACCTCAAAAAACAAGAAAAAATGGTAATAAATTATCTAACACTAGAAGCCCGGTGCATGAAATTTGTGCACGGAGGGGGGTTGTCCCTCAGCCCAGCCTGTACCCTCTCCAATCTGGGACTCCTGGAGGGATGTCCGACTGCCCGTTTAGGCCCGATCCCTCTCACAATCCAGGACTGCTGACTCCCAACTGCTTGCCTGCCTGCCTTCCTGATTGCCCCTAACCACTTCTGCCTGCCAGCCTGATCACCCCCTAACCACTCCGCTGCCAGCCTGGTTGATGCTGAACTGCTCCCCTGCCAGCCTGTTTGCCCCCAACTTCCCTCCTCTGCCAGCCTGGTCACCCCTAACTGCCCTCTCCTGCAGGGTTGATCATCTCCAACTGGGATTTATTTTCCTTCTGCAATTGAAACTTTGTAGCCTGGAGCGGAGCCAAGCCTTCTATTCCCTCCAGGGTGGCAGCCATTTCTGTGGCAGTTAATTCACCTTCTACAATTGAAACTTTGTAGCCTTAAGCGGGTGAGCCCCGCCAGGGTGTGCGGAAAGCTTTGCTTCCCCTGTTGCTGCCGGCAACCCTGGCTTGCTCTCTCAAGTTCCGTTCTGCTGCCATTTGTTTGAATTTGTTTACCTTCTATAATTGAAACTTTGTAGCTTGAGTGGAGGCTTAGGCCTGCAACGGCTATGGAAAGCTTGGCTTCCTCTGTTACCTAGGAAACCTTGCTCTCTGTGGCTGTAGCCATCTTGGTTTGGGTTAATTTGCATACTCGCCCTGATTGGCTGGTGGGCATGGCTTGGCTGGTGGGTGTGGCTTATGTAGCAGAGTGATGGTTAATTTGCATATTACCATTTTATTAGAGAGGATTGCAACTTAAAGAATTAGAAAGAGAGAAACAAGAAAAGCCCAGAGTAAGTGGAAGGAAGGAGATAATAAAGATCAGAGCAGAAATAAACAACATAGAGACAAAAAACAAAAACAAAAACCCAACAACTTAGAAATGATCAATGAAACCAAGAGCTGGTTCTTTGAAAGGATAAACAAGATTGATAAACCTCTAGCCAAGCTCACCAAGAAACAAATAAAGATGACCCAAATAAACAAAATCAGAAATGAAAGAGGCGAAATAACAACAGACCCCACACAAATACAAAGGATTGTTTAAAAATACTATGAACAACTCTACTTCAACAAACTTGACAACCTTGACAAAATGGACACATTCCTAGAAAAATACAAGCTTCCAAAACTCAATCAGGAAGAATCAAAAAACCTGAATAGGCTGATAACTACTGATGAAATTGAAACAGTAATCAAAACGCTTCCAGCAAACAAAAGACCTGGACCAGATGGCTTCACGTGTGAGTTTTACTGACCATTCAAAGACGAACTAAAACTAATCATTTTCAGACTATTCCAAAAAATTCAAGAGGAAGGCACACTTTCAAGCTCATTCTATGAAACCAGCAATACCCTAATCCCAAAACCAGATAAAGACACCACAAAGAAATATAATTACTGGCCAATATCCCTCATTAAATGCTAAAATCCTCAACAAAATTCTAGCAAACTGGATCCAGCATTACATTAGAAAGGTCATACACCATGACCAAGTGGGATTTATTCCAGGGATGCAAGGCTGGTACAATATCCACAAATCAATAAACATGATACATCAGATAAACAAATTTAGAGACAAAAATCATATAATTATATCAATTGATGCAGAAAATGCATTTGATAAAGTCCAACACCGTTTTCTGATAAAAATGCTCAGCAAAGTGGGAATAGAACGATCTTACCTCAACATAATGAAAGCCTTATATGACAAACCTACAGCCAACATCATACTCAATGGGCAAAAACTAAAACCATTTCCCTTAAAACAGGAAAAAGAAAGGGATGCCCGCTTTCACCACTCCTGTTCAATATAGCACTGGAAGTGCTAGCCACAGCAATCAGAAAATAAGAAAAAATAAATGGCATCCAAATTGGAAAAAAAGAAGTAAAATTGTCATTATTTGCAGATGACATGATGATTCTGTACATAGAAAACCCTAAAGACTCCATCAAAAAATTATTAGACTTAATAAATGAATTTGGCAATGTAGCAGGATACAAAATTAATGCCAAGAAATCTATAACACTTTTATACATCAATAGTGAATTTACAGAAAGAGAGATTAAAAAATAATCCCATTAATCATTGCACACAAAAAATTAAGATACCTAGGAATAAACTTAACTAAGGAGGTAAAAGACCTCTACTCAGAAAACTACAGGACGTTGAAAAAAGACATAGCAGAAGACATAAACAGATGGAAGAACATTCCGTGTTCATGGATTGGTAGAATAAACATCATTAAAATGTCCATACTACCCAAAGCAATCTATAGATTCAATACACTCCCCATTAAAATATCAACAGCATATTTCACAATTCATCTGGAATAAAAAAAAGACCCCAAGTAACTGCAGGAAATCCTGAGAAAGAAGAACAAAGTAGGAGGAATCTCAGTACCAGATATCAAGCTTTATTACAAAGCCACTGTTCTCAAAACTGCCTGGTACTGGCACCAGAACGGACATATAGACCAATGGAATAGAATAGAGAACCCAAAAATCAACCCAATCCACTATGCTCAAGTAATATTTGACAAAGGAGGCTGGAACATACAATGGAGTCAAGACAGTCTCTTCAATAAATGGTGCTGGGAAGTTTGAGAAAATGGTGCATAATTATGAAACTAGACCACCAACTTACACCATACACAAAAATAAACTCAAAATGGATAAAGGACGTAAATGTAAGACGGGAAACCATAAAAATATTAGAGGAATTCACAGGCAGCAAAATCTCACATACATGCCGAAACAATATCTTCGGTGATAAGGGTCCTAGGGCAATGGAAACTAAAGAGAAAATAAACAAATGAGACTACATCAAAATAAAAAGCTTCTGCACAGCAAAAGAAACCATCAACAAAACAACAAGAAAGCCCACTGTATGGGAGAACATAGTTGCCAATGTTATCTCCAATAAAGCTTTAATATTCAACATTAACAGGGAACTTATACAACTTAACAAAAGGAAGATAAACAAACCAATCAAAAAATGGGCAATGGACCTAAAGAGATACTTTTTGAAAGAAGACAGAAGGAAGGCCAAGAGACATATGAAAACATGCTCAAAGTCGCTAATAATCTGAGAGATGCAAATCAAAATGACAATGAGGTACCATCTCACACCTGTCAGAATGGCTATCATCAACAAATCAACAAATAACAACTGCTGGCATGGATGTGGAAAAAAAGGAACCCTGGTGCATTGCTGGTGGGAATGCAGACTGGTACAGCCACTGTGGAGAACAGTATGGAGTTTCCTCAAAAAACTAAAAATGAAACTCCCATTTGACCCAGTGATCGCACTTCTAGGAATATATATCAAGAAACTAGAAACACCAATCACAAAGGATATGTGCACCCCTATGTTCATAGCAGCACAATTTACCATAGCTAAGATTTGGAAACAGCCTAAGTGCCCATTAGCAGATGAGTGGATTAAAAAACGGTGGTACATCTGCAAAATAGAATACTATGCTTTGGTAAAAAAGAAGGAATTCTTACCATTTGCAACAGCATGGATGGAACTGGAGAGCATTATGCTAAGCAAAATAAGCCAGTCAGAGAAAGAGAAGTATCACATGATCTCAGTCATTTGTGGAATATAATGAACAATATAAACTGATGAACAAAAACAGATCCAGAGACAGAGAAGCATTGATCAGACCATCAAACCTCAGAGGGAAAATAGGGGCAGGTGGGGATAAGAGGGAGAGAGCAACCAAAGGATTTGTATGCATGTATATAAGCCTAACCAATGGACACAAACACCAGAGGGGTGAGGGCATGAATGGGAGGCTGGGATGGCAATGAGGGGATAAGGACACATATGTAATACCTTAGTCAATAAAGAAAAAAGTAAAGAAAATAAATAGATAAATAATTAGAAAAAGGTGAAGGGATTAAGGAGTAGAAATTGGGCCCTGGCCAGGTCGCTTACTTGGTCGAAGCATCATCCTGTATAACAAAAGCCTGTAGGTTTTATTCCTAGTCAGGCACATACCTAGGTTGTGGGTTGGATCCCTGGTCAGTGAGCCTATGTGAGGCAATTGATGGATGTTTCTCTCTCACATAGATGTTTTTTTTTCTCTCTCTCTCAAATCAATATATTCTTGGGTGAGGATAAAAAAAAAACTTTAAAACTTGAAATATAGTCCCCAGTATGTAAATTATACCACAGGGAATATAGTAAATAATAATATAATAATTATGTATGGTGCCAGGTGTGTACTTGAAATATCAGGGGAAACCTTGGTAAAGTATATGATTGCCTAACCACTATGCTATACACCTGAAACTAATGCAAAATAGAATGTAAACTGTAATTGAAAAAGAAATTTAATTTAAAAACTTCTCGTTTAGAAGAAACCACCTCTCCTTGTACTAAGTAGATTCACACATTTGGTATTTTAACTTGGAGCATATCTCTATTTTAGTGACTCATAAAAACAAACTTTGAGTCTTCAAAGAACTATATAATCCAGTTTCAAATCATTCCTAATTTAATTATGGAAATCCTGATCAAGACCCCAGTATTAAAAATGCAGGTGACACACATGCAACTCTGCAGAGCCCAGTCTGATCCCCCAGACCCTAACAGAGACCTCTTGGAAACCCTGAGTGAGCAATCAGCAGGCCTTGGCCATTGTGCTCAATTCAATTGGGGAGCAAATCAATTTGTTTCATTACCCTATTAAACCACAAATCTATTTTGTGCTATTTACAAAATAATAAGATTCCACAAAGCTAGTCATTAAAAAGATCTATTGTTTTTAATGAATCCTTATTTTGCAAGCAGCTTCATCTCATATCAATAGCTAAACATAATATTACTGATTTGCCTTTATCTTGTCTGTAAATTTGATGAATTTTTAACTCTTAACAATAAATATTCATAAACTAAGCTAAATGGGTCTTAAAAATTCAGCCCCTTCAGCTATTAATTGGAATGCTAAAATTGAAATAATATGAGCTTTGGAATAAAGAGTAAAATTGTCTACATCATGGTTCTGCCATTTTCTAGCTATATCTTGTATTAAATGATTTAAGCTTTCTATGTCTCAGCTTAATGATCTGTAAAATGAGGTAAATAAAGGCCTTTTGCAAGGTTGTTTTGAGGATTCAAATAAAATTATGACTCATAAAAGGTCTTTGTAAATTTCAAGTGCTAAAAATTTGTAATTTCTGTTTCCTGTTTATGTACATTAATAATTTTTGAAAGAACAAATGGAAAATTTGTAGAAAATGGCTTAATAATGTTGAATATCACCCTATACAAATACTAGAGGGGAATCATGCAGATTCCTTCTTTATTATTGGTATTAATATTTAGGATTAACACAGTATTATAGATTTTTATAGAGACTCAGTAATGTCCACCACTGCCATCCCTGATACTCTGAAGTCAATATGGTTTAGACAAAGTCCAAAAGTCATAAACCAAGAGGTGGACCTTTTACTTATAATCTTGGCTCTGGCAGTGATGTGCCAATCTATGATGTGAACAGGTGACTTAACTGTTTTGTGGTTCAGTTTCCTCATCTACCAATGGAGCTATAATCACCTGCACATTTTATACAACAGTATTAAAAGAACTTTAATAATGAGAGGGAATCAAAAAATTCTAAATGGCAGCAGAATGGAGAGAGAAAAAAGTAAAGAATAGGGAGCAGGAAAAAGGAAGTAACAAGAGAGCAAAAAATATCTCTCACTCAACCTCCATGAGAGCTGCAGGCAGAGTGGAAGCCAGAGAATGAGGCAAAATAAAGCCTTTCCACATTGGGGAAGAAAGCAAGTGGGAGAGTCCTGCAAGGGAAGATTTGCTGTGCATATCTGCTTCAAAAACTGCACTGAGATGGTGTGCTGAGGACCCAGATTACCAATTGGCATGAACCCTAGGGACATATTTGTTGTAATTAAATTTCCAGAAAGTAAGAGTTTGATATAATCTTCAAATTAAAATAAAAATTGGATTTATTTTGCAGAGTGCACTAAGAAAAAAAGGAAGGAGGAATCATTTAGAAAGGATTCAATGTAGTAGGTTCAGGTAACACCTTTGTTTTCTTGAAAAATCAAGTCATAGATGCAAGAGAGATTTCAACCTAAAGAAAAGGCTGTTATATATGAAGAAGATAAGTTTCAGGTTTCAGGTCTGGACTGCCGAATCTAAAATGGGAAAGAGAGCTCGGTTCAGTTTAAGCACATTTTTGCCTTGAGCACTTAGTGTTCTCCAGGCCTTGGACTAGATGTCAGTGATACAAAATTTCATCCACTTGATAAACATCCACTGTGGGATCAACTAGATGCCAGCATATACAATCTAGAATGTACTAAACTTTGTATACCACATACTCTTCTAATCCTTCCGTGCCCTCCTGGACTGGGCACTCTTGTTGCCTCCATTTTACACAGATGAGGAAAATACAAGGTCTATACTATCCCTTTCTGACTAATGCCCAGAGTTGTTCATAGCTTCTGATACAGGGAGGACCAAGATATGTCACAAGTGTAGGGAAAAAGGAACAAGGTAGATTTCAGCTTGAAGTTGATAAGAAACAAAGAATAAAAAGAGAGAAAGAAACCAGGAAGGAAGGAGAGGGTTCAATAAAAGAGATGGGTCACAGGAATGGAAAGGTCCACCTTGCTTCATCCAGAAGAGAAGGATTCTCAGATTCCATACAGGAGGGCAGCAGGGATAAGGTGGAGCAGGTAGGGGCCTCCAAG
Organism: Ia io; assembly: GCA_025583905.1. Classification (NCBI taxonomy): domain Eukaryota; kingdom Metazoa; phylum Chordata; class Mammalia; order Chiroptera; family Vespertilionidae; genus Ia; species Ia io. The sequence continues at coordinate 125,936,038 of JAJQQW010000001.1, read as the reverse complement.
AAGCCAACAGAGAACAAAACAAAAGAGATGAACTGATACAAATGGGCCCAGTTTGAGACAGAAGAGGCAAAGAGAAAATCAGAAGAAGAGCAGCAGCTAAGAGGAAAAAGTAGAGGAAGGAAGAAATACTAAAAGGTCAAAGAAACCCCCAAAAAAAATCACACTAAAGGAGAGAGTTCATCTCAGAATAGGTAATACAAGTAATATAAGAACACAGGAAGCTTGAGACAAAGCCTGTTGGGCTCTGAGAGCAAAGAAATGAGATCTAATTTTAGTATAAGAAAAAAGACTGAATACAAAGAAGAGCATGTATTATGCTTGAAAGGACAGGGCTTCCAGGCTCTTCATAATGGGCAGCAGTAGGAGGAAGTCATACAGAGTGGAGTTTGCTGGACTCACATCATATAGAATATTTAAGGCTTGACCTGGACATGTATGTAGAGAGTTGCTGAAAAAGTTAACCTTCATATCTAGATGTATATGTTATGCATGGCATTCTTTACTGGTATAATGAAGTAGTTCTAGACTAGGTGCAATTTTGTCCTCTAGAGAATAGATTGTCATGACTGGAGTGGTAGAGGGTGTTACTGGCATTTAGTGGGTAGAGGGCACAGATGCTCCTAAACATCTTACAATGCCCAAGACAATCCCCACAATAAAGGATTATATAACCAAAGTGTTAATGGGGCCAAGATAAAGAAACTGTGGTAAGTGTTCTCATCTCCATTTGAAATCCCTCTTCCTATAGATGACAATGGTAAAGGGTATCTTAATAAAAACTCAGTATCTTTCCATCAAAAGTAGTCTCTTTTCAGTTATCTTAGTACTTTTGGGTAAATGTTCAGTGTTCCAGTTTCAACACCCACCCATATTTCCCTCTCCCTAAGATTGTGACAGAGGTTGGCATGGGGGACCCTGAGTGTGTCTTCATTGGCCTCTACAGTAATGTCTCTAGATATCCACATTTTATCATTGAGCACATTCCTGGCATCTGATGATGAGGTTCAGAGTTAGTGAAATATAGAGTCTGTTCTCTCATCACAGTTCAGACACAATGTTGTGTTCTACTTTGCTGATTTGTTTCTGCCTCAGTCTATGACTGCCCTCCAAGCTCTCAGAGTCCCAGCCAAATTCACCATTCAGCCGCTGAATTAGGCCGTCTGCCTGCAACCTCATGGGGTACTATGGCAGGCCTCCTGGCTCTCAAAATCTGGTTATTATCCATGTTCTCCATTGGGAGCATGTGGAAACTTTTTTTATCCCTCTATACCACATAGAAGCTAAGCTAGAAGTAGCCCTCCCTTTTGCACCCATTTTTCCTATTATAACTGCTCCTTGGGTGGTTGATAACAAGATCTGTAAACTATCTTCCCTAGAATATCTACATGACATCCTTAAGGTAGTTCTTTCAATGTCACTTCTCTGTGATGTTTCCCTGACCATCCTGCTTAAGGTGACCCCCCACACTTCTTACCACCCTTTCCTTCTTGTGTTATTTCATCCATTACACTTTTACATCATCTAATATTTTCCCTAATGTCAGCTTCACAGGGGCAGGATTTATACCTATATTATTCACTGCTCTATATTCAGTGCCCAGAACCATACATTGCATCTAGTATGCCCTTAAAAATATTTATTGAGCCCTGACCGGTTTGTCTCAGTGGATAGATCATCGGCCTGTGGACTGAAGGGTCCCAGGTTCAATTCCAGTAGAGGGCACGTGCCTTGGTTGTGGGCGCATGCCCAGTGGGGATTGTGCGGTAGGCGGCTGATCGATGTTTCTCTCTCATTGATGTTTCTAGCTCTCTGTCCCTCTCCCTTCCTCTCTGTGGAAAATCAATAAAATATATTTAAAAATATTTATTGAAAGGCTAAATGTTTTAATCAATGAATAAGTAAATTTTTATTCATTGTCATTACAATTACATGCCAAGGATCAACAGGCAAAAAGTTAGAATTAAGGGGTTGGGAAAGAGAGATGAATGCCAAGTGAGGAATAAGTCAGAGGCTCCCATAAAGCCCTTTCCTCTCTATGTTGCCTAAGGTCCACATATCAGTGGAGATAAAAAAGACAGTTGATTACATTTGCACAAGACCAAACCATGCAGTCTGATCCAGGTCTGAAGTCACTTTACTTTGTTTTAATCTCAAAGGATGCATTCTGGGCTTGGCTGCCCAGGTCTCCCTTGAATCTCTCAGAGCCATGGCACGAGTTCTGTAGTGTTAGAAGCTCACACAAAGAAGATATCCACCAGGCCAGAGATGTTGGAAACTTGGTTTGGTATTTTTATACCATTAATCTTATGGAATGAGTTTGTGTACCCCTAAAATTCATATGTTAAAGCCCTAACCCTCAATGTGATGGTATTTGGAGATGAGGCCTTTGGGAGGTAATTAGGGTTAGATTAGATCTTTAGGGTAGGGTCCTCATAATGGGACTAATGCCAGACACCAGAGAGTTTGCTCTCCTGTTTTCCATGTCTTCAGAGGAAATGTCATGTGGGCATACAATGGGAAGGCTGCAAGCCAGAGAGTCCTCACTAGAACTCAACCATGCTGTTGTGCTGTGCCAGCACAGCCAAGGGTTCGGCAAGCCTGAGGGAGTGCGGCGAAGGATGTAGAAAAGACAGACAAAGAGAATAAGCTGGTTCTAGGTGGATCTTCCTGCGCCTGGATGAGGCCACAGATAAAAGATCCAGAAGGCAAGCTGAGCCTTTATTTTATAGCCAGTGGTAAACAAGTTAGTGGTCACCATAGTTACAATGTTCTTGTGAGTTTCACTTGTTTTGGCAGCACTTGCTGCACCTCCCACAGCCCATTAGCTACCCAGGAAGGATCTAGGGAACACCATAAGTTCAAGCTTAATTATGCTAAGAGGGCTGTGCCCTCTAAGCTGGGACTTGTTTGTGGCTTTGCCAACAGGTCAGTCTGAGGCTTAACCCTATAGCCGCTCCCTACATGCTGGTACCCTGATTCAGACTGCCAGCCTCCAGAACTATGATATAATACATTTTTGTTGTTTAAATTACCCAGTGTGTGATATTTTGTTATGGCAGCCCAAGTAAACTACAACACTGAGTATTAAGCACTCAGGAATAATTTATACTATACTAGAAGCCTGGTGCATGGATTTGTGCACCAGTGGGGTCCCTCAGCCTGGTCTGTGCCCTCTCACAATCCGGGACTCCTCAGGGGATGTCAGACTGCCAGGTTTTGGCCCAATCCCTGCAGGCCAGGCCAAGGGACCTCCACTGGTGCATGAATCCATGCACCAGGCCTCTAGTATGCATATAAGATATTTGGTTAATCTCTTCCCGCTCTCTCCCCTCTTCCTTTCCCTCTGAGATTCATCAGTCTGTTCCATGTTTACATGCCTATGCATTGAGCATCTTCCCCCTGGTGGTCAGTGCATGTCATAGCTACCGGTCGAATGGTCAAACAGTTAAATGGTCGCTTAGGCTTTTATGTATATAGATAGGGTAGGTACAGTATTCAGGAAATCATACCATCTGAGCCAAAAGTTTGTGATCTTTTTTTAAACTTGAAAGTCTTATTTTGCTGAATTTCATGGGCCAATCTCCACTTTTCTTCACATGAACTAGGAATCTTTCATTTTAATCCACATTGGTGCCTCCTTTGGCTGATCACACCAGTCACAGCTGATACAGCTTATTTTTATAGCACTTTGGCAAGAGAAGCAGAAGAAAGGCAGCATAGATTCAAATATCTAGAGGAGGCTTAATAATCAGGGGCCTCAATTGGTGAAAAAAAGTATAAACCTGGGAACATGATGCTCATAAGGAAAAGTGTTAGTGTACATGATACACAGGCTGAAAAAGGGCTCATTGAAATCATTCACGATTGCTTGTAGGGGAAGAGGATGCTTAAACAAAGTGGTATATGGAAATAAAGGCATCAGAAAAGACAAGCACATCTGGAGAACTTGGGATTTTGTCATTAGGAAATTATAGAACTGATCAAGAATGTTCTGACACCAATTACTTGTTCACTGCATGGTTCTCTTCAAAATGTGGAGACCTGCATGTCTCTGTGCACTTGCAGTCATAAGACAACTTGCCACCATAGAAGGGAGGGCTAAAAATTATCAATACAGATTTGATAGTTTCATGTTTTAGTTCTTCAAGATTAAGAAGGCAGAAGAAATTTGTTGGGGGCTAGCTCCAACCCACCAGTCCATATAGCTACATAAACTCAGACTGTGCCACACAAGAGCCTTTCAGCCACGATTATGTGAGAAAAAATTTAAGAAACAAGTTAATGTCTATAAAGAGAGTTTATAGTGTTCTACCTAAACAGAGTTAAGGTATGAGAATCAAGAACAAATAATTTTAATCCGGAGGATGAAAATATAATGAGCACCCAAATGAGTGATTTATATCTTAAAAAATGTAGTGGCTAAAGTAGAAAAACAGTGAGTACTGGAAAATACTGAATTAATAAGAAATAACTGAAATACTGCATATGCGTTTATATATACAGGGTGTCCCAAAAATGTATACACCATTGGAATAATTATTAATTCCAATGGGTTAAATCTGAAAATAAAGAAACATCAATTGAACTATTATCTGTTAAGTGTTTATACATTTTTGGGACACCCTATATATAAATGAGAGCTCCAAGTAAAGAAAGAGCTTTAAGTATATTAAATTTTAAAATGTTAACACTTAAAAAAATCTTTCCACAATATATCCTATATTCTACCCTGATGTAGTAACCTGAGTTAAAGACTATTTTCCTGATGAGGTAGGGTCTTGCCTAAGCATTGATTATTGTTCAGTGTCCATAAAGAGTGCTGAGGTTTATAGACTGTTTGCCCTAACACTGAATGATTCCATATTATTGCACAATTCTAGCGTGTCTTTCTTTGTTTAATAGAAGAAAAGCCCATCTAAGATTAAAAAGAGTTGGGTTTCAGCCCTGATTCTATCACCTACTTTACCTATTATAGTGCAGCTTTGAGGAAATTATGTAACTTATTGGAAATTCAGTGTACTCATTTGTAATAAGGGAAGACAATATCTGCCCAATCTTTCCCATAAAATGGTATGAGGAAACGCAACAAAAAGTTATGAAAATGCTTTCTATTTATCAACCACTATTTTTGTCACTGATACTATTGTTCCCTCAATTGTCAACTTTATTGCAGGGTTTCCCAAAGTGTGGCCAGGGGACTATTTGCATCTGGATAGGATCATGTAGAAATTCAGATTTCTACATGGATTCTAATAAGTAGGACCAGAGATATGTGTTTTGTTTTGTTTTAATATATTTTTATTGATTTCAGAGAGGAAGAGAGAGGGAGAGAGAGGTAGAAACATCAAAGATGAGAGAGAATCATTTACTGGCTGCCTCCTGCATGATCCCAACTGGGGATCGAGCCCACACCTGGGCATGTGCCCATGACCAGAATTGAACCCAGTACCTTTCAGTCCACAGTCCAACACTCTATCCACTGAGCCAAACCAGCTAGGAGGAGACCTGTGTTTTTAATAAGGACCCAGGTCATACTGTTGAAGGGCTGATCTATTACATATTGAGTCTGTGAACTGCCACTTCTACTCTGCATTTCTGCAGCTCTTCCATCTCTGCTTCCTTCTTTCTGTTCTTCTTTCTTTTATTCTTTCTTATCAGCCTTCCTGTCTGTTCCACTTTCCTCCTGTGGAGTTTCTACAGGCATCACTAGTAAATGAGAAAACTCTCCTCTCCTATGATCATGCTCTAAATGCTGAAGTAGGAGGCATAGAAGCAGTAGCATATCAAGAGTCATTTGAGGAGAGAGGAAAAAAGATGGTGACCGGCAGGAAGGTAAGGAGGGAGAGTGTGTGAGAGAGTGAGGGAGCAATAGAGCAGTGTGTGGATGTGTGTGGGAGTGTGTGTGAGTGAAATAGGGACAGTTAGATCCTGCAGGTCTTCCAAGGGGCTGCCAATCCGGGCAGTCTTAGAAGGCAAAACCCCACTGCTGCTGCAAATACTCTGGGGAGGACACCAGTGGCACAGAGACCACGCCATCTTGAAGAACAGAACTGCTTGAGACTAGGATCCTAGCTTAGCCACCACCCAGTCTGGTCTTGGTAGCAAACCAAAACCCTACAGCTGCTCTGGTAGAATACCTGCAACCACAACGGGAGACCCAGGGACACCAAGACTCCAGGCACACTGGACGCAGATTTCTGTGAGTCACAAAGCCAATCTCCCTCCCCCACCACCCCCGCAGCAGCGGCATAAGAACTGCCAGACCCAGGCCACACAATAGGGCTTTCTGCACACATATAGCAGCAGCAGCTCTACCTGACTTTGAGCCTTGGTGTCGGACACAGGAAGTTTGTTTCTCGCGACCAGGCTCCGCGCCCAGGCAGAGAGAGTGTGCTGAATTTGACCCTAGGTGCACATCCTTGGGGAGATTGTTTTCTGCAACCAGATCCCGCGCCCACGCAGGGCAGGGAGACAGCGCTCAATTAGAGCCTGGACTTGCGAACTCGGGGAATTTGTTTCCTGCAACTAGGCTGAATGCCCAGGCAGGGAGGCTGTGCTGAATTTGAGCATAGGTGCATGACCTTGGGGAGATTGTTTTCTGCAACCAGACCCTGCACCCACGCAGGGAGACAGCACTGAATCTGAGCCTAGGGGTACAAACCCAAGGAGTTTGCTTCCCATGACCAAACCCTGCACCCAAGCAGGGAGACTGCGCTGAATTTGAACCTGAATGTGCGAGCTTGAGGAGTTTGTTCCCCACGACCAGACCCCGTGCCCACACAGGGGTCAGCACTAAATTTGAGCCTGGGTGCATGGACATGGGGAGTTTTTTTCTCACAGTGCACACCCGCATGACCAGACCACACAACCACACTGAGCAGCAGTGCCACCTGACTTTGATTCAGGGCAAGCACACACAGAAGGCTGTTTTCTGCAGGGCAGGAGTGGACCTCCTGCCAACACAGTATGATTGTGCAACCCGGTCTCCCAAGCAGATCAGGGACCCTGAATCTCCATGCAAGAGGCAACAATGAGCACCAGTGACTAGACTCTGTTTCTCGTGTGCGCCTGGGATACCTGATTCCCAGTACATTCACATTAAGAGCCATCAACTCCAATTCTTGGTGCATGCGCACACAGGGACACTGATTCTCGATACGAGGCAGTACCAAGCAACAGAGACTCTGATACTCGATTCTCGGCGTGGACACAGGGAGCCTCTGATCCTGACGTGCACTAGGGGACTTTGATTTTTGGCACACTTCAGCGGGTTTTCTGTTTCAACATGGTGCAGGCAGGGTCCCTGATTCTAGGTGCGCACATGAGGCCACACTAAGAGCCTGTGATGCTGACCCAGGGCGAGCGTGGCTCCCACCAACCCACAGCAGCTGCACGTATTGGTGTCAAAGCTCTTCAGTGACAGTTGGGGGGTGCAAAACTCCCACTGCACATGGCCCATGCCCCGCAACTCGACATTTGTACCTTCGGGTGATAGTCAGAATGGGGAGACAACAAAACAACCCCCAGAGAAAAGAAAAAGGAGGAATCACCAAGAAAGGAAGTAAATGAAATGGAAACATGCAACATGAAAGAAAAAGAATTCAGAGTAATGGTCATAAAGTTCATACACTGCATGGATGAGAATATCAACAACCTATGCAAAAATCAGGAAGAAATGAAAAATGATATAGCTACAGTCAAAAACACCATGGAAGGCTTCAACAGTAGACTAAAAGAAACAGAGGACCAAATTAGTGAGTTAGAAGATAAAGTACAGAAACAAGCCCAATCTGAACAGCAACTAGAGAAAAAAATTAAAAAGCAGGAGGAGAGCCTAAGGGAGCTTTGGGACAATGCAAAACGAAATAACATACATATAATAGGGCTTCCAGAAGGACAAGAAGAGCAGAAAGGATTAGAAAATTTATTTGAAGAAATAATGACAGAAAACTTCCTTGATATGGGGAAGAAAAAAGTTACACAAGTACAGAGAGTCCCAAGCAAGATGAATCCCAAAAGACCCATGCCAAGACACATGATAATTACAATGGCAAATGTTAACGACAACGAGAGAATCTTAAAGGCTGCAAGAGAGATACAGAGAGTAACCTACAAAGGATCCCCCATCAGATTATCAAATGATTTCTCAACAGAAACACATCAAGCTAGAAGGGAATGGAAGGAGAAATACAAAGTGATGCAAAGCAAGGGACTGAATCCAAGAATATTCTATCCAGCAAGACTATCAATCAAAATTGAAGGGGAAATAAGGAGCTTCACAGAAAAAAAAAAAAAAAAGGCTAAGGGAGTTTATCACTACCAAGCCAGCAATGCAAGAAATGCTTAAGGGAATGCTGTAAAAAGAAGAAATAAAAAGGTAAGAAGGAACACAGGCTCAAAAAAAATAAAAATGACTACAAACAAGTACCTTTCAATAACAACTTTAAACGTAAACAGACTAAAAGCTCCAATCAAAAGACACTGAGTGGCAGAATGGATAAAAAAAAACATGACCCATATATATGCTGTCTACAAGAGATCCACCTCAGAACAAGGGACTCATGCAGACTGAAAGTGAAGGGCTGGAAAAATATCTTTCAGGCAAATGGAAATGAAAAAAAAATATGGGGTAGCAATACTTATATCAGACAAAATAGACCTCAAAGTGAAGGCCATAACAAGAGAAAGGGAAGGCCACTTCATAATACTAAAGGGATAGATACAAGAGGATATAACCCTAATAAATATATATGCACCCAATGCAGGAGCACCCAAATAAATAAAAGAAACGCATGGAAAATATCAAGGGAGAGATCGACAACAATACAATCATAGTAGGGGACTTTAATACACCACTGACATCACTGGATAAATCCTCTAGACAAAAAATCAGCAAAGAAACAGCCATCCTAAATGACTTACTAGATCAGATTGACTTAATTGACATATTCAGAACATTTCACCCCAAAGCCACAGAATATACATTCTTCTCAAGTGCACAAGAGACGTTTTCAAAAATAGATCACATATTGGATCACAAGCAAAATCTCCCCAAATTCAAGAAGACTGAAATCATACCAAGCATCTTCTCAGACCACAATGGCATAATATTAGAAATAAACTACAATAAAAACAATCCAAATCGCTCAAACACTTGGAAGCTGAATAGCATGTTATTAAATATTGATTGGGTTATCAATGAGATCAAAGAAGAAATTAAAAACATCCTGGAAACTAATGACAATAAAAACACAACCATCGAAAAACTATGGGACACAATGAAAGTAGTCCTGAGAGGGAAGCTTATAGCTCTACAGGCCTACCTCAAAAAGCAAGAAAAAACAGGTAGTAAATCATCTAACTATACAACTCAAAGAATTAGAAAGATAGCAACAAGAAAAGCCCAGAGTGAGCAGAAGAGAGGAGATAATAAAGATTAGAGCAGAAATAAACGACATATAGACCAAGAAAACAATACAAAATATCAATGAAACCAAGAGCTTGTTCTTTGAAAGGATAAACAAGATTGATAAAACTCTAGCCAGGCTCAACAAGAAGCAAAGAGAGGACCCAAATAAACAAAATCAGAAATGATAGAGGCGAAATAACAACAGACCCCACAGAAATACAAAGGATTGTTAAAAAATACTATGAACAACGCTATTCCAAAAAACTAGACAACCTGGAGGAAATGCACATATTACTAGAAAGTACAACCTTCCAAAACTCAATCAGGAAGAATCTAAAAATCTCAATAGGCCGATAACTTTTGAAGAAATTGAAGCACTCATCAAAAAGCTTCCAGCAAACAAAAGCCATGGACCAGACGGCTTCACAGGAGAGTTATACCAAACATTCAAGGAAGAAGTAAAACCTATCCTCCTCAGACTATTCCAGAAAATTCAAGAGGAAGGAACAGTTCCAAGCTCATTCTATGAAGCCAAATGCCAAATCCAGAACCAGATAAAGACAACACAATGAAAGAGAATTATAGGTCAATATCCCTCATGAACATAGATGACAAAATCCTCAACAAAATTAAAGCAAATAGGATCCAACAGTACATCACAAAGATCATACACCATGACCAAGCAGGATTTATCCCAGGGATGCAAGGATTGTACAACATCTACAGATCAATAAACGTAATACATCACATAAACAAATTGAGGGAGAAAAATCACATAGTCATATCAATTGATGCAGAAAAAGTATTTGACAAAATCCAACACCCTTTCTTGATAAAAGCTCTCAGCAAGGAGGGAATAGAAGGATCATACTTCAACATCATTAAAGCCATATATGATAAACGCACAGGCAACATCACATTCAATGGACAAAAACTAAAACCATTTCCCCTAAGAACAGGAACAAGACAGGGATGCCCACTCTCACCACTCCTGTTCAACATAGTAGTGGAAGTACTAGCCATAGCTATCAGACAGGAAGAAGAAATAAAAGGCATCCAAATTGGAAAAGAAGAAGTAAAACTGTCCTTATTCGCAGATGACACGATACTGTACATAGAAAACAATAAGGACTCCATCAAAAAATTATTAGACTTAACAAATGAATTTGGTAAGGTAGCATGATACAAAATTAACGCCAAGAAATCTATGGCATTTCTATACACCAATAGTGAACTTACAGAAAGAGAGACTAAAAAAGCAATCCCATTTACCATCACACCAAAAAATTAAGATACCTAGGAATAAACTCAACTAAGGAGGTAAAAGACCTATATGCAAAAAACAATAGGACACTGAAAAAAGAGATAGAGGAAGACATAAACAGATGGAAGAACATACCGTGTTCATGGATTGGTAGAATCAACATCATTAAAATGTCCATACTACCAAAAGCAATTTATAGATTCAATGCAATCACCATTAAAATACCAATGGCATAATTCACAGACCTAGAACTAACTCTCCAAAAAATTCATCTGGAATAAAAAAGACCCCAAATAGCTGCAGCAATCCTGAGAAAGATGAACAAAGTAGGTGGGATCTCAATACCAGATTTCAAGCTGTATTACAAAGCCACTGTTCTCAAACGGCCTTGTACTGGCACAAGAACAGACATGTAGATCAATGGAATAGAATAGAGAACCCAGAAAGCGACCCAAACCACTATGCCCAATGAATATTCCACAAAGGAGGCATGAATATACAATGGAGTCAAGACAGTCTCTTCAATAAATGGTATTGAGAAAATTGGACAGATAAAATGCAAAAAAAATTAAACTAGACCACCAACTTACACCATACACAAAAATAAACTCAAAATGAATAAAGGACTTAAACATAAGACGGGAAACCATAAAAATACTAGAGGAATCCACAGGCAGCAAAATCTCAGACATATGCCGAAGGAACTTCTCCACTGATACTGCTCCTAGGGCAATGGAAAATAAAGAGAAAATAAACAAATGGGACTACATCAAAATAAAGAGCTTTTGCAGAGCAAAAGAAACCATCAACAAAATAACAAGAAAGCCCAATGCATGGGAGGACATATTTGCCAGTGTTACCCCCGATAAGGGTTTAATCTCCAACATATACAGTGTACTGATACAACTTAACAAAAGGAAGATAAACAATGCAATCAAAAATGGGCAAGGGACCTAAATAGAAACTTTTCAAAAGAAGACAGAAGGCAGGCCAAGAAACATATGAAAACATGCTCAAAGTCACTAATTATCTGAAAGATGCAAATCAAAACGACAATGCAGTACCATCTCACATCTGTCAGAATGGCTATCATAAACAAATCAACAAAGGACAAGTGCTGGCAAGGATGCAGAGAAAATGGAACCCTTGTGCACTGCTGGTGGGAATGCAGATTGGTGCAACCACTGTGGAGAACAGTATGTAGTTTCCTCAAAAAATTAAAAATAGAACTCCCATTTTACCCAGTGACCCACTTCTAGGAGTATATCCCAAGAAGATGGAAACATCAATCAGAAAGGATATATGCACCCCTATGTTCATAGCAGCACAATTTACCATAGCTAAGATTTGGAAACAGCCTAAGTGCCCATCAGCAGATGAGTGGATTAAAAAAACTGTGGTACATCTACACAATGGAATACTATGCTGCACTAAAAATGAAGGAATTCCTACCATTTGCAATAACATGGATGGAACTGGAAAGCATTATGCTAAGTGAAATAAGTCAGTCAGAGAAAGATAAATATCACTTGATCTCACCCATCTATGGGAAATAATGAACAACATAAATTGATGAACAAAAACAGATCCAGAGACAGGGAAGCATCAATTAGACCGTCAAACCTCAGAGGGAAGGTTGGGCGGGTGGGGCTAAGGGGGCGAGATCAACCAAAGGACTTGTATGCATGCATATAAGCCTATCCAGTGGACACAGACAACAGGGGGTTGAGGGCATGAGTGGGGGGGGGGGGGGGAGGTGGGAAGGTAATAGGGAGATGAGGACAAATATGCAATATCTTAATCAATAAAGAAATTTTAAAAAAGAGTCATTTGAGATGGGAAGTATTTGTAGTTGGTAATTTGGAAATTCCGTCTTGTCAGCTATATTTCAGACTGTGAAACATGAAGTGAAAGCAGTGCCTCTAACTCCTATCAGAGTCCTTCATTCTCTCTTTGACCAAACTGTCATTTTCTATTGGAAAAATAATTATAACCAGAGGGCTTTTGAATTGTTTTGCTTTGATAGTTACACCATAGTTGAAGGTAAAAAATCTTACCTGCTTGACCATATAGAAGCCTTTTTAATAATGATACTGAAATAAATTTTTGACTAGCTATGGGCAAAAATCTTGGCAAATCAGCAAAAGACTATTTCTATGCCCAATCATGTTTTAATCACATCTATGAAAGTTCAAGTAAAGTGTTTATCTTTTAAGCTCTGGCTGGGGCACCATAAGCCTTGTCTAGTTTATCCAAAGGGGGTTGGTACCTGACTTCTCTGAGCAACCACTGTAGTTAGGCCAGTTGTCCTCAACCTTGGTCCCCAGAGAAGCTTCTAAAACCCCAATGCTTATGATACAACCTGGGCCAACTAAATCAGAACCTTTGAGGTTGGGAGTCAAACATCAGCATTTTTCACACATTTATTTAGATATAATTCACATATCATACAATGGACCCATTTAAAGTATACAATCAAATGGTTTCTAGTATATTTATAAGGCTGTGAAACCATTACCATTATCAAATTCTAGAAAATTTCTGTCATCCTTCCCCCCAAAACTTCATGCCCATTAAGAGTCACTCCATATTCCACCTCATTCCCCAGTCTTATCCCCCAACTTCTAGCAACCACTCATTTACTTACTGTATCTATGAATTTCCCTATTCTGGTTACTTCATACAAATGTCATTTTATAATAGATGGTGTGGCAAAAATAGATTTACTGTTGTTCATATAAAATATTATAATAATTAGTAATAATACAAAAATATACTCTGTATTTCACGTACTCACAACTGTAAATGCACTTTTGCCCCACCCTGTATATGGCCTTTGTGTCTGGCTTCTTTAAGACATCAGCATTTTTTAAATCTCCCTGGATGATTCTAATGAAGCCAGGGATGAAAAGTCAGGGATGATATGTAGGAGCTTTACTCCATATTTCTATTTTGTTAACGTGTCTCTTTTCTTACTAGTCATGAGCTCCTTGAAGGCAGAGACCATGTCATATTTCGGTTGTACTCTAAACAGCTAGCCCAGTATATGGCTCAGGGTATTAATTTGATAGTTAATTTTTTAAAAGAATGAATAAATACACATAACCTTATTACAAAGACTCCATTTAAGGGTTAGTAATTTATTCATTCATCCATTAATTAATTAATTAATTTCAAATTTTATCCTCTGGGAAAGGACAAGTTTTAAATTCTTAGGGACTCATGGTATAGCCTTATCCAAGGCCATGTATATGACTAGTGCTGCTCTAAGAACTTTGGATATGATTGCATGAATGGAACAGAGAAATATAATATTTTCATGGGCTCAGATTGGTTGAGGAGTCCAATAAAAAAGTAAAAATCTTAAGATACATTCAAATGCTAACAAGTGTTAAAAGACTTAAGTAGAACGAAGTAATGACTGGGACGTTTGCTGAAGAGTAAGAGAGGTGGGTTGCTTTAGACATATGGGCAGGGAAGAGCATATTGATTTCATATGCAGAAACCAGCTCCAAATCAAACTGTTAAATGGAATATGCACAGTGCAAAGAAAAAAATGTTAACCAACAGTTTAAAAATAATGAAGATAATTAAAAAAAAAAAACAACACTGTGAGCCCTGGCCGGATAGCTCAGTTAGTTAGAGCATCGTCCAGATATACCAAGGTTATCCTATCTAATAAAAGAGTAATATGCAAATTGACCATCACTCCAACACACAAGATAGCCACCCCCATGTGGTCAAAGATGACCGCTCCCATGTGGACACAAGATGGCTGCCACAAGATGGACAGCAGGGGAGGGCAGTTGTGGGCGATCAGGCCAGCAGGGAAGGGCAGATAGGAGGGACCAGGCCTGCAAGGGAGGGCAGTTGGGGGCAATCAGGCCGGCAGGGGAGGGCAGGTGGGGGGGACCAGGCCTGCAGGGGAGGGCAGTTGGGGGCGACCAGGTCAGCAGGGGAGGGCCGTTAGGGGCAATTGGGATGGCAGGGGAGCAGTTAGGCATCGATCAGGCTGGCAGGGGAGTGGTTATGCGGTGATCAGGCTGGCAGGCAAAAGCGATTAGGGGCAATCAGGCAGGCAGGCAGGCAGGCGAACGGTTGGGAGCCAACACTCCTGGATTGTGAGAGGGATGTCCAACTGCCCAATCCTGGTGGGATTGGGCCTAAAAGGGCAGTCGGACATCCTTCGAAGGGTCCCAGATTAGAGAGAGTGTAGGCTGGGCTGAGGGACACAGACCCCCGTGCACGAATTTTCATGCACCAGGCCTCTAGTAGCATATATAAGAATTAACCAATGAATACATAGTTGGACCAACAAATAGATTTTTTTCTTTCTCCCTCTCTCTC
Source organism: Ia io (assembly GCA_025583905.1). Taxonomy (NCBI): domain Eukaryota; kingdom Metazoa; phylum Chordata; class Mammalia; order Chiroptera; family Vespertilionidae; genus Ia; species Ia io. The sequence goes on along the minus strand of JAJQQW010000001.1, from coordinate 125,921,018 downwards.
TCTCTCTAAAATCAATCATATATAAGAATTAACCAATGAATACATAGTTGGACCAACAAATTGATTTTTTTCTCTCTCCCTCTCTCTCTCTCTAAAATCAATCAATCAATAAAATAATAATAATAATAATAATAATAATAATAATAATGATACTGTGTTCAACAACAGAACAATGTGGGGAAAGAACATTGGCCTGGGAATCAAACCAGTTCTGTTCTTAAACGTGCCACTGCCATGAGAAGTAAATAACCAATATAAGAAGTCCTCCTTAAACCTAATGGTCATGACAAGACCAATATAAAGAAAAATCTTCATTCCTAGAATCCAACTTGTTGCCTAGTGATACTATGGATGAGGTATTCCCACTTTATCAGAATCACCCCCACCTTTCTTCATTTTCAACTTTTTCTGGTATACTGGCTCTTTCATTTAAATGGACCCCAGCATTCCCACTTTAATAAATTCTTCCAGGACCCCACATGCCCCTTCCATATGACTGGAATTTTCAGCACAAGAAAAAAGAGATACAGAAGTAACACTAATGGAGTTAAGTAAAACTGTTGTAGTCCTAAATCTGAATATAAGGATACAATTTTCTATTCTCAAAAATCAAGAAAGTTCTTTATACTCCAAAGAGTTCAAGAAAACAAAGTTTCATATAAATGTCAAATGATTTGGGGTACTGGGCAACATCTCATGTCTTAAAGTCCACATGTGCCACAATTTGTTCATATTTTCTATTTTCAATTGTACTCAAGTCCAATTTCTTATCTTCTATCCATTTATTCTTGGCCTCATTTTTGAGATTCATATTAACAGTTGCTTAATTGGCTTCGTTCACAGGTCATTGTTATACCTTAGGCAACAGCTTGGGAAGAGGAAAGATGTACTGAAAGGAGGGAACCACACATCAGGGGGTAGAGAGATTAACCAGAGAATACAAAAGACTGTATCATTAAGTAATAATTAGAGTATTGAATTTCATGGTAGGAGAATCACGTGAAAGAGCTGAAATTTTACTGTGTCTTGAATAGAGGCAGGGATACTAGAGATAAAGAATCATCAGCCCCCCTTAAAAAAATCAATTGTTCTTTCAAAGATGTCTACATGTTTTGGAAAAATTCCAAGAAACATATTATCCAAAATGTAACCATAGTACTAAAAAGAACAAAGATATTGTGAGAAAGTGAAGCTAAATTTTAAACTGTATTCACTTTACTTAAATAGAAGGCCTATTAATAACTATAATTTGCTTACTAGCCTTCATATTAAGGTCAATGTCCCCTCCTAAAATTTTAAGTCTCCTTTATTTATTTGTTTGATCTTTATTGTTGAAAGTATTACATATGCCCCCCTTTACCCCATTGCCCTTGCCCCTTCCTCTCCCTACCAGGTGTTCATCACCCTATTGTCTGTGTCTATGGGTTATACATGTATGCATATGAGATCATTGGTTGATCTCTCCACACACCACCCCCACCCTCTTCTGCCTTCCCTCTGAGGTTTGACAGTCTGTTTGATGTTTCTATGTCTCTGGGTCTATTTTTGTTTCCTATATTGGCAGAAATATGAGCTAAGGAATATAATCTACTTTAATATGTGAATACATTTCCTCTCTGTGGGCCCCAAACCTTAATTTAATAATATGTAAAGTCATTAAAACATGACTGATTGGCTTAAACAATTAAGAAAATATAGGAGGGAACAATTTTGCATTGATAGAGAATGGACTAGAAAATTCAATAAGTCATTTCCAAGTCAATGATATACTTAGAAGGGGCATTACTAACATTTGTAGTAATATATAACATATGACTAAATTAATTATGAATAGTTAAACCATTATTTATAGCTGCTGTCAACTCCACATTCTTAGGAAAATCCTTAATAACTCACATTACAAATTTCCAACCTGTCTGATTTCTGCAAGGAAAGCCATTGTTCACTGGTGAAAATGTGAAAGAGAAAATGTCAAGCAGTCGAATCAGAATGCCCTGATGATGTCTTCCTCTTCAAAGCAAACAAAACCTTTACCTTCCATAGCCACAAATCAGCTTTCCATTGGATACTAAAGCTATTATGCAATATTTCAAAGCCAAAAGAATGCTGCAAGTTGGTTCAGGACAAAGTCTTTTTCATCTCTGTGTCTTCAGGTACCAGCACAGGGACTGGCATAGAGCAGGCACTATGTAATTGACTGTTGAATGATGCTAAATGATATCACTCTCTCTCACCAACATCCCTATGACTACATGTAACAGAAGTACATTCTGCCAAGTTAGAAAAATATTGTCATAGGTCTAGTACCTTGGAATGCAAAACCATAACAAATTATGGAAACTACTACCCAAGGATATTGTTTAACTCGATTGTTCTTTTTGTCTTGCAACTTGATGCACAGGATAGCCCATATGTCAAAATTACCTGCTTAACTATTAAATTATATTGAAACCTAGATGGCTACAAAGACAGAGACTGTATCACAAAATTTAGGTTGTAATCTATTAGACTTACATTTCACTGTTGACTTTATATATTTAACAGAAAATATTAACTTGCCTAAGAATATACTTAGAGAGCCAATGAGGCAGATTCACATAAAACTTCAACATAGCCCTCTTCATTGTAATTTTGTCAATAGAGATGAACAGATGAGTAACCTATCTAATAATAGAGTAATATGCAAATTAGGCATCACTCCGCGACAAAAATGGCGGCCCCCATACCCACAAGATGGCAGCGCCCAGTCCCCTCAGCCCTGCTGCTGGAGTGTCTGGCCTGTCCCACCAGCAAACAGAGCACTGAGAGCAGGGCATGGTTGCTTCCTTAGTGCTGCGGCAGCGGGAAGCCGCCAGGCCCTGCACATATGGAGCCAGCAGAGGAGCAGGGCATGGTGTCTTCCCGATGGTTGCAGCGGCGATCGGAAAGCCGCCAGGCCCTGCACACACAAAGCCAGTGGAGGAGCAGGGCCTGTTGCCAGGGCCCTGCGCACACGGAGCCGGTGAAAGAGCAGGGCATGGAGTCTTCCCGATGGTCGCCGCGGCGATTGGGAAGATGCCAGGCCCTGCACACATGGAGCTGGCAGAGAAGCAGGGCCTGTCGCCACGGCAATCGGGAAGACGCCAGGCCCTGCACACACGAAGCCAAGGGAGGAGCAGGGCATGGCGTCTTCCCGATAGTCACCGAGGCGATCGGGAAGACTCCAGTGCCAGCAGAGCAGGGCATGGCGGCTTCCTGATCTCGGCAGCCGGGAAGCCACCATGCCCTGCAAAGCCAGGCATGGCGGCTTCCTTAGTGAGGCAGTGGCAGGGAAGTCCCCAGACATGGCAGACAGAGCCAAGACAGCAGGGCTTGAGGGCTTCCTTAGTGGGCAGTGCGGTGGGAACACCCCCAGGCCCTGCAGACAGAGCCTGGACAACAGGGCATGGGGGCTTCCTTAGTGTGTCCATGTCTGGGAAGCCCCCAGGCCTGGCAGACAGAGTACACTGCAGGGCATTGGGGCTTCCTTCACATGACACATGGCGGCAGCAGGCAGAGAGCGACAGCAGGGCATGGGGGCTTCATCTCCATGGCTGCAGGGAAACCTCCAGGCCCCGCAGAGAGCAGAGAACCATGGGGAGTGGGCTTAAGCCATCAGTAGGATATCCTCTGAGAGCTCCTGGATTGTAGAGGGTGCAGGTTGGGCTGAGGGACCCCCATGCACAAATTTCGTGCACCGGGCCTCTAGTATATAATATGATCTCATTAATTCAATTTTCACTGTACTCTTGATGCTTTTACTAGCTGAAGATAATATTATAATAGGAATATAGCTTTAAAATTCCATACAGTAAATCACACAATCTAAAGATAACAACATTGAATATTTCTGAGTATCTTTATCATTCCAATAATAATAACATATTTTTAAAAGGCTTTGAAAAGATGCATATAAATTTTGTCAGCTTATCTCCCCAAGATGTTCCCAGAACAACCACAAAAAATGAAAGCAACATTAATTTCCATTCTTTTGGCATAAGTACATATGTATCTTGGTGATATGTGCTGTGTGTGTGTGTGTGTGTGTGTGTGTGTGTGTGTGTGTGTGTGTTTCTGTAGGGCAATTCCATAGTATTTTAGTCTTTGGGTCTGCAAATAATTTCCAAGGTTACACACTTTCTGTTTTTGTCCTTGTCCTTTGATACTTGATGTACTAGCCCAGGTCAAAGTCAGCCCATTCCATGGCCCAACTATGATAGTTTCAGGAGAGCATATGAGTAAAATATTTTATTTTTATAACCTTCTTTAAACAATATCTCCTCTGTGCTAAAAGCTAGCATTACAAGGATGAAACATATCAGGTTCCTGATCTTAAGGAGGGATCCCAAAACTTATTTCTAATAATTACCTTAACCTTGACTCACTTAGGTATGCAAACCCTTAAGTTGCAATGAGCTTTTAAAAAAGCAAGTAGCACAGACCATCCTTTCTAATAAAATGGTAATATGAAAATTAACTGTCACTCCGTCACAAAGATGGCAGCACCCATAGCCACAAGATGGTGGCGCCTAGTCCTCTCAGCCCTGCCAGAGTCCCCCAGTCCCAGGGGGGCGGCCACTGAGAGCGGGCAGCGTGAGCGGCCTGGTGGAATGCTTGCTTCATCGCCATGGTGACAAGGCAAGCATAACACTCCAGGCCACAGATGGACCTCTGGCCAGGCCGGGGCGCGGAACACTTGAGTCGTCACCCTGGCGAAGAGGCAAGCGTTCCGCGCCCAGCTGTGGATGGGCCTCTGGGCAGCAGGTGCGGAGCAGCCAGGCCCCGAAGAGAGCTACTGGTGCACAGATTCATTCGCAGGGCTACTAGTTATAATATAATTTCTCAAGCATTAGTCAAGAAGGTGATTGAAAAGTTTGGTCTAATAATGTTATCAAAAACAGTGAAAATACTGAATTCTAATAGGGATACTCAATATTTTCTCTAAGAATTTACATGTGAAAATAGTGTTGATACTTTTTAATAATAATCTTATAATAATATTTTGAATAATAATCTTAATTATTTTATAATATTTTAATAATAACATGTTAAATTTTAGATTTGATATACTATGGGGTGAAGAACATGGAATCTTGATGAGACTGCCTGGGTTTAAATCCAACCTCTAAAGCTAAGTAGCTGTGTGTACATGGTCAAGTTATTTATCTTGCCAATACTTTCATTTCCTCATTAAACAAATGAGGATAATGATGCATATATAATTCAGAGGATTACATGAGAATTGAATGTGTTAATAAGTCTAGAGCATCTAGAAAAGTGCCAGGCATGAAGTAAATGCTGCATATAGTTTGCTATTATCATCTTTAAGAATATTCAATACTTCTTTCATCACTATTTTGATCTTTAGTTAATAATTCCTCCTACTGTTCATGGGATCATCCACATTCCTTCATGCACTCCATAAGTATTTTATTTAGCACTTAGCATACCCTAATAACTCTAGTGACTGTAGTATAATCATTACCCTAACCTTGACTCATTCAGATGCAAACCCATAAATTACAATGTCTTGGGGCAAGTGCTAAGATGTCACCATGAATAGCATGACTTAGTCCCCTTAATTCTTCATCTCTGACATTCATTGACTTTCTCTCTGTCTCCAACCTTCTACATCCAACAAATATTCATTTAACAATAATGTCACAAGCTATCCCACAGGTATGGCTCAGTGATTGAGCGTCGACACATGAACCAGGAGGTCACAGTTCAATTCCCGGTCAGGGCACATGCCCAAGTTGCAGGCTTGATCACCAGTAGGGGGCATGAAGGAGGAAGCTGATCATTGATTCTTTCTCATCATTGATATTTCTATCTCTCTCTTCCTCTCCCTTCCTTTCTCTAAAATCAATAAAAACATTTTTTTAAAATGTCACAAGCCCCTACATTTTGGCATAAACTGCTTTAAGCATTTGGGATATAAACCAGTGAAAAAAACAGACCAAAAAATAATCCTTATTCTTGGATCTTATATTTTAATAAGACATAGAAGACAGACAATATATAAACAAGTGAATTCTAAATGTTAGAAGGTTATAAGTACTTAGGAAAATAGAGCACAGTAAGAGGCCAGATTGTATGTGGATTACATTATAAATAGGGTTACTAGGGTGAACCTCACTGAGATGGTGAGATGTAAACAGAGTTGAAGTAGCTGAAGGAGGTAGTTCTGATGATACTTGAGTGATACAGACAGAGGGACCAACTAAGGCAAAAGGAGCATGTCTGGAACATCCCAGAAACAGCTAGATGAACAATGTTATTTGAGTGACAAGAGCAGCCAATACTCTCAAGGGAGAATAAGAGAGCAGGTCTGACAGGTAATAGAGTGGCTGGATCATTTTAGGCCTCAACAGCCACTGTGGTAACTTACTCTGAGTTGGAGGACCACAAGATGATTTTGAGCAGAAAATGGTAATTTACATTTTATTAGGATACCTGTGGCTGCTGTGGGAGGAATAACATGTAGAAGGGGAGAGGGCAGAAGGAGTAGTACTAGATAGGAGGTTACTACTGTAATACAGGTGAGATTATGGTGGCTCAGACCAGGCTGGTAGAAGTGGAAGGTGTGAAATGGTTAGATTGGGGAATATGTTTCTTTTAAGTATATCTTTATTGATTTCAGAGAGGAAGGGAGAGGGAGAGAGAGAGAGATGGAAACATCAATGATGAGAGAGAATCATTGATTGACTGGCTCCTGCATGCCCCCTACTGGGGATCGCGTCCATAACCTGGGCATATGTCTTTCACTGGAATTGAACCTGGGACTCTTTAGTCTGCAGGCTGATGCTCTATCAACCGGGCCAAACTGGCTAGGGTGGGAAATATGTTTTAAAAGTGCAAATATGGCCAAAACCGGTTTGGCTCAGTGGCTAGAGCGTCGGCCTGCGGACTGAAGGGTCCCAGGTTCGATTCCGGTCAAGGGCATGTACCTTGGTTGCGGGCACATCCCCGGTAGGGGGTGTGCAGGAGGCAGCTGGTCGATGTTTCTCTATCATCGATGTTTCTAGCTTTCTATCCCTCTCCCTTCCTCTCTGTGGAAAATCAATAAAATATATTTAAAAAAAAAGTGCAAATATGGCTTGATGATGGCCTGGATGTGGGATGTAATAGTTGAGGTGTGAAAAGTGATGCCAGAGATTTTGGCCTGAGAGACTGGAAAGATGGACCATTGGGCGCAGGGGAAGATCAGGATTTCAGGTTGAGTGCTGTTAAGTTTGAAATGACTCCTAGCAATCCCTGTGAAGATGTCAGGTAGTCAGTTAGATAGATGACTTTGGTGCTCTAGAAGAACCCACATACAAGAGCAATGAGAACATAGATATTTAAAGCCATGAGATCATCAAAGACAGTGTAAGACAGGATAGACTTTCAGCTCCAATTATTTATCTTACACAGGAAAGTCACTGAATTCCTATTTCAAATCTATGGCCATACCTAGCAATAATGTAGGGGTTTGATGAAAAAGCACTGAATTTATGATGAAACCTGCTGTCAGGGACTTGACTCTTGAATCCAAAAGCAAGTTCCCTCACCTCTCTGAGTCTGTTTCTTTAGCTGTAAAAAAGGGCATAGTAGCACCTGCCTACCTCACACAGTGGATGGTAAAATGTTTTGTAAATTGAAAAGCACTGCCCAAAAGTACAGAATATCCTTACCTATGGTGCCCAAGCTATATGGCAAGCTCCCTCCTTTGCCTCTTGGGCACTGCTCTCAGGCCTCTTGAGAGATCACACCCTCCCCTAAAGGTTAGTCTCATGTTGTTTTTGCAAGGTTATAGAAGAAGGCCTGTATTCTAGCCAAAGGACTTGGTGTGTTCCTCAGGATTCCTGTGGAGTTGGTAAGAATGTGGCCAATCAGCTTTTTGTTCTCGCCTGCCATTTCCTCCTTTTCCATTATCTGGACACTGAAACCAAGTAAGTCAGGATGAGAAACTGACTCACCACCAAACCACAGGACTTGCACTGGAGCAAATGGGAGTCAACACAAATGGAAATGAAGGAAGTGCCATTTCCCTAATTTACCAATGAAGACACTGTGTCTCAGAGAGCTGAAATTACTTGCTTGTGGTCACAAGGCAGTTAAATGGCAAAGCTTTAAGGTTTGCTTGCCATTGTATTGATAAAAGCCTTGCAGTTTTTACCCAGAGGAACGCCATAGGCCCTTTAAGTTGGGCAACAGCTGACCATGTATCTTTGATTACTCGTCAGAAAATACAAACAAATCTGCAAGATACTTATTAGCTGGCAATAACTAGTATGGATTTTCAGTCTTAGAAAAAAATAATTCATTCTACACTCCAGAGTGTCATTCTTCTTTTATGGTTGCTGGGTGAGGAGCAGATTGTGGCGGGGTGGAGGGCAGCATGGCTATCCTATCCACAGAATGAGGTTTCAGAGACACAATATTGCCTATCTCTTGACCAGAGACCAACAGAAATAACTGCCTTCAGGGCTGAGATGTCATACTGAGATTTCAGATGAAAGCACAGGCCAGGAAGTCGCGTGTGCACGTGCACAGGAGCACACATATGTACATGTGCTCCAATGTGCACACATGCTCAGCAGAGTGGGGAACAAGTAGAATCATATATTGAGTTAAATGGACATGTCAGTAGATTTGTTCTACTTAGAAGTAAAAGATATTTTTCATGTTCAAATTACCTCCACTTTTCCAAATTGATGTGATCTTGAAAAAAAACAAAAGGAACTTTTTCTTCTACTAAGTTTAATTTCCAAGATGTAGTGGGTACACTGTAGAATCCTTTAAAAGTTGCAGCAAATTCCATAATAGAATACAATGTGGATTTATTCTAATATCAGGTTTGAAAAGCTATATAAACCTTGCTTTGTTTTTTTTATTTAATGTCATTTTAGAGAGGTGAGACACCCTACACAGTCAAGCGTGTGAGATGGCCTCCAGAATAAATTAATCAGCAATGTCTATAGGGGGGATTGGCCTGTTACTTTTCATATAAGTAGGTGACGAAATTACTTATATTAAAGGAAAGGAAATATACAAATGATTTTGTCTTGAAAAGCCTAGAAAAACTGACCAATCAACTAAGAACAGAATCTTTTTCTTTTTTGACAGGGGAGGCATGTGATAATTTCCCAATTTCCCAACCCAGGATCTGTACTAACAATTTTATTTTTTAGCACTCTAACTTAAAATCTGGCCATAAATTCCTAGAATGGTACACATTTTTAAAAAGTATTAACAAAGATAGATAATAAAGATAAATTACAGAGTTGAGATTGGTTTTAATCTTTCTTTAATTATATTCCTTGTGATTCTGGGAGGTAGGGTAGTACTGTGGAATTAGGGACCTATGCTTGATCCCTGATACTGCTGTGAACGAAAGAAACCACCTGCTAACCTGACAAGCTCAGGGGAGGCCTGTGTGGCAGTCTTGAAAACTCAGAGACCTAAAATAACGACAAAAGATGGTCTGAAAATTAAATATTTAACTACAAACAGGTTATAGTGGGCAGTCATGTCCTAGGCCGATATTTTCCCTGACAACGATCAACTTAGATCTTTCCTGAGCCCATTTGCCTTTTTGCCTCTAAGATAACATATCTGTGAGATGTCTGGGTAACTTGTAACTTCCTTCTTTTACTGGAGCCCCTGGGGCACAACCAAATGTGGTGGGTGCCAGGACAGATGCCTCAAATTCCTTCATTATCATGTTAATTGTTCCTGTACCCATCTAAGTATGTGTCCATCATTTTTTTTATCCAATCCCAGGGGTTTCCCACCGTTTGACTTTATCCCACCTCCTTAATCCGTCACCAATGAATTTCATGTAGCCCACCTATGTCCCTCCTTTGATGGCAATGTATAAATACAGATGTAACCCTCCATTCTTCAGAGCATTATCTCAATTCATTGAGGTTCTGCTTCCCGGCATATGTCGACAGTTTGGCTCAAATAAACTCACTAAAATTCTTTACAGGTTTCAATGTTTTTTTTTTCGTTAACACTGCCTTTTATTTGTTGTGTGAGCTTGAGCAAGTAGCTTGACCTTTCTGAATTTGTTTCCTTCTCTGAAAATGGTGATGGTCTACTTGCTAAAGTAGTAGTAAGGATCACATCATGTGAAGCCATTATCCAACTGCCTGAAATAGAGTAGGTCCTCAGTTATGGTAGCTGTTGTTAACATCCTTATTGCCAATTCTTTGGAGAGAATTCAACCCCATACCCTGTCAGTTCTTAAATGTTTAATTAATCCTATATAATAAAAGCTTAATATGCTAAGTGTCCAATCGTCTGGTGACTGGTCGACTGTTCAACCAATCAAAATGTTAACATGCTAATGATATGCTAAGGAAGCCCAACCACTCGCTATGATGTGCACTGACCACCAGGGTGCAGATGCTCCAACTGTTAGGTTAGCTTGCTGCTAGGATCCGGCCAATGGGGACTGAGTGAGACAGGCCGGACATGCCTTGGGGCCCTCCCATGGTCCCTCCCTGGCCCGATCATGCATTGATGGGGTCCCTGGGGTCCCTGGGGTCCCTGAGGTCCCTGGGCCTGGTCTGTGCCCTCTCACAATCCGGGACCCCTTAGGGAACGTCAGAGAGCTGGTTTTGGCCTGATCTCGCAGGCCACTCTCCTCGGGAGGGCGCCAGACACAGGACTCATGGCTGGCGAGCACTGCTGCTGCAGCATGAGCCTCTCCCCGATCGGGATCCCACCCATGCATGAATTTGTGCACTGGGCCTCTAGTATCAAATAATATTATAAAGCAAAAATTTCCAACCTGACTGTTTCCAATAGGTATCTCTGTTCCAGTCATACCTGGCCCTGTGTCCTCCCCTCCTATTATTCTTAGTACAGAGGCTAGAGTGATCTTGTAAAACTTTTCTGCCCAAAATCCTGCCGAAGTTCCCACATGATGAAAGCAAAACCACAAATCCTTACAAGACTCTCTAAGGTCCTCCCCAAAGAGATGCCTCATGACTTCTGCAACCTCACCTCCTGCTAGTCTCTTCTCTCTATCTCACTCATCTCATGGGGTTGCACTCATCTCCTTCAGGCTGTTCTCCAAATAAGCTAGACATATACCTGCACCAAGGCTTTTGTACTTCTCATTCCCTCTTCCTGGAATCATCTTTCCCCAAATAGCCACTAGGTAGGTGTGCATTCTTGTTTCCCTGAGGGATCTGCTTAAACACTATTTTATCTGTCAAGCCTTCCTTAGCCATCTAGGACAATAGCATCTCCCACCCCAGACTTCTCTATCCTCCTCCTTGGATTTACTTATCACCATTGTAACTTATCTTCTGACACTCTATCCAGTCTTGCTGCTTATTTGTCTCTTGCCTTCCCACACCAACAGTGTACAAACGCCTTGAGGATAGGCACTTCTGTCTTTATTGTTCTACGCTGAATGCCTAGAACAGAGCCTGGCCCATGGTAGGGCTGAAATATACATTTGTTGGATAAATAGTTAGGAAAATAACCAAATAAATTACTTACCTTTCAGAAAAGTACAACTATCATTTTTAACAATGTGGAAGTGATATCTCAGAAATGAACCTGAAGGTATCCAAGATAGAAGCAGACTAGGTTGAGGTTGCACTCACCTACTCCCAGATTCATACTAGAATTACAACTAAAATATAGAACAATCAACCTGAATAACCAACTAAAGACTAATTGAAGAGAAGTCTTATAATGAAAAATTCATAGAAGAAGCTATTTTAAGACAGGTAGGAAGGGCAGAGATGGAAAAAGGGCTGGCCCCATTCCCATGGGAAGTGGCTGAGATCCTAGAGGAATATCATAGCTGCAATGTTCCCATTGAGAAGCATTGGATTTCAACCTCACACCAGGTTCCCCAGCCCGTAGCACAATAGCCCAGAAGATACACCCACATAACATTTGGCTGTGAAAATCAGTGGGGATTCTGTCTGCCAGAAAGAGATGGGAGTCTCCTAGAGACATAGGCTCCCTCCCAAAGGGCCAATACATAAAATCTCACTCACAGCCACTCATTCTGGGCTCTAGTGGAGGGAGAGTAGAGCAGACTGGAGTCCTGGGAGGACAGAATGGGGTTTGTGGCTCTGGGGAGTGAGCTGAGGGGACAGCCAGAATCCCTATGCTAAGTCCCTCTCTTGCACCACAGATGCCATATTTCTTGGGTGGAACACCCCCTTTCTTAAGGCATCAGCCCAGGGCAATACAGTAGCCCCACATTTGGACTCCCCGTTGCCCCATACTGCGGAGCTCACACACTGTTGAGGAGTCGACTTCCTGGGTCAGGATGTAGAGATCTGGGCAAAATCAGTGGATGTCAGTTACTGGGTGGTATGGAGCTATTTTGCTCACTTTCTCGTGAAACTGGCTGGTGCCTCCCCCTCATAAAGCATCCTCTAGCCCACCTTCTGAGGTCTGGGCAGAATCCAAGATAGACTTTTGTGTGGCTCTGGAGCAATGAGAACTCTTACTACCTTCTCCCAAGTCTGACCAACACCCCCCTCCTGTGGGAGATCCACTAGTCCCACCCTACCCGCTCCTTGTGGTCCCACCCTGTTGAGCTCCTACTCCTTGCAGAATCTTGGACATACAGAGTTGTGTGGATCTTGGACAGAAGCCATTTTTCCCTTGCATGACAAACAAGTATTGAGCCCTCCCTTCTCATGGTCAAATCTTGATTTTCTTGACCTTGATAAACTCTGTTAGACTCACTTTGATGACTTCTGAGGCCCCACCCTACCACAATGTTCTGTGGGTGCTCAGCAGGTAGCAGCTAGATGTGGTATACCCTGGGACATTTGCTGAGTGACTTCAGACACAGCACTGATACTGAGTCTGAACCTGTATCAGTCTGGTGAACACTACTGGCCCCTACCTGGTGACTCACAGAGAACCAACATCATGAAAATTGAGTGCCTCCAGGCAGCCAGCAGGTGGAGGAGGGAGGATATCAGGGTAACTTGGGACTTTTTCTGAACTGCCCCTGGGCATGGTGCTGATAAAAGCTGGAATTCATGTGCAGCTTAGTCCTTCCCATGCACTGCCAGGCACAGCCGAGGCAACCACAATATGGATTGCTTTGTAACTCCAAACAGGTTGGTCAGGGCCAGTCAATACTAGATTAAAACAGAAATAAATTATTTATCATATCTCTAACAGGAATAGGAATTTCTAAATTTAGAAATTATTAAAGAGCTAATTTATAATATTAATAAATTTTATTTTATACATATTAAAAATGCCTCTAAAATAACTAAACCATTTAATCATTCCATAATCAAACTTAAAAGGCAATTTGAAAACAGATTAAAATATTCATAATAGCAAAACAAATAAAACAAAGGATCCCTATCTTTAACATAAATCACTCACATAAATCTATAAAGAAAATACTAACACTCAAAAACATGGACAAAACACTGAACAAAATATTCATTGAATAAGACTATATTTCAATAAATGTGCTAGGCACTAAGAAATGTAAAGTATATAAGAACTAATCTGTCTCTTGACGTGCTTGAAATCTACAGGGGGTAAAGATTAAAACAGCAACACAACTAAGTGTTATCATTGCTATGATAGAATGAGCTAGAAGTGGAACACAAGGAAGGTAGTAGTCAATTTTACCAAGATGAGGAGAATAATGTTCATAGCAGAAGTGACTCTTGACCTAATTTTGAAAGATGAGTAGATGATCCCCAGCCGGGCAGGAGATGCTATACAAGAAAGAGACCAACTTAAGTAGACACCGAGACATGACGTGTGTGTGTGTGTGTGTGTGTGTGTGTGTGTGTGTGTGTGTGTGTGTTATGTTGGATAGTGGTGAGACTTTTATCTGGAGCCATTGAAGCTATACTTATAGGTCATAATATGGCAGACCTTCCTCTTTACCTTCTAGGAAATGGAAAGTCCAAGAGTTTTAAGCAAACAATGCTGTAAAACATTCTGACTTCAGGAGAAAGAATACATTAGAGTGCAGCAATATAGAAGTTCCTGAGACCAGTAGAGGTTGTTAAATCATATCAGGCTAATTTAAGACAATAAAACTTGGGAAGACGAAAGGTATAATTCAAAATACGCCAAAGACAATCCATAAAAGAAATCCAAGTGGCTAATAGGAAAAACAAGTAAAACTTCATCAGTAATCAAGGAACTATAATTTAAAAACTTAAGAGATACCACTTTCAAGCTATGACATATATAAAAATATTTTAAATATGACAATATTCAATACTAACAATGTTGAGGTTAAACTTACTTTTATACATTATTTTATTAACTACCTAAGTGTTAAATAATATGAAAATGATTATGTTAACTGGATGGAATATTATATGCAACTATTACTCAGATAATTCTGAAAACTTTGTAATAATGTGGGTAAATTCTTATGACATAAATATTTCCAATCATGCATACGATCAACAAACATTTATTGATCACTTATTGCACCAGCCACTGGGTAAAGGCTGATTGTACATCAGTGAAATTTATATAATAATCCCCATCCTCATGAAATTTAGTCTCTAGTGGATGAACAACAAAACAATTTATATAAACAAACAAATATTGGTGAGGAGTGCTAGGAAGAAGAAACCATGGTGCCATGATTGAGAATAAAAGGTAGTACAGTATCAACATACCAAGATGAAGCAGCCATGGAATATCTCTGAGATAAGATTTTAACAAAGATTTGGGGATGAAAAAGAGATAGCCATATGAAGACCAGGAGGAATAGCAGTCAAGGCAGAGCGAAAAGGCAGTGCAAAGGCACTGAGGATGAAAAACATAGGGTGTGTTTGATTAATTGATCATTTGGACTTGGAAGTAGTGAGAGAGTAATAGGAATGGTAGGAGGTGAAAATAGAGAGGTGGGCAGAGGCTTGGCCATGCAACATCTGATTTTAGGCCCTAGCAGAAAATATTAGCTCTATTTTAAGTGCAATGGAAAGATATTTCTATTTGTATTTTAAAATAAAAAATACATCTACATGGTTTGAAATTCCAAACAATATAAAAAAGGGTTTACTGTGATGAATCTTATTATTATCACTGTACCTTTCTACTTAATATTTTTCTCTACTCATCCACAAGTAACCATTTTCATGAGTTTCTTATAAATTCTTTCAGAGTTTGGATGCAGATATAAATATATATTACTAGAGGCCCAGTGCACAAAATTCATGCACTGGGGGGTGCCCCTCAGCCCAGCCTGCACCCTCTCCAATCTGGGACCCCTCAGGGGATATTTGACTGTGGTTTAGGCCCAAACCCAACTGCCCTCCCCTGCAGGCCTGGTTGCCCCAACTGCCCTCCCCTGCAGGCCTCGTTGCCCCTAACTGCCCTTCCCTGCTGGCCTGATCTTCCACAACTACCCTCCCCTGCTGGCCATCTTGTGGCAGCCATCTTTGACCACATGGGGGCGGCCATCTTGTGCAAGGGCATGAGGGTCAATTTACATATTACCTCTTTATTATATAGGATTGTTTTGTATCTATATAACATGCCATAAGTTAAATACCATATATACTACTCTACACATTAATTTTTAAAACTTATTAATAGATCTTAAAGCTCTTTCCATTTCATTGCATGACTGCCTTCTTCATTCAATTTTATAGTTATACTAGAGGCCCAGTGCACAAAATTCTTACATGAGTAGTGTCCCTAGGCCTGGCCAGTGATCAAGGTTGATCAGGGCCTTCCAGCTGCTGGCCAGGGCCTTCCTTCTGGTTGCTGGCCTGGGCCTCCCTTCCCCAGCTGCTGGCTGTTGGCCAGGGTCCCTCTTCCCTGACTGCCAGCTGCCAGCTGCCAGCTGCCAGCTGGGGCCTCCCTTTGTTCCATGCTGCCCTCTGGTGGTCAGCACACATCATAGCAAGCGATTGGTCTCCCGGTGGAACTCACATGGGGATAATTTGCATATTAGGCTTTATATAGATAGATAGATAGATAGATAGATAGATAGTATTATATCATGTAATTGTATCACAATTTGTTTAACCAGTCAATTGTTAGATATTTAAGGATTTTTATCACATAATATGATTTATCTTTTAGAAAGATGATTATGGATGCTGTATAGAAAATGAGTTGGAGATGGAAAAAGTAAGAGACTATTGTCATAGCCAGTTAAAAGAGGACACTTGCTACACCCAAGGGATAGCAATGGAGAAATAAGAAGAGGATCCATACAAGATATAATGTAAGGTAGAATAGGCAGGACTTGGTGATGTATTAAATGTGAGAGGTAAGGGCAACGGGGTCATGAAGGATAACTCCTTAATTTTTAGATTGAGCTACTGGTAAAGCATGCTACCCTTTGCTGAAATGGGAAAGATTGGAGAAGCTAAGTTTGGGAAGGGAAAGTCAAGAATTCTGTGTAGACCCTCTGGGTCTGAGATGCCTATGAAGCATTCAGGTCTAGATATCAAGTAGACACCTGGAGCAGTGAACCTATATCTTAAAGAAGTTTGTGCTAGAAAAAGAAAAATATCAGATATTTGAATGTCAACTATTTTTAAGTCATGGCAATGAGTAAAATTACTTAAATATGAATGCAAACTAAGAAAAAAAGAGGAGGAAGACATTAGCTCTGCAGAATTCAATATTTGATGGTCAGATAAAGGAAGCTATGTTGACAAAGGACACTAAAATAAAGTGGGAGAGAAGATGATGGAAGTGAATATTTCAAGAAAGAAGTGATTGACTGTGTGAGCTGATGATAGGTAAAAACAGATGAGAACAAAAAAAATGGTAAAAATAATATCAGAGTACAAGATTATAAACACCCTTAATTATATATATATATATATATATATATATATATATATATATATATGTATATATATGTGTGTGTGTGCTTATATACTGCCCAGACATACATATACATATGTATACATATACAAATATTACCCATATATGGACACATATATGCACACATATATATATATCTGTAATAATCTATATATACAAAAGGCTAAATATGCAAAGTGTCCCCTCAAGAGTTTGACTGGGAGATGGGAGTTCTATTGCTTGCTATGATGTGTGCTGACCACCAGGGGGCAGCTGGCAGCCAGGGAAAGAAAGCCCTGGCTGGCAGCCAGAAGGAAGGCCCTGCCCTGCCAGCAGCAGGAAGGCCCTGATCTGCCCTGATTGCCAGCCAAGCCTAGGGACCCTACCCATGTACAAATATTGTGCACCAGGCCTCTAGTGAAAGCATAATATGCTAATGAGACTGGAGTTCCTTCTGAAAGACCTTCTGGACGAAGTCAGGGCTGCGAGGAAAGCCCAGATCCCGGGTGCCTGCCAGCAGCCAGAGGGAAGCCTGGGTTCCGGGTGCCAGAGGGAAGCTGGTGCTGGAAGCCTGGGGAATGAAGGCCTACTCCTGCACGAATTTCATGCATCAGGCCTCTAGTGCATATATAATGATACATAGAAGTATCACTATGCATAGATAATAACTGAAAGGAAATATGCTAAAATATTGTCAATAGTCAACTTTCAAACATCATATTATCTTCCTTTATCCTTCAAAGATTATATCTTCCTTTGCCTCATATTTCTATACTAGAAGCCCGGTGCATGAAATTCGTGCACGGAGGGGGGTTTTCCCTCAGCCCAGCCTGTACCCTCTCAAATCTGGGACTCCTGGAGGGATGTCCGACTTCCCGTTTAGGCCCAATCCCACCAGGATCGGGCCTAAACGGGAAGTCGGACATCCCTCTCACAATCCAGGACTGCTGGCTTCCAACTGCTCACCTGCCTGCCTTCCTGATTGCCGCTAACCGCTTCTGCCTGCCAGCCTGATCACCCCCTAAACACTCTGCTGCCAGCCTGTTTGCACCCAACTTCCCTCCTCTGCCGGCCTGGTCACCCCTAACTGCCCTCCCCTGCAGGGTTGATCACCTAAAACTGCCCTCCCTTGCAGGCCTGGTCCCTCTCAATTGCCCTCCCTTGCAGGCCTGGTCCCTCTCAACTGCCCTCCCTTGCAGGCCTGGTCTCTCACAACTGCCCTCCCTTGCAGGCCAGGTGCCTCCCAACTGCCCTCTCCTGTTGGCCATCTTGTAGTGGCCATCTTGTGTCCACATGGGGCAGGATGTTTGACCACATGGGGGCAGACATATTGTGTGATGGAGTGATGGTCAATCTGCACATTACTCTTTTATTAGATAGGATAGAGGCCTGGTGCATGGGTGGGGGCCAGCTGGTTTGCCCTGCAGGGTGTCCTGGATCAGGGTGGGGGTTCCCTTGGGGCATGGGGTGGCCTGAGCGAGGGGCCTGTGGTGGTTTGCAGGCAGGCCACACCCCCTGGTGACCCAAGTGGAGGCCCTGGTATCTGGAATTTATTTTCCTTCTACAATTGAAACTTTGTAGCCTTAAGCAGGTGAGCCCCGCCAGGGTGTGCGGAAAGCTTTGCTTCCTCTGTTGCTGCCAGCAACCCTGCCCTGCTCTCTCAAGCTCCATTCTGCCGCATTTGTTTGAATTTGTTTACCTTCTATAATTGAAACTTTGTAGCTTGAGTGGAGGCTTAGGCCTGCAACGGCTATGGAAAGCTTGGCTTCCTCTGTTACCTGGGAAACCTTGCTCTCTGTGGCTGTAGCCATCTTGGCTGGAGTTAATTTGCATACTCGCCCTGATTGGCTGGTGGGCATGGCTTGGCTGGTGGGCATGGCTTATGTAGTGGAGTGATGGTTGATTTGCATATTACCATTTTATTAGAGAGGATTATTGATTAAGGTATTACATATGTGTCCTTACCCCCCCATTGTCCCTCACCCCCAACCCCACCCCCACTCTTGCACTCACCCCCCTGGTATCTGTGTCCATTGATTAGGCTTATATGCATGCATACAAGTCCTTTAGTTGATCTCTTCCCCTTACCCCCACCCTCTGTCATTTTAAGACCAAATTCTCAGTTGTAATATTGACATCTTATGTGCTCTCCCAATGATGTCCCCTTAATGCCTGACTTTTTTCAATCCTACAATATTCTAAAACCTATTTTAATAGATTCCAAAAGAAGTGAATTCTAGCTCCCAGAATGATGGGATAGACTAGCTAGAAACCAAAGGAAGGGGGCATTATACTGATTTGGTTTGAAACCAGATTTGCTCCTCTTGCCCTTTCTTGATTTCATATGCATGTTTTGTTAGTACATGATGCTTCCAGTTTTACAGGGAGCAATTCTGATACTCATTTCTGTAGTTTTCAATAACAGGCTTTAAATCTGCACATTGTGATAACCAAATCCATCCACAACACTCAAGTTGGGGGTAATCCACCTGAAGTTCTAATCACTAAAATAAGGCTCCTCTGGGCCAGTCAGCTTTTAGACCCAATATGATGGAGGTGGAAACAGGCTTTTGACCAGTGCCTCCCTTTAGAAAGGGGGCCAGTCCAGTAGATTAGTAAGCTGGGAGTGCCAAGCCCCTGGTGAGATACTGAGTTTTGAAGACATGGTGTCTCTGTAAAAATGGTTTCAAAAACATGTATTTGGAAAGCCACCAAAATGTTTTAGTCGCCTGATAATGGCAAAAATTAAGTCATTTTATAACCCTGATAGAGGAAGGAGACAGCAAGACAAAAGCAAAAATCCATTCACAACATAGAAGCAAGCAGCAAGCAAACACTGCTGTTAGGTGCCAGCAGTGGGCAGTCACGCAATGCCACCCATTTCACAATGAAGAGCATCTCATCCATTATTTATAGCCTCAGACTATTTTTTCCAAGTCTATTCCCCCAATTAAATTATTATGCCATTTAGCAGTTCACCTCGCAAAGTGGGTTTTTCAGCAACCACCCAAGAGATGGCCAACCAAACCTCAAGAGCTTTAGAGATGTGTAGATACAAAAACACTTTTTACTGTGAAAGTTGCAATGGACCTCCAGGAGTTAAAGTGGGAGAAGGGATAGAAGAAAAGCATAGAGCTCTGTTTTGCTCCTTCCGAAGATAAAATTTTAGTACACTGTATGTTCTCTAACTACAACTTTCAAAATAGACAAACTATCTTTGGAGTAAAATAACATTCAGGGTGTTTTGCCAGCCCAGTGTTTAGTAACATACAATCACACCAATCAATAGCAAGAAAACTCAATCTCCTGAATTTGAAAACACATACACACACACATACACACATGTGCGCGTGCACACACTGCAATGGAGCCTATCCATTATAGGATCCCAAACATTTCAATCTAAATTAAATCCAATTAGAGGTAATCATAGTGGATCATATTAAACTAATTCTCAGACAGGAAAGATTATAATTTTGAATGGCTCCATAAAGCACTAATGAAAAAATCATTTATTTCAATTAAGTAGGGCTATAACCAATACCGAAAGGTCAGTGAAAAAATGCCAGAGTGGCTATTTCTCTCCTCTTCCTGAACCCCAGCTGAGCCATAAGAGCCTGGGGTTCTGAAATAAGACCCTCCTGTGTTGGGATTGAGCTTGAAGCCATCTATCACACTAGACTGAGCGATTGCAGAGTTTAGTAATGACAAGACTGATTACCTCTCAGGATGGATATAATACTACATTTCAGGACTTAGGTGCATAACTACTTTTCTATTATTATATCTTCCTTTTATATTTGATGTAGTCTACTCAATGTTTCTGTAATTTCCCAAGCAACTTCAGCTTTTGTATGAAGCCTTCCTAATGACTGTAACTAACCTTTTCCTTTCTTTCCTCCACAGAATTTAGAGCGACAAAGCACTAGACAAAAGCCGTTTGCCTTTTACTCCTAAAGCATCTATTTAATGGACAGAAATTAGTGCAATATTCCTCTTTGTGTTAATTATTCCTGAAAGTGATAGCTTGAGAGGCCTGAAGTAATAATCCACTTTTTCACCAACCAGCAGGTGGGCTGTTAACATCTTAACTCTAGTCCAACCTGGGAGACCTGGTGCCAAATGCTATCTCAAAGCCGTTGGTTGTATGACATTGGCCAAGTCATTTCACTTGTCTGAGCCTTAGTCATATCAGCTATGAAACTGATGTGTTTTCTAATCACACTTGCTATATTAGGGCTCCACTAAAGTGCCTTGGGGGAGTTGTTGCACAATTGGAGGAACAGCTAATGGGTCCAGTTCCCTTCCCCATTTTTCCCAAGGCAACTCTGCTTTAACCCATATATATAATGGGCTTTCACATATGATCCTGTCTTACAAAGAATTCTTCTGCTAAACATTTTAAACCACTAACCTTTAAGATTTAACAATTCATGATTCGATGAATCTGTAACTTTGAGTCCAATAGAAGAATCAAACCACATAAACCTTCTGGAGAAAATATCAATTTGCAAATTAGGAGAGGCCTCCAATATTCTATAAGGGAAAGTTATTTGGACAAACACAGTCTGGGTTTTTTTTCTACATATACTATGGTTAGGTGATATTCAGTTGATTCGAGGGCACAATAAGATTATTTTTACTGAAGATGCTGAAGCTATACTAGCTCAACAACAATTTCATCCCTCATCAATCAGTCTATTATTCTCACATCTTGATCATATACCTCTTTTCTGATGAGACCATATGAGTGCTCTATTTTGTAATGAGTCAAACCTTTTTTCTCTGTCTGGTTTACAAACCCCAAAAGGTAGATGCTTCAGCATAACAGTGACAATTGTCATCTATACTGTGCTGAGAAAGCTCCTGAATGAGAAAGCTTCCATTTGACCAAGAGATTTCAAATGAGTCATTTAAATGCTTGGAGATCCTCCATTAAATCTGATGAAAAACTAAATAAATTCACCTTCCAAAAGTCTACTTTGATAGTACTTTACATTCTAAATACTGATATTCACAAAGGTTCTGTTACTTAACCCATCTTTCTGAATTCATATATTATTATTCACATTCCTGTGATTCTTAACTCTGCATATTATTCCTTTAAATCACCTAATACATAACAGCTCTTGTACAAAAGGGAGTAAGAGTTACCTTACAGTGTAACTGTTAAATCAGAAATTCTTCCAATGATCTCATGCAGAATGTAACAAGATCCTGATAGACTTGTATTCCCTTAGAGAACAAGTGTTTTTTCATCACCCTCTTAGGCACCTAATTTGATTGAAATCAAAGATTTTAATGCATACCTTGCTAATTCTCTTGCCAGTACACAGGAAACTGAAGCAATAAACTACAACTTTTGTAGTGGTGTTAACATTGTTAAGTACTGAGATAGCTGACAAGAGCCCCATTTTTTCATTAAACTTCAATAGTAGTTTCATGCATATTTAGCTTTTTGGCACTTTTCTTATTTTCCTTCTGATGACTTGTTTGAAAAGTTGACCTCAAATTCACTACACTCCATTTGATTTTTTGCATAATCAAAGTTGTGACTTATTGCCTTAGCAAATTGCTATTGTCTTTGTAATACCAGTTTTTAAACACTATTCAACTGCTTGTTCTCTATAAGGACATACATAGCATTTGTTTTCTTATTATGCTAGTTAATGGAACTGGACTTAGAAATTACAGTACTGAATTACAAAACATAGTATTTCAATATCCTGTGTAATTTTATTATTATTATTATTATTATTATTATTATTATTATTATTATTGAGTTGGTGAGAGAGTCCCTTGCACTTTCATCCAATTAATTAGGTTGCTGCATATTTTAAAACTTTCAATATTGGAAGGCAACTAAGTTATGTTGCCTAGAAAAGAAGTAGTTAGGCATATAGATGCTATTTGTTATTTATTTTATGAACATTTTATAATATTTAGGCTCCTAGAATAAGTAGAAAGATAGTTTGCATGATAATTTTCAAAAACTGCTAAATACTTAGAAAACCCAATTATGTAATGCTCATAAAGTATGTAGTTTAACTATTGATTTTAAACTAAAATGTTGTACATATTTCCAACTAGCTGGGATGCCTACATGTTTATGATAGAGGGAGCATTTAATGATGTTGGACAAACTGTAGTTCCAGACTCCAAAATACAGATGATGAATTGCAAATTTGTACTTACTTCCATGTGTGTGGGAAATGTTATGACCTGGGCATCAGACCACTCTTATAACTGATGGCTTAGACATAACCACTTTGTGGTAGGGGAACAGACAAAACAAGTTACCTATTATCTCCATGACCAGTTTATTGAAGGTTAGTTGAAAACTTTTTGACTAGTGTACAACACTATGTCTTTGCAATTTTAAAGCCCATACTCATAATTTTTCTTCCAAAATTAGCTTCTTCTTTATTGTTGCCAACAGTGCTTTTCTGTTACCCTCTCAAAAACCTTTTTGTTACCCCCTGTTTCCCCCATTCCCCTATCTATCCAGCCATAAAATACTATCCATTTCTTCTTTGCAATCATTTCCTCATTCTATTTCCAATAATCCCACTAAAGTCCAGGTCCTCATTACTTTACTCATGGTCAGCCAAACTGGTTTTCCTAGTTCTAGTCACTCAATATATGCTATCAAAAACAGCCAGACTCATCTTCCTAAGATACCATTTTAGATATAGGCAGTTAGCCAACAAACATATATTGAGTACATACTGTGTGCTAAGTACTGTGTTATGCTCTGGGCTGACAGTAATATACAAGGGAGGCAAAACCCCTTGATTCTTTGAAATCTTGTATTAAAGCATGGAAGCTAGGCATTCACATTCATCCCTTCTTAACAACTTTCAGTGCCCCCCTCCCACTCCACTAGCTAATACATTGAATAAAGTGTAAGAACTCTTAGTGTAACAGGACTTTCTACATTGTGGCCCCAAACTACCTCTTTACCTTTATTTCCTTTTATTACCCTGCAAGAGTCCTGTATACTATATTAATTATTTCCTAGACATGTAAATCTTCTCACCAACTTGATCTTAATAAGAAACTTGAGGGCATATATTACTTGAAAACTCAGAACTTAGCATGGTATCCTCCTTATAATAGCAACTCAGCCAATGGTTATCATTGGTAAAAATTCCCTTTATGGTCTAGTCCATCATTCTGAGTGAGATGTCTCTATTATGTTCTTGTACTTACCACATTGTGTTGTAATTATCTGCAGTCTCCATTAGAGTATTACTAGCTCATAGAAAGCAAAGCCACTTCTCCCTCTTTCTGTCTTTGTTTACCCAGAAGTTATTACAGTTCCTGGGTAAACAAGGTTCTCAATGAATTAATGGATGAATGAAGGAATGAATGAGTATGGAAACAACATTCCCATGGTGAATTTCATGTTCTCTGGAAATGACAATACTACAGGTATGTATTTACACTAAAAATAAAAATAAAATCAGAATGGATTCCTCAGTCATTTGGTTGGTATGAAGATATCATTTTGCCAAAGGTGAGTTTCTATTTTTCTTGATAATATGAATTATTTATATATACATTTTACATTGGTACCTGCATACATATATATTTATATCCAAAAAGACTTATTAATTGTCCAACTAATTGCTGCTCCAAATAATAGTCCTTTAGAGAAGAACATAGAAGCTATTCTATTAAAATAAAGGAATACTAACAAAAAACGTAAGTTTTTTAAATTCCCAAAGGAAGTTCTAAGGTTGGAGCTGAATGCTGTTTCAAACCACTATATATCATTCAAATACAGCTTTTAAGGAGGAAACCATAACCCATAGGGATCAAGTGGAGGAATTCGCAATTCATCATCTGTATTTTGGAGTCTGGAACTAGTTTGTCCAACATCATTAAATGCTCCCTCTATCATAAACATGTAGGCATCCCAGCTAGTTGGAAATATGTACAACATTTTAGTTTAAAATCAATAGTTAAACTGCATACTTTATGAGCATTACATAATTGGGTTTTCTAAGTATTTAGCAGTTTTTGAAAATTATCATGCAAACTATCTTTCTACTTATCCTAGGAGCCTAAATATTATAAAATTTTCATAAAATAAATAACAAATAGCATCTATATGCCTAACTACTTCTTTCCTAGGCAACATAACTTAGTTTCTTCATTACCTCCCCAGAAGTCAAATCATCATCATCGATATCATATACAATATCCCTTGTATGAATTTCACTTTAGAACAAATAACCCACTTTTATATTGCTTGAGTTTTTACAGGAAGAACATGCATTAACTGTGATCAGAAAAACAAAATTATTTTCATTTTGGAAAATAAAATTAAATGATCAAAATTTCAACTAGTATTTTAATTTGGCTGTCAAACCCAACTACATGTGGTGCTAAGAGAAGTGGGAAAGAGACACGAAGGGGGATATGAAAAAACTCGAGAACGTGGAGCAGATAAAAGAGTTTTAACTATGTATTTTCTATCAAAAGGCAACAATATACAGTACTATAGCCTACAGGAAAGAACTATCCATAAAGTTACAGAATATAGGTCCTATTCAGGTTATGACTAATGCAGCAAATTCACGTTGGTACTTTTAAAATATGCTAACAAAATTTCCAGAAATCAGCATTTATATTGTGTTTAAATGCATACATTTGTCTTCCAGGAAGACAGAGAGATGAGGAAGGGTACCTGAAAATCCCTCTTCCAAATCTCCTTTAATTTAGCTATGAAATAATCAGGAAAAAATAAGACTTCTCAACAACCAAGTGGAAATAAAAATATAAGCATATTTAATATTCATTTAGAAATATATATAATCCTTCATACCAGGTTCCTGTGATCCAGCCAAGCAAATAATGGATAGTCAATATGAAAAAATGAATCAGAAGGAGTAAATAGACTTTATACCATGGGAAACTGAATAATTGAAGCAGAGAAATAAATGGAAAAACATACCTAAAATGCTTTGTAAAGATTAGAGAAAAATTAAGCATTGTGGAAGGTAGGTCACGTAGTCTACCTACCAGTACCAGGTGTCTAAGAAAAAAGTGAACAAAAAGACTAGAAACAAAAAAAAGTCATAATAGAAGAAAACTTTTGAGTTTAGAAAATTATCAGAGATTGGATATTGGAGAGACTCACCATGTTCCATGAATAGACAAAATTAGAAACAAAGATTAATATATATCTATATAGGTCCTCATAAATTATTACTTAAAATTTCCTTTGTTCTTTATCGATTAAGGTATTACATATGTGTCCTTATTCACCCATTGCCCCCCACCCCCCGGGTTGTGCCCTCACCCCCCTGTTGTCTGTGTCCATTGGTTATGCTTATATGCATGCATACAAGTGCTTTGGTTGATCTCTCCCCCTTACCCCCACCCTCCCCTGTCTTCCATCTGAGGTTTGATGGTCTGATGGATGCTTCCCTGTCTCTGGATCTGTTTTTGTTCATCATTTTATGTTGTTCATTATATTCCACAAACGAGTGAGATCATGTGATATTTATCTTTCTCTGACTGACTTATTTCTCTTATCATAATGCTCTCCAGTTCCATCCATGCTGTTGCAAGTGGTAGGAGTTCCTTCCCTTTACAGCAGTGTAGTATTCAATTGTGTAGATGTACCACAGTTTTTTAACCCACTCATCTGCGGATGGGCACTTAGGCTGTTTCCAATCTTAGCTATGGTAAATTGTGCTGCTATGAACATAGGGGTGCATATATCCTTTCTGATTGATGTTTCTAGCTTCTTGGGATATATTTCTAGAAGTGGGATCACTGGGTCAAATGGGAGTTTCATTTTTAGGTTTTTGAGGAAACACCATACTGTTTTCCACAGTGGCTGCACCAGTCTGCATTCCCACCAGCAGTGAAGGAGGGTTCCTTTTTCTCCGCATCCTCTCCAGCAATTGTCCTTTGATGATTTGTTGATAATAGCCATTCTGACAGGTGTAAGATGGTACCTCACTGTCATTTTGATTTGCATCTCTCAGATGATTAGTGACTTTGAGCATGTTTTCATATGTCTTTTGGCCTTCTGTATGTCCTCTTTGGAAAAGTATTTAGGTCCATTGCCCATTTTTTGATTGGATTGTTTACCTTCTTTCTGTTAAGTTGTATGAGCTCCCTGTAAATGTTGGAGATTAAACCCTTATCAGAGATAACATTGGAAAATATGTTCTCCCATGCTTGTTAGCATTCAAGCAGTAAAGAAAAACTCAATCAACTTATCAATGATTTGTTCTTTTTCACAAAATTTACCAAAAGACAAAGGAACAATGTCTATAGGTTTTTAGGGAGAATGTCAGTGACCTAAATTTAAACCCAGCAAAGCCATATTGAACATAGAAAGTCAACAGAATGATAGCCTGAGATCAAGAAAGGTCTTAGATAAAGCAACAGCCCAGTAAAGAGGTGTCCCAGATTACTAAGCATAAAAATAAGGAGACAGGCCAAAAGATGACACCAGAAAGATAAATTTGAATTTATCTTTTAGATAATGGGAAGCCCTTAAAGGGTTTTAAATGCTAGAAGACTAAGTAGTGGGCAGGGACACCAGGGGTAAAAATCCACAGGAGGGAGGCTACTGGACAAAAACAAAGATATTGAGGGTTTTGCAAGTAAAAGAAAGTATTAAACAAAGTGATTTTTTTATGAGGACCACAACTGTCTGAAGGCAGGGCCATGAGACTAGCCTGAAAACTTAGGAGTCAGAGGCCAGACCTCATTCTCCACTGTCTCCAGGACCTGTTTTAGTGGCTGGCATAAAGCAGAACTGTGTCATATTGTTCTTTTGCATTCACATTTTGCTTATAATCTATATATATAAAAGGATAAGCGACCATCGCATCTGAAACAACCAAACGGATGACCGAACAGGCTGTGTGGGGTGACCAGGCTGGAAGGAAGGTTAGTGAGGGGCGACTAAACGACTGAGCAGAAGGCTGCATGGGGCAACCAGGCCCACAGGGGGAGCAGTTGGGGGACGACCAGGCTAGCAGGGAGGGGCAGTGAGGGGAGACCAAACGACTGAGTAGCAGGCTGCATGGAGTGACCAGGCCGGCATGAGGGTTACTGAGGGGCGACAAAATGATTGATCAGCAGGCTGTGTGGGGCGACCAGGCCTGCAGGGGGGGCAGTGAGGGGTGACCACGCTGGCAGAGGGTGCAGTAAGGGGCGACCAGTCCGGCAGGGGGACACTAAGGGGTGACCAGGCTGGCAGAAGGGACAGATAGGGGTGACCAGGCCAGCAGGGGGGGCAGTTAGGGGCAATCAGGCAGGCAGGCAGTTGAGCAGTTAGGAGACAGTGGTCCTGGATTGTGAGAGGGATGTCCTGCTAGTATTTAGTGCTTGGTGCATAGTGTTTGTACAGGTCATTATTAGTATATCGTAGGCACAGAATGAATTCAAAACAGCATTTTTCCTGCTGTGACTATTATTTGACACAGTTCCTTACATGGAAGAAGAATCTAGATTCAAGCATCACAGAAACATCTAATTCAGGGGCACTGACCTTGATCTTAAATCCAAAACATTGTAGGTCTTTAGCTCTGCCCCTGAGCATGTAAACTAAATACAAAAGGGGGAAAAAACTGCACAAAACTATGGTAACTTGGGAGTACCAAGAATAAACACTGGGATCAAATATTTCCCATGAATAATTAGCAAGTTGCAAAATCAAATATGTTATGCATATGATTCTGCAGAAGAAAGAGTGCAAGGAGGGGGAAAGCAAGCACATATCTTCATTATGTAGATGTGGAAGAGAAATTGCTACTAGAATTGAAAAGGTTAAAGAGATTCTTGGCAAATAAATGAAGTGAAAACTAAATTAGTTAATGAAGTAAGCACCACAAAATTAATGAAGCAGAGATTGGTAGCGCTAATTTTCAAGGCGAAACTCTGTACATGCAAATTTGGAGCATGGCCTCCATATATTTGGAGAACCTGGCTACTGTCACCCAAAACAGAACTGGATATTATATTGTCAATGATACTTTCTTTCAAATAATATTAAAAAACAACATAATATCAGATCTCCATGGCTTTATTTCATCTCTCTGGAAAGGTTGGCATCAGATCAAATCAGACAAAATATTAAATAATAAATAAAAGAGGGAGCAGATGAGAACAATGACAATTAAGACAATGACAGTGCCAACTTAAGGGGTTTGCCTCACATGCACACCCACCTGTGAGCATTTAAACACAAGTGGCCTTCCAATATGCAAGACTATGGAAAGAAACAAAATATGTGGATTGGCCAACAGCTCAGCCTCCTGTTGAATACCCCATTTGACCTATGTATCTTATTCTCATTTTGACTATATTCCCATTTCCTGGCTCTATACTTTTGTTCCTGGAGTTGTTCCTGACTGGTTCTCTTCCCTGCTTTGACTCCATTCTTGGGTGATATCAACGACCCCACATGCCCTTAACCTCCCCACCAGGGAGCAGAAGCACATTACTTGTGACCATACCTGACACACATTGAGAGCTTTCTAACATAGTCAAGTGCATTATATATGCTATTTAATTTGCTTCATGACCTTTCTCACAATGACTCTTCTGGTCAAATTTCTCCTTATTCCATTTATGAATAAAGAAATGGAGGCACAGTGAAATATGATACCTTTCCCATGTATATACACACATGTTAAAAATAGCTCTACATGTACCATCTGTATTATATAAAGCAAAAAAAAGTTCAATTGATGCCTACAACCCCAATTCAGTATCACATGGATGATTTTAGCTTCCTCCTTTTGTTTATCTAAATTTCCACTCCAATAGTAAGAATCCCGATTCCCACCATCTGTCATCCATTCACTTAGTTGTTCCATTTCAATATACATGTGTAGAAACATCAGAATCATTAATTTCTACATCCATGAGAAACAACTTTATTAACTAGAGTTCAGTGCTTATGTGCAGATTGTTTTTTATTTAGACTTAAAAATTCCACTCATTTTCAAAGTTACTTATGCCAGTACCTTTTCCCCCATCCCCTTCAGTGAGGTGGTTTCAAATATTTATAATGCAGTTAGGTTCTTCTGTCATGGTCTGAATTCCATCCTGGGATTATCCCATTCCAAAAATGATTATTTTAAAATCTGTGTACATTAAGGTTTACTTTATATTTTAAAGCTCTCTGGATCTTGAGAAATGCATAGAGTCAAAAGTGCCATTACAATATCATGCACAATAGACCCACTTCCCCCCCAAAAAAAAGGCACAAATCTTGCCATTTGCAACAAGGATGGGCATAGAGGGTATTTTGCTAAGTGAAATAAGTCAGACAGAGAAGGTAAAGTACTGGATGGTTTTACTTATACAGAGTGGTACAAAAGTAGGTTTACAGTTGTCAATATGCAATACAGAGTTTATTCTTATATTATTATTTGTTAACTAGAGGCCCAGTAGCCTGCAGGGATTGGCCCGCTGTGGGAGTGCCACTCATCCCAATCAGCCAAGTGGCTGTGGACCTACCCTCTTAGTAGCTGTTCCCGCTGCAGGAGCAGCCACTCATCCAGGTCAGCCGAGCGGTGCTCCAGCTGTGGGAGCTCACTGACCACCAGGGGGCAGCTCCTGCATTGAGCATCTGGCCCCTGGTGGTCAGTGCACATCATAGTGACTGGTCGAGCAGTCGTTCTGTTTGTTATGCCGTTGGGTTGCTGGGCTTTTATATATATATATAGATTATCACATTGTTTTCCATATGAAAAACTGTAAATCTACTTTGCACTACCCTGTATGTAGAATCTAAGAAATACAAATGAAAAAACACAGCAAAAGAGAAGCAGACTCATAGAATACAAGGTAGCAATACAAGGGGGAAAGGTAAAAAAGGTGAAGCGGATTGAGAGGTACAAACTTCCAGTTATAAAATAAATGTCATGGGGATGGAATGCACAACATAGAGAATACAATCAGTAATACTCTAATAACTTTGTATGGTGACAGATGGTTACTAGACTTAACATGGTCATCACTCCGTAAAGTAATATAAATGTTCACTATATTGTATACCTGAAAATAATATGATTGTACCCAATTGTCCTATCTAATAAAAAGGGTAATATGCAAATTAACCGCCACTCCGTCACAAAGACGGTGGTGCCCATAGCTACAAGATGGTGGTGCCCAGTCCCCTCAGCCTCATCAGAGTCCCCCAGTCCTGGGGAGCTGCCACTGACAGCGGGCAGCGTGAGCAGCCTGGTGTAATGCTTGCTTTGTTGCCACAGAGACTGAGGACCTCTGGGCAACGTGCACATACTGGCCAGGGAGGGATGCTTGCTTCATCGCCGCAACGATGCCCTGGACACAGAGGGCCTCTAGAGAATAGGGGGGCTGGTCCGCAGCCTCCGCACAGGCCCGGAGAGGAGATGGTGGGCCCACCTCCCACAGAAGCAGCACGGCTCACTCCCGGTGCCCATGCTCACTTCCACCTCCTGCGGAAGCCGCACGGCTCCTGTATAAGCAGCACGACTCCCGGCAGCATGCTGCAGTTCCTGCCAGTTCCCATGGAAGTGACGGGCAGCCTACTGCATGCGATATCATGCGATGAGTTACTAGTATTTTAATAAAATAAATAAGCTTCATCAAGGTTGTTGAGTGTATCAATAGTTTATTCCCTTTTATCACTGAATAGTGTACCATAGTCATGATAAACGACAGTTTCTATCCATATACCTACAGAAGAACATCTTTTTTAAAAATATTTTTATTGATTTCAGAGAGGAATGTAGAGGAAGAGAGAGATAGAAACATAAATGTTAAGAGAGAATCATTGATTGGCTGCCTCCTGCACGCCCCACACTGGGGATGGAGCCTACAACCTGGGCATGTGCCCTGACCAAAAAATGAACCATGACCTCCTGGATCACAGGTCAAAGCTCAACCACTGAGCCCCACTGGCAAGGCTGAAGAACATCTTGAATGCTTCCATATTTTGGTAATTATGAATAAACTACTGGCAACATAAAAAGTGGTAGACATAATTTTTCAATTCACATTGGTAAATACCTAGGAGTGTGACTGTCAATCATGTTTAACTTTATAATAAACTGCCAGTCTTCCAAAGTGGCCTCTACTATTTTTCATTTCCACCAGCAATGAACGAGAATTTCTGTTGCTTCACATTGTCACAGCATTTCACTCTGTCAGTGTTTGTGATTTTAGCCTTTCTAATCCTATATAATAAAAGGCTAATATGCAAATAGACAGAACAGTAGAACAACCGAAACAACCAAAAAACCAGTTACTATGACATGCACTGACCACCAGGGTGCGTGTGCAGAACATGATGGGCATTGGCCACAGCGGGATGATGGAGCAGGTAAGCAGGAGTGCCAGACCAAGGCAAGGCCAAGTTGCTGTCAACCAGGAGAGCCTCTGGTGGTTACTGAAAATTCTTTGCTCCCATGGGCTGTGGTCCTGCCCGGGGCTCTCACCTACTGCCAGTGTTGGCCCCACTTGCACACGCTGTTGGTGCTGGACCTGCTGCTTGCACCCACTGCCAGTGCCCGGCACTGGTCCCAATCACTTGACACCATCAGCAGATGTGAGTGGATGCTGGCCCTGATGGCCCCTGAGGACTTCTCCACCTCCCCCTGCTCCTGAGGGGCAATTGGAGCAGCAGCCACTGCTCACACCCATTGATGGTGCCGGTGCAACTTGCACCTGCTTCTTGAGCTGGCCCCAATCGCTCTACACCATCAGTATGCGTGAGTGGGGCCGGCACCATCAGAACATGGGAGTGTGGCTGCCAGCAGACAGGGGAATGGGGCCAGAGTGGGATGGGCTGGGCGGGGATGCAGAGGATGGGCTGAGACCCACACCTGTGCCCACCATAGCCCCATGGCCCACAGTTCCTTTCAAGGGGCACGAATTCATGCACTGGGCCCCTAGTAGGTATATAGTGGTGTCACCTAGTTGTTTTCATTTGCATGTTTATTGGCCATCTGTATATCTTTTTTGTTGAAGTGTGTGCTCAGAAATTTCCCGTTTTCTTTTTATTATTTATATTTATATGTATTTTTTTCTTAATCCTCACCCAAGGATATTTTTTGCATTGATTTTCTTTTTTTTTTAATTTTATTTTATTGTTTAAAGTATTACAAATAGTAGTACATATGTCTCTTTATTTCCCCCATTGACCTTCTTACAGCCTCCCCTTTCCCATGGCACATGCCCTCACCCCCACCCCCACAGTGTCTTACATCCATTGGTTATGCTTATATGCATGCATACAAGTTCTTCAGTTGATCTCTTACCTCCTCCTCGCAACCCCTCCCTAGACTTTCCACTGTAATTTGACAGTCTGTTCAATGCTTCTCTGCCTCTGTATCTATCTTTTGTTCATCAAGTTATAATGATCTTTATTATCCATAAATGAGTGAGATCATGTCGTATTTTTCTTTCACTGACTGGCTTATTTCACTTAGCATAATGCTCTCCAGTTCCATCCATGCTGCTGCAAATGGTAAGAATTCCTTCTTTTTTATAGCAGCGTAGTATTCCATTGTGTAGATGTACCATAGTCTTCTAATTCACTCATCTGTTGATGGGCATTTAGGATGTTTCCAAATCTTAGCTATTGTAAATTGTGCTTCTATGGACATAGGGGTGCATATATCCTTTATGATTGGTGTTACTGTTTTCTTAGGATATATTCCTAGAAGTGGTATTACTGGGTTAAATGGCAGTTCCATTTTTAAATTTTAGAGGGAACGCCATACTGTTTTACACAATAGTAGCACCAGTCTGCATTTCCACCAACAGTGAAGAAGGGTTCCTTTATCTCCGCATCCTCTCCAGAAATTGTTTGTTGATTTTTTTAGTGATAGCCATTCTGAAAGGTGTGAGGTGGTACCTCATTGTTGTTTTGATTTGCATCTCTCAGATGATTAGTGACTTTGAGCATATTTTCATGTCTCTTGGCTTTCAGAATGTCTGCTTCTGAAAAGTGTCTATTTAGATCCTTTGCCCATTTTTTCATTGGATAGTTATCTTCCTTTTGTCAAGTTGTATGAGTTCCCTATAAATGTTGGAGATTAAACCCTTATCAAAGATAAGATTAGCAAATATGTTCTCCCATGCAGTGGGCTATCTTGCTGTTTTGTTTATGGTTTCTTTTACTGTGCAGAAGCTTTTTATTTTGATGTAGTCCCAATTTGTTTATTTTTTCCTTAGTCTCTCTTGCCCTAGGATCTGTGTCTGTAAAGATATTACTATGACATATGTCTGCAATTTTGCTGCCTATGGAGTCTTGAAGGAGTTTTAAGGCTTCCCATCTTACATTCAAGTCCTTTAGCCATTTTGAGTTGTTTTTTGAGTATGGTGTAAGTTGGTGATCTAGTTTCATTTTTTTTACTGTATCTGACCAAATTTCCCAGCACCATTTTTTAAAGAGACTGTTTTGACTCCAATGTATATTCTTGCCTCCTTTGTCAAATATTAATTGAGTACAATGGCTTGGATCAATTTCTGGGTTCTTCATTCTATTCCATGGGTCTATATGTCTGTTCTTGTACCAGTACCAGGCAGTTTTCAGAACCGTGGCTTGGTCATATAGCTTGAAGTCTGGTATTGTGATCCCTCCAACTTTGTTCTTCTTTCTAAGGGTAGCTGTGGCTATTCAGGGTCTTTTTTTATTCCAGATGAATTATTGTAGAGTTTGTTCCAGATCTTTGAAATAAGCCATTGGTATTTTAATAGATATGGCATTGACTCTATAGATTGCTTTAGGTAGTATGGACATTTTAATGATGTTGATTCTACCAATCCACGAACACGGTATGTTCTTCCATCCATTCATGTCTTCCTCTATCTCTTTTTCAATGTCCTGTAGTTTTTCGAGTACCGGTCTTTTACATCCTTAGTTAAGTTTATTCCTCGGTATCTTAATTTTTTGGTGCAATGGTAAATGGGATTGTTTTTTTTCATTTCTCTTTCTTTGAGTTCATTATTGGTGTATAAAAGGACATAGATTTCTGGGTGTTAATTTTGTATCCTGCTACATTGCCAAATTCATTTACTAGGTCTGGTAGTTTTTTGTTGTTTTTTTTTTTTTTTTGATGGAGTCTTTGGGATTTTCTATGTATAGTATCATGTCATCTGTGAATAAGGACAGTTTTCCTTCTTCTTTTCCAATTTGGATGCCTTTAATTTCTTCTTCTTGTCTGATCGCTATGGCTAATACTTCTATTACTATGTCAAACAGGAGTGGTGAAAGTGAGCATCCTTTTCTTGTTCCTTTTCTTAGGGGAAATGGATTTAGTTTTTGCCCATTGAGTATGATGTTGGCTGTAGGTTTGTCATATAGTGTTTTTATAATGTTGAGGTATGATCCCTCTATTCCCACTTTACTGAGAGTTTTTATCAAGAAAGGATGTTGGATTTTGTCAAATACTTTTTCTGCATCAATTGATATGGTTATGTGATTTTTGTCTCCCAGGTTGTTTATGTGATTTGAGGATATTGTACCATCCTTGCATCCCCGGAATAAATCCCACTTGGTCATGGTGTATGATATTTCACATGTATTGCTGAATCTGATTTACTAGAATTTTGTTGAGGATTTTAGCATCTATGTTCATCAAGGATATTGGCATGTAGTTCTCTTTTTTTGTGGTGTCTTTATATGGTTTAGGGATTAAGGTAATGCTGGCTTCATAGAAAGAGCTTGGAAGTGTGCTTTCCTCTTGAATTTTTTGGAATAGTTTGAGGAGGATAGGTTTTAGTTCTTTTTTGAATACTTGGAGGAACTTCCCTGTAAAGCTGTCCATACTAGGGCATTTGTTTGCTAGAAGATTTTTGATCGCTGTTTCAATTTCTTCAGTAGTTATCAGCCTATTCAGGTTTTTTGATTCTTCTTGGTTGAGTTTTGGGACCTTGTATTTCTCTAGAAATATATCTATTTCATCTAGGTTGTCCATTTTGTTGGAATGGAGTTGTTCATAGTATGTTTTCATAATCGTTTGCACTTCTGTGGGATAGGTTGTTACTTCACCTCTCTCATTTCTGATTTTGTTTATTTGGGTCCTCTCTCTTTGCTTCTTGGTGAGCCTGGCTAGAGTTTCATCAATCTTGTTTATCCTTTCAAAGGACCAGTACTTGATTTTGTTGATCTTTTGTTTTGTTTTTTTGTTTTGTTTTGTTTTGTTTTTGGTCTCTAGGTCATTTATCTCCAGTGTGATCTTTATTATTTCCTTCCTTCTGCTTTCACTTGGCTTTTCTTGTTTTCTTGTTGCTCTCTTTCTAACTCTTTGAGTTGTAGAGTTAGATAATTTATTACCATTGTTTCTTGTTTTTTGAGGTAGGCCTGTAGAGTTACAAACTTCCCTCTAAAGACTGCTTAAACTGTGTCCCATAGATTTTGGATTGTTGTATTTTCATTGTCATTTGTTGCCATGATGCTTTTTATTTCACTCACTATTTGTCCATTAGTCCTGAATTTTATCACTCCTGGGTGCACCAGAAAGACTGCTGAATATACTTTGAAATGGTTCCTGGCTGACTGTTACGACAACAATGGTCTTCAGAGTTCTGGAAAGCAGGCCTCATTGAGAAGGTCATATTTTAGAAAACAGTTACAGGAAGTAAGGAAATGAGCCAAGAGAACATCTGAAAAAGAACATCTCAGGCAGAGAAAATAGTAAATGCAAAGTCCTTGAGATAGAAGCTTCCTTGGTATGTTTTAGGGGCTGTAAGGAGGCCAGTGGGATATAGTCCCTATACATTATTTAGAGAAATGGGAGTTTTGCAAGCAGGGAAAATCTTTGGCAAAAGGCTTTTTTCCATTGCTGTTATTGGCACTATCCATGACCATGAGTGGGTTAGAAATGGAACACTCAAATTCAATAGTGACAATTAAAATAAAGAGATATTATAAAGCTATTTAAAAGCAGAGGATTTGTAAAAAAAAAAGTTGTTCTATAAAAGACATTGATAATAGAATAAACAGAAAAAGCAAGACTAATAGAAAATATTTATGAGTCACATATCTAATAAAGAATTTGTGCCTATTTCTTTGCATCCTCGCCAGCACTTGTCGTTTGTTAATTTGTTTATGATAGCCATTCTGATTGCATTGTCGTTTTGATTTGCATCTCTCAGATGATTAGTCACTTTGAGCATGTTATCATATGCCTCTTGGCCTTCCTTCTCTGTCTTCTTTCGAAAAGTATCTATTTAGGTCCATTGCCCATTTTTTAATTGGGTTGTTTATCTTCCTATTGTTAAGTTGTACGAGTCCCCTGTAAATGTTGGAGATTAAACCTTTATCGGTGATAACATTTGCAGATATGTTCTCCCATGCAGTGGGCTTTCTTGTTGTTTTGTTGATGGTTTCTTTTGCTGTGAAAAAGCTTTATATTTTGATGTAGTCCCATTTGTTTATTTTCTCTTTAATTTACATTGTCCTAGGAGTGGTATCGGTGAAGAAATTGCTTCGGCATATGTCTGAGATTTTACTGCCTGTGGATTCCTCTAGTATTTTTATGGTTTCCCATCTTATGTTTAAGTCCTTTAACCATTTTGAGTTTATTTTTGGGTATGGTATAAGTTGGTGGTCTGGCGAGGATGTGGAGAAAAAGGAAACCTCATGCACTATTGGTGGGAATGCAGACTGGTGAAGCCACTGTGGAGAACAGTATGGAGTTTCCTCAAAAAAACTAAAAATGGAACTCCCATTTGACTCAGTGATCCCACTTCTAGGAATATATCCCAAGAAACTAGAAACACCAATTAGAAGGATATATGAACCCCTATGTTAGTAGCAGCACAATTCACCACAGCTAAGATTTGGAAACAGCCTAAGTGCCCAACAGCAGATGTGTATATTAAAAAACTGTGGTACATCTACATAATGGAATACTATGCTGTGGTAAAAAAGAATGAGTTCTTACCATTTGCAGCAGCATGGATGGAACTGGAGAGCATTATGCAAAATGAAATAAGCCAGTCATTGAAAGATAAATATCACATGATCTCACTCATTTATGGAATATAATGAACAACATAAACTGATGAGCAAAAACAGATCCAGAGACAGAGAAACATTTATCAGACCATCAAACCTCTGAGGGAAGGTAGGGGAGGGTGCGGGTAAGGGGGAGAGATCAACCAAAGGACTTGTATGCATGTGTATAAGCCTAACCAATGGATACAGACAACAGTGGGGTGAGGGCATGAGTGGGGGGATGAGGGCTAATGGAGGAATAAGGACACATATGTAACACATTAATCAATAAAGAAATTTTAAAAAAGAATTTGTGCCTAAAACATTTAAAGAAACTTATCAATCAGAAAACAAACCACCCTAGACAGTTTGGCTCAGTGTATAGAGTGTCAGCCTGCAGACTCAAGGGTCCCAGGTTTGATTCCAGTCAAGGGCACATGCCCAAGTTGTGGGCTTGGTCCCCAGTAGGGGGCGTGCAGGAGGCAGCCAATCAATGATTCCTTTTCATCATTGATGTTTCTATCTCTCTCTGAAATCAATATATATACATATATATATATATATATATATATATATATACACACACACACACACACACACATATATATATATATATATATATATATATACATATATATATATATATATATATATATATATATATATGTAAATGAAAACAAACCAACTGATTTTTAAAAGGGAAAAATTTCTAACCCTAGCCTATTTAGCTCAGTGGTTAGAGTGTTGGCCTGTGGACTGAAGGGTGGCAGGTGTGATTTTGGTCAAGGGCACTTACCCCAGTTGCAGGCTAGATCCTGACCCAGGTCATGGCATGTGCAGGGACAACTAATCAATATGTCTCTCTCAAATCAATGTTTCTCTCTCTCTGCCTCTTCCCCCTCCCTTCCACTCTCTCTAAAAATCAATGGAAAAGGGATATCGAAGATGGCTGCCAATGGGAAGGCAGGCTGCAAGATAGTGCGTGAGTGAGAGAACGAAAGGACAGTGTGTGGACGTATGTGGAGTGTCTATTTGTGAGTGAGGGACAGCTTTATTCCTAGGGACTCTTGGGGACTGCCGGACTGGGCTCCCCTGACCAGGCAGCCTCTCCCAGATTGACCTGCTCTGCCTCAGAGACCGTACCATCTTGAAGGGGAGAGTGGCTGTGATTGGAAGCCTAGCTTTACCTTCAATATGGAAGAATCGGATACCTCCCGGGACCCTACAACCACAATACCCAGGGACCAGCTGCAAACCCACAAACACTGGGTCTCAAGCAGCACCCATACATGGACACTGATGAGCTCTCTGCACTTTCTCACTGAAAGGTCAGATTTCGCCCAGAGAAAGGTGAGGTGTGCAATACAGACTGGAGGGAGAATCACATGCAGCGGGATCTAGAGGTTCAGAGGAAGTCTGTGCCCCACAAAACCTGTGGCTGTTGGGGCCAGCATAGTCCGTGAATGTGGAAGGGTGTCCACAGGGCTGCTGACAGAAGGGAACTCTAGAAATCAACCCAAAGCTGGGCTGGGCACAAAAAGGCAGCCTGAAGCTTTACCAGTAAACTGGCTGCACTGTGCCAGGGAAAAAAGGTGTGCACAGAGACGTGAGCAGAGTTGCATGCAGTGCCGGGGCGAAAAAGTTGCGAGTTCACGCACTTTCTCGGGCTCTTTTTTCTCTTTAAATCCTTGCTTTTGATTACTAAGCCCAATGCATAGAATCACACAATTAAAGACACTCTCAGAGACTGCTGGGGAAAGTTGTTTTTGTGGAACCTGGGAATCAGAGTGGGGAGAAACAATCAGAAAACCAGCTCTGGGGCAGTCCATACCCCCAAACCAGTATTAAATGCAGCAGGGAAAACACATTCTAAATACTGGGAAGAGAGG
Organism: Ia io; assembly: GCA_025583905.1. NCBI lineage: Eukaryota > Metazoa > Chordata > Mammalia > Chiroptera > Vespertilionidae > Ia > Ia io. The sequence continues at coordinate 125,881,343 of JAJQQW010000001.1, read as the reverse complement.
ACTTATAGACCCAGATGTCAATACAGAAACACTGCCACCTAGGGTTTGAATCTCAAATTGACTCTTGTGTAAATACAACCACAGGCAGGCTGAGAAACAAAGAAATACTGCCTATTTGAAACAAGATTGTGGCTTACCTCACAGAGGAGCAGTGGAACTCAGGGTACTTCAATACCGTCCTGACTACCTGACAGGAAACAGGCATGCCAAACAGAACAGTAGAGGAAGTGAATGACCTTCACTACTGCACATTTTTATTTTTTATCTTTTACTTAAGAAACTAAATGTATTTTTCTGTGTTTTTTTTTTCTCACTTGATTTTACCTTTTTAATTATTATATATTTTTTTAATCAGTATTATTACTACTATTATTTAACCTTTTTTAAAGTTTCATTTTATTTTTTCTTTATTTTATTTTATTTTATTTTGGGATTAGTGTTCTACATTCTATTTTCATTTTTCCTTTAGTATCATTTTACTCTATCTTGACTTTATCTTTATGCCAACACCCTCTTCCTCACTTTTCCCCTTTTGTTGTCATGTTTTTCTTACCCTATTCCTGCTTTAGATTTCCACTATTCCTTCTTTTTATGGTTTAAAGTATTACAAATAGTAGTACATAGGTCTCCTTTTTTGCCCCATTGACCTTCCCCCGGCCTCCCTACCCCCCAGCACATGCCCTCACCACCCCAGTGTCTTGTGTCCATTGGTTATGCTTATATGCATGCATACAAGTCCTTTGGTTGATCTATTACACCACCTAACACTCCCCAGCCTTCCCGCTATAATTTGGCAGTCTCTTTGATGCTTCTCTGCCTCTATATCTATCTTTTTGTTCATCAGGTTATAATGTTCTATATTATCCATAAATGAGTTAGATCATGTGGTATTTTTTTTCACTGCCTGGCTTTTCTCACTTAGCATAATGCTCTCCAGTTCTATCCATGCTGCTGCAAATGGTAAGAATTCCTTCTTTTTTGTAGCAGCATAGTATTCCATTGTGTAGATGTACCATAGTTTTCTAATCCACTCATCTGCTGATAGGCACTTAGGCTGTTTCCAAATCTTAGCTATTGAAAATTGTGCTTCTATGACATAGGGGTGCATATATCCTTTCTGATTGGTATTTCTAGTTTCTTGGTATATATTCCTAGAAGTGGGATTACTGCATCAAATGGGAGTTCCATTTTTAGTTTTTTGAGGAAACTCCATACTGTTCTCCACAGCGGATGCACCAGTCTGCATTCCCACCAGCAGTGCATGAGAGTTCTTTTTTCTCTGCATCCTCGCCAGCACTTGTCATTTGTTGATTTGTTGATAATAGCCATTCTGACAGGTATGAGATGTTACCTCACTGTCATTTTGATTTGCATCTCTCGGATGATTAGTGACTTTGAGCATGTTTTCATATGCCTCTTGGCCTTCCTTCTGTCTTCTTTTGAAAAGTATCTATTTAGGTCCATTGCCCATTTTTTGATTGGATTGTTTATCTTCTTTCTGTTAAGTTGTATGAGCTCCCTGTAAATGTTGGAGATTAAACCCTTATCAGAGATAACATTGGAAAACATGCTCTCCCATGCAGTGGACTTTTCTTGTTGTTTTATTGATGATTTCTTTTGCTGTGCAGAAGCTTTTTATTTTGATGTTGTCACATTTGTTTATTTTCTCCTTAGTGTCTCTTACCCTAGGATCTTTGTCTGTAAAGATATTGCTACAACGTATGTCTGCAATTTTGCTGCCTGTGGAGTCTTGTAGGATTTTTATGATTTCTTGTCTTACATTCAAGTCCTTTAGCCATTTTGAGTTTGTTTTTGTGTATGCTGTAAGGTGGTGATCTAGTTTCATTTTTTTGACTGTATCTGACCAAATTTCCCAGCACCATTTATTAAAGAGGCTGTTTTGACTCCATTGTATGCTCTTGCCTCCTTTGACAAATATTGAGTATAATAGCTTGGGTCAATTTCTGGGTCCTCTATTCTGTTCCATTGGTCTATATATCTGTTCTTTTGCCAGTACGAGGCAGCTTTGAGAACCTGGCTTGGTAATATAGTTTGATGTCTAGTATTGTGATCCTCCAAACTTTGTTCTTCTTTCTCAGGACAGCTGTGGCTATTCAAGGTCTTTTTTTATTCAAGATGAATTTTTGGAGAGTTTGCTCTAGATCTTTGAAATATGCCATTGGTATTTTTATAGGTATTGCATTGAATCTATTGATTGCTTTAGGTAGTATGGACATTTTAATGATGTTTATTCTACCAATCCATGAACATGGTATGTTCTTCCATTTTTTTATGTATTCCTCTATCTCTTTGTTCAATGTCCTGTAGTTTTCTGAGTACAGGTCTTTTACATCCTTGGTTATGTTAATTCCTAGGTATATTAATTTTTTTGGTGCAATGCTAAATGGGGTTGTTTTGTTTTTTTTTCATTTCTCTTTCTGTGAGTTCATTATTGGTGTATAAAAGGCCATAGATTTCTGGGTGTTAATTTTGTATCCTGCTACATTGCCAAATTCATTTATTAGGTCTAGTAGTTTTTTAATGGAGTCTTTGTGGTTTTTTTTTTATGTATAGAATCATGTCATCTGCAAATAAGGACAGTTTTACTTGTCTTTTCCAATTTGGATGCCTTTAATTTCTTCTTCTTGTCTGATCGCTACGGCTAGTACTTCTACTACTATGTCACACAGGAGTAGTGAAGTGGGCATCCTTGTATTGTTCCTGTTCTTAGGGAAAATGAGTTTAGTTTTTGCCCATTGAGTATGATGTTGACTTTAGGTTTGTTATATAGGGCTTTTATTATGTTGAGGAATGATCCCTCTATTCCCACTTTGCTGAGAGTTTTTATCAAGAAAGGGTGTCGGATTTTGTCAAATGCTTTTTCTGCATCAATTGATATGATTATGTGATCGTTGTCTCTCAGTTTATGTGATGTATCACATTTATTGATTTGCGGATGTTGTGCCATCCATGCATCCCTGGAATAAATCCCACTTGGTCGTGTTATATGATCTTTCTAATGTATTGCTGAATCTGATTTGCTAGAATTTTGTTGAGGATTTTAGCATCTATGTTCATCAAGGATATTGGCATGTAGTTCTCTTTTTTTGTGGTGTCTTTGTCTGGTTTGGGGATTAGGGTAATGCTGGCTTCATAGAAAGAGCTTGGAAGTGTGCCTTTCTCTTGAATTTTTTGGAATGGTCTGAAGAGGATAGGTTTAATTCTTCTTTGAATGCTTGGAAGAACTTCCCTGTAAAGCCGCCCAGACTAGGACTTTTGTTTGCTGGAAGATTTTTGATCGCTGTTTCACTTTCTTCAGTAATCAGCCTATTCAGGTTTTTTGTTCTTCTTGGTTGAGTTTGGGAGCTTGTATTTTTCTAGGAATATGTCCATTTAATCTAGGTTGTCCATTTTGTTGGAATGAAGTTGTTCATAGTATGTTTTCATAATCTTTTGCACTTCTGTGGGATAGGTTGTTACTTCACCTCTCTCATTTCTGATTTTGTTTATTTGGGTCCTCTCTCTTTGCTTCTTGGTGAGCCTGGCTACAGGTTCATCAATCTTGTTCATCCTTTCAAAGCACCAGCTCTTTACTTTGTTGATCTTTTTTTTCTGAATAAATCTTTATTGTTCAGATCATTACAGCTGTTCCTCTTCCCCCTCCCCCAAGCTCCCCTCCACCTGGTTCCCACCCCACCCCATACCCTTACCGTGCCCCATTGTCCTCATCTATAGGTGTAAGAATTTTGTCCAATCTCTTCCATCACCCCCACACTCCCTTCCCCCCAAGAGTTGTCAGTACACCCCCTAACTATGCCCCTGATTCTATTATATTCACCAGTTTAGTCTGTTCTTCAGATTTTTTATTCACTTGATTTTTAGATTCACTTGTTGATAGATATGTAATTGTTGTCACTTTGTTATTCATGATTTTTATCTTTACCTTTTCTTCCTCTTCTTAGAGAATACCCTTCAGCATTTCATATAATACTGGTTTGGTGGTGATGAACTCCTTTAGTTTTTTCTTGTCTGTGAAGCTCCTTATCTGTCCTTCAATTCTGAGTGATAGCTTTGCTGGGTAGAGTAATCTTGGTTGTATGTTTTTGCTATTCATCACTTTGTATATTTCTTGCCTCTCCCTTCTGGCCTGCATAGTTTCTGTTGAGAAATCAGCTGACAGTCATATGGGTACTCCCTTGTAGGTAACTGTTTTTCTCTTGCTGCTTTTAAGATTCTTTCTTTGTCTTTTGTTCTTGGCATTTTAATTATGATGTGTCTTGGTGTGTTCCTATTTAGATTCCTCTTGTTTGGGGTTCTGTGCACTTCCTGGACTTGTAAGTCTATTACTTTCACCAGGTAGGGGAAGTTTTCTGTCATTATTTCTTCAAATAGGTTTTCAATATCTTGCTCTCTCTCTTCTTCTGGCACCCCCATAATTTGGCTTTTGGTATGTTTGAAGTTGTCCCAGAGGTTCCTTACACTATTTTCATATTTTTTTATTCTTTTTTATTTTTGCTTTTCTGGTTGGGTGTTTTTTGCTTCTTCGTATTTCAAATCTTTGACTTGATTCTTGGGATCCTCGAGTCTACTGTTGGATCTCTGTATATTATTCTTTATTTCAGTCAGTGCATGCTTAATTTCTGATTGGTCCTTTTTCATATCCTTAGTGACTCAGTAAATTTCTCAGAGCTTTCTAGAAGATTCTTTAGTAACCTTATAACAATGGTTTTGAACTCCATATACAGTATTTTGCTTTCATCCATTTCTTTCATTTGTGACTTGTTTCTTTGTCTACACATTTTGACTGCTTCCCTGTGTTTGTTTCTATGTACTGGGTAGCTGCTAAGTCTCTTTTAATTGATAGAGTGTCCTTGTGTGGTTGGTGTCCTATAGGGTCCAGTGTCTCAGCCTCTCCTGTCACCTGAGGTTGACTCTCTTATTGCACCCCTTTGTGGGTTGTTTGCACAGTCTTTTTTTTTTTTTAATTTCTTTATTGATTAAGGTGTCACATATTTGTCCTCATCCCCCCATTCCCATCCCACACCCCTTCCCACGGATGCCCCAAACCCCTGTTGAACTTAACCATTGGTTAGGCTCATATGCATGCACACAAGTCCTTTGGTTGATCTCTCCCCCCTCCCCCCACCCTCCTCTATCTTCCCTCTGAGGCCCGATAGTCCGATCGATGCCTCCTTGTTTCTGGTTCTGTTCTTGTTCATCAGTCTATGTTGTTCATCATTTCCCCTAGATGAGCAAGATCATGTGTCACTAGAGATATACTTATAAGAACTGAATGTGAGACGAGCAATAATAGTTATGCTGACAGGCAAATGAATCAGTCTGTAGTGAGTTTCTTTCTGGACCAACAGTTCTTTTGAGACCCAATATCAATGTCCACCAGTTCCTTATGTGTACATGTCAGTACTGACCCCTCAGCTATGGATGGTGGACAAATGGTGGTAATGCAGGTCCGACACCCTCTGTTTTGGTCTTGGCCGGACCCAGGGGCATGGCTTCACCCGGACTCAGGGGCACGTGGCCTCACCCAGACCCAGGGGGTGCATGGCCTCACCTGGACCCAGGTGCACGCGGCCTCACCCAGACCCGGGACCCAGCCTCACCTGAATCCAGGGGCACACGGCCTCACCCAGACCCGGGATGCTCCAGCTTCACCTGGACCCAGGGGTGTGTGGCCTCACCCGGACCCAAGGGCACGTGGCTTCACCCGGACCCAGGGGCGCATGGCCCCACCTGGACCCGGGATCCAGCTTCACCCAGACCCAGGGGTGCATGGCCTCACCCGGACCCAGGGGCGCACGGCCTCACCCGGACCCAGGGGCGCACGGCCTCACCCAGACCCGGGATCCAGCTTCACCCGGACCCAGGGGCGCACGGCATCACCCGGACCCGGGATCCAGCTTCACCCGGACTGCACAGTCTTGTTGTAGTTAACCCTTGATTGCTGTTTGTATTACTAGGAGGAATTGACCTCCAGGCCAATTGGCTGTGGTGACCAGCTGTGTCTACACAGGAATATCTGTTGCACAGGAGACACCCTTGTGGGGAAGGACTTGCTTCAGTAGGGCTTTGTTTCACACTGAGTCTGCCCCTTGAGTATGTCTCTTAACCTTTTGAACTCAGATGTCGAGTGTGACTTGACACAGTTAGCATTAGAATAAAGGAATTAAGAAAAAAGCAAGCGAGTGCAAAGGGTTAAGGATGTGAAGATTTGTAATCAGGTATGGTCTCAATCTGACCATTGGGTACACGGGCTCTTGGATCTCCAATGAGGTGCAAGGTCAACCACTGTCTGGGGCCACCCAGAAGAAGCTACAGAGATATCTGCAGATTCCTACTCTTTGTATGCGGTTTAGAAGTGCCCAGATGAGGCCAGCTGTGAAATAAGGCCACTGCTGCAGCCAGGTAGTGGGCCTTCTTTTGGAATCTCTGGGGCTCTTTGACCCAGCTACAGTTGCTTTTAGGCGGAAGAACAGGCCATTCATATGCAAAAGTCGATACACACAGCTTGGGTGGGGTTGTAAATTGGGTGGGGCAGGGTCTCTAGGAACCACCAGGGCAGAGTAAACAGCAATGGCTGCCCTGAACTGGAGAAGTCACTGATTCTCCATGTCCCACGCCCCGAAGCAGGAACAAGGATCACTGTGTGCACCTATAAGAGTCAGCCGCACTCGCGTTCCTGTCCCGATGCCAGATAGTCCAGTTTCTCCCCATATGTGCCTGGGTACCCCAGAGTCTCGCCTGGAACTGGAGTTGAGAGAAAGTGGGAGCTTGTATCACCCTCCCAGTTTAAAGAAAAGCACGTCCAGGTGCCAGCACTTTCCGTCCCTCCACACCTCTTACAGGTCTCAATGAGCTTTCTTCACCTCTCTAGTTGTGGAACTTCGATTCAGCCAGCTTTACCGCAGTTCTGGGTGGTGGTTGTCCTGCCATTTTGTTGTTGTTTTAATGTGGGTGTGAGAGGCAGCAAGTATAGGTGATTACCTATGACGCCATCTTGGTTTCTTCCCGGTCTTGTTGATCTTTTATATTATTTTTTTGGTCTCTATTTCATTTTTCTATGCTCTGATCTTTATTATTTCCTTTCTTCTGCTTACACTGGGCATTTCTTGTTGCTCTCTTTCCAAATCTTTGAGTTGTAGGGTTAGGTAATTTATTATCATTGTTTCTTGTTTTTTGCAGTAGGCTTGTAGAGCTATGAACTTCCCTCTGAGGACTGCTTTCATTGTGTCCAATAGGTTTTGGATTGTTGTGTTTTCATTGTTGTTTGTTGCCATGATGTTTTTTTATTTCTTCCTTGATATCTCTGGTAACCCAGTCATTGTTTAATAGCATGCTATTTAGCCTCCAGGTGTTTAATTTTTTATTGTTTTTGTTGTAGTTGACTTCTAGTTTTATGCCATTGTGATCTGAGAAAATGCATGATATGATTTCTATCTTTGTGAATTTGAAGAGACTTTGCCTGTGACCCACTATATCGTCTATCTTTGAAAATGGCCCATGTACACTTGAGAAAATGTATATTCTGTGGCTTTGGGGTGAAATGTTCTGAAGATGTCAATTAATTCCATCTAATCTAGTGAGTCATTTAGGATTGATATTTCTTTGCTGACTTTTTGTTTATAGGATTTGTCCAGTGGTGATAGTGGGGTATTAAAGTCCCCTACTATGACTGTATTGCTGTCAATCTCTCCCTTGATATCCTCCAGAGGGTTTTTTATGCATTTCTGTGGTCCTGTATTGTGTATGTATATGTTTACCAGAGTTATATCTTCTTGTTGCATTGCTCCCTTTAGTATTATGAAGTGGCCTTCCTTATCTCTTGTTATGTCCTTCACTTTTAGATCTAATTTGTCAGATATAAGTATTGCTACCACAGTTTTTTTTTGTTTGTTTTTTTTTTCATTTCCATTCGCCTGAAATACCTTATTCCATCCCTTCACCATCAGTCTGTGTGAGTCTTTTTTTCTGGGGTGGGTTACCTGTAGACAGCAGATAGATGGATCATGTTTTCTTATCTACTCATCTACCCTATGTCTTTTGATTGGGGCATTTAATCTATTTACATTTAAAGTTATTATTGATAGGTACTTTTTGTCTCCAATTTTATTATTTATGCCTGTGTTCCTCCTTTGCTTCCTATTTCTTCTTTTTACAGCAGACGCTTTAGTATTTCTTGCATTGCTTGTTTGGTGTTAATAAACTCCCTTAGTCCTTTTTTTTCTGTGAAGATCCTGATTTCACCCTCAGTTTTTATTGATAGCCTTGCTGGGTACAGTGTTCTTGGATTCAGACCCTTGCTTTGCATGACTTTGTACATTTCATTCCATTCCCTTCTGGCCTAATGTGTTTCTGTTGAGAAATTAATTGCTAGTCTGATGGGGGATCTTTGTAGGTAACTTTCTGTCTCTCTCTGGCTGCTTTTAATATTCTTACTTTGTCGTTGCTGTTTGCCAATTTAATTATAATGTGCCTTGATTTTGGTCTTTTGGGGTTCTTTTTGTTTGGGACTCTCTGAGCTTCTTGGATTTGTGTGGGTTTTTTCTTCCCTATATCAGGGAAGTTTTCTGTCATTATTTCTTCAAATATGTTTTCTTTTTTTTATTAAGGTATTATATGTGTACATATCTTACCATTGCCCCCCACCCCACTTTCATATATGCCCTCACCCCCCAGAGTTTTGCATCCATTGGTTATGCTTATATGCATGCATACAAGTCCTTTGGTTGATCTCTTATCTTCCCCACCTCTCCCTAACCTTCCTGCTGTAATTTGACAGAATGTTTGATGCTTTACTGCCTCTGTATCTAACTTTTTGTTCAACAGTTTATAATGTCCTTTATTATCCATAAATGAGCGAGATCATGTGGTATTTTTCTTTCATTGACTGGCTTATTTCACTCAGCATAATGTTCTCCAATTCCATCCAGGTTGCTGCAAATGGTAAGAATTCCTTCTTTTTTATGGCAGCATAGTATTCCATTGTGTAGATGTACCATAGTTTTCTGATCCAGTCATCTGCTGATGGGCACCTAGGCTGTTTCCAAATCTTAGCTATTGTAAATTATGCTGCTATGAACATAGGGGTGCATATATCCTTTCTTATTGGTGTTCCCAGTTTCTTAGGATATATTTCTAGGAGTGGGATTACTGGGTCAAATGGGAGTTCCATTTTCAGTTTTTTTAGGAAACTCCATACTGTTCTCCACAGTGGCTGCACCAGTCTGCATTCCCACCAGCAGTGCACCAGAGTTCCTTTTTGGTATTACTGATAAAGGTTTAATCTCCAACATCTACAGGCAGCTTATACAACTTAATAAAAGGAAGATAAATGATCCAATAAAAAAATGGGCAACGGACCTAAATAGAATCTTTTCAAAAGAAGACAGAAGGAAGGCCAAGAGACACATGAAAACATGCTCAACGTCACTAATTATTGGAGAGATGCAAATAAAAACAACAATGCGGTACCATCTCACACCTGTCAGAATGGCTATCATCAACAAATCAACAAACGACAAGTGTTGGCGAGGATGCGGAGAAAAAGGAACCGTCAAATATGTTTTCTACTCCTTGATCAGTTTTCCTCTCCTTCTAGCACCCCTATTATGCAGATGTTGTTTCATTTCGTGTTGTCCCATAGTTCCCTTAGGCTCTCCTCCAGTTTTTTAAGTTTTTCTTAGATGCTTCTTTGCTTGGGAATTTTTTTTCTACCTTGTCTTCTAACTAACTGATGCAGCCCTATGCTTCTTCTAGTCTACTTTTGATGCTTTCTTTTGAGTTCTTTATAGTAGCAATGTCATTTTTCATTTCTTCTTGGTTCTTCTTCATTTCATCTTGGTTCTTACACATATTGTTGAATTTGTCTTCCATTCTTTTTAGCAAACTTATGACAATTTCTCTGAATTCTTTGTCTGACATATTGCTTGCATCCATTTTGTTTACTTCCTTTTTTGGTTATGCCTTCTTTTCTTTCATACGCAGGCTGTTTCTTTCTCTCCCCATGATCTCTCTTTTCCGGGTATCTGGTTATGCAGCTCTTGCTCTCTCTCCTTTTCCTAGGTGAAATCTGACCTTTCCATGACAAGGTGCAGAGCTTGTCCCAGTCTGCATATTCGCACTGCTTGAGATCCAGTGTTCCTGGGTTCTCACTGTTTCCCGGGTGTTGTGGTTGTAGAGTCCTGGGAAATATCGGCTTCAGATAACAGCCCATTTCCCCTTCAACATGGCATCGTCTCCACGGCAGAGCCAATATCTCCAGGAGAGATTTCAGCAGCAGTGGAGGCTGCCCAATCAGGGGAGTCCGGTCCAGCAATCACCAACAGTCCCTTGGAATATAGCTGTCCCTCACCCACAAATATACACTCCCCATATGTCCACATACTCTCCTTTCATTCTCTTACTCACACACTATCTTGCAGTCTGCCTTCCCATTGGCAGCCATCTTCTCCACACTTTTTCTTTCATGAGAGACAGTTATACCTTTAGTGAAGACTAGAAGAATGCTAACTATTGTAATCCTTAAAATTAACTGTGAAAAGGCAAGATACAATTCCAATATTTTGCCTGGAAAGCTAGCATTCTACTTGCTCTGAGAATAAATGATGCAATTTGTCAGCATCTTCAGATAAATGATGGGATTTTCAAATGGTTAAAATGGTTAAGGGCATGAGAATCTTAATTGTTTTGACAATGTCATCTGAAAGATGATAAAAAGATGAAAAACATAAATGATCATAATTAAAGTTATAAGAAATTTGCAGCTGTAAGCTCACATAATGGGTTGCCTGAGCTTGATGGTTTTCTGTGCTTTCATTCCACTGAAAATAAACACAACCTTGCAATTGATATCATGATTTTCCATAAGATTTACCACACTAACAATAACCACTACTAAAGGAATAAGGCAAAACAAAACCCTATTCCTGAAAGACATGTCTAAATTATAACAAATGAGACAAATATATTTAGAGAAATATAAAAGGAAATTCAAGGCCAACAACAAGAATAATCTTGACTGCTGAGCAGCAAACCCCTGAGTGCTGCAAATCAGGATTCTTAAAGTTTTATATTTTCAAAGATTAGTGGCTTTAGGAGATATGAAATTAGCTTCCTTAATGAAACTGTTCAGTCAGAAAACATCCTAGATTTGGGATGCAGCTTCTTCAAACTGTCTTTAAAGAAATCCACAGTTTATTGGAAAGTCTTTGCGAAGAGCACAAGCCTCTCTGTGATGCAACAATATAGCTATTGCCACAGAGCCAATGTTTCAGACCATTTATGTTGAGCATGCCAGATGACCCAGCCTCCTTTGGCATCTCTCAAGAGAGTGCTATCGCACTTTCAGGTATGTGGTGAAGGATTGGTTCAGAAAAAAAGAAAGCCAAAGTAAGATTTACTATTTGGAGAGGTCAAAGTCAAGCTACTCAAGCAACCAACTGGAAGTTCCCAAATCAATTATTTAGGGAAAGACACAATTGGAAGGTTTGAGGAAAATCCTTAGGAGAAGTGTCCTAGGGTTTTTAATGTTTATCCAAAGATGATAGTGTTTTGTCTCTAAGCTGCTCTCTGAATTGCACACTCCCAGAGAAAATCAACTGCTCACTTTATCTAACTTGGAAGAATAGAGGACTCTGTTTTAAACAGCTTATCTTAAAACTGGTGGCTTATAGGCTTGGGTATATGTTAACCAGACCCTCCAGCAAAGGGTTGGAGGATCACTGTGAATGGATAAACAAACTATTCCCTAAATCATATTTGAGTTCTTTCACCTAATAATCCAGGCTTTACCATGTTTAGAAATATAAAATGATGTGATAGACCATTAAGCCAAAATAAAAGCTGGATGTGCTGGGGCAGTGAAGAAGCAAGTACTGACAGCCACCAAACAAATGAGGACATGGTTGACCAAAGCATAAGACAAAGAAGAGTAGCAAAGAACTGCCCATTTCCCATCTTCTGGGGATAGCTGTTCTTGGGAATTGGCAATGCAAGTTTTAAAATATGAACAACAGCAAACAACTGCAGAAGATGGTGCTGTATATTTCACAAATAATTTCCTTCTCCATTATTTCACCTGATCTTCACAACAATCTATTCATCTGATTTATATTCTCATTCATTCATTCATTCATCTATTCATTTTCAACAAATATTTATTGAGCACCTACTATGTTCAGACACTATTCTAGATGCTAGAAAGACCAGGGGGGAGTGGGAGAGGTTGAAGATGGCGACCGGCAGGTAGGTAGGGAGGGTGAGTGTGTGATCGAGTGAAGGAGTGATAGAGGTGTGTGCGGACGTGTTTGGGTGTGTGAGTGAGTGAAATAGGGACAGTTAGACCCTGTAGTTCTTCCAGGGGGCATCCAATCCAGACAGTCTTGGTTGGCAAAACCCCGCGGCCGCTGCAAACACTCTGGGAAGGACACCAGTGGCACAGAGACCCCACCAACTTTAAGAACGGAAATGCTAGAGACTAGAATCCTAACCTTACCACCACCCAGTCTGGTCTCGGAAGCAAACCTGGTCACTACAGCCACTCTGGTAGAAGACCTGCCACCCCAGCTGCAGATGCGCGAACACTGAGACCTCCACCTCCAAAAGTGCGCCTCTGAAAACAGTAAGTACAACCTCCCCCTCTCCAGCGCCAGAACTCAGGATTCGCCACGTCCCCAGCCCATAGGCACCCAGGCACTCCACTACCCAGGCAGTGTTTGGAAACCACTGAAAGCCCCTGAGAGGGTGATTCTGCACAGTCAAGGGTGCGCGGCCCTGCAGTAGAATCTCTGAACTGCCTCTTCCTAAATAACTACCTACGGTCACCCCTGCAGTGCAACTTCAGGGCCAGGGTGCATCAGAGCTTTGCGCTGGCGGGCGCACCACCAGTTCACGAACACTCCAGAGTAGGCAAACTCACAGCCACAGCAAGGGAAGGCACCCTGAGCCCATATATCCACAGGGTCCTCTGGGGAGCTGCTTTGAGCCCCTGCTGGGTGTGATTCTGTACAGCCAAGGACTCGCTGCCCCACTGCAGAAACTCTGAACTCCTTTCCCCTGAATAACTTCCCACATACACCCTAGCTGTTTAACATCAGTGCCAGAGTCTCTCAAAGTGCGTCAGAGCTGTGCCTCTGCAAACACACCTCCACAGAAGCGAATTTACAACAGGCAGGCACCCTGAGCCTATCTACACACAGGGTGCTAGTGGGAGCCACTGGGAGCTCTCCCAACAGACGGTTCCTGGGTGCCACTGTGAGTTCCCACTGGACAAGCGCGATTTCAACTAAGGGTGCAAGACAGCAAAAACTGGGACACTCCATAGCTGCTGGCTTTTAGACACCACAGTTGTGCCTCTCAAGCTTGCAGGCCTACATCAAGAGAACCCAAGTAGCTCAAGTAGGGAGCTACACTAGATTACCAAGCCCAGGAGAACTGAGAGATTACACCAGTAGCACCATCCCCAAAAGAACCCGGGTAACAAAGCAAGAGGATCTACAATTAAAACATTAAAGAAAAACATGGGGAGAAAAAAAGGAAATTCCCAAAGGGAGGAAAAAGAGGAATCATCAGAAAGGGAGTTAAATGAACTTGAGGTTAGCAGCTTAACAGAGAAAGAATTCAGAGTATTCGTTATAAAGATGTTTAAACGGATGGATGACAAATACACACAACTCAATGAGAACTATAAGGAGCTGAATGAAAATGTCACCAACATGAAAAGAAACCAAGAGGAGATGAAGAACGACATAGCTGCAATAAAGAACACAATGGAAGGCTTAAAGAGTAGAGTAGAAGAGGCTGAGGACCGCATCAGTGAATTAGAAGACAAGGTAGGAAAAAACACACAAACACAGCAGCAACTGGAAAGAAGACTTAAAAAGCAAGAGGAGAGACTGAGGGAGCTTCGGGACAACACAAAACGAAACAACCTTCGAATAATAGGGATAAAAGAAGGAGAGGAAGAGAAGCAAGGAATAGAAAACCTGTTAGAAGAAATAATGACAGAAAACTTCCCTGATATTGGCAAGAAAAATACTATCCAAGTCCAAGAAGTACACAGAGTCCCAAACAAGTTGAACCCCAAAAGACCGAAACCAAGACACATCATAATTAAATTGACCAACACCAACAACAAAGCAAGAATCTTAAAGGCTGCCAGAGAGAAACAGAAAGTTACCTACAAGGGATCTCCTATCAGAATATCAACTGATTTCTCAACAGAAACACACCAGGCCAGAAGGGAATGGAATGAAATATACAAAGTGATGCAAAACAAGGGACTGAATCCAAGAATACTATACCCAGCAAGGCTATCATTCAAAATTGAAGGTGGAATCAGAAGCTTCACAGAAAAAAAGGGCTAAGAGAGTTCATCACTACCAAGCCAGCAATGCAAGAAATGCTAAAGGGGCTGCTGTAAAAAGAAAAAAGAGAAAGACAAGAAGAAACACAAACACTAAGGAAAAATATGTCAACAAACAGGTACTTATCAATAATAACAGTAAACGTAAATGGATTAAATGCACCAATCAAAACACATAGGGTAGATAGGGAGGACCAAGATGGCGGCATAGGGCGGACGCCTGATTGTTGCCTACCACAACGATTTTGAAACTACAACTAGAAAACAGAACGGACACCATCCAGAACTACCAGAGGGCTGGCTGAGCAGATGCTCTACAACTAGAGTAAAAGAGAGGGGAACACGGGATGACGCTGATGCCGATGAGCCAAAGATCTCACTTTAAAATCTAAGGCTCTGGAAGATGGCGGCGGGGTTGAACGGCTGATCTGTTGCCTCGCATGGCAGTTTCGGAAATACAACTAAAAGATGGACTGGTGAGCGCGGCGACTCCTGCTCGCGTCTCCCCAGGCCGGGCGGCTGCTCCTCTCTGTCAGCACCTCAGCCGGGGCCATGAGCTCGTGGGCGGCCGCGGACTCGGCGCAGTGGCTCTCGGTGAAGGAAGAGACCATCTTTCTGCAGGATGGGCCCATCCGCGTCACCGACCTGGCTGAGCTGCCCAGTGAGATCCTCGGGGCCCCGGAGGCCGCCGACACCGACTTGGAGGATTTTTAGGATTTCAAGTCCTTTAGCCATTTTGAGAGAGGAGAACCAAGAAGGCGGCAAAGTTAAACAAATGAACTGCGCCGCGCACAGCAATTTCAAAAATACACCTGGAGGACAGAGCGTCTGCCACCCAGAACCACAGGAGAGCTGGCTGAAGGGTGGATTTACAGCTGAGAGGGAAGAGGACAGAGCGAACTCGGAAGGGATAAGGTGCGGAGGCGCGTGGGTCGGACTGGTGGCGGGGGAAGGGTCGTGCGGCTTTTTCCAACCGTAGTGGAGATTAGCTCCCCATCACCCTGAAAGCCAGCTTCTGGGGACTCGCGGGAGACCCAGACGCCTGCGGGGAGAGGCTGGATTCTCGGCCTTCATGTCGGAGAGTGGGAGTAACTTCCTTGCGGAGGTGCGCCCAGCAATCAGTGTTTGCTGCGCTGGAGTGCAGAACGAGGGGACTTAGAAACGTGGAGAGCAGAAAAAGCAGACTTGCAGCCATTGCGGTTCACCACGCCATGGCCTGGTGGCGCCCTGGGACCCCGCCCCGCCCTGAGACCCGCCCCGCCCTGGGACCTGCCCCGCATGTTTGCAGGCCCACCTGGGCTCCAAGCAGTGGCTTTTGCATGTGGGTGGCCTGCCCTGTGGCAGCCTGACCAGATGAACTGCGGTTCTAGTCGGACTGCTCCAGGGCCGCTTAGACAGGAGGAGGAAACTGCAGTTTTTACTGTAACTCCTGCTGAGTGGCCTCAGACAGTAGCTGACCTGCACCCCATTGGAGACCCAGAAACGAGGGCATCTAGTGGTCGGTGTGAGATGACACCAGATTTCAACCACTCGCATAAGGGACACATTCAAGAGCCAGACTCAGTGAGCACCAAAGCCTGCTGCAACAAGATCCGGCCCATAAACGTGTCTCCTGCACAGCAGTTCTTCCATTATAGACACAGTGTGTCCTCACAGCCAATTGGCCTGGAGGTCAATTCCTCCCAGTGACACCAACAACAATCAAGACTTAACTATACAAAGGAGGACCAAGATGGAGGCATAGGGCGGAAGCCTGATTGTTGCCTACCACAACAATTTTGAGATTATGAGAGGAGAGCAGAGCAGACACCATCCAGAACCACCAGAGGGCTGGCTGAGCAGATGCTCTACAACTGGAATAAAAGAGAGCGGTATGCGGGATGATGCTGATGCTGGTGACCCAAAGATCACACTTTAAGAACTACGGCTCAGGCGACACAATGGCAGCCTGGAACGTGCTCGGCGCAGTTCCCCCGGCGGTCTCCGGCTGAGGGGATGGCTCCACTCGCTGCCAAGCACGGACAGACGAGCCGCTGAGAGACGTGGGGTGGGAGACTCCGCGCTTGCTCACCTCCAAGTCCTTCAAGAATCTCAACGCCCCGGAAGCGGCCAGGTGCACACGCTCAGCGACTGGCCACCGCTGCAGACCCAAGGGCCGACGCAGTGACCCCGGACCAGCCCGCCACCGCGCACCGGGCACACCGGAGCTTCGCCGAGCCCGCAGCCCAACGAGTTCTGCGGCAGCCGCCCTGGTGCTTTGAGAAAATGGCCGAAGGAATTGCTGAGAGGGAATTGACCAACAGGAATTGGGATCAAGAAGACGAAATCCCGCTGGGTCCCAGGTCCGGGTGAGGCCGCACGCCCCTGGCTCCGGGTGAGGCTGTATCCCGGGTCCGGGTGAGGCCATACGCCCCTGGGTCCGGGAGAGGCTGGGTCCCAGGTCCAGGCGAGGCTGCGTGCCCCTGGGCTCGGGTGTGGTCACACACACCTTGGTCTAGGTGAGGCGTCACACCCCTGGGTCCGGGTGAGGCCGTGCGCCCCTGGATCCGGGTGAGGCCACGCGACCATGGGTCTGGGAGAGGCCACGCACCCCTGGGTCCGGGTGAGGCCACGCACCCCTGGGCCCAGGTGAGGCCATGCGCCCCTGGGTCCGGGTGAAGCTGGATCCCAGGTCCGGGTGAGGCCATGCGCCCCTGGGTCCGGGTGAGGCCGCGCGCCCCTGGATCTGGGCGAAGCTGGATCCCGGGTCTGGGTGAGGCCATGCGCCCCTGGGTCCGGGTGAGGCTGCGCGCCCCTGGGTCCGGGTGAGGCCATGCGCCCCTGGGTCCGGGTGAAGCTGCATCCCGGGTCTGGGTGAGGCCATGCGCACCTGGGTCCGGGTGAGGCCATGCGCCCCTGGGTCCGGGTGAAGCTGGATCCCGGGTCTGGGTGAGGCCGTACGTCCCTGGGTCCGGGTGAGGCCATGCGCCCCTGGGTCCAGATGAAGCTGGATCCCGGGTCCGGGTGAGGCCTCGCGCACCTGGGTCCGGGTGAGGCCACGCGCCCCTGGGTCTGGGTGAAGCCACGCGCCTCTGGGTCTGGGAGAGGCCACACGCCCCTGGGTCCGGGTGAGGCCACGCGCCCCTGGGTCTGGGTGAAGCCATGCGCCCCTGGGTCTGGGTGAGGCTGGATCCCGGGTCCGGGTGAGGCCATACGCCCCTGGGTCCGGGAGAGGCTGGGTCCCGGGTCCGGGCGAGGCTGCGTGCCCCTGGGCTCGGGTGTGGTCACACACCCCTGGGTCTAGGTGAGGCCTCACACCCCTGGGTCCGGGTGAGGCCGTGCGCCCCTGGATCCGGGTGAGGCCACGCAACCATGGGTCTGGGAGAGGCCACGCACCCCTGGATCCGGGTGAGGCCACGCGCCCCTGGGTCCGGGAGAGGACACACGCCCCTGGGCCCGGGTGAGGCCACACGCCCCTGGGTCCGGGTGAGGCCACACGCCCCTGGGTCCGGGTGAAGCTGGATCCTGGGTCCGGGTGAGGCCATGCGCCCCTGGGTCCGGGTGAAGCTGGATCCCAGGTCTGGGTGAGGCCGTGCGCCCCTGGGTCCGGGTGAGGCCGTGCGCCCCTGGGTCCGGGTGAAGCTGGATTCCGGGTCCGGGTGAGGCCGTGCGCCCCTGGGTCCGGGTGAGGCCGCGCGCCCCTGGGTCTGGGTGAGGCCATGCGCCCCTGGGTCCGGGTGAAGCTGGATCCCGGGTCTGGGTGAGGCCGTGCGCCCCTGGGTCCGGGTGAGGCCATGCGCACCTGGGTCCGGGTGAAGCTGGATCCTGGGTCCGGGTGAGGCCATGCGCCCCTGGGTCCGGGTGAGGCCACGCGCCCCTGGGTCCGGGTGAGGCCATGCGCCCCTGGGTGCGGGTGAGGCCACGCGCCCCTGGGTCCGGGTGAGGCCACGCGCCCCTGGGTGCGGGTGAAGCTGGAGCATCCCGGGTCCGGGTGAGACCCTGTGCCCCTGGATCCAGGCGAGGCTGGGTCCCGGGCCCGGGTGAGGCCGTGCGCACCTGGGTCCAGGTGAGGCCACGCGCCCCCTGGGTCTAGGTGAGGCCACGCGCCCCTGGGTCCGGATGAAGCTGAAGCATCCCGGGTCCGGGTGAGGCCGTGTGCCCCTGGATCCAGGCGAGGCTGGGTCCCGGGCCCGGGTGAGGCCGTGCGCACCTGGGTCCAAGTGAGGCCACGCGCCCCCTGGGTCTAGGTGAGGCCACGTGCCCCTGGGTCCGGGTGAGGCCACGCCCCCCTGGGTCTGGGTGAAGCTGGATCATCCCAGGTCCAGGTGAGGCCGTGTGCCCCTGGATCCGGGTGAGGCTGGGTCCTGGGTCTGGGTGAGACCACACGCACCCAGGTCCAGGTGAGGCCATGCGCCCCCTGGGCCCGGGTGAGGCCACGTGCCCCTGAGTCCGGGTGAAGCCATGCCCCTGGGTCCGGCCAAGACCAAAACAGAGGGTGTCGGACCTGCATTACCACCATTTGTCCACCATCCATAGCTGAGGGGTCAGTACTGACATGTACACATAAGGAACTGGTGGACATTGATATTGGGTCTCAAAAGAACTGTTGGTCCAGAAAGAAACTCACTACAGACTGATTCATTTGCCTGTCAGCATAACTATTATTGCTCGTCTCACATTCAGTTCTTATAAGTATATCTCTAGTGACACATGATCTTGCTCATCTAGGGGAAATGATGAACAACATAGACTGATGAACAAGAACAGAACCAGAAACAAGGAGGCATCGATCGGACTATCGGGCCTCAGAGGGAAGATAGGGGAGGGTGGGGGGAGGGGGGAGAGGTCAACCAAAGGACTTGTGTGCATGCATATGAGCCTAACCAATGGTTAAGTTCAACAGGGGGTTGGGGCACCCGTGGGAAGGGGTGTGGGATGGGAATGGGGGGATGAGTACAAATATGTGACACCTGAATCAATAAAGAAATTAAAAAGAAAAAAAAAAAACACATAGGGTAGCTGAATGGATAAGAAAACATGACCCATATATTTGCTGTCTACAAGAGACCCACCTTAGAGCAAAAGACTCACACAGACTGAGAGTGAAGGGATGGAAAAACGTTTTTCAGGCAAATGGAAATGAGAAAAAAGCTGGGTTTGCGATACTTATATCAGATAAAATAGACCTCAAAGTAAAGGCTTTAATAAGAGATAAGGAAGGCCACTACATAATACTAAAGGGAGCAATTCAGCAAGAAGATATAACTCTGGTAAACGTATATGCACCCAACACAGGAGCACACAAATACATAAAAAATCTGCTGGAAGATATCAAGGGAGAGATCAACATCAATACAATCATAGTAGGGGACTTCAATACACCACTGACATCAATGGATAAATCCTCTGGACAAAAAATCAGCAAAGAAACAGCAATTCTAAATGACACACTAGATCAGATGGACCTAATTGACACCTTCAGAGTATTTCACCCCGAAGCCATGGAATATACGTTCTTCTCAAGTGCACATGGGACATTCTCAAAAATAGACCATATATTGGGTAACAAGAAAAGTCTCCCCAAATTCAAAAAGATTGAAATCCTATCAAGCATTTTCTCAGACCACAATGGCATAATATTAGAAATAAACTACAATAAAAACATTCCAAAAAATTCAAACACTTGGAAACTGAATAGCATGCTACTAACCAATGATTGGGTTATCAATGAGATCAAAGAAGAAATTAAAAACATCCTGGAGACTAATGACAATAAAAACACAACATTGCAAATCCTATGGGACACAATGAAAGCAGTCCTGAGAGGGAAGTGTATAGTTCTACGGGCCTACCTCAAAAAACCAGAAAAAATGGTAATAGATCATCTAACTCAACAACTCAAAAAATTAGAAAGGGAGCAACAAGAAAAGCCCACAGTGTGCAGAAGAAAGGAAATAATAAAGATCAGAGCAGAAATGAATGACATAGAGACCAAAAAATCAATACACAAGATCAACAAAACCAAGAGCTGGTTCTTTGAAAGGATAAACAAGATTGATGAACCTCTAGCCAGGCTCTCCAAGAAGCAAAGAGAGAGGACCCAAATAAACAAAATCAGAAATGAAAGAGGTGAAATAACAACAGACCCCACAGAAATACAAAGGATTGTCAAAAAATACTATGAACAACTCTACTCCAACAAACTAGACAACCTGGAAGAAATGGACACATTCCTAGAAAAACACAACCTTCCAAAACTAACTCAGGAAGAGACTAAAAATCTCAATAGGCTGATAACTATGGAAGAAATTGAAGCAGTTATCAAAAAGCTCCCAGCAAACAAAACCCCAGGGCCAGACGGCTTCACATGGGAGTTTTATAAAACATTCAAGGAAGAGCTAAAACCTATCCTCCTCAGACTATTCCAGAAAATTCAAGAAGAAGGAAAACTTCCAAGTTCCTTCTATGAAACCAGCATCACCCTAATACCAAAACCAGATAAAGATATCACAATGAAAGAGAATTACAGGCCAATATCCCTCATGAACATAGATGCCAAAATCCTCAACAAAACTCTAGCAACTCGAATCCAGCAATACATCAGAAAGATCATACACCACGACCAAGTAGGATTTAACCCTGGGATGCAAGGATGGTACAATATTCGCAAATCAATAAACGTGATACATCACATAAACAAATTGAGAGATAAAAACCATATAGTCATATCAATTGATGCAGAAAAAGCATTTGACAAAATCCAACACCCTTTCTTGATAAAAACACTCAGCAAGCTGGGAATGGAAGGATCATACCTCAACATAACAAAAGCCTTATATGACAAACCCACAGCCAACATCATACTCAATGTACAAAAACTAAAACCATTTCCCCTAAGAACAGGAACAGGATAGGGATACCCACTCTGACCACTCCTGGTCAACATAGTGTTGGAAATACTAGCCAATGCAATCAGACAAGAAGAAGAAATAAAAGGCATCCAAATTGGAAAAGAAGAAGTAAAATTGTCCTTATTTGCAGATGACATGATACTGTACATAGAAAACCCTAAAGACTCCATCAAAAAATTACTAGATTAAATAAATGAATTGGGCAGAGTAGCAGGATACACAATAAATGCTAAGAAATCTATGGCATTTCTATACACCAATAATGAACTTACAGAAAGAGAGACTAAAAAAGCAATCCCATTTATCATCACACCAAAAAAATTAAGATACCTAGGAATAAACTTAACTGAGGAGGTAAAAGACCTATACGCGGAAAACTACACAACACTGAAAAAAGAGATAGAGGAAGACATGAACAGATGGAAGAACATACCATGTTCATGGATTGGTAGAATCAACATCATCAAAATGTCCATACTACCCAAAGCAATCTATAATTTCAATGCACTTCCCATTAAAATACCAAGGGCATACTTCACAGACCTAGAACGAACTTTCCAAAAATTCATCTGGAATAAAAAAAGACCTCGAATAGCCACAGCAATCCTGAGGAAGAAGAACAAAGTAGGTGGGATCTCCTTACCACATTTCAAGCTGTATTACAAAGCCACGGTTCTCAAAACAGCCTGGTAAATGCACAAGAACAAACATATAGATCAATGGAATAGAATAGAGAACCCAGAAATCGATCCAAATCACTATGCTCAATTAATATTTGACAAAGGAGGCATGAACATACAATGGAGTCAAGACAGTCTCTTCAAAAAATGGTGTTGGGAAAATTGGACATATACATGCAAAAAATGAAACTAGACCACCAACTTACACCATACACAAAAATAAACTCAAAATGGATCAAGGACTTAAACATAAGACAGGAAACCATAAAAATACTACAGGAATCTACAGGCAGAAAAATCTCTGACATATGCCAAAAGAACTTCTTCACTGATATTGCTCTTAGGGCAATGGAAGCTAAAGAGAAAATAAACAAATGTGACTACATCAAAATAAGAAGCTTTTGCACAGCAAAAGAAACCATCAATAAAACAACAAGAAAGCCCCCTACATGGGAGAACATATTTGCCAATGATGTCAACAATAAGGTTTTAATCTCCAACATTTACAGGGAACTCATACAGCTTAACAAAAAGAAGTTAAACAACCCAATCAAAAAATGGGCAACTGATCTAAATAGACACTTTTTGAAAGAAGACCGAAGGAAGGCCAAGAGACATATGAAAACCTGCTCAAAATCACTAATCATTAGAGAGATGCAAATCAAAACAACAATGCGGTACCATCTCACACCTGTCAGAATGGCCATTATCAACAAGTCAACAAATGACAAGTGCTGGCGAGGATGTGGAGAAAAAGGAACCCTCGTGCACTGCTGGTGGGAATGCAGACTGGTGCAGCCACTGTGGAGAACAGTATGGAGTTTCCTTAAAAAACTAAAAATAGAACTCCCATTTGACCCAGTGACCCCACTTCTAGGAATATATCCCAAGAAACTGGAAACATCAATCAGAAAGGATATATGCACCCCTATGTTCATAGCACCACAGTTCACCATAGCTAAGATTTGGAAACAGCCTAAGTGCCCATCAGCAGATGAGTGGATTAAAAAACTGTGGTACATCTACACAATGGAATACTACGCTGCAGTAAAAAAGAAGGAGCTCTTACCATTTGCAACAATATGGATGGAGATGTAGAACATTATGCTTAGTGAAATAAGCCAGGCAGAGAAAGATAAATATCACATGATCTCACTCATTTGTGGAATATAATGAACAACATAAACTGATGGGGGGAAAAATAGATCCAGAAACAGAGAAACATCAATCAGAACATCAAACCTCAGGGAAGAAATTGTGAGGTAACCAGAAACCCAAGAATGCCTGAGAACGCCTTTTTAGCCATGCTAGCAATCATCAGATGTATGGTAATTTTACCTGGGACAAGAGGGTATTTTGGTCTTATGCTCCTGACCCTTCATGGGTAAGACCCCTTACATGGGCTGATCCCCTGACTAATGTAGTTACCAATAATACCAAACACCCTGGACATCCAGTAGGTCCATGGGTGGGGCAAGAAAGTATAAATACACAGGGGTTTCCACCCATCTTCCCTTTTGTATGACACGAAATCAAACAATGCCCCTTTGTGTGTACAATTAAAGAGAGGTTTCTGGCTTGTGTGGACACCAAAGAAAGGGTGTCACTACTATCACTACATGCCCCCGGTAGAGGTGCAGAAAATGTAACTAAGATCTTGTCTATATAAAAAAAAAAATGGACAGCCAGTTTGAAAGGGAATTCCCATGGACTAGAACAAAGAATATCCTTGCATGATATTGTTCTACACTATCATTAAAATTTTTCCCAGATTTGGATCAACCCCAGTACTTATAATAGTTCCTCACACCCTTGGGGATAAAAAAAAAAAAAAGTCATCTGTTTGGTGCTTGGAGACAAACTTAACACATCTCTTGATACTTCAAAATTAAAACAGCATAATATACAATTATCCCAAGCAAATGTACAAACTAATTCTTTGAATGTCTGGCAGCAATTTAAAAAGGACATGTAAGGATTTAATCCTTTTCATTGTGTAGAGGGCCTCCTGGGAAGGCACCTCAGCATTCTATATTGGTCCCTCTTACCCTTTAGGCCAAGAGAGACCCTCTTCTCACAATTCAATTGCTCACAGCTGTTGCATGAGCTCTCTGTTCATGTCGAGGTTGAAGTCTCGTGATGACTGGCACCATGGGTCTGTCTCTCACCCAGTGGGGCGAACTGAGCCCTCCCTGGAGAAGAAACCCGTTTCCAAAAGATATGTGATCAGTGCTGGGGCCTCGCCTGCAGGCGAGGGGATCCCAAGGCAGGTGCTGGGCATGGAGGCCACAGGGGCATAGGCTACCAAGGAGACAAAACTGAACCTCACGTCACCTTGCTTGGCCCTGGAGGATGGTTGGTTAGCCAGAGACAGGTAAGATTCCTCAAGGAAGGAACAACCTAAGACAGGCAGAGTTGCAGAGGGGCCATCAGGAGAGAATTTGGGTATCAACAGAGGTGGGGCACAGACCCTCACCCCCCCAACATTGCAGGGGCCTGAATCATAGCACCTTCTGAGGGAGGTCTCCTGCCCCCATGGCTGCTTCGTGCTTCCCATGCCCAGCTCAGATCAGGACCCAGGTGACCGACAGAGACTTGGCCGACAGCAGCTGCCCTCTCACTCCAACAAGAATTGTTTGAGTTGTCTTGTACCCATGGTGTGGGGAAGTGGGTTTACGATATCTAAATCCAGCCTACCACCACTTATGCTCAGGACCTACTCAAGAAGGCAAATAATCCCTTCCACCAATATTTACAGGGTAAAATAAGATTGTTGTTAGAGTAATAAATTTGATAGTAAAATAGTAGTCAAGTTTTCAGGCAAATTTAAATTGGCTAGTTGAAACAAGCGAATATTCTAGAAAAATTAATTGTACTGGACAAAAAGGTGCTCCTAAAGTGTTAACTAAAATTTTTATTGGTACTTCATCTCATGATAAAATTGTGCACCATGTAATGAACCTAAAACAGTAATATTATAGTGCAAAAAATTAAAATTTAAAAGCCATCAAGACTACATTATAAAATTTTCAATAGCCTCCTAACATTTAAATCAAAAAAGGAGGGGATAGTAGAGGAATATCATGTAAGTAAAAATATCCTGTAAGTAAATTACATCTAGAAAATTAATACTTTAGAAAATTAATTGTAAGGCTAAAAGCAAGACACCCATGAAAAACACACAAGGTGACAAAACAAGCCAGAGGAAAATCATTTGGGCAAAAAAATGAAAAAGGATCCCTAGTCAAATTTATAGAAAATATTCCTTTATTAACTTTTGGTTAAGAATATGTTTGTATATTTTCAGAAAACAACTCCGAGACCATGTGGATTCCAGCAACAGAGAGGAATCGACAGGACTACTCCAGCCATGAAGACAGAAGAGAAGCAGTCCAGAGAGGTAAGACGCTGATGTGGCCTTCCCATACTAGCAGTTAGCAGCTGTGCATCACTGCAGGTTGCCCAGGAGCAAACCTGAGAGAGTCGGACCTGCATTACCACCATTTGTCCACCATCCAGAACTGAAATGTCAGTGCTGACATGTACACATAAGGAACTGTTGGACATTGAAATTGGGTCTCAAAAGAACTGTTGGCCCAGAAAGAAACTCACTACACACTGATTAATTTGCCTGTTACCATAACCATTATTGCTTGTCTCATTTTCGGTTCTTATAAGTATCTTTCTAATAGCACATGATCTCACTCATCTAGGGGAAATAATGAACAACATAGACTGATGAACAAGAACAGACCCAGAAACAAGGAGGCATGGATCAGACTGTCAGGCCTCAGGGAGAGGGTAGGGAAAGGTGGGGGTAAAGGGGAGAGATCAACCAAAGGACTTGTGTGCAAGAATATGAGCCTAACCAGCGGTTAAGGACAACAGAGGGGTGGGGGCATGTGTGGGGAGGGATGAGGGATGGGAATGGGGGGATGAGGACAAATATGTGATACCTCAATCAATAAAGAAATTTATAAGAAAAAAAAAAAGAAAGACCAGGGGGGATAATTGAGAAAAGTCTTCTGTTCTCAGAGAGCTTGTGTTCAGGGCAGAATACAGCAATAAATATGAAAAAAAACAAATATAAAATATGTACAAAGGATGATAAGTGCTGTGAATAAAAGTGAAATAGAACACTGGGCAGGTGTTCCTTTCGACAGAGTAGACAAGGAAGAAAGTTACATTTGAATTGAAACTTGAAGGATGATTAGAAGGAGGTAGTCATGAAAAGATTGGAGGTGGGTGGGCATAGGGACAAGAGTGTCCTAGCCAACTGAAACAGTCAAGCAAATGACTTGATGCAGGAAAGCGTCCCCTGTGTTGTTGCAGCTGGAAGAACATTGCCAGGGTGACTAGAACTTAGTGAGCCAGATGGAAGAGTGCAGGAGACAGAGAGACAGGGAGGGAAATATTGGTGAAAGCCTTAAAACCAATATAAAGGAGTGTGGAGTGTGGATTGTATTCCAAGTGCAATAGCAACCCACTGGTAGGTTGTAAACCTATTTGTATTTTAGATTACTTTGGCAAATAGATTGCAGGGATGACAGGTAGGGTGAGAGTCCTGGTGAGAGATAGTAAGGGACTGGCTAGTGTGTTGCTGAAGGAACAGGAGAGATGTAAGTAAAGATGGAATATGCTTTGGACTTGGAACTTTCCAATGGACTGAATGTAGGTGGAGGTAAAAAGAGAGGAGTCAAGGATAACTCCTGGGTTAGGGGACTGAATAACTAAATTGACATTTGTACTGTTTTCTGAGATGGGGAGCACTGAGGGAAGAACAAATTTGGAATGAGATGAGAGTATCCAGGAATACCATGAGAAAATGTTATATCTTTGTTTTACACATGAGAAAAACATCAAGTAGACAGAATTCAATCTTGACATATATGGATCCCCAGGCTGTGTCCAGTAAAAAGCATGCATCTTTGCAGAGGCTCCTTCTTGCTCCATATTTTTGAAACTTTTTGAGGTTCCAATCCCCCTGTGGAGAACTCAGGTTTGGAATTTCCTACAATTTTCCTTCCCCTAGGCCCCAAAAATAGGAGTGCTAGGAACAAGACTGAAAGATACAGGACAGGTCTCAGGACTCAGGTCCTAAGAAGGGGTCAAGAGCTACATGTCCTTGTCTAGACTTTTGCCCCCAAACTTCTCCTGCTAATTAGTGAAAATCTCCACTAATATCTCTTGCTGCCAAGCTCCCCCTTTTCCTCTTTCCATTGCCCATCTGGAACAACATAAGCCAATCCAAGTCCTGGCTTCAGGTTGAAATAAAGATTACTAAGTAACTATTTTCACTGCCTAACACAACATTGGAAAAGATAAACTTTCATTCAGTAGTTATCAATGCAGGGAGATAAATTGAAAAGCTTCCTCACCTTCAGGTGAGAACCATTTTCAAATACAGTGGAGGATAAAAACTGGCTTAGCATTAGTTCACTTAATGTTGAAAACATTATGATAGAGTCCAAGACCCAGTACAAATGCTTCTGTTGTCCTGGAATGTCAAGACAGTGATCAAAACAACTGCTACTTGGAATAAGCAAACCATTGACTAGTCTGGGGAACTTTGTCATATAGAGATTTCCACTGGAATAGGAGCTTTATTCTTGGAATTAGAGTGTGAAAACTGCACCTTGAATTACCAACAGGTAAAACCTTTTTGTGGGGAAGAGAACATTGTCTCAGGGTTATCATTGGAAGCAAAGGACAAAGGGGTTTTCTTGAATTGTTCTTTTTTTAAATTTTATTTTATTGTTTAAAGTATTACACATAGTAGTACATATATCTCCTTTGTTTCCCCATTGACCTTCTACCATCCTCACCTACCCCCATTGCATGCCCTCATCCCACCAGCACCCCAGTGTCTTTTGTCCATTGGTTGTGCTTATATGCATGCATACAAGTCCTTCGGTTGATCTCTTCCCCCATGCCCCAAGACTCACCAGCCTTCCCACTGTAATTTGACAGTCTGTTCGATGCTTTACTGCCTCTGTATCAATCTTTTGTTCATCAGGTTATAATGTTCTTTATTTTCCATGAATGAGTGAGATTATTTGGTATTTTTCTTTCATTGCCTGGCTTATTTCACTTAGCATAATGCTCTCCAGTTCCATCCATGCTGCTGCAAATGGTAAGAATTCCTTCTTTTTTATAGCAATGTAGTATTCCATTGTGTAGATGTACCATAGTTTTTTGATCCACTCATCTTCTGATGGGCACTTAGGCTGTTTCCAAATCTTAGCTATGGTAAATTGTGCTGCTATGAACATAGGGATGCATATATCCTTTCTGATTGGTATTGCTAGCTTCTTGGGATATATTCCTAGAAGTGGGGTCACTGGGTCAAATGGGAGTTCTATTTTTAGTTTTTTGAGGAAACTCCATACTGTTCTCCAGTCTGCATTCCCACCAGCAGTGCACAAGGGTTCCTTTTTCTCCGTATCTTCGCCAGGACCTGTGGTCTGTTGATTAGTTGATGATTGCCATTCTGACAGGTGTGAGATGGTACCGCATTGTTGTTTTGATTTGCATCTCTCAGATAATTAATGACTTTGAGCATGTTTTCATATGTCTATTGGCCTTCCTATTGTCTTCTTTCGAAAAGATTCTATTTAGGTCCGTTGCCCTTTTTTTTATTGGACCAGTTATCTCCCTTTTATTAAGTTGTATGAGTTCCCTATAAATATTGGAGATTAAACCTTTATCAGTGATAACATTGACAAATATGTTCTCCCATGCAGTGTTCTTTCTTGTTGTTTTGTTGATGATTTCTTTTGCTGTAAAAAAGCTTTTTATTTTGATGTAGTCCCATTTGTTTATTTTCTCTTTAGTTTCCATTGCCTTAGGAGTGGTATCGGTGAAGGAATTGCATCAGCATGTCTCAGATTTTGCTGCCTGTGGATTCCTCTAGTATTTTTATGGTTTCCCATATTATGTTTAAGTCCTTTATCCATTTTGAGTTTATTTTTGTGTATGGTGTAAGTTGGTGGTCTAGTTTCATTTTTTGCATGTATCTGTCCAATTTTCCCAACACCATTTATTGAAGAGACTGACTTGATTCCATTGTATGTTCATGCCTCCTTTGTCAAATATTAATTGAGCATAGTGGTTTGGATCAATATCTGGGTTCTCTATTCTATTCCATTGGTCTCTATGTCTCTTCTTGTGCCAGTACCAGGCTGTTTTGAGAACAGTGGCCTTGTAATACTGCTTGAAATCTGGTATTGAGATCCCACCTACTTTGTTCTTCTTTATCAGGATTGCTGCAGCTATTCTGGGTCTTTTTTTTTATTTCAGATGAATTTGTGGAAAGTTCGTTCTAGGACTGTGAAGTATGCCGTTGATATTTTAATGAGGAGTGCATTGAATTTATAGAATGCTTTGGGTAGTATGGACATTTTAATGATGCTGATTCTACCAATCCATGAACATGGTATGTTCTTCCATCAGTTTATGTCTTCCTCTATCTCTTTTTTCAGTATCACATAGTTTTCTGCGTATAGGTCTTTTACCACCTTAGTTAAGTTTATTCCTAGGTATCTTAATTTTTTTGGTGCGATGGTAAATGGGATTGCTTTTTTAGTCTCTCTTTCTGTAAGTTCACTATTGGTGTATAGAAATGCCATAGATTTCTTATTGTTAATTTCGTATCCTGCTACATTGCCGAATTCATTTATTAAGTCTAATAGTTTTTTGATGGAGTTTTTAGGATTTTTTATGTACAATATCATGTCATCTGTGAATAAGGACAGTTTTACCTCTTCTTGTCCAATTTGGATGCCTTTTATTTCTTCTTCTTTTCTAATCGCAATGGCTAATACTTCCAGTACTATGTTGAACAGGAGTGGTGAGAGTGGGCATCCCTGTCTTGTTCCTGTTCTTAGGGGAAATGGTTTAGATTTTGCCCATTGAGTATGATTTTGGCTGTGGGTTTGTCATATAAGGCTTTTATTATGTTGAGGTATGATCCTTCTATTCCCACCTTGCTGAGAGTTTTTATCAAGAAATGGTGTTGGATTTTGTCAAATGCTTTTTCTGCGTCAATTGATATGACTATGTGATTTTTATCTCTCAATTTGTTTATGTGATGTATCACGTTTATTGATTTGCAGATATTGTACCATCCTTGCATCCCCAGGATAAATCCTACTTGGTCATGGTGTATGATCTTTCTGATGTACTGCTGGACCCAATTTGCTAGAATTTTGTTGAGGATTTTGGCATCTATGTTCATTAGGGATATTGCCTGTAATTCTCTTTCATTGTGTTGTCTTTATCTGGTTTTAGTATTAGGGTGATGCTGGCTTCATAGAGTTTGGAAGTGTTCCTTCCTCTTGAATTTTTTGGAATAGTCTTGGGAGGATAGGTTTTAGTATTTTCTTAAATTTTTTGTAAAACTTGTCTGTGAAGCTGCCTGGCCCTGAGCTTTTGTTTGCTGGAAGCTTTTTGATGACTGCTTCAATCTCTTCCATAGTTATTGGCCTATTGAGATGTTTAGATTCTTCCTGATTGCGTTTTGAAAGGTCGTCTTTTTCTAGGAATATGTTCATTTCCTCCAGTTTGTCTAGTTTGTTGGAATAGAGTTTTTGATAGTATTTTTTCACAATCCTTTGTATTTTGGTGGGGTCTGTTGTTATTTCTCCTCTTTCATTTCTGATTTTGTTTATTTGGGTCCTCTCTCTTTGCTTCTTGGTGAGCCTGGCTAGAGGTTCATCAATCTTGTTTACCCTTTCAAAGAACCACCACTTGGTTTTGTTGATATTTTGTATTTTTTTGGTTTTGTTTTTTTGTGTTTTTTGGTCTCTATGTCATTTATCTCCCGTCTGATCTTTAATATTTCCTTCCTTCTGCTTACACTGGGCTTTTCTTGTTGCTCTCTTTCTAACTCTTTCAGTTGTAAAGTTAGGTAATCTATTTCCATTGTTTCTTGGTTTTTGCAGTAGGCTTGTAGAGCTATGAACTTCCCTCTCAAGACTGCTTTCGTTGTGTCCCATAGATTTTAGATTGTTGTGTTTTCATTGTCGTTTGTTGCCATGATGTTTTTCTATTTCTTCCTTGATCTCTCTGGTAATCCAGTCATTCTTTAATAGCATGCTATTTAGTCTCCATGTGTTTGATTTTTTGGATTGTTTTTATTGTAGTTTATTTCCAGTTTTATGCCATTGTGATCTGAGAAGATGATTGATATTTCTATCTTCTTGAATTTGAAGAGACTTTACCTGTGAACGAATATATGGTCTCTCTTTGAAAATGACCCATGTGCACTTGCGGAGAATGTATATTCTGTGGCTTTGGGGTGAAATGTTCTGAAGATGTCAATTAATTCCATCTGATCTAGTGAGTCATTTAGGATTGATGTTTCTTTGCTGATTTTTTGTTTAGAGGATTTGTCCAATGGTGATAGTGGAGTATTTAAGTCCCCTACTATGATTGTATTGCTTGCAATCTCTCCCTTGATATCCTCCAGAAGTTTTTTTATGCATTTGGGTACTCCTGGATTGGGTGCGAATATGTTTACCAGAGTTATTTCTTCTTGTTGCATTGCTCCCTTTAGTATTATGAAGTGGCCTTCTTTATCTCTTGTTATGTCCTTCACTTTGAGATCTAATTTGTCAGACATAAGTATTGCTACCCCAGCTTTTCTTTCATTTTCATTTGCCTGAAAGACCCTTTTCCATCCCTTCACCAACAGTCTGTGTGCATCTTTTTTCTGAGGTGGGTTTCCTGTAGACAGCAGATATATGGGTCATGTTTTCTTATCCACTCAGCTACCCTATGTCTTTTGATTGGGGCATTTAAGCCATTTACATTCAAAGTTATTATTGATAGGCACTTGTTTTTCACCATTTTTTTCTTTACCATAGTGTTCCTTCTTATCTTCCTATTTCTTCATTTTACAGAAGTCCCTTTATCATTTCTTGCATTGCTGATTTGGTGATAATAAACTCCCTTAGTCCTTTTTTGTCTGTGAAGCTCCTGATTTCTCCCTCAATTTTGATTGATAGCCTTGCTGGGTACAGTATTCTTGGATTCAGACACTCCTTTGCATGACTTTGTATATTTCATTACATTCCCTTCTAGCCTGATGTGTTGCTGTTGAGAAATCACTCGCCCGTCTGTTAAGGGATCCTTTGTAGGTAACTTTCTATCTCTCTCTGGTTGCTTTTAAGATTCTTACTTTGTCGTTGGTGTTTGCCAATATAATTATAATGTGCCTTGGTGTCTGTCTTTTGGGGTTCATTTTGTTTGGGACTCTGTGAGCTTCTTGGATTTGTGTGGGTTTTTTCTTCCCTATATCAGAGAAGTTTTCTGTCATTATTTCTTCAAACATATTTTCTATTGCTTGATCAGTTTCCTCTCCTTCTATCACCCTTATTATGAGTATGTTGTTTTAATTCATCTTGTCCCATAGTTCCTTTAGGTTCTCCTCCTGCTTTTTAGGTTTTTTTGTTTTTTTTTTCTAGAAGCTGCTCTGCTTGGGTATTTTTTCCTACCTTCTCTTCTAGCTCACTGATGCAGTCCTCTGCTTCTTCTATTCTACTGTTGATGCTTTCTATTGAATTCTTTATAGTAGCAATGTCATTTTTCATTTCTTCTTGGTTCTTCTTCATTTCCTCTTGGTTCTTACACATATTGTTGAATTTGTTTTCCATTCTTTTTACCAATCTTATGATCATTTCTCTGAATTCTTTCTCTGACAAGTTGCTTGCCTCCATTTTGTTTACTTCCTTTTTTGGTGATGTCTCCTTTTCTTTCATATGTGAGCTGTTTCTTTGACTCCCCATGATCTCTCTTCTTCGGGTGCCTGGTTATGTAGTTCTCTCTCTCCTGCATTGATTTAAAGGCACAAAAAACAACACAAGAAGGCACAACACACAAGGCACTGAACACAAATGTATTCATGATACTAATAACCCCAAATAAAGGTGACCACCAGAGAAATGAGAATTAGGGGATAAGAAAGAAAGAAAAAGAGGGGAAAAAAGAAAAAGGAAAAAAGGAGTGCAAAAATGAAATTGGGAAAAAAAAGTAAGAGAGAAAAGAACGAGAATAAAAAAGTAGAGGGGAAAAATATTCATATGGGGAGAAAACTCCAATAGAACAGCCACTAATCCCAACAAATGCAAACAAGAACTACCTAGAGACGAATGCAACCTACAAACAACAACTAATATCAAGTGAGGCGAGGGAAAACAGAAGCAAAAAACAAACAAAAACAAAACAAAAAGAAAAAGTGAAACAATCTCACAAACAAGCATAAAAAAACCCCATATAATCAACAATCAAGTAACAAACAACAAAAGGACAGAGAGGAAAAAAATTTTGGATAGTGAAGAAAGAGAAGAGAGAGGTGTGTATGGACTTAGAGCAGGAGATTGGAAATTAGATATATAAGTAGGGTGAAATTTTAACAGGGGATAAAAAGAAGGAATAGGGAAAATCTAAAGCAGGAATAGGGTATGAGAAACAGGACATCAAAAGGGTAAAAGTGAGGAAGAGAGTGTTGGCATAAAGGGAAAGTTGAGATAGAGTAAAATGATGCTAAAGGAAAGATTAAAATAGAATGTAGAACACTAATCCCAAAATAAAAGAGAAAATAAAATTACACTAAAAAAATGGTAAAATAGTAGAATAGTAGTAGTAATAATACTGATTAAAAAATAAAAATGTAATAATTAAAAAGGTAAAATCAAGTGAGGAAAAAAGAAAAAAAATAGTTTCTTAAGTAGAAGTTAAAAAAAAAAAGTGCAGTAGTGAAGGTCATTCACTTCCTCTACTGTTCTGTGTGGCACGCCTGTTTCCTAGTCAGGACAGTATTGAAGTTCCCTGTGTTCCACTGCTCCTCAGTATTGTAAGCCACAGTCCTGATTTTCAAGCAGGAAGTACTTTTTTGTTTTTTATACTCCTTTATTTGTGTTTACACAAGAGTCAATTTGTGATTCAATCCCTGGTTGGCAGTGTTTCTGGATTGACCTCCAGGTCTGTAAGTCCTCTCTAGCTAGTGCTTAGATTTTGTTTTCCCTGTTGCACTTAATACTGGTTTGGGGGAATGGGCTTCCCCAGAGCTGGTTCTCTGATCGTTATTCCCCACTCTGATCCCCAGGTTCCACAAAAACAACTTTCCCCTGTAGTCTCTTAGAGTGTCCCCAATTGGGTGATCCTATGTATTGGGCTTAGTAATCAAAAGCAAGGATTTAAAGAGGAAAAAATAAGAAAGAAAAAAGAGCCAGAGTAAGTGCGCACAAGTCTGTGCAGTCTCTTTTCCCCTTGGGTCTAAGCAGCAGGCATACTGTTAAAATTTTTAGGCTGCCCTTTTGTGCCCAGTTCAGCTATGGGTTGCTTTTTAGAGTTCCCTTCTATTAGCAGCCCTGCGGATCTCCTTCCACATTCACTGATCACGCTAGCCCCAATGGCCAAGGATACTTTTTTGGGTACAGACTTCCCCGGATCCTCTAGCACCCGTTGTGAGTGTTTCTCTCTCCTGTCTGGATCACAGACCTCACCTTAACCTAGCCAAAATCTGACCTTTCGTGAGAGGGTGCAGAGCTCCTCCGAATCCACGTATTCGTGCTGCTTGGGGACCAGTGTTCCTGGGTTCACAGCTTTTCACTGGGTGTTGTTGTTGTAGGTTCCCAGGATTTTTAGGCTTCCGATAACATCCACTCTCCCCTTCAAGATGGCATGGTCTCCACGTCAGAGCCAGTTACTCCGGGAGGGATTTCAGCAGCAGTGGAGGCTGCCTGGTCAGGGGAACCCCGTCTGGCAATCCCCTACAGGCCCTTGGAGTATAGCTGTCCCTCAACTCACAAATAAACATTCCCTGTGTGACCACACACTCTCCTTTCGTTCTCTCACTCACGCACTATCTTGTAGTCTGCCTTCCCATCGGCAGCCATCTTCCTCCTTGAATTGTTCTTATAGGCAAGCAGATAAGTCCCTGAAGCCAGCTTGACAAGGATAGAAGAAAGAAGGTATTCTGTGCTGGGCTTTTCTCTAATCCAACCTGCCTCTCTGACCCAGGTGAAGCTTTTTGTTTCTCAAGGGGGCAGCTCCAAGTAGGAAAGGTCAGAAGGTTAGAAAACGATGTGAAGAGAGGGACTGTGGTCAGCTTTGGAAAAAACAAAACACTAAAAGGAAAAGGCCGCTGCCCACTGCAGACAGGACTACCATTTGGAAACACTTCTGCTCCCAAAGAGTTCAAGGAGAAATAGGGTTTAAAGATTGCTTGTGAGCTCTGGAAGTTACAGATCCTTTAATTACCCAAATACACTCCATTCTGGTGCTGTGGTACCCAGTTTTGTACCTGCAGCCAACCCTTCCTAGCATCAAATAAATTTATCATATACCCCTTTTCTAAAATTTATTTTTCTTGTTTCCCTTCCCTTCATACCCATCAGCCTTTGTCCCCATGACTACTTTCTACCTTTGAGGGTCTCCATTTACAGCACCAGCACACTAGCCAGGTCCTTATCATCTCTCACCAGAACACTCACCAGTTGTGCCCTAACTGTTCTCCCTGTACCCACTACTGTCCCCTCTCTTAGTTCAGGCTGTTTTACCAAAGTACTGTAGACTGGGTATCTTCTATACAACAGACATATATTTCTCACAGTTCTGGAGGCTGTGAGTTCAAGATCAGGGTGCCAGCATGGCTAGATCCTGATGAGGACATCTTCTGGATTGCAGACTGTCAACCTTATGTCATATCTTTACATGGTGAAAAATAACAACATAGCTCTCTATCCTCTTCTTTTAAGGGCACTATCCCCATTCAGCAGGATTCCAACTACATGACCTAATTTTCTTTCAAAGGCCCCACCCTCAAATACCATTGCATTGTGGATTAGGTTTCAATATATGAATTTTGAGGGGGACACAAATATTCATTCCATTGCATCCCTTAACCTATCTATCCCTCAATTTAACCCTTTACCATATAAATTATCTAAAAACAACTTACTATCTAAGCAAAACCATGTCTAGGATACCAAGTGCATGGACCCAAGTTTCAAAGGGAGCACCAGGACAGCAGGTCTCCCTCATATCCTTCGCCCAGTATCACCTGCACAGATTTGCCCACAAGCAATAAAGCAAATATCCTACTGGCCTCTGAGCGGTGCCCATGTCCATTAAATGCCTTTCACCATACCACAATCATCATCACCCACAGCACACATCATCGAATTTATTCTCCTCAGTTATTATCATGCTCTGCCTCTAGAACATCCCCTCCAATTCTCCCCCATTATCTCTTCTAGGTACCTTCAGTTATCCCTGTTCCAATCCATCCAACATTTTTAAAAGCCCCCTCAAACTCACATAAGGGATTGCTATACACTATTCTCATTTAACATGAATGTAAATTCCACACTTAAATCTCTTCAGCTAGTTTAAGCATAATTGTCTTATATTGGAGCCATCAGCAGTCTTCTCACTATCATACTTCATGATGGTGGAATGTGGGATATTATCTTTGCTAAGAAACCCAAAACAGCAATCAGAAAGAATATATGCACTCAAATATTCATAACAGCACAATTTACATTAGCTAAGATTTGGAAACAGCCCAAGTGCCCATCAGCGGAGGAGTGGATAAAAAAAGCTGTGGTACATTTATACAATGGACTAGTACACAGCTATAAAAAATAAGGAACTCATACCATTTGTAATACCATGGATGGACCTGGAAAGTATTATGCTAAGCGAAACAAGCAGTCAGAGAAAGACAAATAATGAATAATATTTCTTATATGTGGTATCTAATGAACAAAATAAACTGATGAACAAAATAGATCCAGAGACATAAAAGCATGGAACAGACTGATAAATCTCAGAGGTAATTCGGGGGTTGGGGGTGTTGGGTAAGAAGAGATCAAGCAAAGAACTTGTGTGCATATATGCATAGCCCATGGACACAGACAATAGTGGTGAAGGCTTGGGAGGGTCAGGTGTGGGGTGGAGGTGGTAAATGGGGGAAAAAAGAGGACATCTGTAATGCTTTCAACAATAAAGATAAATTTAAAAAATAGAAATCTCAGAAGTGAGATTTTACACTTGGTATTCTTGAGTGTGGTATACCTGATATGCCAACAGCAAGTACTCTGAAGCCCCAGCATGAGTTTTTTAAACCACTTCTTTGTAGAGTTTTCAGGAACCATTTGACACAACTATGAATACTGATTTTTCAATAGAGAGCAAGTGAGAAGGGAAAAGATAAAAAGAGAGAGATTGGGGACATAATCCTCCCTAGAAGGAAATTTGTGATACTTGATTAAATTCTCCTTCTTGGGCTATGTTGAGAACACTCAACACCTCTCTTGGAATCCCATAGCTCCACAGCCAGATTTCATGAATATTGATAAAGAAAAAAAAAGAATACTGTCTTGCCTGGCCAGTGTGGCTGTGATTGAGCATTGACCATGAACCAGGTGGTCATGGTTCAATTCTTGGTCAGGGCATGTGCCTGGGTTGTGGGCTCCTTCCACAGTAGGGGGTGTGCAGGAGGCAGTCCTGTTTCTATCCCCCTCTCCCTCTCCCTTCCTCTCTGAAATCAATAAAAACATGGTTTTATTTTTAAAGAATACTGTCATCATTTTTGGAGAGGATGAATGGTTAATTTCAACCTATCAATCTGATGTCACTGAATACAGAGTTATGAAGAGGTGCACAGAAGTACACAATTATATAGTATTTCCACCATAGAGATACAATTGATATAAATAATTCCAAGAGCATAAAAATAAAAATATAGCAAAGCAATTATAAATTCATAAATTTCTTTTTAAATAAAATTTATTTAGTATAGGTTTACATAATTTATTTTTTAACAATGGTTGTGTTTAACAACCATCCCCCAAACACTAATAATTTAACTATCAGCTCTTGTGAGTTGGTTCAAACCTATTCCAACACACCACTGTCCCTACTCTCCACCTGACTATGTAAGGTCCTCAAAGGAAGATGTTCTGCCTTTAATTATCTCTGTGCACCTAGTTCAGTACCCTGCACAAAGCAGGTTCTGGATAACCATATATGTGGAAGCCAACTTCAGTACGGACATCTGATCCATATCCTTGAGTAAAGTTATAAAAGGACCTGTCCAAAAGACCTATAGTGCTGAGGTCCTGTTATTGGCAAAATGAAGAGAAGGGCCAGCATTGCTCTGCAGAGACCCACAGTAAATTAAGTGCCAGGAAAACAGAGTGCAGCATGGTTTTGGATGTCTGGTCTTATTGCCTCAGGGATTCTTTGGGTTATTTTTGTCTCATTGTTGGAATGTCCCAAGGTCTGAGTCACGGAATGGGGAGAACAATTGATGAGGCCAGATTGTACAAGGAAACTGTCATGTGTTGTTTCAAGGTACCAGTCGCAACAGAGCAGTAGGAGTATGTCAAAGACAGAAGATGGTGGTGTGATACTCTGTTGCTCACATGGAATAGGAAATTGAACTCCAACATTCCCACCTCTCTCTATATCAGTAAAATGAGGCCACAAAATAAAGTAACATTACCTTTCTTAAAAACATGACTTGAAAGAACTAATTGATAAAGTTAAAGTTACTTTCAAACAGAACAATCATTTCCTAACCATGTTTATTTTTCTCCTCCTGTAAGGAGAACAAGTTAAACATTCAGGTGGAGATTCAAGGTATTTGAATCCTTACCCAAGTTCTGCTAGGATTCAAATATCATACAGTCCAGATACGTTGTTTTGTATATTATTGGGATAAATTTACTACTTTCCCCTATAGAACAATAACAGGATTACTAGAAAGATGTAAATGCATTGACCTCCTTATACAAAGTACATTATAAATTATTAAAAGCCTCTAGAAATGTCTAACATCTAGAAACAGTACAGATTAGGGGTGGGGTCTAGGGTTCTGATTTATAAAAACTTCCCCTGACAATTCAGATGCCCAGAAATGTTTGCGTACCCCAGGGGTATGAGGCTTTTGGTGGCAAACAGGTCATCTAAACTCACTACTTAGGGAAAGAATAAGAGTGCTGAAACCAGGGAATGACTGCAAGACCCCAGCTAATGCTGAAAACTA
Source organism: Ia io (assembly GCA_025583905.1). NCBI lineage: Eukaryota > Metazoa > Chordata > Mammalia > Chiroptera > Vespertilionidae > Ia > Ia io. The sequence continues at coordinate 125,842,337 of JAJQQW010000001.1, read as the reverse complement.
TGATGTCCCACCGGGGCCTGAGTGAGTGTGGGAGCAAAGAGGCTGGATGATTAGACTGATCCAGAGATTTACAGAAAACATACCACAAAAGAATAAAAGGAAAGAGACATGCCAATTAGCAAAAAGGATTATTGGAGTTCTGTACAATTTTTGGACAGAAAATGCAATGAAGTAAAAAAGGGGGACTAACTGGACCAGTGGGTCAAGCTGAGATCAAAAAGCAAAAATAGGTCCACATACCCAAGTTGTCCAAAATACACATAAAAGTTTTTCAGTTACCAAATCAATTATGTTTTTAAATTAAAATTAATTAAAAATAAAAATTTAGTTCCTCAGGTACACTAGCCATGAAGTGAGACATGCTGTAAGTATAAAATGCATTCTTAATTTGAGGATTTAAAATCTCTCAATACTTTTGGAAACTGATTATATGATGAAGTGATATTTTGGATATACTTAATTAAATGTTATTAATGTTTTTAAAGCAGGAATAGAGAAACAGGGACATGAGAAAACAAGCTGGATCAGTGGATGTGGCCAGAGAATGAAACACTGGAGTTTCTAATAGCAAGGTGGATGTTGATGATGAAAATGAGGAACCTCTGGAATGTAAAACTCATTATAACATATGGAGTCAAGGAACTGTGAGACCAGGTTCTGGGTGGGCTGTCTGTATGAAAACTCAAAGCACCCAGGATATGTCAGGTTTTAGAATGGAGAGGAAACCCTTGATGAAGAACTGAGAGCACATGACCAGGACACCACAGATGACTGCAGGTGGTTTAGCACTAAGGTAATGGTATCCTCCACAAAAGGTGGGTTGGGAGAGGTGTGTGAGGCTGATAATGGCTTCCTAAAATATGTGCACAGTCTAATCCCTATAATTTGTAAACGATGTCTTATTTCTAAAAGGGGATTTTTGCAAATGTGAGTAAGTTAAAGATTTTGATATGAGGAGATTATCCTGGAATATCTAGGCAGGAATTCAATGCCATCACAAGTGTTTTTATAAAACAGGGGCAGAGGGAGACAGAGAGACACAGAAAAAGAGAAGACAATGTGCTAACAGAGGCAGAGATAGGAGTGATGAGTCCATAAGTCAAGGAATGCTGGCAGCTACCAGAAGCTGGAAGAGGCAAGGAATGGATTCTCCCTTCTGGATTCTTCCAGATGGAGCACAGACTTGCCAACAATTTGACCTATGAAACTTATTTCCTACTTCTGGCCTCCAAAACTGTGAGAAAATACATTTTTGTTACTCTAAGCCCTAAATTGATGGCCACAGGAAAGTGTCAATAAGGAGTTGAAGAAAGAGCAACTTGGAGAATGGGCAGTGTGCACTGGAGTCAGCTTTCAAGTGAGACAGGTGGAAGAGGAGAACATTCCAAGAAGAGGAAATTTCCATAAAGAAAACAAGCTCAGGACAAGGCTTCTAAAGGGCCCAGCAAAAAACACTGGAAAGAAAGTCAGGTAGCCATAGGAGGCTAAGTAGGGGAATGAAACACAGCAGGGTTGTGGTAAGAAGAAGGCAGAGAACAGCTGGCTGGAGAGGCCTGCAGGTTTGGCACTGGCAGAATTGGCAAAGCCCCAGGGGAAGCAGCTAACTTCAGGTCTCACATGACATACTGGCTACTTCTCAGCCTCACTGAAAAGAACCTATTCTAGGCTTATCTCCTAGCTTCTGGTGGTGGCTGGCAATCCTTGGCATTCCTTTGTAGATGTATAACTCCAATCTCTGCCTCCCTCTTCACATGGCCTACTTCTCTGTGCCCTTTCCCCTTCTTAAAAGAACAAGAGTCATTGGATGTAGAATCCACCCTAAATCTAGGATGATATAATCTGAAAAGCCTTAACTAATTATATTTGCAAAAATACAATTTCCAAATAAGGACACATTCTGAGGTTCTGGGTGAACATAAATTCATTAAATTAGTTTTACTGGGGTGACATTGGTTACTAAAATTATATAGGTTTCAAGATTTCAATTCTATAATATATCAACTGTATATTGCGTTGTGTATTAACTACCCAAAGTCAAATCTCTTGGAGGGCACTATTTGATGAACAACAAATAGTACCTATATAGCACTTACTTTGTGCCAGATATGTTTCTAAGCATTTTACTTGTATTAAATCATTTTATCCTCACAACTCTCCTATTAAGTAGATACTATTATGATTATCTCCATTTTACAGATGAAGAAACTGTGGTATAGTGAGCTTAAGTTGCCTAAGATCAAACAGAGTAAATACCAGCACTGAATTCAAATGTACATAGTCTGGCTCCAAAGGTCATATACTAGACCACCACAACAATCTGCTATGAATGACTATTAAAAAGTAAACTTTATTTCTATTTCTCATGTCTTACATTTCTTAGCAGGAAATCTGACTCAGGCAAGACTACTTAAACTCACACTTCTGATCAGGCAAAACTTAATCCTTAAAATATCAGTTTATTTGCTGGGATACAAATGGAAACATGAATTGTGAATTTGCTGATTGTTCTTACCTGTTGCAGATGCCAACTGTGCGATTATGGGCAATTCATCTGTTATCTCTATCAGTCCACCATCAATGACTGCTTATTGTTAACTTACTGTGTGCCAGGCAATGGACTAGATACTGAAGATATGGCAAAGCACAAGATAGCTGGAGTTTCAATGCTAATGAGAGAAACTAACCCACCAAACTAACCAAGGAATTACCCAGATACTTAATAATTTATGAGTCTGCAAAGAACTGGGAAGGAAGATAGTGTATGGGCTTTCTGGAAGTAGATAGAAGGAAAGCCTAACCCCATCTCAAGAGTCATGGAAGAGGTCTTTGAAAAGGTAATTTAAACCAAGACTTGAAGGATTTTTGGAAGACAGAAAAAAAAAGCCTTCTGGGCAGAGAAAATCATAGGTCTGAAGCTGAGAATTGAAAAAGAACAGAGTGCACTCAAAGATGGAATATTCTGGATCAGTTGAAGAGAGAGCAAAGGAGGAATAACAGTGATTGAAATAGGCTGTTTAGGGCAACCAAAGACAGTATCCCTCCTTCCAAAGGGAACTCTGAATCTTGATTGCCTCATCTATAAAACCAGAACAATGATAGCAACTACAAACAGTTGTTAAGAAGACAATTGAACTAGCATGAGATGAAATGCTTAGCATTGTGCCACATACAGAGAAGGTACTAAGCAAATATTACCTGAGTCTGAATCCACTCATAATCTCTCTTCAACGCTCACCTAAGAAAATACAATAGCTTTATAACCTCAACTTTCTTCTTTTGAGAGCTGAGTAATGCTCACATTCATAACCCAAAGCACTAAGAGCACTGAACATATTATATAAATTTCAATTTTTCCATGTTATCTGACAAGGTTGCAGTAATGAAACAAAGAAATATGCACACTCCTGAATTTTGAGTTCTTGGCCTTGCCTCATTCACAAGCATAATATTTTCTAGAGACTGCATAGATAGGACATAAGTCACATTAAAATCATTGATCCCTCTAAACAAGGATTGCATACTCACTGTAATTAGCGTATTAAGGGGAGATTCAATCTAAAGAAGGAAATAGTGAACCTACTCCACATTTTATTTTCTATGGTAGCATATATAAATTTAAATTACACTATGGGCACTTTTTAGCATAACATGCACTGTGTATTTTTTCATTTCAATAAACCCATTTCCCCCCTACACATAACATTTGGTAATGCAGAGAAATGTATCTTAGTAGCTCTGAACTGCTGCTTCCTCAGCAGTCGATTTATATATTTTTTTTATTTTTTGTTTTGTTTTGTTTTTTGAATTAAGTGAAAACTAAGAGCTCCGGGGAACAAAACTCAAAGTGATTGTCTTTGAGAAAAAGAAATTCCTTATGTTTCCCTCCTCTTCTCTCAAATTCGTATCACATGCAATAGAAGCAACAGCCATATTTATCTGTGATAAAGTTACCACAGGAGGAAACCAAATGAATAATTTCAATGAAAATTCTAATATGTAGTTAGCTTTATACCATATCAGTGAGATATCTTTTTATACATCTATTTTTTTTCCTAGAGAAAGGAGAGTCTCATTAAATATACAATCTCCGAAAAGATTTGAGAACCAAGATGGTGAGGTAGGTAAACGCCAGTACTCGCCACCTCCCACAACCACATCAAAATTACAACTAAAATACAGAACAACCATGATTCAGAACTGCCTGAAATCTTGCTGAATGGAAGTCCTACAACTAGAGAAGTAAAGAAGAAAGCACGCTGATACTTGTAGGAGGAGCAGAGGCACGGAATGGGCTGATCCAACACCCATGTGTGGTATATTTTTAATCAGGAGGGATATCTCCATTACAGAGGCCTCCCATGAGAAGCAATGGGTCTCAGCCCCAAACCAGACCCCTAGCCCAGGATTTCAGAGCTGTGAAGAGAAATCCCTGTAAAAACCAGAGGGGATTGTGGCTGAGTGACATGGAGGCTCCTGGAGACTCAGGCAGACCTTCTTAGCGGGCCAGTGCATGAACTTACATGCTACCACTCACTCTGAGCTATAGCACTTGGAGGCAGCACTGGGGGAACCAGGGACATAGAGGGAGGAACTGGATTGTCTGGTATCAGGGCAGGAACTCAGTGGTGGTTTACTCCCAGATAGCGGTGCTTGTGGGGATCATTGTTCCTGTGATGGGGCCTCCCCCTCATAGTGATGACTGGCAGCCATATCTGAGTTTCTATCAGTGTGATCCACACTGTTCCTTCCCTGAGACCCTGCCCTATCTAACTTCTAGCCCCACCAAGGCTGTTTTGCAGAAAATTTTCCATATGACTGACCTGTCCTGGCTCAGACTTCAGACCTTCCTAAAATCTCTTTAAAAACAGCAGCTAGCTTCAAAATGCCCCATACCTATCAATAAGAGTCCCAAGACCTAGCACTAGCACCAGCCTGCCTTGCTTCACAGCTTGGCCTTGCCTGGGCACTTCCAATCCCAATACAAGTAGCAGCCATCTGCAGATCACTCTGTAGCTCCTGTCAGGTGGCCCCAGGCAGTGGCTGGCTTTGCACACCATGGAAGGCCTCAGAACTAGTGTACCTGGAGGACAGAGTCAGACCATACTAAATTACAATTCTACACATCCCCAAGTGACACACTCAAGGGACAGTTTCAGTGAGCACCAACTCCTCACTGAAGCAAGTCCTATTCCATAGGGGTGTTTCCTGCACAGCAGTTAGCCCTCACAGCCAATTGGCCTGGTGATCAATTCCTTCTAGTGATGCCAACAGCAATCTAGGCTCAACTACAACACAACTGTGCACACAGCCCACAAAGGGGTGCACCTTGAGTGGCCAGATCAGATGACTTGGGAGTCAGAGCCACTGGGCCCTACAGGACACCTACTACACAAGGCCACTCTACCAATTACAGGAGGCATAGCAGCTCTATTTAATATATAGAAACAGACACAGGGAAGTAGCCAAAATGTGGAGACAATGAACATGTCACAAATGAAATAATGGAAAAAAATATCCAGAAAGAGAAATAAATGAAATGGAAGCAAGCAAACTACTGGATACAGAGTTCAAAACAATGGTTATAAGGTTGTTCAAGTATCTTAAAGAGAGCTTCAAAGGACTTAGTGAAACTTTCAATGATCTTAGTGAGAATTTCAAAGACATGAAAAAGGAACAGTCAGAAATTAAGCATACACTAACTGAAATAAAGAATAATTTTCAGGGATTCAACAGTAGAGTAGAGGATTCCAAGAATCAAATCAACGATTTGGAATATGAGGAAGCAAAAAACACCCAGTCAGAGGAACAAAAAGAATCCAAAAATATGAAGGTAGTTAAGGAGCTTCTGAGACAACTTCAAGCATGTACCAGAAGGAGAAGACAGAGAGCAAGATATTGAAAACCTATTTGAAAAAATAATTACAGAAAACTTCCCCAACCTAGTGAAATAAATAGACTTATAAGTCCAGGAAGCACATAAATCCCAAACAAAAGGAATCCAAAGATGCCCACATCAAGACACATCATAATTAAAATGCCAAGGGCAAAAGACAAAGAGAGAATCTTAAAAGCAGCAAGAGAAAAGCAGTTAGTTACCTACAAGGGAATGCCCATAGGATTGTCAGCTTATTTCTCAACAGAAACTTTGCAGGCCAGAATGGAGTGGCAAGAAATATTCAAAGTGATGAAAAACAAGGACCTACAACCAAGATTACTTTACTCAGCAAAGATCTCAAAAACAGATTGAGAGACAGAGCGTCAAACCTCAGAGGGAAGATAGGGGAGGGTGAGGGTAAGGAGGAGAGATCAACCAAAGGACTTGTATGCATGCATATAAGCCTAACCAATGGACACAGACACCAGGGGGGTGAGGGCATGAGTGGGGGGGAGCAATGGGGCAATAAGGACACATATGTAATACCTTAATCAATAAAGAAAAAAATAAATATCCCATTTAGAATTGAAGGTCAGATAAAGAGCTTCACAGACAAGAAAAAGATAAAGGAGTTCATCATCACCAAAGTGGTATTACATGAAATGTTGAAAGTTATTCTTTAAGAAAAGCAAGAAGTAGAAGAAGAAAAAAAAGATTAAAAATATGAACAATAAAATAGCAATAAGTACATATCTAACAACAATTGAATCTAAAAATCAAAGTAAACAATAAAAGAAATCTAATGAAAAAAATAAACTGATGAATAAAATAGAACCAGAGGCATGGAGACATGGAACAGACTGACCAATCTCAGAGGGAAGTGGGGAGGCGGGCATGGAGAGATTAACAAAAGATCTTATGTGCATGAATTCGTGCACCAGTGGGGTCCCTCAGCCTGGCCTGCGGGATCAGGCCAAAACTGGCTCTCCAATATCCCCTGAGGGGTTCTGGATTGCGAGAGGGTGTAGGCCAGGCCAAGAGACCCCACTGGTGCACGAACGGGGCTAGGGAGGAACCGCGGGAGGGATCCAGGGAGTGTCCAGCCCATCTCGCCCAGTCCTGATCGTCCAGACCCTAGCAGCAAGCTAACCTACTGGTCAGAGCATCTGCCCCCTGGTGGTCAGTGCACATCATAGTGAGCGGATGAGCAGCTTTAGCATATCATTAGCATATTACGCTTTGATTGGTTGAACAGACAACCAGACAACTGGATAGTTAGTATATTAGGCTTTTATTATATAGGATATGCATTACCTCTGGACACAGACAATAGGGGGTTGAAGGCCTGGGGTGCGGTGGTAACTGGGTAGAGCGGGGTAATACTCTCAACAATAAAAATTTTTTAAAATGCAAGCACTGCTGCCAGACAGATCTGGGTTCATATAATGGCTTTAGAACCTACAAGCTGTGTGGCAAAGTGATGCTATGTGATTTCCCAGACTAAGTCATACAAGAGCATGCAAATTCTGAACAAGTCTGACTACCCTGAGTCTGCCTTACTAGGAGGAAGCCCATGCCACATGGGGTATCCAGATGAAAGTCCTATAGTAACAGTCCTGATATCTGAGTCATTCACACCCAGTCACAATATATGGAAATAATGGCAATGTGGATTCTCTGGACCAGTCCATAATATCAGTTGAAGACTACAATTAGTTGACGACATAGAAGTAAAAGAATCACCTTAATTAACAGCACATAGAATATGTGAGCCTAATTAAATGATTGCTATATTAAGCCATTATATTTGTTATGTAGTAACAATAATAGAAACAAGAAGCAAACTACATAAGCATCATCCTACTGGGCCAGCAAGCTTCTAGAAAGACACCTGGCTACAAGTCAACAGCAATAGCAGCCATAATGGGCCCATATATAGGACTTACTCTGTGCAGGGTACTGTTCCCAGTGATTTATGTCTCTGAACTCAATTAATCCTCAAAATAAGCCTGTGATTTAGGTGCTATTATGATCACTACTTCACAGATGAGGATATTGAAGCCCAGAGATGTTAAGTGACTTGCCCAACTTCCCACAGTAACTAAGTAGTAGATCAGGATTTGGATGCAGGTGGTCTGGTGTAAGTCCGTGCCTTTGGTCACCACACTATACAACCTCATTCATGTCCAGTATGTACAAAAAAGTTACCAATGTGTCTGGACTTCCTAAAAACAGCGGTTTTCTGGGAGGAAAGAGTTTACAATGGCCACATAGATGGTTTCCTGGTCCTTATCGCCAAGTCCATCTGGAGTGGTGCTCCTGACAGCTCAATCATGGGCCCTTCAGGGTCAGTCTCCAAGCCTAAAGGATTCTCAATCAAGTTCTTGCAATTCATAAAGACAATTTTCCTTTGGAAGACTCCAACCCTGTCCTAGCACTCAGTGACAACTCAAACATCACAGAACTCATTGTTAATTTGACCTTGAACTAGGCTTTCTCAGAACTGCCCAAGGTGGTGAAAGAGAGGATAATAATCCTAATATATATAAAAGCCAGGGCTCTCACGACCAGACGGGACAACCGAACAGTAACAGTAACAACCACACAGCAGGCCGGCATGGGGGTTAGTGAGGGATGACCGATCAGTAACAACCACACAGCAGCTGTGTGGGGCAACCAGGCCAGCAGGGGGGTTAGTGAGGGGCGACCAAACGACTGAGCAGCCAGCTGCATGGGGCAACCAGGCCGGCAGGGGGATTAATAAAGGATGACCAAATGACTGACCAGCAGGCTGCGTGGGGCAACCAGGTCAGCAAGGGGGGCAGTTAGGGGTGACCAGGCCAGAAGGGGGGCAGTTGGGGGCGATCAGGCAGGCAGGCAGTGGTGGTTAGGGGTGATCAGGCTGGTGGGGGGGCAGTTAGGGGCGATCAGGTAGGCAGGCAGGCAAGCAGTTAGGAGCCAGCAGTCCCGGATTGTGAGAGGGATGTCCGACTTCTGGTTTAGGCCTAATCCCTGGGATCACGCCTAAACCAGAGGTCGAACATCCTCTGAGAGGTCTTGGATTGGAGAGGGTGCAGGCTGTGCTGAGGGGACACCCCCCTCCCTGTGCACAAATTTTGTGCACCGGGCCTCTAGTGGTAATATAATAATAGCTAATAATGATACTACTAATGTGGCAGAATGCACGGGAGAACGATCAGCCAGCATTCTGAGGAAGGAAAGTTTAACCTTTATTTCACAGATATGCTAGTCCAAGGGCATTCCAGATCCAAAGCCTGAACTGAACGTGTGGGGAGGCTCTAACCCCATGGTCAGCAAACCGTGGCTCATGAGCCACATGCAGCTCTTTGGCCCCTTGAGTGTGGCTCTTACAAAAAATACCATGGCCTGGGCGAGTCTATTTTGAAGAAGTGGTGTTAGAAGAAGTTTAAAAATTTGGTTCTCAAAAGAAATTTCAATCATTGTACTGTTGATATTTGACTCTGTTGACTAATGAGTTTGCCGACCACTGCTCTAACCTATATATCTCCTCCTGTGGTGGGCCCTTGAGGGTTCCTGCAGCTCTGCCCAACTCAGTTTTGGTGGAGCCTTGGGGACATGCTCTGCAGCTCTGCCCAAAACAGTCAGAGTGGGGAAACAAGACTTCAGTTTTAACCAAATACTGAACAAGGCTGCAAGTGTCCTCCCCACCCCCACCATTTTCCTTTTCAATAATCCTACCTAATAAAAGAGCATTATGCAAATTAACCATCACTCTGCTACACCCACAAGTCACGCCCACCAGCCAATCAGAGCAAGTATGCAAATAAACCCAACCAAGATGGCTACAGCCACAGAGAGCAGGAGGGAGGCTTGGGTTTCCCAGGCAATGGAAGAAGCCAAGCTTTCCGCACACCCTGGCCAGCCCAAGCCTCTGCTTAAGGCTACAAAGTTTCAATTATAGAAGGTAAACAAATTAAAGTTTCAATTATAGAAGGTAAACAAAGTTTCAATTATAGAAGGTAAGCAAACAGAAATGGCTGCTGGCCATGGAGTGAGCACGAGGCTTGGCTCCGCTCCAGTCTACAAAGTTTCAATTGTAGAAGGTAAATAAATTCCAGATACCAGGGCCTCCAGTTGGGTAGCCAGGGGCGTGGCTGGCCTGCAAACCATCACAGGCCCCTCGCTCAGGCCGCCACATACCCCAAGGGAATCCCCACCCTGATCCGGGACACCTTTCAGGGAAAACCAGCTGCCCCCCACCCATGCACCAGGCTTCTATCCTATCTAATAAAAGAGTAATACGCAGATTGACCATCACTCCAACACACAATATGTCTGCCCCCATGTGGTCAAAGATCCTGCCCCCATGTGGACACAAGATGGCCACCACAAGATGGCCAGCAGGGTAGGGCAGTTGGTAGGCACCAAGCCTGCAAGGGAGGGCAGTTGAGACGGACCAGGCCTGCAAGGGAGGGCAGTTGAGACGGACCAGGCCTGCAAGGGAGGGCAGTTGGAGGTGATCAACCCTGCAGGGGAGGGCAGTTAGGGGTGATCAGGCTGGCAGATGAGGGAAGTTGGGGCAAACAGGCTGGCAGGGGAGCAGTTAGACATCAATCAGGTTGGCATGGGAGTGGTTAGGGGGTGATCAGGCTGGCAGGCAGAAGTGGTTAGGGGCAATCAGGAAGGCAGGCAGGTGAGCAGTTGGTAGCCAGCAGTCCTGGATTGTGAGAGGGATGTCCGACTGCCCATTTAGGTCCGATCCCACTAGGCTGCAAGTGTCCTCCCCTCGAGGGGTTCCAGATTGGAGAGGGTGCAGGCTGGGCTGAGGGACACCCCCACTCCCGCCTCCATGTACGAATTTAGTGCACCGGGATTCTAGTAGTATAATAATAATACAAAAAGGCATGTCTTTAAATTAATCACTTTTCAGGTATTCTTAATCAACAAATAAATAACAGCTGCCACTTTGTGGAAAGGCAGCTAATATTCAGTATTATCCACTACTTGTTTTTATGTATAAGATGTTTTGGTAATCAAGAAGTTATGCATCATATTGTCAGCATAGCAATAAGAGCTGCCCTTTATTGAACCCCCAAATGTGCCCAGCACTACACTAAGTACTTTACAGTTGTTATCTTGGAGATCATAGCCACAGCTCTATAAGGAAAGTATTATTACTATGACTTAGAGGGGTTAAACAATTTGCCCAAGATCATGGAGCAGCTAAGGGATGGATAGCAGCTCCAGGATTTACCCCAGTTACTCCAACCCTCAACTAAGTATCTTTTCTCTACACTGCCTCTGGAGAAAGGTCTGAGATTTGACCACTTGACCAACACAAAACGAGGGCAAATCTAACAAGATTAAACAGAATTACCCATGGTGGTCATAACACTTCACATGGCAGCACAAATGACCTATACAAATTCTCTTGGTTTTGAGAAATATTAAACATAGTTGTGTGTGTGTGTGTGTGTGTGTGTGTGGTCTTTGGGGGTCAGGTAGGAAGGCTGATTATTCTTATGAAATTTAATTATGGTTTAATTATTTTTTTCATGAGATAAGCCAAAAGGCCTTTGTTTCAAACAGTATTTCTAATTATTCATGGCTTATGAATGCAATCACAAATAAGGGTGAGAAGGTAGTTTATTATTTAATAAACTACATAAAAATGATGTACTATTCAAATTTAAAAGGAAAGAGAGTAATCTTATAATTAAAACCCTAGTAAGATAATGGGGTCTTTTTGGCTATATCTATTCTCAGTTGCCAAAACTTTTAAAGAATAAAGTACTTAGCAGAGTCAAAACCTAACATTTTTAGAGCAGATGCTAAGGTACAATTGGGGGTTTCCAGGAGCCGGCTACTCAAGAGGGATCTTAGAGGTCAGATTAAATCCAAACTCCCTTCTTTTTCAGCAAGCCCTCCTATAACTCAGCTAGAAGGTCACTTTAAGTGATAATTTTCTCACTACCCCTTGAGGTAGCTTGTCCTCTGGTGGACAGTCCAATGGGTCCGAAAACATCAACTTGTGCTGAACCAAACAGCTGCAGTGAAGTTCATCTGCAGTTTTTATCCTTCTGTCCTAGCTTTATCCTCCACAACAATCAGACTCAGTGTACTCCTCTCTGCTCTCAAATACATGAACACGGGGATTTTAATGCACACAGGCACACACCGTCACTCCTCTTAATCTGGGCTAAACAACTTGGGTTGTTTGCAGTTGTCTCTTATGTGACATTGATAGAACTTTTGCCATACCTCCATCCACGCACTTCTAATTGCTCTCTACATGGGGTGCTTCTCATACTTAGCTGCATAATAAAAATCACCCTGAGAGCTTTTATAAATTATGATGTCTAGGCCAGACCCCATACCAATTTGATCTGAATCTCTGGAGATGGGCCCCAGGCATAATATTTTAAATATTTCAGGTTATTCAAATACGTAGTCAAATTTGAGAAACATAGCTTTACTCCCTGGCTACTAAAGAATTATCTACAGACCAACAACATCGGCATGACTTGGGAGCTTAGTTATGAATGCAGGATCTCAGGCCCTGCTCTAGTCTCAAAGAATAACAATCTGCATTTTCAATATGCACTGAGATTCCCATGCACATTACAGTGTGAGAAGTCAGACTGTCAGGCACATTCTATCTCAGTCCTGTTTTCATATTGTTTTCTTAAAACTTCTACTCAGTTATCTCAAATAAGGCAAGGCCTCTTCTGACTCAAGATTTTCCACAAAATGTTGGCCCACTCCCTACCCATTTCAGAGTTGATTAAATGCTCTTTCAAGTTCCACAGTTGGACCCTGGTTATCCAAGATTCCTGGATCTAGCAAACTTTATCTAGTGCACTGGTTCCTAAATTAAGGTCCACTGACATATTCTCAAGGTTCCATAAGAATATTTTCAAGTGGGGTGTTTCATTTCAGTCAGTAGACCTAAAAAATTAATATCAGTTATACACATTTTATAAACCATCTGGTTGATCACCTATAGTTAGGTACTGCCTTGTCATTTCAGCTCCCATGTTGGCTTATGTGTTTACAATCATACTAGTGTCAATTAGAAATATTTTAAGTGGCGCAGGCCCATGAGATAATAACAGAGACCAGCCTACGATGCAGAGCCAGGATTTAAATTCAGATCTGTGACTTTGCAGCCTGTTTTATTTTTATTTTTTGGTGATTACTCTTAAAACACAGTGTCACACCAGACACCATGCTAAAAGAGATGTACTCTACCAGGCACTTTTCTACCTTCTGCACGTTCTCTCCTGAGATCAAGCATGGTCACCAGAATGTTGGTTGCTTTAAACACATTACCTTTGTTCCATTAATGTCATTTTTTAGTGAGCTCATAATCTCATGAGCAAGAACTGTATGAGACCTAGCTTTGTTTTTGACACTCCCATCATGGAGAACCACTGGAGAAACTTAAAAATTCTTCATCCAGTAATTTATGGTTTCCCTTGAAGAAATAGTAGCGTCTCTCATTAGAAACATATGAATTGTGTAACTCAATTATTCTCTAATTGAGTTTAATTGACAAATGTTCCAGGATCGTGGAGTTTTATAATAATTACTAGGGGCCCAGTGCATGAATTTGTGCACCTTGAAAGGAACTGTGGGCTGCGAGGCTGCTGTAGGCATGGGAATGAGTGTCATCCCATCCTCTGCACCCCCATCCAGCCCCCAGTCCCATGTCTGCCAGCAGCCCTGCTCCCACCACTGCCACCACACCCAGGTGCTGATGGCGCCTGTCCCGCTTGCACCCACTGATGGTATGGAGCAATTGGGGCTGGCACCATCAGTGGGTGCGAGCCGCAACTGCTGCCCTGATAGCCCCTAAAGAGCCGGGGGAGGAGGAGAAGCCCTCAGGGGTGATCAGGGCTGGCAGCTGCTGCTCACACCTGCTGATGGCGCTGAGTGATTGGGACCAGTGTTGGGCACAAGCAGCAGGTGCAAGCGGCAGCTCTGGTGCCGGCTGAGGGTGCGAGCACCAGGCAGAACTGCAGCACATGGGAGCAAAGAATTTTCAGTAACCACCAGAGGCTTGCCCCGATGACAGTGACCGGCACCCCGCCTTGGTCTGGTGCCCTTGCTCCCCTTCTCCACCATCCAGCCATGGCCAACACCCACCATGTTCCCCATATGCACCCTGTTGGTCAGCGCATGTCATAGTGACCAGTTGTTCAGTTGTTTCAGTTGTTCCACCATCGGTCTATTTGTATATTAGCCTTTTATTATATAGAACTAGAGGCCCAGTGCACGAAATTCATGCATGGGGGGTGTCCCTCAGCCTGGCCTGCACCCTCTCCAATCTGGGACCCCTCGAAGGATGTCCTACTGCCGGTTTACAGGGATCGGGCCTAAACTGGCAGTCGGACATACCTCTCGCAATCTGGGATTGCTGGCTCCTAACTGTTCACCTGCCTGCCTGCCTGCCTGATTGCCCCTAACCACTCTGCCTGCCAGCCTGATCACCCCCAACTGCCCCCCGTGCCAGTGTGCTTGCCCCCAACTCCCTCCCCTGCTGGCCTGCTCACCCCCAACTGCCCCCTGGCTGGCTTGCTCACTCCAAACTGCCCCCCTACTGTCTTGCTCACCTCCAACTGACCCCCACTGATGGCCTGCTCGCCCCCAACTGGCCGCCCTGTTGGTCAGCTTACCCCCAAAGGCCCCACTCCCTACCAGCCTGATCACTCACAACTGCCGTCCCATCCTGGCCTGATCACCCACAACTGCCCTCCCCTCTTGGCCTCTAACCACCTCTACCTCGGCCCTGCTACCATAGCTTTGTCCAGAAGAACATCCGGAAGGTCTCCTGGAAGGTCTCCCAGTCTAATTAGCATATTACCCTTTTATTAGTATAGATAGAGGCCTGGTGTACAGGTGGGGGCCATCTGGTTTGCCCTGAAGGGTGTCCCGGATCAGGGTGGGGTTTCCCTTGAGGCGTGGGGCGGCCTGGGCGAAGGGCCTGTTTTCAGGCTGGCCACACCCCCTTCAGGGTTGGGGTCCCCACTGGGGTGCCTGGCCAGCCAGGGTGAGGGGCTGATGGCTGTTTGCAGGCTGGCCATAGCCCCTTCAGGGTGGAAGGGTCCCACTGGGGTGCCTGGCCAGCCTGGGTGTGGGGCTGAGGGCTGTTTTCAGGCTGGCCAAGCTCCCCAGCAGGGACCCTCACCCCATGGGAGTGTGGTCAGCCTGGGTGAGGAACTGAGGGCTGTTTTCAGGCTAGCCACACACCCTTCAGGGTGGGGGTCCCCACTGTGGTGCCTGGCCAGCCTGAGTGAGGGGCTGATGGCTATTTGCAGGCTGGCCAAGCCCCCGAGTGGGGACGCTCACCCCATGGGAGTGTGGAGAGCCTGGGTGAGGAGCTGAGGGCTATTTTCAGGCTGGCCATGCCCCACGGTGATCCAGGCTCCCAGCCCCTCTTTTTTTTCTTTTTTTGTTTTTTTAAGTGCCTCCTTGCATGGAGGCCAGGGCCAGCTGGAAGCAGGTATCTGGGATTTATTTATCTTCTATAATTGAAACTTTGTAGCCTTGAGCGGGGGCCAGGGCTGGCCAGGGCTGGCCAGGGTGGGCGGGAAGCTTGGCTTTCTCCATTGTTGGGGGCAACCCAAGCCTCCTGCTCACTCCAGCTCCATGGCCGCCACCATATTTGTTGGGTTAATTTGCATACTTGCTCCTGATTGGCTGGTGATGTATCAGAGTGATGGTCAATTTGCATGTTTCTCTTTTATTAGTGTAGATTTATTTCTTTATATTGTCATGTGTTATTATAATCTAAAAGAATAACTTTCATCTGGTGGTCACCTTGTAGCTAAGTACTAAAATATACTTTCAGAAGTCAAATTTGCATGTTTGTGCAAGAGCTTTGGTACCAAGTGAAGGTCCATTATAGAAGACCATAAAAAGACCAAGAGTAATTCAAAGAGGGGGAAAGAGTGCGAGCACCTAGATGCCATGTGGCTTTGGTCCTATAGGCACAACAAGTATCCAAGAATCTACAGCATAGCAGACAGACCAACTTACATTGCAAATAGATGTACCTATCAAGTCATTAAATAAATGGTACTTTAAGTAAAAAAAGACCCCGAATAACTGCAGCAATCCTGAGAAAGAAGAACAAAGTAGGTGGGATCTCAATACCAGATATCAAGCTGTATTACAAAGCCACTGTTCTTAAAACAGCCTGGTACTGGCACCAGAACAGACATATAGATCAATGGAATTAAGTAGAGAACCAAGAAATTGACCCAAACCACTATGCTCAATTAATATTTGACAAAGGAGGCACGAACATACAATGGAGTCAAGACAGTCTCTTCATCAAATGGTGTTGGGAAAATTGGACAGATACATGCAAAAAATGAAGCTAGATCACCAACTTACACTATACACAAAAATAAACTTGAAATGGATAAAGGACTTAAACATAAGACGGGAAACCATGAAAATACTAGAGGAATCCACAGGCAGCAAAAGCTCAGACATATGTTGAAAGAACTTCGTCACTGATACTACTCCTAGGGCAATGGAAGCTAAAGAGAAAATAAACAAATGGGACTACATCAAAATAAAAAGCTTTTGCACATATCAAAGAAAATGATCAATAAAACAATAAGAAAGCCCACTGCATGGGAGAACATATTTGAAAATGATATCAATGATAAGGGTTTAATCTCCAACATATACAGAGAACTCATACAACTTAACAAAAAGAAGATAAACAACCCAATCAAAAAATGGGCAACTGATCTAAATAGACACTTTTCGAAAGAAGACAGAAGGCAGGCCAAGAGGCATATGAAAACATGCTCAAAGTCACTAATCATCAGAGAGATACAAATAAAAACAACAATGCGGTACCATCTCACACCTGTCAGATCGGCTATCATCAACAAATCAACAAACGACAAGTGTTGGCAAGGATGCAGAGAATAAGAAACTCTTTTGCACTGCTGGTGGAAATGCAGACTGGTGCAGCCACTGTGGAGAACAGTATGGAGTTTCCTCAAAAAACTAAAACTGGAACTCCCATTTGATCCAGTGATCCCACTTCTAGGAATATATCCCAATAAACTAGAAACATCAATCAGAAAGGATATATGCACCCCTATGTTCAAAGCAGCACAATTCACCATAGCTAAGATTTGGAAACAGCTTAAGTGCCCATCAGCAGATGAGTGGATTAAAAAACTGTGGTACATCTACACAATGGAATACTACGCTGCAGTAAAAAAGGAGTTCCTACTATTTGCAACAACATGGATGGAGATGGAGAGCATTATGCTAAGTAAAATAATCCAGGCAGAGAAAGATAAATATCATATGATCTCACTTATTTGTGGAATATAATGAACGGCATAGACTGATGAACAAGAACAGATCCAGAGACTGAGAAACGTCGATTAGAACGTCATACCTCAGGGAAGGTAGGGGAGGGTGGGGGTAAGGTGGAGAGATCAACCAAGGGACTTGTGTGCATGCATATGAGCCTAATCAATGGACACAGACAACAAGGGGTGGGGCATAAGTGGTGGGTGGGGGGTTATGGGGGAATAAGCACAGATATGTAAAAAATAAAAAAATTTTTAAATTAAAAAAAATTATAAAAAAATAAAATATTAAATCTAATCCATACTAGTGGTCACCATAACCTTAAGAGAAATTGTTTCATGTGACAAAGATTTTTAAATGAAACTCTCTGTAGCCTGAAAATTATTTTGGAAGGAAACAAGGAGAAGTTTCCTTCAAAAGTTGTAAGGATTGTAATTGAAAGTCAATAAATTTGGCCTCTTGAACTAAAGTAAGTAATTTGTGTTTTTCCTCCCTGACAAACTTTATATAAAGTTATAAAAAGAAATTGACAGCCAGTTTGAAATTGAATTACCATGGCCTAGAGCAAAGAATATCCTTACATGATATTATTCTACAATGTCATTATAATTTTAGATATTTTACTACAGCATATTGTACAATTATCCCAAACAAAGTTACAAAATAATCCGTTGAATGTTTGGCAGCAATTTAAAAGAGGACATGTAAGGATTTAATCCCTTTCAGAAGGAATTAAGGCACTGGGAAGGCACTTGAGCATTCTATATTGGCCCCTCTTGCCTTTTGTGCCAAGAGAGACCCTCTTCTCACAATCCAATTGCCCTCAGCTGTTGCCTGAGCTTTCTGTTTATGCTGAGCTTGAAGCCTCGTGGTGGCTGGTACCATGGATCTGTCTCTTGCCCAATCGTGTGAGCTGGGTCCTTCCTGGAGAAGAAACCTGAGTTCCCCGAGATATGTGATCAGTGCTGGGGCCCCGCCAGCAGGCCAGGAGATCCCAAGTCAGGTGCTGGGAGTGGAGGCCACGGGGGCATAGGCTACCAAGGAGACAGAACTGAACCTCACATCACCATGCTTGGCCCCGGAGGATGACTGGTTAGCCAGATACAGGTAAGATTCCTCAAGGAAGGAACAACCTAAGACAGGCACAGTCACAGAGGGGCCATCAGGAGAGAACTTGGGGGTCAACAAATGTGGGGCACAGACCCTCTCCCCCCCAACCTTGCAGGGGCCTTAACCCTCACCCCTTCTGAGGGAGGTCTTTTGCCACCATGGCTGCTTTGCTTCCCACACCCAGCTCAGATCAGGACACAGGTGACAGACAGAGACTTGGCCCAGCTCAGATCAGGACCCAGGTAACAGACAGAAACTTGGCCGATAGCAGCTGCCCTATATCTAAATCCAGCCTAGCACCAGGAATGCTCAGGGCCTACTCAATAATGCAAATAATCCTTTCCACTAATATTTACAGGGTAAACTAAGATTGTTGGTAGAGTATAAAATTTGACAGTAAAATAGTAATCAAGTTTTCAGATTAATTTAAATAGGCTAATTGAAATAAGTGAATATTCAAAAAAATTTAATTGTACTGGACAAAAAGCTGTTCCTAAAGTAGTAACTAAAATTTCTATTGGTAGTTCATCTCATGGTAAAATTCCTGAACATGCAATGAACCTAAAGCAGTCATATTTTTGTGCAAAAAATTAAAATTTAAAGTTATCAAGACTGCATTATAAAATTTACAAAAGCCTCCATTAATCAAGAAAAGGGAGGATAGTAGGGTAATATCATGTAAGGAAAAATATCCTATAAGTTAATTACATATAGAAAATTTTTACTTTACAAAATTAATTTTCATTTGTAATGCTAACAGCAAGACACCCATGAAAAACACACATGGTGTCTAAATAAGACAAAGGAAAATCGTTTGGGCAAAAATAAAAAGGATCCCAAATCAATTATATAGAAAAGATTCCTTTATTAACTTTTGGTCAAGAATATGTTTGTATATTTTCAGAAAACAACTCCGAGACCATGTGGATTCCTGCAACAGAGAGGAATTGACAGGTCTGCTCCAACCACGAAGACAAGAGGAGAAACAGTCCAGAGATGGAAGACGCTGATGAGGCCTTGTCATGCTAGCAGTCAGCAGCTGTGCATCGCTGCAGGTTGCCTAGGACCAAACCAGAAAGGGTCGAACCTGCATTGCCACCATGTGCACACCATCCAGATATCATTGCTGACATGTACACATAAGGAACTGTTTGACATTGAAACAGGGACTCAGAACTGTTGGACATTGAAATTGGGACTCAAACATTTTTTGTTATTATATGTTTATTTCTAGTCTGCAGAGGCAAGATTTTTTAAAGGAAAGAAATGGGGAAAAATAGATACAGAGGCAAAGAAGCATTGAACAGACTGTCAAACTATAGCAGGAAGGCAGGGGAGGTTGTGGGGGGGCTGTAAGAGATCAACTGAAGGACTTGTATGCGTGCATATAAGCATAACCAATGGATACAAGACACTGTGGGGGGCAGGCAGGTGAGGGCATGTACTGGGGGGTGGGGGAGGCCGGGGGGAAGTCAATGGGGGAAAAAAGGAGACATAGGTACTAATATTTGTAATACTTCAAACAATAAAAAAATTTAAAAATAAATATGTAAATATAAATTTCTCATTAAATAATTTTATATTTTAATGTTGTGTTTAGAGATAGTAAATTTACTGTCTTTTCAAATGAACCAAGACTACCTAAAATCTAGTTTTCTGTTAAAAAGGAAAAATAATAAATGATTGAGACTCAAATGATGCTCTGCTATGCTAAAAGGAAAAGAAGGACAGACAGAAGAAAGAAAAGAAGGAAGGAAGGAACTGGAATATAAAACTGCTACACTACTGCAAAACTCAACAATAAACACAAAATGTTAGCAAAATCATCTACCAAATCACAGTTGAGATTATCAGCTTTTGATATAGTTTCTCTCTTAAAATTCTTATAAAAACATTAAACAAAAGGATGTAATAATAGGCTGATGGCTAGTTTATTGCCAAAATCACTGGGGAATTTCAGCCAGCTACAACTGCAAAGTCATTGACACTGGACAGACCAACACATTCCAGCATGTGCTACACAACTGGGTACAGAATTCACCTGTCTGCTATGTCCCCACTGCTTCAGCTATTCCAGGTTTCCTTAATAAGAAAACTGGGTCGTTGTCCCTCTACTCTATGAGGAAATTTTCAAATATAGACAAAATGCTGTTCTCCCCTCAACCCATTTATATTGCTCTTCTTTATTCAGTTAGAGGTTGATTCCCAGGAAATACCTGGACAGGAAGTGAGTTTAGTAATAAATACCAGTGGTGCCTTGCATCCCGGGAAGATTAGACATCACTACTACATTGTTCTAAGTCAGTGTTTTTTTCAAATTGTGGACTGGAACCCATTATTGCGATGTAAAAATAATTTATCATGTCCTCTTTGAAAAAATAAAATGAGAAAAAAAGAGGATATCAGAGTACATCTCATAGTAAAGTACTGTTATTAAAACTTGTGTTTGGGTAATTATGTGTGTATGTGTGCCCTAAATCACAATGTAAAATGTCTTTCATATGAACCCTGCTTTTGTCAATTAACACACTGTCACTTTTTCCAGGTTTGTTTTATCTGAAAATTTGGAGAACATGTTTGTTTTCTCTCTTGAGAGTATGGTAAAATGGCAAATTACAAGGATGGTCTCTGGAAGCAGGCCAGCATCTTGCTAGCCTTTTAACCCTGGGCACTTCATTTTGCCCCTCGGTGTTCCTATTGCCTTATAAGTGAAGTGGTGATAATAATAAAGCTTAATCATAAAAATAGCCCAGCTGGCGTGGCTCAATGGTTGAGCGTTGACCTATGAACCAGGAGATTAGGGTTTGATTCCCGGTCAGGACACATGCCGGGGTGATAGGCTCAATCCCTGGTTTGGGGCATGCAGGAGGCAGCTGATCAATGATTCTCTTTCATCATTGATGTTTCTCTCTCTCTCTCTCTCTCTCTCTCTCTCTCTCTCTCTCTCCATCTCCCTTTCTCTCTGAAATCAATAAAAACATATTAAAATTATTATAAAAATAAAATGAATGGGTACAGGTAAAGCAATTGGAACCAGGCTTGGCTTGCACTAAGTGCTATTTAAATATTAGCATAATAATTAACATAACTGTGATTATTTTAACCAAATCAAAAGAAAGCACTGTATATTATGGTGCAGCCAGGTGCAGAACTCCATGATAGGCCACTTAGAGACCTCCCTCCACTTTTGCATTGATCCATTAATTATCACTTTGGACGTAGTGCCTCCACCAGCCAGGAATTCACTTCACTGTACTTACATCCAGTATTCATATCTCTATTTTCAACCATAATAAAACCAAACATTACATTCTGTTCAAAGTAAACTCCAAGGTCCTCACCATCAGCAAGCAACATTATATACCCCCTACTGCCATCCTATGTCATCACTGGCCTCCTCTTCCTTCACTTGCTTCCTGGCTCAATCAGTGATATTCATAAAGGACTAATTGCTGCTTTTCAAACACTCACCTTTGCCCTTCCAAGACTTTTGCACTTTCTGTTCCCTCTATCTTTACCCATACATGTCTTGCTCCCTCCCTTGAGGTTTCTGCTCACAGTCACCTTATTAGAAAGGCCTACCCTGGTCACCCCATGTTATTTCTGCCCCCTCCCAGGCCCTGCTGGCCCCTCCAGCTCCTAGCACTTAACTTCAGCAGACATACTATTTACTTATTTAGTTGCTTTTCTCTTTTCCACTAGAATCTCAGCTGCAAGAAATGGATTTTTGACTATTTTTTTCTACTGCTCTATCACCAGTGCCCATAAGATTGTTTGGCACACAGTAACAGATGTAGTGACTTAAATATTTGTTGAATAAATAAAAATCAAACACAGGTAGTCCTTGGGTTATGTCAGACTCGATGTACATCATTTTGTGGTTATGTCGCCATCTCCTATTTATGTATAAAAAAATGTTCCATCATTTCGACATATGTACATATGTGCTTTATGTTTTTTATTATTTATTTACCACAAGTAAAGGTCAGGAATTGTTATCTTTCTTTTAAATTTTTTTTACTGTTTCACTTCATTACTGCTGTGTATGTGCTCCATGTGAGTGACATAGGCACTTATGTAGGTGGGTTCCAACTTATGGCGAAAATCGCATTACGTTGTGCCATATGAAGGGATCTCCGACGTAACACAAGGACCTACTGTACAGCACAAAACCAGATGAATTATAACTATAACGTTCTCCTGAACTTAGAGTCTTGTAATAGACTTTTAAAACTCTTTTAAAATAGATATTTAAGGCATTAAGTATAGTTTAGCATAACTTGCTCCCATTGCACATAGAATTTTATACATAACTAGAGGCCCAGTGCATGAAAATTCATACACTGGAGAGGGGGGGTCCTTCAGCCCGGCCTGCCCCCTCTCACAGTCCAGGAGCTTTTAAGGACAGGAGGCAACCTGGCGATCAGGGGAAGGCGATGACCCATCACACCTCTGCTGCTGCCACTGCCAGCAGGGCAAGCCTCTACCAGCCCTGGTTACCTGAGCCTCAGGCGGCCCTGGGAGGTTTGGCAGCTGCCATCCGAGGCTTGCCTGCACCTTGGGCCAGCCCTGGGAGGCTGGGCAGCCGCCATCTGAGGCTTGCCTGTGCCTCGAGCCAGCCCTGGGTGGCTGGGGGACTGAGGCAACTGGGGGACTCTGGAGGCAGGTACCCAGTAGGGCTGAGGGGACTGGACGCCACCATCTTGCGGCTGTGTGTGCCGCCATCTTTGAGGGAAGGGCAGTCAATTAGCATATCCCCTTCTTATTGGCTGGGTGCTGCCATCTTTGAGGGTGGGGCAGTCAATTAGCATATTCCCTCCTTATTGGCTGTGGGCACTGACATCTTTGAGGGTGGGGCAGTCAATTAGCATATTCCCTCCTTATTGGCTGTGGGCACTGACATCTTTGAGGGTGGGGCAGTCAATTAGCATATTCCCTTCTTATTGGCTGTGGGCATTGACATCTTTGAGGGAAGAGCAGTCAATTAGCATATTCCCTTCTTATTGGCTGTGGGCACCACCATCTTTGTGATGGCGTGAGGGTCAATTAGCATATTCCCTCTTTATTAGATAGGACTAGAGACCCAATACACAAACTTCCTGCACATGGGGGTGAGGGGTTGTCCCACAGCCTGGCCTGCAAAAGCAGGCCTAAACTGGCAGTCGGACATCCCTCTCACCATCCTGGATGCTGCATGTGCCAGTGACCATACTTTTCATACAGGTGAAAGGCATCTTGCTGTTGTATGGGCAGCTATATTTTTTGGCCCTGTTTATAAAAAGTAATACATAACATGATCCTTCTGAGGCAGCAGTACCATTTTCCCCACCTTATGGGTTGAAAACTGAAGCAGAGAGAAGTTAAGTAATTGGCTTTGTCATACAGTTACAAGTGTCAGAATTGGGGCTGACCACAAAATGTGCAAGCCAGAGTCCATGCATGTCATCACTGCATCATCCTGTTTTTTCAGTGTTAGAGTAGCCTTGCCAGGTTTTAATTTTTAAATCTAAGAGACTGTTCCCAATATATAGGGTAGGATCCCTAGGCCTGGCCAGTTATCAGGGCCATCTGTGGGGCGACCAGCAGGAAGGGTGATCAGGGGGGCCACTGCTGGCATCTGCCTTGGCTGGTGGCCTGGCACTGCCTGCTGGCCATCCCTGCCTCCTCTGCCTCTGCCAGTTGCCTCCTCCTGTGGGGCAACTGGTGGGTGGGGTGATTGGGGGGCCCCCCACTGGCACCTGCCTTGGCTGGTGGCTTGGTGCCCCTGCTGATCGGCCCTGCCCCCTGGTCACCTCCGCAGGTCACTCTCCCTCAACGCACGTCCTGCATTGAGTGTCTTCCCCCTGGTGGTCAGTGCACATCATAGCAACCAGTCGTTCTGCTGGTCGTTCCACCATTGGGTCAATTTGCATATTAGCATTTTATTATATAGGATAAAACAACTTTGTCATTTTGTGCAACAAAGAATGTGAAGCCCTATTAAACACTACTCTGCCACATTTGTAGATTTTGCTGCAGTCTCTGTCTCTGTCAACCAGAAATCAGCTCTGGCCCAATGGCCTTGCCCCATCATTGATAGGTGTCTCTTAGTTCTGCTTCAGCAGGTCCTCACTGGAACCTTGATGAAATAAAGGTATAAATTTCCAGTTCTTTGAACAAGGGGTAAAGCAAGGGAAAATCTTAGTCCTGCCTCATTCAACCTTCACCTTAATGACATAGTTAATTTTGAAATCAGATTATAGGGTATTTCACTAATGCTATACAATTTCTAAATCGCTGTAGTGTGCAAGTACTAAACTTTATGTCTTAGGCCTACTTTTTTATTTGGTTTATTTACTATAGCAGCTGTTTCTGGTGACTTTTTGCATACTATTTGTATTTGCCTCCTATTTTCTGTCTTTTAAACAAGTAAGGTAGTCCTGGGTCCCAGTCTATACTCCCAAGGTAGCAGTAGAGACTGTTGCAATTTGTTCCTTGAGGATGGGATCTAGAATAATCCCACATGGATACTGCAAATGATCCCTGTTTATATGTTAACAGATAAATCAATAAAATACAAAATAAACAGTCATAAAACCTTTCCCTTCTTAATATTTTATAAAATAGTATGGCATACCTTCATTCTATAAGATCCAAGATAACAATCTAATACCAAATTGTCAAAAGCTGTCTTGGCCAGTATTTTTCCTTCCTCGACCCTAGAACCTCTACCCTTGCATTTTCCAATAGTTTATAACAATTTGTAACCTTTATAATCCCAGAATTTTTTCTTAATTTTTAAGCATTTTGTGTCCTCTTATAAGTTATCCTAAGTCCTCTGTGAAATGAGATGTGGTGTAAATATACATTAAATATTCACTTAGGAATATATATATATATATATATATATATATATATATATATATATATATATTCAAATAGTATGATTCACTTAAAGAATAATCATTTAATATTAATTATGCAAAAAGAAAATTAATGATGGGCAGGGACAAACTAGCAATATGATGGCCTCTATTTTATCAGTTAATTGATGAGTACTGTGTATTTAAATAGCTAGATATTTATTTTAACTAAGCATGTTTTGGGAAATGACATACTAAAACATTAAAGGCACAGTCACTAAAGCCATAGAAGCCGGCCTGAAGTTCTCCTGCACCAAAATGAGCCACTTAATAGATTTTCCTCTAAAACTCTTCCATAGTGTAATTCAGTGACCCAAATTCTATATGAACAAAGGAATGGGGCTGGGATAATACACTGAGTGCAAATATGGAAATATTACAAAATAGTCTCCTAAAAACACTTATATTTACCACCAGCACCACCTCTCCAGTACCTTGGAAGCAATAATTCAGTCATTTTGCATTCACATCTGAATATGTATTGGTGGGACCATAATAGAATACCTAAAGAAACTGCCATTTACCTTGAGAAATAGATCTTAAATTACTGAGCTTTCAGCCTCACAATAGGAAGAACAATTACATAAATAATTTGTGTTAGAACAATTCTATTATATTATCTGTGATTTACAGGGTCAGACTAGGCACTAGTTTGTTAATTAGATTCATTTATTGAATCTATAAGAATGTATTAAACAGTGACCCAGACACTTGGGTACAAAATATATACAACATGGGCCCTGTCCTCAAAGAGATCACATGAGTTGGGGTTCAGAGAAGTGAAGAAACAAAAACTGAAAAAATTTTAATTAGTCTAAACTATGATCATTGGTAAAACAAAGGTTGAACAATGTGCTTTGGAAATCCCCGAAGATGAGGATCTTGATGCATTAATGCTGGGCAGAGAAGAAAGAAATGGCATGTGGGGAGAGAGAGCAGTGGGAAAAACCTCAGAGAGAAATCTGGTCCCAGGCCCATTCCTTTGTTCAGATAGAATCTGAGCCACTTAATTACACTATGGAAGAGTTTTAGAGGAAAATCGATTAACTTGCCCCTTTTGGTGCAGGAGAATTTCAGTCTGCTCCTATGGCTTTAGTGACTGTGGCCTTTAATGTTTTAGTATGTCATTTACCAGAACATGCCTAGTTAAAATAAACATATTTGGAGGCTGGGAGGCTGTTAAGAGAAGTTTACAAGACTCAAAGATCCTCAACCTACCCTAGAAAGCAGGTAGTTCTTAAAAACATGCCTATATACCAACCCCTCCCAGATAATTTGAAACTAGTATCTGGAAGTGATCTCAGACATAAGGATAGTTTAAAAGTTCTCCCAGATGATTCTAATGAACAGCGAAAGTTGCAATCCCTTGGGACTTCTTTGCATCATCATTAAAGCTTTGATGATGCAATGGAGAAGAAAGGAGGCTAGGAGGGAGGACACAGATTAAAGAAACATTTCTTTTTTTTTTTTTTAAAGAGACATTTCTAATGTAGAATTTACAGACTCTGGCTCAATGGATGGGAGAATAAAGAGACGAGTTAGATGATGGTTGGATGATGGTATCTCTCACTGCCAATAAAGAGAACTGAGGAAAATAAATGAGTTTGGAGGAAGACAATCACAAAACCAGGCTCAAGTATATGGAAATTAAGTTCCTCATAAGACGTGTAAGGGGGTGTCCATTGGACAGCTGGATTTATAGAGCTGGAGTTGAGGTGAGAAGTATAAACAAAGAGAATCTATGTGAATAGGCCTTTGATCAGATAGTGTTTGCTGACCTGGCTCTCTTAGAAGTATAATTATTCTAGTTTCGGATTCAGACTGAACACACACTAACTGAATACATATATGTGCCCAGAACTATTATGATTCCACATATCATTATCCAGGTGGTTGTAGAATAATGAAAAGGAATTGCTTAGGAAAACTTACCTTCCAGAGACAAATCTTCACAGAATAGTTCTTAACTTTGTTCATTGGAATCACCTGCAGAAATAAAAACAAACAAAAAGCCTGCCTAGGTCACATGTCAGGCCAATTAAGTCAGAATCCCCAAAACAAACTTACAGATAAGGACAACAGATTGGTGGTTACCAGGTGGAAGCAGGGTAGCTGGAGGAAAAAATGGGTAAAAGGTCAAATATATGGTAATGAATAAAAACTAGACTTTTGTTGGTGAGCACACTATCAAAATATATGCATATATTGAATTATACTATGATACACTTGGAACGTATAATGTTATAAACCAGAGTTACCTCAATAAAAAAAAAATAGGTTAGTTAGAAAAAGAAAGAGTCCCAGGTTAGCACCCAGGCAACAATATTTTCTTGAGTTCCCCTGGTGGTTCAAATAAGCTGCCAAGGTGGAGGACCACTGCTTTAGAGATCACTATTTCCAAAGCATATATATTTCCATGATTAAAGGCAGAACCAGCCAGAAGCTCCTAGGCTGGACCAACACATGGGTGAAGCTCATGGTGGTGCACAAAGTGAAATGTTTCTGGAAATATTCCAAAACTTTGGGGTCTAATTTTAACCACCTACTATATTTTGCAGGCGCATATCTCAAGTGTCTATTTATATTGGATTATTTCATTTCCAAAGCATAAACTATCTTAGACCCTAGTTAAAGCAACAAAGGGTGATGGTTTCTTTTATGAAACAACTAGAGGCCCGGTGAAGGGATTCATGCATTGGTGGGGTCCCTCAGCCTGGCCTGCACCCTCTTGCAATCCTGGACCACTTGGGGGATGTCAGATTGCCAGTTTCAGGTTTCAGCCCGATCCCCACAGGCCAGCCTGCAGTCCAACCAGCAGTCTGTCATCCCCCAAGGGATGCAGTAGTACCCGAAGCTGCAGGTGGCCAGGGAGGAGCCTCGATCCTGTTCATCCCAGCCCCACTGTGCCTGCTGCTGCTGCCACTTGATAGTGCTGCCACGGAGGCAAGAGAGGCTCATTCTGCTGCAGCTGCGCTTACCAGCCATGAGCCCAGCATCTGGCGCCTGTCAGTCAGCTAAGCAGTGTTCCCACTGTGGGAGCACACTGACCACCAGGGGGAAGCT
Organism: Ia io; assembly: GCA_025583905.1. Taxonomy (NCBI): domain Eukaryota; kingdom Metazoa; phylum Chordata; class Mammalia; order Chiroptera; family Vespertilionidae; genus Ia; species Ia io. The sequence goes on along the minus strand of JAJQQW010000001.1, from coordinate 125,814,056 downwards.
CCTGCATTGAGTGTATACCCCCTGGTGGTCAGTGCACATCATAGTGACTGGTTAAACCGTCGTTCAGTCATTCGGTCGTTCGGTCGTTCGGTCGCTTAGGCTTATATATATATATGCTAAAATGTTGCCAGCTCTTTCACTCAGAGATTCACTGTAACTTAGTTCTGTTTTGATGTTTATAATTTCTTTTTAAAGTCACATTACATCTACCCTTTTCTCCATAAGTCTTGCAATGGCCTTTGGCCAAAAGCAATAAAATTCTGACTTGACGATACAGTATATTAAAGAATGCTCTGCTGTTCTTTCTCCAGCAACTTAATAAAATTCATAGCACTGTGAGCAAAATCTTTATACTCTTCTTATGATGCCAAATCAGTGGCATTTCCCTAGGTTGATTTCAGTGTTTTTTCAAACCTAGAAAAGCAAGCAGTAACAAATAATTTTTCTCACTGTGCCTTTTTTCTTAGAACTGGGCTGTGCCTGGGCCCTCTTATGTCGGCAGAAGAAAGGTATCCCTGAGACTCTATTAGACTTCTTCAAGCTATTCACTCAATTCATAGCCATTAAGCCAGTAATGCCAAGCCCCAAGGGCATCTGACACATATTACAACTAATACTAGCTAAGTCCTCTTATAAGAGGGTTAGAGCTGAAATGGCCTTTTGATATAACCAAATCTAAACAAGTTCTTATATACATGGCAAATGAGGTTCAGAGAGGCACAAGGCCTTGCCCAATGTCACACAGGATTGGAACCAATCCCTCATGATGTTTCACCCCTCTTCTTTCAATTTGGCTCTAGGTGATTCCCAGACATTCAGAAGAATAGCTCTAACCAGAAATTCATCCTCAAAATCTGAAATCTCTCCCTTTCCTATGATGATAGTGCCACTGCTAAATATGAAGCAAAAGACCTTGGGCTTCCAGCCATAATTCTAGTGCTCACCCTTTAAAAGCTACACTTTTCTCTCCTCCACTGGACAAAAACTCAGGGCTCAACATGTGAAATGACCCGGGTCCCAGGTGGTCCAAAGCTGATGCTGGGGTACACTCTACTATTCTATTACCTAATGGCCTAGAGACACCAGCATAGGGGAAAGAGCTGAGGATTCTGCCACACATGAGGTGAGCCACTACCTGTCAGAGCTTCAGCTTCCCCATCTGTAAAATAGGGAAAATAATAGCACCTGCCATGTAGTATTGTATGATCACACTAGAGCAATGGTTTTCAGTTGGGGGTGAAGTTATTCTCCATGTCAGAGGACATTTAGCAATGTCTGGAAATAATTTTGGTTGTTATGACTGGGTAGGGGGTACTACTGGCATCTAGTGAGTGGAAGTCAGGAATACTACTAAATACCCTACAAAACACAGGACAGTAAAAATTTACCCAACCCCAGGTGTCAATAGGGCTGAAGTTGAGAGCCCTGTGCTAGATAAATGTATGCACAGGACTGAGCTCAGCTATTGAACATGGTAAGTTTTCAATAAAAATAGTCTCTTTTCTTTGGTGACTGACTACAGACAAATTCTTTGTATTTGGAGGGTTTGTTTACAGAAACCAACTCATGGTTTTCTCTGCAGGAATTGTGTTTCTCAACCTGGGTAGGTGAATGTTCAAGTGAGTTTTCCAAATAAGGATTGTAAAATGCATTGATCAAATATGTGTTCTAAAAAGCCATTGTGCCCCAAACAGAACCCAATTCCTGTGCAAATAAACACCACTACTGGTTAACAATCAGGTAATTTCCCTACTTTGTCACCTAGTTTCTCTTTACAGACATGTCTTTTGCTCCAGAATTAGGCACCAGCCTCTGAAAACCTGGCTCTGAAAGAACAAGGGACTCAGAAATCAATGAGAAATACGCAGAGGAAATCTTTCTCTAGGTAAAACACACTTGAAGACAGACTCCACAGAGTTTCTCCATGTGAAGTCTTTGTCCCACCATCTCAGATAAAATACTGCAGTTAAAGCTAGAAACTTCTGTTCAACTTGTCTTAAGCCACTTGCTATCAACTTTTTATTCATGTCTTCAAGGTGTGTGTGTGTGTGTGTGTGTGTGTGTGTATGCACACGCACACATGTGCTCCCACCAAAAGCAACAAGTCTTAACAGATCTAGTGTAAAGCCTGTTGTTTAGAACTGGCAAGCAGTGTTCATTTTCACTTTCTACAACATTAAGGAATTTTTCCAGGTATGTGGGAGGGGCTTCTTGGAGCCATTATGTAATGCTTGTTCCTGGCATGATCTCCTTCATTAAATAATTTTTAATACAACAATAATAGTAATTACAAGATTACAGTTAAAAATATTTGATAACAACTCACTATGAAGTTGAAATGTTACTGTGCTTTTCTCTAAAGAAATCAGTGGGAAGCAGGCCTCCTGCACAGTGCCACCAGTACTGTATCCAGATGCAAAGTGATGCAAACCATTTGCTACGCCTCCTGAAAAAACAAACAAACAAACAAAAATAAACACACACACACAGATTGTATCAGCCCTTGGAAGTATAATATATAGATAGGGCAATATTCAAACCAGCATAGCTGTTTCAAGAAAACACACACAGAGAGAGACACATGAGCATAAGCAATTCTTTCCCCTTTTCCTATTTCCATGTCCATCCTGTCTAACTTAAACCTTTTCATTTGAAAATAATCAATTCATAGGAGTTTTAATTTTTTAGGAGTTTTAATTTTTTTAAAAAAATGTTCTTTCATATAATCATACTGTCTCAACAATGACCAGTTTTTTTTAAGGCACTATTTTTTAGGAAATTTCAATAACTCATGGCATATCTATTGTGTTCCATCCTTTCTTACTGGTGTGTGCATATGTGAGAAAAATTGAATTAGCAGTTGATTATTTAATTTTTATAAAAGTGACCTGGAAGGGGGAAGAACCACACAACACTTCCTGGTGTTTGATTTATCCTCCTCCTTGCGTAAGGCCCTAGGTTGCACCTTTAGCTTGCCAACATCATGAAGTTGCCAGCTGCTCTACCATCTTCATGTTCATTTCTGGAAGGACAACAATACATCCTTCTGATGCTTACCCAGAGACATTTTTCTTAGCCCAGGATCACTGCAGTCCTGGACCATCACTTTAGGAGTCTGGAGATGGATCTTTCCTCAGTTATCAAATGGATGAAAACTCCGTGGTTCGGTACACACTAAGTGAGGTATCAGGGGAGTTGCTATTCTGGAATGATTGGCACTGGCAGAGCTAGGCAGGAAACTAAACACTGTGCCAACCTTCATTTTGCCAGATCTAACTAACCTCCATCAGTGCCTTCCTCTTTGGAGAGATACTAATACAAGCCCAAGTGAAAAGTCTCCTGAACTCTGCACCTGATCTGTTTCAGTTTCCCTGTCAGAGGGCAAAGCCTTCATTTCACACTGTCAACACAAGCCACATGACTGCTGAAGGATATTTGAACTCTACTGTTTCCCATATTCATTGCCATGAACAAACCTGAACTCCATCCAAGTGTAATTAATCAACTGGGTCATTTTAATGGCCCTCCATATCTTAAGGTTTCTTACAAATGAAGATACAAATTTCCCAAATGAGCATTCGTTATACTAAGCAGTCCAAGCCTCACAAACAAAAAGCATCAAAACTAAGCTTTATTCGTTTTATTGAAATGTTCAAAGAAATAGGATGTTTATTGGGCTCTTTTATTTAATCCCCCTTGATGTTCACAGGTTGATCTCTATTAAACTTCAGCTTATAATAAAAAGTTATCATAGACATGAACACTCTGAATCCAAGAAGGATTAAAACCCCCAAAATTAATTCAGATATAAATTCCAAGATAATCTTATTACTGTGACTGAAGTATTTGTGTGTGCATGTGTGTGTATCACTAATTTACTCCCAGTAGACTCTGATGTACAAAAAGTTACCTTGACAAAGGGAAGTGAGACTGGAGTTGCAGGCACCTTTTCTGCATGCAGTGTCTCAGATTCATTCTTAAGGAACTGAGAACTTAATCTTCCAAAATGTCAAAAAGACTATCTTATGCCCCACCTCCCATCCCAGCTCCTACAACACAAATGCCCAGCACACCAGGGTTTTTGGGATACAATCCATACAGTCATCTTGCCTACAATAACTACAGGCTGAGAGGGAACCCAGGCACCAACAGCCGGGTCACGGCATCCTCTGGTACTAAGATTCCAAAACCCCCAAAGCCTCCACATAAGCCGCTGATGCCCTACATGAGATACAGCAGAAAGGTCTGGGACCAAGTAAAGGCTTCCAACTCTGACTTAAAGTTGTGGGAAATTGGCAAGATTATTGGTGGCATGTGGCAAGATCTCACTGATGAAGAAAAGCAAGAATATTTAAATGAATACAAAGCAGAAAAGATAGAGTACAATGAATCTATGAAGGCCTACCATAATTCCCCTGCATACCTTGCTGAAGCCGCTTTAGAGGAAGAAAGTCGACAGAGGCAGTCTGCATGGAGAAAGGAGACTCTTAACATGAGCATCCAACCTGCTGAAGATCTGGATGATTATGATGATGGCTTTTCAATGAAGCATACAGCCACCGCCCTTTTACAGAGAAACCACCGCCTCATCAGTGAAATCCTTAGTGAAAGTGTGGTGCCAGATGTTTGGTCAGTTGTCACAACAGCTAGAATGCAGATCTCAAACTACAGGTCCAATCCTTAATGGTTAATCAGCAAAAACTAAAAGCTGAACTTCTTCAAATAGAGGAGCGACACCAGGAAAAGAAGAGGAAATTCCTGGAAAGCACAGATTCATTTAACAATGAACTTAAACGGTTGTATGGTTTAAAAATAGAAGTGGATATGGAAAAAAATTTCAGCTGAAATTGCACAGGCAGAGGAACAGGCTCGCAAAAGGCAGGAGGAAAGGGAGGAGGCAGCAGAGCAAGCTTAATGCAGTCAGAGCAGCATTGTTCCTAAGGAAGAACAAGCAGATAATAAGACCAAAGAAAAGAAAGAAGGCGAGAACATTCCGATGGAGACAGAGGAGACACACCTTGTAGAAACAACAGGAAGTCAGCAGAATGGTGAAGGAGGCACATCTACTCCTGAGGACAAGGAGAGTGGACAGGAGTTGGTGGACAGTATGGCTGAGGAAGGGACCAGTGATAGTAACACTGGCTTGGAGAGCAACAGTGTCACAGTGGAAGAGCCACGAATAGATCCCATACCAGAAGATGAGAAAAAGAATAAATGTTGCCTTGTTTTATGTATTCTGCATCCTTTTTTAGATGAAAATAATGTTTTTGAGTTTTAATGGTGTTATGTGGTTTGTGTACTAATATTTTCCTTGTCCATATCATGCCACCCAAAGCTTTTGGACCATGTAACATCATGAGCCAAATGGCATAGTCACCTTTCTTAAGTGGTTATGATGATGGTTCTCTTTCTTCCTTAGATCTTTGTTTCTACCCTTCGCTGCTGAAAGCCTCAGAATTTAAATTAATTGAGAAAATGCCCATTTTTGGAGAATTTTCCTTTGATGCTGCAGAATCTACTCTTACAAATGCCTTCCTACAGCTCACTGGGGTGCTTATCAAACCCATAGATTTAAATTTTCTCAGTCCCCATCAACAGCTTCCTGAAAGTTCCCTTTCCTGTGTACTTCCACAAAGGTAGTTTCTTGAAAACGTAATCATGTATGAGTATATGTTTGTTCACTTGCCCTTTTCATTTGTAATCAATGTCAGATAACCAAGAGCTGTGTTAAAGTGTTGAGTGTAGGAGAAACCAAGATGGCAGCATAAGGTTTACACCTGTACGTGCTGCCTCTCACAACCACACCAAAACTACAACTAAAAGACAAAATGACTATCACCCAGAACCAAGGGAAAGCTGGCTGAGTAGAAGTTCTACAACTAGAAGTAAAGAAAAAAGTGCATTGAGACCAAGTAGGACATGCAGAGGCACGGAAAAGCAGAGGTAAAGAGGCGCGCGAATCAAGCTGGTGACTGGGTGCACTGTTTTTTTAAATCCGGAGGGAGTTACAAGCTCCTGACTGCTCTGAACTCTAGTTTCAGGCAAGACTCTGGGGACCCAGACTCCTACAGGGAGAAACTGACTGTCTGGCATCAGGTTGGAAAGTGAGGGTGGCTTTCTCACAGAGGTGCTTGCAGGAATCATTGTTTACTGCGCTGGAGTGTGGGACATGGGGACACAGAGACATGGAGACACAGAGATGGCTGACTGGCAGCCATCGCTGTTTGCTACACCCTGGTGATTCCCTGAGACCCCACCCCACCCAATTTACAAACCCACACAAACTGTGCGCAGCGGCTTTTGCATATGAATGGCCTGCCCTTTCGCAGCTTAACCTAACAAACTACAGCAATGTCAGACAGCTCCAAAACTTCCAAACCCCAAACAAAGAGGAGAAATCTGCAGATCTCGCTATAGCTCCTGCTGGGTGGCCTCAGGCAGTAACTGACTTGCACCTCCTGGGAGATCCAGGAGCCAGTGTACCTAGTGGTCAGTGTGAGATGATACCAGATTTCAACTCCTCATATCCATAAGAGACACACTCAAGAGGCAGACTCAGTGAGCACCAAAGCCCCACTGAAGCAAGTCTTGCCCCATAAGGGTGTCTCCAGCACAGCAGTTCTTCCATTATAGACACAGCAGGTCCTCACAACCAGTTTGCCTGGAGGTCAATTCCTCCCAGTGTACCAACAGCAATCAAGGCTTAACTACAACAAGACTGTGCACACAGCCCACAAAGGGGTGCACCAAGAGTGTCCATCTTAGGTAACTGGGGAGACTGAGCCACTGGACCCTATAGGTCACCTAACACACAAAGCCACTCCATCAACATAGGGAAGCAAACAAAATGCGAAGACAAAGAAACATGTCATGAATGATAGAAATGGAGGAAAATAAACTACTGGATATAGAGTTCAAAACCACAGTTGTAAGGTTACTCAAGAATCTTCTAGAAACCTCCAAGAAACTTAGTGAGAACTCCGAGGAACTTAGTGAGACCTTCAAGGATCTTAATGAGAATGCCAAAAAAAATGGAAAAGTACCAATCAGAAATTAAGCATACACTGTCTGAAATAAAGAATAATATACATAAATGCAACAGTAGACTAGAGGACCCCAAGAATCAGACCAAAGATTTGAAATACGAAGAAGCAAAAAACACCCAACCAGAAAAACAAAAAGAAAAAAGAATCCAAAATTATGAAGATAGTGTAAGGAGCCTCTGGGACAACTTCAAGCGTACCAATGTCCAAATTATGGGGGTGCCAGAAGAAGAGAGAGAGCAAAATATTGAAAACCTATTTGAAGAAATAATGACAGAAAACTTTCCCTACCTGGTGAAGGAAATAGACTTACAAGTCCAGGAAGCACAGAGAACCCCAAACAAGAGGAATCCAAAGAAGACCATACCAAGACACACAACATAATTAAAATGCCAAGGGCAAAAGACAAAGAGAGAATCTTGAAAGCAGCAAGAGAAAAACAGTTAGTTACCTACAAGGGAGTACCCATACGACTGTCAGCTGATTTCTCAACAGAAACTATGCAGGCCAGAAGGGAGAGGCAAGAAATATTCAAAGCAATGAACAGCAAGAACCTACAACCAAGATTACTCTACCCAGCAAAGCTATCATTTAGAATTGAAGGTCAGATAAAGAGCTTCACAAACAAGAAAAAGCTAAAGGAGTTCATCACCACCAAACCAGGATTATACGAAATGCTGAAGGGTATTCTTTAAGAAGAGGAAGAAGAAGAAAAAGGTAAAGTTAAAAATTATGAACAACAAAGTGACAACAAATACATATCTATCAACAAGTGAATCTAAAAATCAAGTGAATAAAAATTCTTATGAACAGAATAAACTGGTGAATATAATAGAATCAGGAGCATAGAAAGGGAGTGGACTGGCAATTCTTGGAGGGAAGGGAGTGTGAGGGATGCGGGAAGAGACTGGACAAAAATCGTACACCTATGGAAGAGGACAGTGGGGGCGGTAAGTGCATGGGGTGGGGGGGAATCAGGTGGAGGGGAGCTATGGGGGAAAAAAGAGGATCATCTGAACAATAAAGATTTTTTAAAAAAATAAATAAATAAAATAAAGTGTTGAGTGTACCTGCAACTATGGTTTGATCATATTGAACAAAAAATAGTCTCCATAAAGTAATCATCAGCTTATGAAATAGCCATTAAAGCAAACATGGCACATGTAAAAAAAAAAAAAAAAAGGTACCTTATTTCTCTATATCAAAACTTCCCCATGATCATAGTCTCTCCTTTTCTCCCTTTCTTTACGATGGTATGTAGGTAAAAGCGGCTAGAGGTTATGTTACCTTGTATGTATTTGTTTTCTATGCTGTGTAATAAATTACCTCAACCTTAGTGGCTTAAAAAATACACATATTCATTTTTTCAGTGTACCTAGATGTCAGGCATCTGGGCACAACTTAACTTGGTCCTCTGCTCAGAAAATCACAAGGTGTTAGCCAAGACTGGTTTCTCATCTGGAGACTCAAGTGGAGAAGGATCCATTACAAAGATCACTCAGGTTGTTGGCAGAATTTATTTCTCTGTGTCAGTAGTATTGATGAAAGATTTCTTTTTTGAAGTCAGCAACAGAGAATAATACTCTAGATGATTGCCAGCAAGATGGAATCTTACATAATGCAACATCACAAGGGTAATATCCCTTCATCTTCAGCATAGACTCATGGGAGTGGCACCACATCACATTCTATTATTAGAAACAGGTCACAGGTCCTTCCCACTCTCAGTACAGGGTATTACACAAGGTTGTGAACACAAGCATCTGGAAATCATGGGAGACCACATTATACACTTTCTGCCATATTTATGGTAGCAGTGGCAAAGAAGAAAAGGTCTTTGGATACACATGGTATTCCCTAGATATTAGCTGGTGTCTGTAGTAGAACACTCTGTTCTGCTCCTTGCACTGGTGACATTTAAGGTACAATAGGTTCCATCTGACCATTTGGGGCAACCAGCTCACAGGCAGCAACAGAGTTCATAGTCTTATCATTTTTCTTTAGACTTGAGTCTTCATTCACAGAGTCAATTTTTTTCTAATTCTCAGCTACTCCTTACTTCCTCAACAGAGTATATGAATCTTCCAGCTTATTTAGTCCATGGGAATCCTTGAGTACTGCCTTTGGCACATATATCCAGCTGCCTTCCTTTATAAGTGCTGCAGTATTATTCTTATAGAATGCTGGACATGGTTCTATGCAGAGCTTCCACACAAGTTCTGAGGCCTCCAAAAGCTATGATAATAGTACCTTATACCTCCACTTCTTGATGTTTCAGGCTCCTTCACACCAACCTGAAAACTTATAAATAACCCCTAACTCTAACCTGCATCTTGAAAGAGATCTGAACTCCTTCCTCTCCCTCCCTCTCCGCTTATTTTCCCTATATACCAAAGGAATCGGGTTTCTACTTTTTTTTTCATATCCTGAGTTCTATTTTAAGAATATAGTAAACAGCCATGACCAAGTCAGCTATGCCCAGTTTGTCATATGTTAAATGAGAGCTAAAGGGATTTAAGAAATAATTTTCTCTCTCAACATAGTTGAACTTAAAACAATGACCTTTCTATGGTTTCACATTAGTCAATTTTTAGACTTAAAAATGATCAAGATCCCCTTTGTTTTGGGCAGTTTTTGCCCTCTCTTGTCTTGTGGAAATAAGTCTCATGGTCAGTCTTGAAAGTAGAAGGTTGAAAAAGTAGTGATTTGAGGGAAAAATAAAAATGTAACCACAGAAACACACACACATCCAGGAGGTTACATAAATGTACTTTAAAGAGTAATTCTTTTGAAATTGTTTTCAAAATAAAATGGTAGAACCCCATTTTGTTGAATTCCAGAATAAAACTCACCCAACTAGTGATTATAGTGACCCTGTAGGGATCACTTCAGTCCTCATGATGGTTGTGTGAGACCTGGTACCATTATAGCCCTTGGGCCTGTCTCTTCCAATGTGTACAGCCTCCTCTTGTTGCCCAAAGAGGCTAGAAATATATCTACATTCTGTTTGCCCCATGGCATGAAAGAGTTTGGGAAGCAATGCTCTAGAATGCCATTGCTAAGACAGAACCCTAAAATGGTGAAATATTAAATCTGGTAAAATCTATTTGTTCTTCTACAATTTATTTTGTAAGAATAGACTTTAATCATATATAACCTGCTGCTATATTTGATTTTCAATTGTTAGTAACAGGCTGCACTCTGTCATTTACACATTGTCTTGGTTTTCTTATCAGTTGGTTATTAGTTAAGTATTAGTGTGTGGAACCTATTTTTTCTCTATACCAAGCCAAGTGGACCATATGATAACAATACCCAAGATGTAGGCCTCATTACTGGTAGGTTCTTCCCATTTGTTCCAATACGCAGACTTGAGGATCCAAGTTGTCTAGAGTGGGCCAGGAATGGTGCCATTGAGTGTCATGGGCTGGCAATACTGGTGTCTTGTTGCCTTCCATCGGAACCTCTTCTCTCCTCTACCTCCTTTTCTGACCCTTTTGCTTTATTTTTCTATCTCCTTCTCCCTGGCTCCTTGACTATTTCCTAGCCTTACTATGGGGCTACTGAGTTCTAGTCTAGCCAAGCAGACCTATGGGAAAGCAATACTGTTATCACATCAGCAGTAATAAATGCTTCTGTAGTGCAAGAACAATGACTCTTTGTTGTCACAATAGAGCCTTTTGAGTCTAGTCTTTGACAGAATGCAGTCCACACTGCAAACATTTTCATGTGTGTATTTTTATTCTGGATCCAGGATGTTCAGAGAAGGGCAACATTTAAAGGGAAATCCAATTATTTACAATGTATTTACAATCATAAAATAAAAAAATTAGTAATACTCCTCCCAAACATACATGTGCACACACATACAATAGGATTTGGAGGGGGATGATGTGGTTGTGCTCAGTTTTAAACAGGTTATATCAGAAAGAATACAAATGAATTAGAGCATGGGGAATTCCATAACTTGACTCAGTTCTTTTGCATCAACAGCCTCATTCCCATGTTCATCATAGCATGACATTTAATGCTGTCTGGAAAACTCTTCATAATCTCACACACCCAAAATATAATAAAAACAAGATAGGGCTTTGATGAAAAGAAAAAAATACAAATCAAAGAAATCCAGCTGCCCAGATCCCAGGGAGCTCATAATGATAGTCTTTCCTACAGGACGCAGTAGTTGGAAATTTAGAAAAAAATGATAATTTATTTGGTATATACATACCACTGAGGATGAGAAATTATTTCTGCATGGAAACCCAGCAAGTGGCACCTCATTAAATAGGACCTAAACTTAATCTAACTTGCAATAGATGAAAAAGAAAGGATTCATATGAAGCTCTCCAGCCTGGAGGTTTAATCTCTGAGCTTCATAGTATAATGAATGAATTAATTAGGGCAAGTGATTAACAACAAAGAAGATATCACTTATTTTTAAATAAAATATTATTGAGCTTAGAATAACATATTAATTGTTTACAAACAGGGCCAGGCTGTGTATAAGAGTGAGGAAGAGGGAGGGAGAGTGAATGAATGAATAAATGAATCACAAATGGAAGCTGATGCTAAAGAGATAATATGAGTAATTTCCAATCTTTTGGAGTACAGCACTTTATCTTGCTGTGATTTGATGCCCTACTTATCTCCTCTCTCAAAAAATGTTGTGTGGTTATTTAAGAAACACGGCCACTGAAAATTTGTTCTGTAGCATAAAAAGGGTAAAACAAACAAACAAACAAAAATATATGTCACAATATTCCACAAGTTAATTGGAGATAGTCATGGATACCAGGCAATGAAAGCTTTAAATTTATCTGTTAATATTGAGATAAAGAGTCTTGGCATTGGGAAAAAACAATTAAAAATAAAAACAGCAATCCAATGAAGGTTATTTTGGTGACTGTATGAGGCTAATCATCTCAGCAGGAGAAAAAGATCAATTTATACATCAAACTTTAGTTGATAACATCCTATATAATAAAGATGTAATATGCAAATAGTCATTACATAATGACCGATCGCATAACAAGAGGATCACGGATCAGCAGGAAGGGGCAGGGCAGCAAGCTATGAGGGGGGGGTGGGAGGAGGTACAGGAGGGTAGGGCAGTGGGCAGAGAGCTACAGGAGGGCAGCAGTGAGCTACTGGCACACGGATTTGTGCGTAGGGCTACTAGTACCAAATAACTAGCTAACTTTTTTTTACTATTGTAGCTGGTTATATTTATAAGAAAAAAACACATGCCTAATATTCAAAACTTATCTGTTCTCATTTATTCATCATTGAAATCCCAATAATTGGGTATTTAACATATTTTTGTTCACAACATGGATGATAAGATGGAGGAAAGAGTAAATTAATAAATATAAGACTATGACTTCCATAGGCATAATCTCATGACTGTATTTTTTCTATAACTACATGGACAACAAGCATGAACTGTTTAAAAGGATCATATTTTGGCTTAAATTTCCATGAAAATTTTACTTTAACCTATTTAACAAATATTCATTGAAAATCTCATTTAGTAGGCACTGCCCCATGTACCAAGGTGCATCAGTAAGCAAAATAGGCACAATCCTTGCCTTCGTGGAGATAACATTTAGAGCCAAGAAAGACAACAATCATACAACTCAATATAAAATAGCAACTGTAATAAGAACTATGTTGACATACAGAAGGCCAAGAGACATATGAAAAAGTGCTCAAAGTCACTAATCATCAGAGAGATGCAAATTAACATGACAATGAAGTATCACCTCATACCTGTCAGGATGGCTATCATCAACAAATCAACAAACAACAAGTGCTGGATAGGATGTGAAGAAAAGGGAACCCTAGTACATTGCTGGTGGGAATGGAGATTGGTGCAATTACTGTGGAAAACAGTATGGGGTTTCCTCAAAAAATTAAAAATGGAACTGCTATTTGACTCAATGATCCCATTTCTACAAATATATCCTGAGAAACCTGAAATATCAATCAGAAAGAATATATGCACCCCTATTTCATAGCAACACAATTTACAATAGCTAAGATCTATAAATGGCCCAAGTGCCTCTAAGCAGATGAGTGGATAAAAAAAGCTGTGGTATATCTACACAATGGAATACTACACTGCTGTAAAAAAAGAAGAAACTCTTAACATTTGCAACAGCATGGATGGACCTGAGGAGTATTATACTAAGCAAAATAAACCAGAGAAAGATAAGTATCACATGATCTTGCTCATATGTAGAATCTAGTGAACAAAATAAACTGATGAACAAAATAGATCTAGAGACATATAAGTGTGGAACAGACTGAGGAATTTCAGAGGGAAGGCAGAGGTGGAAGTAGGTGGGTGTGGAGAGATTAACCTAACCAGGGAATATATATATATATATATATATATATATATATATATATATATATATATATATCCTATGGACACAGACAATAGTGTGATGAATACCTGGGAGGGGTGGGTGCAGGGTGGAGGGGGTTCAATGGGAAAAAATAAAGGGGGCATCTGTAATACTTTCAACAATAAAGATAAATTAAAAAAAAAAAACAACTATGGTGAAAAACATAATTTTGCAAGACCTCCAATAGAAGAATTTGAGCTAATCAGGGATATTAGAAGAAGGCAACCATGAGGAAATAACTTGACACTGAGATCTTCAGAGTGAGTAAGGATTAACTAAACTGGGCGGGGAAGAACAATCTGAATAAAGGTAACGTAGCATTTACAAAGGGCCTGAGGTAGGCAAGAATTCTTTTAACCTTTTGCACTCGGATGTCAAGATTAAAATTACTCTTTGAATGTATCAATAATTTGAAATATAAAAAAATCCAAATAAATAAGTTTGTATAAAAAGAAACTCCAGTTTTTTATTCTACTGCCACGCTTTGTAAAATCTGGGGTATTTAAAAAATTAAATCCTGAGTAGAATAAAGGAATCGAGAAAAAAGCAACTGAGTGCAAAGGGTTAAGAAATGGTAAAAGACCAGGGAGAAACCAAGATGGCGGCATAGGAAAACACCTAAACTGCTGCCTCGCACAACAATTTCAAAACTACAACTAAAAGACAAAATGGACATCATCCAGAACCACAGGAAGGCTGGCTGAGTAGAAATTCTACAACTAGAAGGAAAGAGAAAGCACACTGAGACTCCGAGGAGCTGCAGAAGGCAGAGGTATGGAGGCGCGCGCGGAGAGGGCTGGCAACTGAGTACGCGGCTGGCTTTCTCAATCAAGAGGGAGACAAAAGCTCCCGACTGCTCTGAACTCCAGTTCCGGGTGAGACTCTGGGGACCGAGACTCATACGGGGAGAAACTGGACTGTCTGGCAGCGGGCAAAACTTGAGGGCGGCTTTCTCTCAGAGGTGCTTGCAGCAATTACCACGGGACACTGAGACCCAGGGGCCTCTTAGGACAGGGCTGACGGGAAGCCATTGCTGTCTGCTCCGCCCTGAGACTCCACCCCAACCAAGCTGAGCACAGAGGCTTTTGCAAGTCTTGTCTCATAAGGGTGTCTCCAGCAAAGAAGTTCTCCCAGGGTAGACACAGCTGATCCTCATAGCCAGTTGGCCTGGAGGTCAATTCCTCCCAGTGATACCAACAACAATCAAGGCTTAACTACAACAAGACTGTGCACACAGCCCACAAGCGGGTGCACCAAGAGTGTCAACCTCAGGTAATTGGGGAGGCTTAGCCACTGGGCCCTATAGGACATATAGCACACAAAGCCACTCTATCAACTCAGGGAAGCAGCCAAAATGCAGAGATAAAGAAACAGGTCACAAATAAAAGAAATGGAGGAAAGCAAACAACTGGATATAGAGTTCAAAACCACAGTTATAAGGTTTTTCAAGAATTTTCTAGAAAAGGCCAATAAATTTAGTGAGACCCTTGAGGATATGAAAAAGGACCAACTAGAAATTAAGCATACACTGACTGAAATAAAGAATAATATAGAGATCCAACAGCAGACTAGAGGATCGCAAGAATCAAGTCAAAGATTTGAAATACAAAGAAGCAAAAAACACCCAACCGGAAAAGAAAAAAGAATCCAAAAATATGAAGATAAAGTCTAGAAAAAGATGGCGACCGGCAAGAATGTAGGGAGAGAGAGAGTGTGAGTGAGGAACCCATAGAGGAGAGTGTAGACGTGTGTGCTGTGTGTGTGTGTATGAGCTAGAGTCAGTTAGATTCTGCAGGGCTTCCAAGGGGCTGCCTAACCGGGCAGTCCTAGACGGCGGAGACCCGTGCACAAAGGGGACACTTCTCGGTGGCTGGTGAGGACATGGAGACCATGCCATCTTGAGAAACAGAGCTGCCTGAGACTAGGATCCTGGCTTCAGACACAAACCAGGACCCTGCAGCCACTGGGGACAGAGAACTGCTATCACAGCATCAGACCAACAAACAACAAGAATCCAGACTTCCGGGCAGATTTCCGTGAGTCAAAGAGCCTATCCCCCTCCCTGCAGGCGCACGGGTAGCGCCATAGTAACTGATAGACCTGCCCCTTGCCCAAGCTGCAGAGAGCCCGCAGGCTCCCAGATAGCGCCATAGAAACTGATAGACCCGCCCCTCGCCCAAGCTGCACAGCTTTGTGCAGGGACGCTCTCCTCCTTAGGGAATTTGGCACACAGGACAGAAGCAGCTCCCCTTTGGGGAAATCTGACAGTGCGCACAGAGGGCTCCCCTTCGGGGAATTTGGGGGAATTTGGCTTGCGGGTCACAGCTCCCCTTCGGGGAATCTTAGAGCGCTCACAGAAGGGCTCCCCTTTGGGGAATTTGGCGTGCAGGACGGACTCCGCCCCCATTCGGGGAATCTGAGAGAGTGCATGGAGGGAGCTCCCCTTCAGGAATTTGGGAGTGTGCGAAGCCCTAGCCGATTTGGCTCAATAGAGAGAGCACACAAAGAACTCAGCTCCACTTCAGGGAATTTGGCATGTCGGACACAGCTGCCTGTGATCCCTGACTCACACTAAGAGCCAGTGACCACAATTGTTGGTGCATGCACACACAGGGACCCTGATTCTCAAGGAGAAACTGCACAAGGCAACAGAGACTCTGACACTCGATTCTTGGTGCAGACACAGGGAAACTCTGACTCCTGGCACATGCTAAGGATCTCATTTTTGGCACATACCAACAGCGTGGTGCTATCAGGGCCCCTGATTCTAAGTGTGCACATGAGACCACAAGGAACACTGGGGACACTGACCCTGGGCAAGTCTGGTTCCCACCAACCAATTGCAGCCACACGTCCTAGTTTCAGAGCACTTCAGTGAAACTCGGGTGGAGCTAAGTCCCCACAGCACACGGCCCAGGTCCACGCAAACTGAAGCTTGAGCTTTCTGGTGATAGCCAGAATGGGGAAACGAAATAACTCACAGAGGAAAGAAAATGTGGAGTCACCAAGAAAGGAAAGTAGTGAAACTGAAGCTTGCAACATGACCGAAAAGGAGTTCAGAGTAATGGTCGTGGAATTTATACATCGGATGGATGAGAAAATCAACAACTTATGCAAGAATCAGGAAGAAATGAAAAGTGATATAGCTACAATCAAAAAACACCATGGAAAGTTTCAACAGTAGACTAGAAGAAGCAGAGGACCGAATTAGTGAGTTAGAAGATCAGGTACAGAAACAAGCTCAATCTGAACAGCAATTGGAGAAAAAAATTAAAAAGCAGGAGGAAAGCCTAAGGGAGCTTCGGAACAACATGGAAAGAAGTAACATGCGTATAATAGGGCTGCCAGAAGGAGAAAAAGAGCAGCAGGGATTAGAAAATCTATTTCAAGAAATAATGACAGAAAACTTCCCGGATATGGGAAAGATAAAAGTTATACAAGTACAGAGAGTCCCAAGCAGGATCAACCCCAAAAGACCCACACCAAGACATGTCATAATTTCAATGGCAAATATAAATGATAAAGAGAGAATCTTAAAGGTGGCAAGAGAGAGACAGAGAGTTACCTACAAAGGAACACCCATCAGATTGTCAAATGATTACTTAACAGAAACACAACAAGCTAGAAGAGAATGGAAGAAGGTATACAAAGGGTTGCAAAGCAAAGGACTAAATCCAAGAATACTATATCCAGCAAGACTATCAATCAAAATTGAAGGGGAAATCAGGAGTTTCGCAGACAAAAGAAGGCTCAGGGAGTTTATCACCACCAAACCTGAAATGCAAGAAATGCTAAAGGGAATACTGTAAAAAGAAGAAATAAACAGGTCAGAAGGAATACAGACACAAAAATAGATATGACTACAAACAAATACCTTTCAGTAATAACTTTAAATGTAAACGGACTAAATGCTCCAATCAAAAGACATCGAGTGGCTGAATGGATAAAAAAGCATGACCCATATATATGCTGTCTACAAGAGACCCACCTCAGAACAAGAGACTCACACAGATTCAAAGTGAAGGGATGGAAAAATATCTTTCAAGCAAATGGAAGTGAAAAAAAAGCTGGGATAGCAATACTTATATCTGACAAAATAGACCTCAAAGTAAATGCGATAAGAAGAGATAAGGAAGGCCACTTCATAATACTAAAGGGAGAAATCCAACAAGAAGAAATAATTCTGGTAAACATATACGCAACCAATATAGGAGCACCCAAATACATAAAAAAAACTCCTGGAGGATATCAAGGGAAAGATTAATAGCAATACAATCATAGTAGGAGACTTCAATACCCCACTATCACCATTGGACAAATCCTTTAAACAAAAAATCAGCAAAGAAACATCAATCCTAAATGACTCACTAGACCAGATGGAATTAATTGACATCTTCAGAGCATTTCACCCCAAAGCCACAGAATATACATTCTTCTCAAGTGCACATGGGTCATTTTCAAAGATAGACCATATGCTGGGTCACAGGCAAAGTCTCTTCAAATTCAAGAAGATAGAAATTATATCAAGCATCTTCTCAGATCACAGTGGCATAAAACTGGAAATCAACTACAATAAATACAATCCAAAGAAATCAAACACATGGAGACTAAACAGCATGCTATTAAACAAGGACTGGGTCACCAGAGAGATCAAGGAAGAAATAAAAAATATCATGGCAACAAATGACAATGAAAACACAACAATCCAAAATCTATGAGACACAGCGAAAGCAGTCTTGAGAGGGAAGTTCATAGCTCTACAAGCCTATTGCAAAAAAACAAGAAACAATGGGAATAAATTACCTAACCCTACAACTCAAAGAGCTAGAAAAAGAGCAGCAAGAAAAGCCCAGTGTAACCAGAAGGAAGGAAATAACAAAGATCAGAGCAGAGATAAATGACATAGAGACCAAATAAACATTACAAAAGATCAACAAAACCAAGAGCTGGTTCTTTGAAAGGATAAACAAGATTGATGGACCTCTAGCCAGGCTCACCAAGAAGCAAAGTGAGAGGACCCAAATAAACAAAATCAGAAATGAAAGAAGTGAAATAACAACAGACCCCGCTGAGATACAAAGGATTGTTACAAAATACTACGAACAACTATATTCCAACAAACTGGACAACCTGAAGGAAATAGACATATTCCTAGAAAAATATAACCTTCCGAAAATCAATCAGGAAGAATCTAAACAGCTCAATAGGCCAGTATCAATGGACGAAATTGAAGCAGTCATCAAAAAGCTTCCGGCAATCAAAAGCCCGGGGAGTGACGGCTTCACAGGAGAGTTTTACCACACATTCAAGGAAGTACTAAAACCTATCCTCCTCAGACTATTCCAAAAAATTCAAGAGGAAGGAACACTTCCAAGCTCTATGAAGCCAGCATCACCTTAATACCAAAACCAGATAAAGACAACACAATGAAAGAGAATTACAGACCAATATCCCTCATGAACAAATTCCTCAACAAAATTCTCGCAAATCAGATCCAGCAGTACATCAGAAAGATCATACACCATGACCAAGTAGGATTTATCCCAGGAATGCAAGGATGGTACACTATCCGCGAATCAATAAATATGATACATCACATAAACAAATTGAGAGATAAAAATCACATAGTCATATCAATTGATGCAGAAAAAGCATTTGACAAAATCCAACACCCTTTCTTGATAAAAACTCTCAACAAGGTGGGAATAGAAGGCTCATACCTCAACATATAAAAGCGATATATGATAAACCCACAGCAAACATCATACTCAATGGGCAAAAACTAAAACCATTTCCCCTAAGTTAGGAACAAGACAGGGATGCCCACTCTCACCACTCCTGTTTGACATAGTACTGGAAGTATTAGCAATTGCAATTAGACAAGAAGAAGAAATAAAAGGCATCCAAATTAGAAAAGAACAAGTAAAGCTGTCTTTATTTGCAGGCGACATGATATTGTACATAAAAAATCCGAAAGACTCCATCAAAAAACTAATAGACTTAATAAATGAATTCGGCAATGTAGCAGGATACAAACTTAAAGCCAAGAAATCTATGGCATTTCTATACACCAATAGTGAACTTACAGACAGAGAGACTGAAAGGCAATCCCATTTACCATTGCACCAAAAAAATTAAGATACCTAGGAATAAACTTAACTAAGGAGGTAAAAGACCTATACACGGAAAATTACAGGACACTGAAAAAAGAGATAGAGGAAGATGTAAACAGATGGAAGAACATACCATGTTCATGGATTGGTAGGATCAACATCATTAAAATGTCCATACTACCCAAAGCAATCTATAGATTCAATGCAATCCCCATAAAAATACCAATGGCATATTTCACAGACCTTGAAAGAATTCTCCAAAAATTCATCTGGAATCAAAAAATACCCCGAATATCCACAGCAATCCTGAGAGAAAAGAATAAAGTAGGAGGGATCTCAATACCAGATTTCAAGCTGTATTACAAAGCCACTATTCTCAAAATAGCCTGTTACTGGCACAAGAACAGACATATAGATCAATGGAACAGAATAGAGAATCCAGATATTGACACAAACCACTATGCTCAATTAATATTTGACAAAGGAGGCATGAACATACAATGGAATAAAGACAGTCTCTTCAATAAATGGTGTTGGGAAAATTGGACAGATACATGCAAAAAAATGAAGCTAGATCACCAACTTACACCATACACAAAAATAAACTCAAAATGGTTAAAGGACTTAAACATAAGACGGGAAACCATAAAAATACTAGAGGAATCCACAGGCAGCAAAATCTCATACATATGCCAAAAGAACTTCTTCACCGATACTGCCCTTAGGGCAATGGAAGCTAAAGAGAAAATAAACAAATGGGACTACATCAAAATAAAAAGCTTTTTTACAGCAAAAGAAACTATCAACAAAACAACAAGAAAGCCCACTGCATGGGAGAACATATTTGCAAATGGTATCACTGATAAAGGTTTAATCTCCAACATCTACAGGCAGCTTATACAACTTAATAAAAGGAAGATAAATGATCCAATAAAAAAATGGGCAACGGACCTAAATAGAATCTTTTCAAAAGAACACAGAAGGAAGACCAAGAGACACATGAAAACATGCTCAATGTCACTAATTATCCGAGAGATGCAAATCAAAACAACAGTGCGGTACCATCTCACACCTGTCAGAATGGCTATCATCAACAAATCAACAAATGACAAGTGTTGGCGAGGATGCGGACAAAAAGGAACCCTCGTGCACTGCTGGTGGGAATGCAGACTGGTGCAGCCACTGTGGAGAACAGTATGGAGTTTCCTCAAAAAACTGAAAATGGAACTCCCATTTGCCCCAGTAATCCCACTCCTAGGAATATATCCTAAGAAACTGGGAACACCAATAAGAAAGGATATATGCACCCCTATGTTCATAGCAGCACAATTTACAATAGCTAAGATCTGGAAACAGCCTAGGTGCCCATCAGCAGATGACTGGATCAGAAAACTATGGTACATCTACACAATGGAATACTATGCTGCCATAAAAAAGAAGGAATTCTTACCATTTGCAGCAACTTGGATGGAATTGGAGAACATTATGCTGAGTGAAATAAGCCAGTCAATGAAAGAAAAATACCACATGATTTCAATCATTTGTGGATAATAAAGAACATTATAAACTGATGAACAAAAAGATAGATTCAGAGGCAGTAAAGCATCAAACAGACTGTCAAATTACAGCGGAAAGTTAGGGAGAGGTGGGGGAGATAAGAGATCAACCAAAGGACTTCTATGCATGCATATAAGCATAACCGATGGATGCAAAACTCTGGGGGGTGAAGGCATATATGGGAGTGAGGGGGGGGGGTCAATGGTAAGATATGTACACATATAATACCTTAATAAAAAAATTGAAAAAAAAACACACAAAAATATGAAGATAGTGTAAGGAACCTCTGGGACAACTTCAAGCATACCAACATCCGAATTATGGGGGTGCCAGAAGAAGAGAGAGAGCAAGATACTGAAAACCTATTTGAAGAAATAATGACAGAAAACTTCCCCACCTGGTGAAAGAAATAGACTTACAAATCCAAGAAGCACAGAGAACCCCAAACAAAAGGAATCAAAAGAGGACCACACCAAGACACATCATAATTAAAATGCCAAGAGCAAAACACAAAGAGAGAATATTAAAAGCAGCAAGAGAAAAACAGTTAGTTACCTACAAGAGAGCACCCATATGATTGTCAGCTGATTTCACAACAGAAACTATGCAGGCCAGATGGCAGTGGCAAGAAATATTCAAAGTGATGAATAACAAGAACCTACAACCAAGATCTGTCTACCCAGCAAAGCTATCATTCAGAATTGAAGGTCAGATAAAGAGCTTCACAGATAAGAAAAAGCTAAAGGAGTTCATCACTGCCAAACCAGTATTATATGAAATGCTGAAAGGTATTCTTTAAATAGAGGAAGAAGAAGAAAAAGGTAAAGATAAAAATTATGAACAACAAATACATATCTATCAACAAGTTAATCTAAAAATCAAGTGAATAAAAAATCTGATGAACAGAATAAACTGGTGAATATAATAGAATCAGGGGCATAGAAAGGGAGTGGACTGACAATTCTAGGGGGGAAAGGGGTATGGGGGTGCGGGAAAAGTCTGGACAAAATTCGTACACCTATGGATGAGGACAGTGGGGCGGTGGTAAGGGCAGAGGGTGGGTTGGGAACCGGGTGGAGGGGAGCTATGGGGGGTGGGAAAGAGAAACAATTGTAATAATCTGAACAATAAAGATTTATTTTTTTAAAAAAGAAATGATAAAAGACAAATATGACTTGGGCAGAGTCAGAAAAGGTGAGAGTGATGCAAATGACAGAGGAGAAACAATGCATCAGTAGGATTTGTTGGTTGCAATCAACTCTGGTTTACCTAAGTAAAGTGAAATTTTTGGGTATGATAAGCTCACATGATTGATTGAAAGGCTTTCAAATAGGCAGGATTCAAAACACTTCAAAGACCTAGGGAACAGGAAGTCCAGAATAACCTTATAGTAGGAATGGTCAAGTCTGGGTTCTACCTCTTGGATGAATCAATTTTAACCAACTTTCACCTCTTTGTCCCCCTGCTCAAATTCTTACAGCATCTCACTTTAAAGATGTGCTTGCCCTTTTCCTAGGGCAGGCAGGGTACCTAATTGATACTTCTACCACTTTGTAATTAGGAAGGAGGAATGGATACTGAGCAGCTCAAAATGAACAATGTACACTACAGTTTGTCAGGGACCATACCACAATATTTAACAGCATTTGCTTTTATTCATAGTTGAAGAAAGAACCTGTAGATTCTGTTAAGCCTGGGCAGGGGTGGGGGGTTGTTATATTATTGGGCTTACATTACTGAAGGATCATCTGGCTGGTTTGTAAATAATTGATGAAAATAAGGCAACAGCAGAGTTCAGGAGAGAAACTAGGCCAGTAGGAATAGGGGCTTGGATTACAGTGGTAGCAGTGGAATTAAGAAATGATTGGATGAATTCAGAATATATTGGAGAACATACAGTATTTTGTCTATGTATGAGTGTTATTCTTTTTACAATCCTAAGTTTTAAAATTTTTATTTCTAATTTCCTCACATAAGATTTACATATATGTTAATGTTGTAAACTGTCTCAAATCCTTTGCAGAATGAAGTTGTCAAATACCAGTAAATGGTTTTAAAAAGTACTGAATAAATAAATATTTTATTTCTGTCAGCGAAAGCCAGGAATGGACTCTAGGCACACAGATTGTACTATCAAGTATGGAACAAGAAAATGTCTGACAGATAATCCTACTCATTGACTAAAATATACACAAATTCCAGGCAGCCCCTTACACTGAGGTGACTAACAGTACTAGGCAATACTCCTCATGACCAATATCTTTCTCCTAGGCTTCCACATAAAAAGTCAAAATTTTCAAAAGGATAAAAAGAAACACACCTCATTGTGCTGCAACCCCCACAAGTGGTGGGGGTCTTTGCATATTTTGGCAGAATTGTTCTGTAACCCGGCTATTATCTAGTCATCCCAAACTGAGATTAACTTTTCAGTGAGCCTCTCTATAGGCTGCTGAGTTAGATTACAAATTCTTCCAGAGAAGTATTATAACTTTCTAATATCTCCCCAGTGCACCCAATCCTGTGTTCTAACTCAGCCTTGACTCAGTGAGTCCTATTGTTTATTGCAAGATACCAGAAGCAATTTGATGAGCTGCATCCCCCAGGGTAGGTGGGGAAAGCATTGATCTATACTACTTTACTTCTTATTCTAGGTAATTCGAGTCAACAAATTCTTACCACCTATTTACTCTACACCAAGCTGTTCTAGGCACTACAGAGCCTCTTCTCAAGCTTTATTGTACATACAAATTACTTGTATATCCTTAAATGCAAATTATGATTCAATAGTTCTAGGATGGGGACCTATGATTTTACAACCCTAATGAGTACTCAGGTGACAGTTAATACTCCTTGGCTTTGAACCAAACTTTGATAAGCAAGTCTATAAGATATAAAACACACACACACACACACACACACACACACACACACACACACACACACACACACAAAGTATTCCTTGCCTTCAAGGCATGTAAAAATGTACAATATGGTTGGATAGGTTGGAGGAACCACGAAGACATCCTATCTAATAAAGAGGGAATATGCTAATTGACTGCCCTGCCCTCAAAGATGGCAGCGCCCACAGCCACAAGATGGCGGTGCCCAGTCCCCTCATCCCTGCCAGGGCAGCAGGGATGCAGCAAGAATGGGCCCGCCCCCAGGTGGGCCCGGCCTTGCCGCACACCTGCCTCCAGAGTCCCCATTCCCCTTAGCCCCCCATCCACCCAGGGCCAGCCCGAGGTGCAGGCAAGCCTCAGTTGGCGGCTGCCCAGCTGCCCAGGGCCACCCAAGGCTCAGGTAACCAGGGCCTGCTGAGGCTTGCGCTACCGGCAGTGGCAGCAGCAGAGGTGGGATGGGGGTGTCACCTTGCCCTGATAGCTGGGTTGCCTCCCACTCCTGAGGGCTCCTGGACTGTGAGAGGGGGCAGGTCGGGCTGAAGGACACCCCCTCCAATGCATGAATTTTCATGTACCAGGCCTCTAGTATAAGTGTAATATGAGGCAAATTATATAGGGCAGCTTGTGGATGATAAAAATATTTTTGGGAGATCCAGTTGGGGATGTGAAAATTGTGTGTGTGCAAGAAAATATAATTGAGGGAGGTATTTGAGATAAACCTTGAAGGATGGATAGGATTTCAACAGATGAACAAATGAGGGTGGCAGCATGAGCCAGGATAATAATATGAGCAAATATATGAAGGCAAGAGAATACTGGGTTTTTTGTTTATTTTGTTTTTTTATATATATTTTATTGATTTTTTGCAAAGAGGAAGGGAGAGGGATAGAGAGTTAGAAACATCGATGAGAGTGAAACATTGATTAGCTGCCTCCTGCACACTCCCTACTGGGTATGTGCCTGAAACCAAGGTACATGCCCTTGATAGGAATTGAACCTGGGACCCTTGAGTCCAGAGGCCGACGCTCTATCCACTGAGCCAAACCAGTTAGAGCATACTGGGTGTTTTTAAAGAAGAGCCTGTAGTCGAATTTGGTTGGTACAGAGAGGTAAAAGGAAATATAGCAAGATGGGAATATAGGACCAGATGGTAAAGAGCTTTGAAGGACAGGTTGAGTGGTCTGTACTTATTTTTATAGCTCATAGGTAGCCCTTAAAATTTTTAGTGCAGAGGAGTGATATTATGAGACCTCTTGTTTAGGAACACTTGACAATAACTATAGAAATAGAGCTGTGGTCCCTGACATCATCATAAACACCTGAGAGTTTGTTAGAATTGCAGGCCTTCTGCAGACTCACTGGATTAGACACTCTGACAGGTGGAGCCCAGCAGTCTGTTCAACTAAGTCCTCCAGGGGATTCTGATGTGTTCTAAAGTGTGAGAACCATGAGATTGACACCAGAGATCACAATCATGGCTACATATTAAAATCACCTGGGGTACTTATAAAAACTTATGCACAAAGCTCCCCACCATATCCATTAAATCCATAAAACTGGGGATGAGACCTAGATATCAACTTTTTAAAGCACCTCAGGTGATTAAAATGGAAAACCAGGGCTAAGAAGACTGAATTGAAAAAAAAAAAAAAGCTGCTTTAGTGAGGATTGAACTGGGAATACAGACCAGGCAGACAGTGTTGTAATAATTTAGTTAAGAGATAATGAGGTCCTTAACTAGGGCTGTGTCCTATGACAAAATATTGAATATGAAATATACTGCAAAGGAAGGCCTATAGTATAGTATTGGGCAACTACCTGTATATAAATTGAGAGAGAAATGCAAGGATTTCAAGGCTCAAGGAAGAGAGTGTATTGGTGTCAAAGAATGCTGGCTGCTACTGAGTTATTTAAAAATATGAGTAGAAAAAGGCCATGATATTTAGTTTCTTGTGGGGCATTAGTAATATAAAACATAGTGTAACAGGGAGGAAAAAGCTATATTGTGCTATTGCTAAATCAACTTTAGGACAAAAAGTGTTACTGAAGATGAGATGGTCACTTCAAATAAGCCAGTAGAAAAGCAGGCAAAAACATTAACAGGCATTTCACCAAATAATAAGCATGAATGCCCCATAAATGTCAAAAGATTTCCACCCTCATTAGTAATAAGGGAAACATTAATACCACAGTAAGATACAGGATTTTTTATTGTGACTGGCAAAACATTTAAAGTCTGACAATACTAAGGTCTAGTGAGGATGTGGAGCAAGGGGAAGATGGTGTGCTGGTGGGGGTATTAATCAATCTAATTTTTTTTAAAAAATCAGTAAGAAATTTTCTTGAAAAGTTCAAGGTAAACATACATGAAAACTAAGCAGTTTCTCTCATAGGTATATATCTTGGAGAGTACATGTATATGAAGAGATATGCACATGTATATGAAGAGACATGTTTTAAGAATATTTATTAGCAGCAAAAAAGTGGGAAAACAATACAAATGGCCATCAAAGGAAGAATTAATAAATTGTTACCTTCATTTTATGAAATACTATCCTATCTAATAATAGAGTAATATGCAAATTTGGCATCACTCCATGACAAAAATGGCAGCCCCCATACCCACAAGATGGCGGCACCCAGTCCCCTCAGCCCCGCTGCTGAAGTGTCTGGCCTGTCCCACCAGCAAACAGCACTGAGAGCAGGATATGGTTGCTTCCTTAGTGCTGCGGCAGTGGGAAGCCGTCAGGCCCTGCGCACACAGAGCCGGTGGAGGAGCAGGGCCTGGCTTCTTCCTGATGGTCACTGCAGCGATCAGGAAGACGCCAGGCCCCGCGCACACAGAGCCAGTGGAGGAGCAGGGCCTGTCGTCTTCCTGATGGTTGCCACGGCAATCAGGAAGACGCCAGGCCCTGCACACATGGAGCTGGCAGAGAAGCAGGGCCTGTGGCCATGCGATCGGGAAGATGCCAGGCCCTACGCACACAGAGCCAGCGGAGGAGCAGGGCGATGAGGAAGACTCCAGTGCCAGCAGAGCAGGGCATGGTGGCTTCCTTAGTGGGGGAGTGGCAGGGAAGTCTCCAGACATGGCAGACAGAGCCCAGACAGCAGGGCTTGGGGGCTTCCTTAATGGGCAGTGGTGGTGGGAACACCCCCAGGGCCCGCAGACAGAGCATGGACAACAGGGCATGGGGGCTTCCTTAGTGTGTCCATGTCTGGGAAGCCCCCAGGCCCGGCAGACAGAGCACACTGCAGGGCATTGGGGCTTCCTTCACATGGCACATGGCAGCAGCAGGCAGAGAGCGACACCAGGGCATGGGGGCTTCATCTCCATGGCTGCAGGGAAACATCCAGGCCCCGCAGAGAGCAGAGAACCATGGGGAGTGGGCCTAAGCCATCAGTAGGATATCCTCTGAGAGCTCCTGAATTGTAGAGGGTGCAGGTTGGGCTGAGGGACCCCCGTGCACAAATTTCGTGCACTGGGCTTCTAGTTTCAATGAGAATGGATGATCTATAACTACATGCATCAATATGGATGAATTGCACAAAAATAATAGTGAGTGAGAAAAGCAACTTGCAGTAGAGAAAACAGGTAGTAAAACACCATTCATATAATGCTCAAAAGCACTGACAATAAGTATTCACACATATGTGATAAAATTATAATAGAAACAATAGAAATCATAAAAAGAAAATTCAGAGTAACATTGGCCACTTTGAGGGCAGAGAGAACATAATGAATGTGGAGGTGGTACACAGGAAACTTCAGTAGTGTTTAAAATGTTTTTTTCTTAAGCTTCAGGGTAGTTATATGGATGTTCATAACAATTTTCTTTATACCCAATATTTTATATATATATATATATATATATATATATATATATATATATATGTATATATATAACACATTTGTGTGTGTTAAATATCTCATAACACAAAAAAAGGTTATGCTGAGAAGGAGGACAGTCAATGGTGCATGTTGAGATGCTTTATGATGGGATTGGAGGCCAGGGGAGAAAGATGGGCTCTCAGGACAGCCACTGTGAGGAATATATGCTAGGAAATCAATATTGCTTTCCAAAATAATTCTGAGGAAGCCCAGTGGGATCTCTTAGGTTCTACACTAACACAATTAAAGCATTCCTTTCCAACCTAATTCTTTCCTTGACTCTACACCTAATAATAATAACCCTAATATTAATAACTGTCATTTTTCAGTGCCAACCATGTGCCAGTTACCTTATGTATGTATTATTGTCCTTATTATCATTATTTTCTAAACTAACTGAGTACATAGAGTTTCAATCATTTGCCCAAGATCACATAGCTGGTAGTAGCAGCTAATAATATTAATAGGAGCATTAATAATTTGGAAAGTTGGGATTCAAATTCAGGTCTCTGTGACTCTAAAGCCTGTGTGCTTACCATTCTGTTCTCTTTCTCTTCTCCCAAACATCCACATCCCTTCATACTGTTTCCATGCTAATTCTTATTTTTGCTTATGTTAGTAATACCAAGGGAAAATGGGGAGAGAATAAAAAATATGCCATGTCAAATTAGCAACCACAAAAAAAGTCAGGATATATTCCAAAATTGAATAGCTTCTTTTACATTAAAAACTATTATATTATCAACTCTTCATGAATTTATCTGTAAATGGGTGCACAAACATTTGGGGGAGAGGAAAATGGCTGACATAACTTTTAAATGCCACTCCATAATATAAAAAGGCATTCTTAACTACTACCACTGCCTCTATTGTACCTCAAGAAAGACCTTCAAACCCAACTCTGCCTCTGCTTCTAAATTTCCAAAATCTATGTTTCAAGCTATTTTGGGCTTTCTATGTGGCATAGATACCTATATTTCCTTCATGCCTCATATACCTAACCTGTAATTGTAGTTTGAAACATACAAAGGTTTATTAGCACTATTCTGGAGTCAAGCCATGCACTGCAACCCAGACCTGACCATGAACACTGGAAAATGAATGGCTCATTGTGGTCTATCTCATTCTTGATTGAAAATAATCCTAATATATAAAAACCCAGGTCATAACATCCAAAACAACGAAGGCTCAACTGACTGGAAGTCACTGCTGGGTTGCCATGGTGACCCAGCACAGACTGCCCACTGCCGTGGGCACCGAGACCCAGCACTGACTGCCAAGGGGGCTGTGGATCAGGCCTGAAGAGAGACCCAGGGAGAGAGAAGGAGGGTCTGATCTGTAGCCTCCATGGAAACTGTTGATCAGCTCTTGCCTCTCTCTTTCTCTCCGGGCCTGGCCAGCAGCTGTGCCTCTCTTTCTCTCAGGCCTCTGCTGGGGCTGCTGATAAGCTCTGCCTCTCTGATCAGGCCTATTGATAGGCCCGGAGATACTAACTGGCATAGAAACCCACCAACCAGAACCAAATCTGGGTGAAGTGCAAGGAGCCAGTGGCTGCCTAGGAGGCGGAGCTATTGATGCTGATTGCCATAGAAACCGACAAATTAGAACCTAATCTGGGTGAACTGCGAAGGCAGAATCTAAGGTGGGGACTGAGGAGGGGTTTTAAGGGAAACAGCTGTTTGGTATAAGGTGTATGAAAGCAGTTCAATTTTTTAACGACCAGTTTCGCAGTATAGTGCATATGGCTGGCTATCAGTCCAGATATAGGGATTATGTATTTTTGTCCGCCAAGAGCATCTCCTGTTGAAAAAGGCTCCCCACCCCCCCATTTAAGCAATCCTATCCTATATAATCTATTTATACTAATAAAAGAGTAATATGCTAATTAGACCGAGTCAACAGGACATCTTCCAGATGTCCGACTTCCTTTCAGACAAAGCCATGGTGGTGGGGGCCGAGGCAGAGGCCTTAAGGGGTTATCAGGCTAGCAGGGGAGGGCAGTTTGGGGTGAGATCAGGCCGGCAGGGGAAGGCAGTTGGGCGTGAGATCAGGCCAGCAGGGGAGGGCCATTGGGGGTGAGATCAGGCCAGTAAGGAAGGGCAGTTGGGGGTAACCAGACCGGCAGGGGACGACCATTGGGGGAGAGATCAGGCTGGCAGGGGAGGGCAGTTAGGGACGATCAGGCAGGCAGAGGGGATAGGGGCAATCAGGCAGGCAGAGGCAGTTAGGGGCAGTCAGGCAGGCAGGCAGGTGAGTGGTTAGGAACCAATGGTCCCAGATTGTGAGAGGGATGTCTGACCACTGATTGGACATCCCCCAAGGGGTCCCAGATTGGAGAGGGTGCAGGCTGGGCTGAGGTACCACTCCCCCCCCCCCAGTGCATGAATTTTGTGCACCAGGCCACTACATATATAAAAGCCTAAGCGACCGAACGACTGGTCTACTGGTCACTATGATGCACACTGACCACCAGGGGGTAGACATTCAACACAGGAGCTGCCCCCTGGTGGTCAGTGTGCTCCCACAGCAGGAGCGCTGCTCAGCTGACCAACAGGCACCAGACACAGGGCTCACGGCTGGCAAGCACAGCTGGGCTGGCACAAGCCTCTCCCACCTCCACAGCAGCGCTACTGAGTGGCGGTGGTGGCAGGCACAGAGGGGCCAGGATGAATGGGAGTGGCATGGCACTTGGCCTGGGCTTCGGCTCCTCCCCAGCAGCCTGCCACTTCACTCACTACTACATTCTTCGAGGGATGTCGGACTGCAGGTTTCGGCCTATCCCCACAAGCCTGGTCGAGGGACCCCACCTGCCTGAGGGACCCTGCTCATCCACAGATGCCCTTCAAGCCCCAGTACCATCCCAGGTGTGGCAGGCCCGGGAGGGACCGCAGGAGGTTGGCTCCAGGGCCTGTTTCGCCCAGTCCTGCCCCGCTGGCCACCTTTTAATTAATTTCCTTTCAATGTGCAGGAATCTGTGCACCGGGCCTCTAGTCCTTCAATAAAGAAATAACAGAAAACACATAGTACACATGAATAGCAATCTCTATTTTCAGCCGATTAATTGTTAAAATGTTGCTCATAATCAGAGATTAAGTTGGTTGGTTGTTTTCTAAATATTATCCTATATAATAGAGAGAAAATATGCCAATTGACCGTCACTCCGCCACAAAGATGGTGGTGCCCACAGCGGAGGTAGAGTTCCCATAACGAGCCTTAACGAGCAATCAGCAGGGACCTGAAGCTGAGCTCCCCCTACCCCCACAGGGCTTGACAGGGGACGTCAGACCATGCCCCCCAACCCTGGTGCCAAGCTGAGAGACCTCAGGCCACACCTCCCACCCTGGTGCCAGGCCGGGGGACTTCAGGCTATGCTATCCACCTGGAAGGGCTTGATGGGGGACCTCAGGCCACGCCCCCACCCTGGTGCTGGGCCAGGAGACCTGAGGCCATACTCCCTGCCCCGGCGCCAGGCTGGGGGACCTGAGACCATGCCCCCCGCCTGGCTGGGCTTGATAGGGGACCTCAAGGTGTGCCCCCCCGACTCCAGTGCTGGTCTGGGAGACCTCAGGCTGCTCCCCTCACCCTGGGCCAGGGGACCTCAGGCCATGCCCCCTGCCCAGCAGGGCTTGACAGGGGACCTGAGGCTATACCCCTCTCCTGGTGCTGGGCTGGGGGACCTGAGGCTGCACCTGCCCACCTGCCCAGTGGGGCTTGATGGGGGACCTCAGGCCATGACCTCTGCCCAGCAGGGCTTGACAGGGGATCTTGGGCTGCACCCCCCACCCAGCGGGTTTTGATGGGGGACCTCAAGGTGTACCCTCTGCCCCTGCCTGGGCCCAAGGGACTTCAGCTTGACAAGGGTGGGACCGGCCAGGTCTGAATCTCGCCCAATGGCGGGGGGGAGGCCAGGTCTGGGTCTCATGTGATTTTTGAGGCACACGTGGGTGGGAGGGGACTTGACTCTGGGTCCCATGGTGTGCCCCAGACTCTGACAGGAGGAAGATTTTCATATGCATTTTACTAATTTTCTTTCATCTCTGACACTTCTATTATAGAGAAAGGGCAAATAGCAATATTAAAATATTTCCTCTAATTAATCCCCTTTTAATGTGCATGAATTTCATGCACCGGGCCACTAGTCTTTAATAACAGAGAACCTCATAAGCCAGTGTCATGTGTCTTCAAGTTTTCACATAATTTAGAATAAAGTTTGGGACTGCAGAAAACAAACATCAGGGAAAGATATGAGAAATACTGATGGTTTTTCTAACCAAGGTCTAGTTTTGTCCTCGATTTTCTGTATTCCCAGTCCAGAGTCAGAATAAATAAACAGAAAAAGAAAGCCTTAATTGACAATATAATGCCCACAAGCATCAACAGATGTGATGCCTTGTAATGAAGCATGTGGGTCTAATTTGGCATCACTAACCACTTGGAGGATCTCTTTGCTGAGTTCTTGCAGGCTATATTTCTAAACCTATGTTTGGCTGGCACCTGTACCCTGCTGAAACTGGCATATCACCCCTGTGGATGGGCAAAGTGCCACCCTGACAGATGGCCATGAAAGTCATCATGCCAGAGAACTACTATTGTTTCTAGCAAGTTTTTCACTTAACAGCCATTGGCATCCCACTAAAGAATGACAAAATGGTGGCCTACTTTTATGTGGAAGATCAACAATGACCTATAACTGACATGTTTAAAGTTGGCATTTCAAAGTCATTTCACATACTAAATGAAAACTTATGGGGAAGAAATGGCATGCTAACAATGGCATATATGTCTAAGGTGCTAACAAAAAGAGGGAAAACACATTTCAAGGTTCCACAATAAATTCAACATTCTAGTTTCCTAGAAACAATAATAATACAAATCCAATATAATTGAAACTAATATTTTAAAACATCCTTCCTAGAATGAACTTTCTGCTTGGGCACCTACCTAGGTTAGCCCCATTGATAAAGCACACTTGTTCCATTAACAATATCTATGTGATTTGGGAATATTTTATTTTTTGAGGAAAATTATTTAATTTTAAAACACATATTTACAAAAAATGATTTGAAATCATTGTTAGACGTGAAACCCAACAAATGTTTGAGTAATGTCAAAAATTATGGGATAGATAGCTGAATTTATCCTGTAAAGATTATAACTAATGACCTTAACTGGGGAGGGAAACCATGAAGTCAGGAGGGAGTGTGGGAGGTTAGTAGTAGCTAAAGGAAAAGGCTATATTCAGGGTGCAGCAATCATGTATAACATGGAAACTGGAACATATAATGTAGGTCATATATTCACAAATTTATTTCCAAAATCACTTGTAGGAAGAAGTTGGCCTCCTGAAACAATGAGACATAACTTCCTTTCCCCAAATAATGAATTCAGTGACTAATGCCAGTCAAAACTAAAGTTTTTAGAGGACTGCTTAGGACCATCTGGCCACTCAGTGTATATCCTATATAATAAAAGACTAATATGCAAATTGTCCCCTCGACTAGGAGTTTGACCAGCAGGCAGGCCGGCCAACCGCCCATGTCCTCTCCCCCTGGCCAGGCTGGCTGGACCCCACCCATGCACGAATTCATGCACTGGGCCTCTAATTATATGTGTGTGTGTGTGTGTGTATATATATATATATATACACACACACACACACATATACATATGTATGTATATGTGTATATATATATATATATATATATATATATATATATATATATATATATATATATATATATAAAATGATCTCTGAATGCATAATAATCTGGCCACTCATTGTATATTTGGCAGGCAGGCCTCACTTTACACATTCTGTGTGCACAAATTTCAGTTACCACAGTTTAGTTAAAGAAAGACAGTCTACCAACAACACAGTTCAAATTTCAGTTATCACAGTATATGAATTGTGAGTAATTGAATAAAATACAAAGTTCACTTTTAGCTCTTCAGCAAAGTGTGTCACTGCATTGCCTCCTTGTGTCCCACATGACACTTTACAAAAATGAGTAATTGAGAGAGGGAATTGGCCAATAAATAGAAAGTGAAGCAAAGAAACAAAATGTGATAATACTGGAAGTAAAAATCAAATCAAATATAAATGGAGTTACAGAAGAAACTGCTAACTATGGGACTGTTGACACTGCTGCCATTCAAAAGACCTTAGATGTGCAACCAGAAGAACCCAGTGAAGGTGAGCTGATCAACATGTCATGTCCCAGAGAAAGTAACACTTGCAAAAATATTCACATTAAAAGTATTCTTGCCCTAACCGGTTTGGCTCAGTGGATAGAGTGTTGGCCTGCAAACTAAAGGGTCCCAGGTTCGATTCTGGTCAAGGGCATGTACCTTGGTTGCAGGCACATCCCCAGTAGGGGGTGTACAGGAGGCAGCTGATCGATGTTTCTCTCTCATCGATGTTTCTAGCTCTCTATCCCTCTCCTTTCCTTCCTGTAAAAAATCAATAAAATATACTTTTAAAGGACTTTTGAAGATATATCACAATATTGAACGTGGAAAGGATAAAATATTGGAAACTGATCCAAACTTGGAAGAGTATGACAAATAACCAAGGCATAGAAAATATGGTCACTCCATATCGTAAGTTACTCAAAAAGGGAAACACTGTTCAAACTATTATTGATATGTTTTAATAAAGAAATAAAACATTTTCAATGTTTCTAGTGTTTAAAATTATAGTGTACTAAATATTAGTTTTATAATTTTATTTCACTCCCCTATACATTTGTAACTGACAGTAAAATAATTTGTAATGTTTTTGTAGGTCACAGAACAATCATATTTTTCCCATTAATCAGTGAGGCCACTTTGCATGATTTCAGTGAGAGTGCACTTGGATTCCAGTTTCCCCTTTATTTAGGTGTAGAGGACAGGATGTCTATTCTCTCTGAACTGTGGGCACTCATAGAGATCCTAGATATTTGGTGCAGGTGGGTGGAGAGGTTTCAAGAGGGGGATACTGCATTTCCTGCTAAAGAGTAGGTGGGATCTTGAAGAATTAAATAATAGATATAAACTTATTTGCATCCTGAGCTTATAAAACATGTCACATGGGTTTTTGTAGGGTACCTGTTTGGCAATTTCAAGAATTTCAGTGCTAGAATATGAGTGTTGTGTCTAATAAGAGGAAATAAAAGGAGAGAACAAAGGATGGGGAATAGGAGGGCAATTTACTCAGAGACTACAGCATGTGCCAAGGCGTGGAAGGACAAGGAAGCCCTGGTATGACTTGGGTTTCTAGGATTGGATCTCAGTGTGAGATGTGTGGAGAGGAGTGGAGAGGGATATTGGGAATTAGGACCAACTAGGAAGGTTGGGGGCAGAAATGAAAGACCTTGAACGCCTAACAAAGATGTTTCTCCTCTGGGACTTTGAAGGTTTGTAAGCAAGCAAGTTATCTGATCAGATACAAAGGGAGCAAAAGGAAATTCTCCACAGTATGACAGTTAAAACTACACAAAAGTTTTCCGCAATTCATTGTAAATAATAATAATATATTAAAAAAAAAAAAAAAAACAGCCCTAGACAATTTGTCTCAGTGGATGGAGTGTCGGCCCATGGACTGAAGAGTCCCATTCAATTCCAGTCAAGGGTATGTACTTCGGTTGGGGGCTCAATCCCCAGCCCTGGTTGGGACACAAGCAAGAGGCAACCAACCAATGTGACTCTCACTTTGAGGTTTCTCTCTCTCTCTCTCTCTGTTTCCCCCTCTTTTCACTCTCTCTAAAAATCAATGGAAAATATGAGGAAATTAACAACAACAAAAATAACAACCAAAAAAAACACAAAGTAAATTCAAGAAAATTAAAATTAAGAAAAAAATGTAAACATTTTAATAGTCCCAGAAGCCTAATATCTTGGATATAATATTAGATTTATCTGATAATTATTTATAATAGATTCAATGCTTTAAAAATATAAAATTCAATCTTCTTTTTAAAAAGTGTTTAATAAAAGAGCTTTGAGAAAGTAGGTATGATAAGGACAACAGAAAAGCAAGATTGCCTTTAAGTAGATGAGAGTAAAATTGAATGGGTTATTTTTCTCCTTTCAGCTTAGATGTGTTTATTTAATTACACATATATCTATTTTAATACTCTTGTGTTTCACTATAGCACAACATTTCCAATTCAAACTGAGACTTGCCAGGAATGTGCTTTAGCACTCTAAAAACAACAGCATATCAACCCATTCAGGCAAACCCAATACCAGGCTACTGCTTTCATTGTGACCCAAAGATTCCAATACCACAAACTGCTAGGAAATGGAACAATCCAAGTTAAGACCTTGAAGGAAAACAAAACGATGAATGACAATTAACTCACGTTTCCAAAGAGCCACTGAGTGGTAAGGAGACAGGAACACTTGTCCTTGAATACAGTTCACTTACAAGATATGGCACAGGAATGGTCTTAACAGCCCTTGTGGCAGGAAATACTAGTATTCTTGTATGTAATTAGATTATCTTCCTATCTGTAAATGCGATGTTGTAACATTTTGAATACCACGTGTAGCCTTTTATTAACAGTCAGCAACCTTTGAAAATAATTGCCCTCTCCCAATAAGGAATCCGTTATAAGTCAATCAGGTTATATTGCTATTTCCCATTTCTAAACCACAGAATAATTGTCTTTTATATACTGCACACATCATGGGAGCTGGGTTCTACTTTCCTACACTGAGTCGTGTTAACACTGTCTTATGAGGCACTAAGGCCAGAAGGGCATTATATACACTTGAAAACACATTATTCACCATATGTAAAAACTTTAAACCACCTGGACCTAAAATAATTGCTATCTTGAGGAAATATCAACTATTAATCTAACCATAGACAAAAGACGCTAGTGGGCAAATAATACTTCTCCAGTATTCTTTCCTAATCAGGGATCCTAAAGAAAAGCTTTTTAAAAATTATACTCAGTTGCCCGGGCAGGGTGGCTCAGTGGTTGACTGTCGACCTATGAACCAGGAGGTCACGTTTTGATTCCTGGTCAGGGCATATGCCTGGGTTGCAGTTACAGGCTAGATCCCCAGTGTGGAGCATGCAGGAGTCACCCAATCAATGATTCTCTCTCATCATTGATGCCTCTATCTCTCTCCCTTCCTCTCGAAATCAATAACAATTACCCTCAGGTAACAAAAAAACATTAGAGTGAATGTTTGATAAGGAGAGTACTGAATAGTTTAAGGTGCTTCTTTCCATGGTCCATTCTGAAAACATAATATTAGGAAACAAAAATTAACGCAGGTTTCTCATTCTCTATTTCAAATTAACATGATGATCTTCCATTAAGCTAGAAAGCAGCAATGTAAATCAAACAAAAATAGAATCTTTCCCCAAATAATAAGTAATGAAACATGATAGAGTAGGAAAGTACCAAATTAGCTACAAATTTTCCATCTCATTGTTTTCTATAAAATAAAATTTTATAACGAACATGTTCCATACAAGCTGTGCTGGTAAGTCTCGCTTCCAAAGACACTCACAGAGCAGTAATAAAAACCAAGCATGAACTCGAGGACATCTGCTATGGCATTGTTATCATTTTGATCACAAATCTATACTCACTTCAACTTTCTGTTGAAATATTAGTTTGTCTGTAGCATCTCCAATCTGGCACACGAGGACTGACAGATGCTCTGGTTTTACCTCAGCTTCAACTTACATGGCTTCTCATTATACTAGCTATAGCTCGGCAAACTATTCCTCTGTTCTGGAATGCAGACAAAATGCCATCTGTCTCTGCATGGTTATCAAAACGAATACTGCAGTCTGAAGAAACTCAGTTCCAAATGGAATAATGAGGAGGAGTTGCACCCTGTCCACCCATATCCTATTAAAAATCATATATATATATATATATATATATATATATATATATATATACACACACATATATATATACATATATATATACATACATACATATACATATATATACATATATATGTATATGTATATGTATATTCATATACATACACATATGTGTACATGTACACTTTATATTACATATAATATTCAATGTTTCCAATTCTATTATATGAACATTTTAACCAAAAGGCACATCTCACCTTCCCCAGCTCTATTTGTAATCTATGCATTTTACATCATCTGACATTAATTACTAGCTAGAAGGCAAGTGAGCTGTGCTCCCCAAGCAAAAGATTCCAAGGTCATTTGGCAACCAAAAGCAGGTGGGAGCCTTACTGTAAAAATCAGGCTAGATGCAGAGACAATGGAGAGAAGGAAAGGGGTAAAGCCTTTACAGAAATGAAAGGACAAGTGAATTTCAACTATGGTCCATACCCCTGCAAGTCAGCGGGTGGACAGAGGAGGAGGAGGAAGAGGAGGAAGAGGAGGAAAAGGAGAAGAATGATGACATAGGAGACAAGAAGGGCAAGGGATAGAGGCTGACACAACAGAGAACCTGAAAATGGAGTTGATGGTTTTGTTAGCCCTGACAGTAGAAGTGTGACTAGGAAGGTTGCCGGAAACCGAACATTGTCACTAATAGAGAAATGTGAAAAGGGAATCTGGAAGGCTGGTCAACCTTAATTGCTCTGAATGGTCAGAGCTATTCACTCATTGTTTAGTTGAGACATTGGTAATTAAAGCAACCTCCACCTGTTAATCATATGTAAATTCTTGCTGATTGTCTATTATTGGAATTTCCTGCCAAAAGGAATGGGTGTTTACCATAGGTTCAATAAAAGGGATAGCAAGGCCAGAGCAGTGGTAGTCCCCCACCCTAGAGGTGGACTCCCGCCTGGCCCCCTATTTACCCAAATTAACTATTTTCCAGTCTCTTTTCATTTTGATTGCGGCCTTCTCCAGAAACCGGACCTGAACGGGAACCCTGAAACATGTGGGACGTGAAAGGGGCTCCCACAGAAGGTATCAGAGGTAACTGCCAAGAAGACTCCTTCTCTGCAACTAAACGTGTAACTTCAACTTTCTGTGCGACAGCATGTTTAACTTTGATTGCTACATACCCATAGATTTGAAGCACAGAAATGGAGAAAAACTTTCAACCTGGAGAGGAATTTCATACTTCAAGAAATTTAAGGAGCTCTTTAAAACCAGTATTTTCTTCAGCAGAGTGCTGGAGATCAAGATCAATCATATCAAGCATCTTGAGATTTGGAGACTCTGACTTAGGGGATATTCAGTCCTTTACTGCCAAACCTCTTGACATTTAAAGTTGCCTGCTCAGGGCCAACAGTATGTTCCCACTAACCCTAAATTGATAGGTACCCAAGTCCTCCCAGAGTCCATATGAGGGCTTTTTCATCTTCAAACTTAGTTTTCATCTGAACCTGGAATCCCAGACATCTGTCTAAAAAAATTGATGAGGATTATAAATCAGAACAAATGCTATTTTTTACTCCAAAATCAATCGGTTTAGATCTGTTTACATAACTTTTAATTCTATATTTTTATATGAAATGAGTTTTATATGAAAGCTATCAGTTCAATTTCCACATGGGTCAGTTAACTTCACTCTGTCACATGTCACACCCACATGCTGTCCCCCTACCCCATTGAACCATCTGGCAAATGGTGCTGTTGGCCACAATGGGAGCTAAGGAGAAAATGTGGCCAGATCAGTACAAATGCATCCTTTTGGCTGTGGGGGAATGCTTAGAAGTCAGAAAGGCTTTATCAAATAGCACAGGACAGTCCATTTCCATTTTGCTGCCTTTTCTCCCATACTAAATTTCATTTACAAGCATTGTTACTGTCCAAATTGTCTGGAATTCCTATAGGTAATTGTGACTAACCTATAATGATAAACTTCATTAATTGATAGATTAATTTTTATTAATTTTTAATTTTTTCATCACCATTTATCCCCCCAGCATTGATGTATAGTAATGCTAGTTTCTATGATTTTGATCAAGACAATAGAAACCCTTTCAAGAGAAAGTTTTGTCGCAATGCAGAGGAACATCTCAAGGAAAAGAAAGCACCAGTTCAGGGCCAGAAGTTCAGCTCTGTGTTGAAGGTGCCCCTGATCAAAAGTTGCCACTCAGACTGGAAGCACACTCATATCAGCCAGGCCATCCATGAAAGTCCTCAGCTGCACCTTATAACCGTCCTCTACTGGATCCTGACACTTGTCTCTCCCCCACTCCTCTGAACTCTACTTCCCTCCTGAACTTTGGATTTCTGACTCTCCTGTAGCTCTTGGTGGCACCCAACTTTCATTTTTATCAGCCCCCTTGAAGGAAGCATCTTTGATACTCAGCATGCCTCTGGTCAGACCATTGCACCTATTCTGTTAGGCACAAAAGCAGGATAAAGCTAGAAAAGGTTTGGGTAGAGATTCAAAAGATCTGAGCTGTAGTTGCACCTCAACTAACAAGAGCATTTTACAAGAAGCAAATCTACTAACCTCTCCACACACATGCTTTCTCCTTTTTCAGATGGAGATAATTACACTGATCCTATAGGAATAAAACAGTGCCTGGCACAGACCAGGCACTCAATCAATATTAATATTTAAAATGTTAGAAAGTTAGAGTGTCATCCAAGGATAAGGTAATATTAAAGCATCATCACTATAGCAAATGATTTTTAAATATATTTTATACTTCTCAATAGTTGCATCAAATCTCAGCTTATAGCAACTGTCAATTGATAACCTTGAACATAAATATGGGTGCAATAAAATTAGCTAATATTTACTGAGTGTATACTAGATGTCAAGTCAATATTCTAAGCACATTACGTAAATTAATTCATGTAACCCTCACAAAAACCCTACTAAATAAAAATTATTACCTTGATTTTAATTGAGGAAATTGAGACTCAGAGAGGTTAAGTAACAAACCTCAAATCAACCACACAGGGGATAAATGAGAGCACGTGCATTTGAGTCAGTGCTAAGTTAAATATGCATCAGAAAATATAAATTAGTTCATCACAAACCAGAATTATGTTGATGTCATAGAACTCAATAACTGCACAGAAAACTGTAACCAACTACATTTGAACCTCCCCAAACAAGATCTATGAAACCAGAGTCATAATAGACAATAACCTTGATGACAAGCATCCTTTTAAAGGCAGTCCCTCTTTTTTGCTACCAGTCCACACTCAGATCTATTTAGGAGACCATTTGCTCTGTGTTATGCATGGTTTGCAGTATGTATGCCATATCATTCCTTCATTCTGTAAGGCAGCATTAGGAAGGTAGAGGAGCAGTCATCTTAGAGTCAAAAGAACAAGGGTCTAGCCTAACTGGCACTTACT
The DNA here is from genome assembly GCA_025583905.1 of Ia io. Taxonomy (NCBI): domain Eukaryota; kingdom Metazoa; phylum Chordata; class Mammalia; order Chiroptera; family Vespertilionidae; genus Ia; species Ia io. The sequence goes on along the minus strand of JAJQQW010000001.1, from coordinate 125,772,865 downwards.
ACCCTTTGCTTTCTCATTGGTAAATTAAGGGGGTTAAAGCAGATTCTGTATTAAGCTTCTGCAGGGGCTATGTTGTATGGTCTTAGGATGTTGAAGTTTAATGTTTATCACCTCAGCCTAAACTGGCTGAGGGCCTGGGGGTGGGAGGGTGGAGAGAGACTCAACATACTGTAAGAACAGAGAAGGCATTGGAAACTCCATAGAACCTCAATCCACAATAGTGTAGTTTCAGCCCCAAACAGTTTTCAGTGCAAATGCTTTAGATTCCCTATGGCAATAATGAGATTTTGATGATGATGATGATGATGATGATGATGATGATGACGACGACAACAACGACAATCTATTGCCACCATTGACTGAGTGCCTACAATAAGCTTAGTGTTTATCATACATACAATATTTCCTTTAACCTCATAAGAACACTGCAAGGCAGATATTATTATACCCATTTTACAGATGTACAAACTAACACGCAGAGAGAAGAAATGGCTTTTCAGGGGCACACAGCTGATAATTGGCAGAGCGGGTATTCTGATCACTGGCTTCAAGCCATATGAGAGATCACATAACCTTATTCCTCGTTGTGAATCCACTATCAATCCAAATGCCTAATTCAATCAGTGCTTAATGAATTAAGGAATAATTCCAAAATTTGTTCTCTCACCACTCTCTGTGCTGTCTTTTTCTAAGACCTGTTTCTATCTTGCTCCATATAGTTTGTTAGGCAATTTACATATGTTATCTCACATATTTCATTTAGTTAAACTTCAAGACAAATATAATTTTTTCCCATTTTAGAATTGAGCAAACTGAAATTTGCAGAAGGTGAGTGAATTATCCAAATCTACAAATAAAAGTAGCTAGGAAGTAGGAGAATCTGGCTAGCTTCAAATTCTGACCTTCTTATAAGATTTTAAAATTATCTGTCAATTATGAATTATTATTTAAGAAAAAGAAAAGTGATCTTTGTGGGACATTACTCCAAGTGATAGAGCTGCACATTTTGAGTAAATTTTCAACTTTGTGGCCATCCTCTCCACTCCTGTAAATGCAGACATGTATACCAAGGCAACTGGCCTCGTGGGTTTCTGGTTTAACGTTATTTGAAATCCAAGCTCCAAACACCCAGCCTGGCATCACTCCCTCATAGCACTGTCATCAGAATCACCTTAAGAGAATTAAGAAGCATACAAGGGACTTGCTTGTACTTTCAGTTCCTTCTGCCAATTTCATATATTTCATATTAATATAAAAGCAAACACATTCATGCTGAAAGATATTTAATATTATAAATTCAAATGGATAACTTTTCCTGGTCTTTATTAGTCAAGAAATGAAGAAAAAGAAAATGTATCTTTCATTTCCCACATACTACAATTTTATTAAACTGTCAATGTTGGTTATTTAGGATTAAGTGAATGCATAACTTCCATTGAAATGGTAGGGGGGAAAAAACAGCATTAGGAGTTTCACAGGTTTTTTGCACTGACTAACTTTATTGAAGAAAGTCCCAGGCATCACATACCCTCCACAGGGGGCATTTTTGTGTCTCTTGAACCATGCTACTTACATTAGCAAACAGCACTTACAGAAGCATAGAGTGGCAGATCATCACTGAGTCTGATGAGGTGCATATATCTGAATGAGGACACTCAGCACAGCCCCAAGGTCATCCACACAGTGTAAAATCTCTCCTCACACTGTGGTTGGTATCATTGCTAAAAATACCATCTTACCTCAGCTCTCCTGTCTCTCATACTCACCCTGTGCTCTGACTCCTTCACACCGCCCCAAACTCCATGCCATTTCAGGTCTTCCCTCCTTTGCACATGCTGCTAGCCTTTGTTAGAATGTCCTTTCTGCTCTCACTTTCTTTTTTAAATTTGTATTTATTGTTGAAAGTGTTATAGATGTCCTCTTTTCCCCCATTGATCTCCTCCACCCTCACCTCTACCCCCAGACCTTCACCACACTAAGTTAACTTATATGCTCCCACCTTCTTGTTGGCAAAGTGAGCACCTGTGCTTCTTTCATGACCTGGTTTGTCCTCTGGGAAACCTTTCCTCAGCTCAGCAGCAAAAGCAATTGCTATCCACCCCTACTCCAATGCCTGAGCTCACACACGTCCTTACACCACTTAGCTACCATGTCCATTTTTTCCACTAAACTGAAAGCTCCTCAATATAACAACCCTCCTCTGTGTATCTTTGGGCCTCTGTGCCTAGGCTCCATGGGATCAGGCACTTGATAGATGCTCTATAGAAAGTTCAGTGAATGAATACATGTGGAGTCACTAAACATATCTCATCCCTTTTTTCTGTCTTCAAAGCAGAAAATTCAAAAAGGCATTTCAAAATAATGTCTTTACTGCAATGCCTGGTTAAATCTTTTCACTTCCCATAGAAGGCCTTCTTTTTGCTTCAGTAAGGCACACATCTGACAACATAAGTTTACCTTTAAAGTGTAGTGTCTCCATTCTGCATGACCAAATGAGATGGCTAGGAGGAGCAGAGAACTGTAAAGCAAACTGATGCAATATGAGAGGCCAGGGTCGATCTCTTAAATTTGATCATATGCAATGCTCCATTTATTTCTTGTGATTTGCATTATATTTTCAAGCACAACAATTTGGGGAATCTCTTCTCAAACCAGTCATTCATTTGGGTGTTATAACTTCTACTTTTTATTTATGCAATTATAGTATATTAAAATTCTAAAGGACCTTGTGTCCATTCTTCCACCCAAAGTAGATTAGAGTAGAAACAGCATGGTCTTTGGCTCACCATGTAAAAATTTTAAGATGACCCCCATAGTGACCCTATTCCGGGGTAATCTCCTACTCTTCAATATGAGTAGAACATGTAACCTATTTCTAATCAATAGAATATGACAAAGGGGATGGGATAGTAGTCCTGTTATCACGTTATAGAGCCTGGTGCACAAAATTCGTGTACTGGGGGGTGTCCCTCAGCCCAGTATGCACCTTCTCCAATCTGGGACCCCTCAGGGGACATCCCTCTCACAATCCAGGACTGCTGGCTCTTAACCACTAGCCTGCCTGCCTGCCTAATTTCCCCTAACCGCTTCTGTCTGCCAGCCTGATCACCCCCTAACCACTCCCCTGCCGGCCCGATCACCCCCAACTGCCCTCCCTGCCAGCCCAATCGCCCCCAACTGCCCTCCCCTGCCAGCCATCTTGTGGTGGCCATCTTGTGATGGCCATCTTGTGGTGGTCATCTTGTGACAACATGGGGAAGGCCATCTTGTGATGAAATGAGGGCACGAGGGCCACCTAGGCTTTTATTAGTATAGATTATATAACAAAAGTTAAGGAATTTTGTAGATGTAATTTAGACATGTAATTAGTTGACTTTTAGTTATTCAAAAGGGGAAAAGTCCTGGATAGGATTGGCCTAATCAAGTGTGCCCTTCAGAACAGGGTCTAGATCAGTGATGGGCAACCTTTTGAGCATGGTGTCTCAAACTTCGCCAAAAAACTGAGCATAACTAGGGTAGTGTGTCACTTTGAGGAAAAAACATTATTTCGCAAATGTTTCATCCTCAGCGGCCGCATGTCATCAGAAATGGCTACGCGTGTCAGTGCTGACACGCGTTTCATAGGTTCGCCATCACTGGTCTAGATCTTCCTGGAAGTCAGGGTTGAAGGAACAGCGACTGTCCCTCCTCATTGATGGCTACAAATAAGCAACGACTTCTATAGCCATAAGAAATTAATTCTGCCAACAATTAGAATGAGTCCTTCCCTGGTTGAGCCTTCCAATGAGAATGCAGCCTAGTTGACCAATTGATTATAGCCATGTGAGACCTTGAGCAGAGGACCCAGCAAAGCCATGCCTGGACATCAGAGATACAAAAACTGTGAGAGAATAAATAGGTGTTGTTTTCATTTGTGAAGTTTGTGGTGACTTGTTACATAGGAATGGAAACTAATATAGCATATTATACACTGGGGGTTCAAAACTAGCACTGCCCCTTCTTGTGTGTATGTATCACTTTACAATTTGGACCTTAGTTCCCTTACCTACATAATCAAGATTATGTCATTTATTTTATAGGACAATTGTGAGAATAAATGAATATACATCATGTTTATTAACATACTTGATGTATATTAATGTCTTATACACTCTAGCTGTCACTCAAAGGTAAAATATTAATAAGGTATTTCTTGAGTCCTACTCAATGCCAATGTTTTTAGATGTTGGGCTTTCAAAAATGAACAAGCCAGACAAGATATTTTCTCTTATGGAATTCACACATTAGTAATGGGGAGACAGTGGACAGCTTAATATATAAATGAACTAGAAAATATGATGAAAATGAAGCAAGATAATGTGTTAAAGAGTGACTGGAAGACACATCCAATTAGATGGCTAGAGAACTCTCCAAAGAAGTGACACCTGTCCTGAAATCTGAATGACAGCAAGAAATCAGTTGTGTGAAGATCAAGGGGCAGGGTTTTCAGAAAGAAAAAAGAGCAGGTGCAAACTTTTCAAGTGTTAAAGGGCTTGGTGTTTTTGTGGCACATAAAGAAGCCCCTTGAGACTGCAACAGAGTGAACAAAGGGTTCAGATGGGGTGGAGAGAGAAGTAGGCAGGGGCTAGATTATACAGAGACTCATAGGCCATCATAAAAATTTACTTTTATAATTTCCCACTGGAGTGTGTTGGTCCAAGTAAGTGGCATTATCTGATTTATAGTGTTTCAAGACAACTACACTATTGTATGGTGCTTGGATTGTAGGGATCATGGGTTGAAGCAGACAGTACAGTAGTATTGCAATAGTACAGACAAAAGAGGACTGTGACTTGGACTTGGGGAGGGCAAGAGTAATGCAAATAGTTATTCAGTACAATAAGTATTTTATCAATGACTAAATACATAGATCTAGAACCACACAAAGTGAAATATCATATGTTTTCCTTATTTTCCATATCTCCCCCACCCCTTTTATTTTCTCATACCAGTAATCCAGTATATGTCTGTGATCAGCACCTGGTTCAATAAACAAGGCTAAAGAAGGAGAGTTCTTTTATAAGGCAACACAAACACTATAATCAATAGAATCCACAGAATATATAACACTGTGTGAAAGTCACGATATATGAGGGTGAAAAGATCCAGAAGGAATCGGGTTAAAGCCCAAGGTGGCCAGAGAAAATCATTGTGGTAAGGTATGGAATGAAGGAGAGAAGAGCCAAGGTCAAGATCAAATGGGGAATGGGCAGGAAAATGGTCTAAATGGTAATTAGAATATCTAGAATCTCAAGTTTTTCCATAATTTCACAATAGGGCATGTAGTTGGATTAGTTGAGCTTGAAGTGCCAAAGTCAAAAGAGATGCATATATGTGTGAGGTGCAGATACATGTATGTATAAAAGTGCATGTTAAAAGAATGAATTAAACATGTTTATTCACCATTCACCTTGAACTTCATTAAAATATTAAGGGCTAAATACAAATTTACAAACATGAAGTGTCTCTGTTTGCTAACATAGACCATCAATTAAAGATACTGTTGTAAACTTATACCTATTTAGTAATTCCACTTCTAATATTAATCAAGAGCCAAAAGTGAAAATAAATCAATGAATTGTGACTTAAAACATGTCAGTAATATATCTGATATGTCCAATAAGTGAACAAATAAAGGGCTTTGACAGCATGGAATGCAAAACAAATGTATAGTAATAGAGATAACCATCCCATACAGAGAGCCAGGAGCCTAAAAATTAGAGCAACACTCAAGGATATGACCTATTGTCATGTTCAATAACAAGGGCCCCAAAACACTCCATGTGTCTTGTTATTATTACATTACAATAAACTTTTCTATCATCTTAAGTGATACAGGTATCTTAAGTGCATGGTCTCTGGGGATAATTTTCTTAAGCCTAAGAAAGGTTTTGATAAGCATTGCTATAAATACTAGGAAAAGGCAACTGAATGAAGGAGTGATTTTAATTTCACTCTAGAACTTTATTAGCCTGTGATTGTATGTTTGTAATTTTTTCTCACAAAGTCCCTGCCTATGTGTATTATATTTGCTTATTCTCCAAACCCACCCTCCTCCCATCAAATATTAATCCAATAATATATTGATTTGTTTATCATAGTTACAGATGAGCACATCCTAGGTTACAAAGAAAATTCTACTAAATAAGTCAAAACAAAATCTACGGCCATCTATTGGCACATAAGAAACAATCACTCTACTATGTTTATTAATCATTGCAAAGGTTTATTGACTGTTGAAGTGGAATTTGTGGGTCCCATTCAAGCTTAGAAATATGAATTAAATTATCCAAGCCCAGTTAATTGAATTTCCACTTAGGTTTGGTTTTGATTCATACGTTATAAGTCATTTCTGGCTAGTAGTTTTTGGTCTAATAGAAACATTTAATTAATTATCAAAGAAATTAGATTACTGACCCACTCTGCTAAAGTTTAATGATATATACAAAGTTGCATTTCTAAGAGTGAATGCAAGGGCTTATACTTGTGTAAGATATAAAACTGTTTACTTCTCTGTCTCTTCTAGGCTGTGAAAAAGAGGGTAGGAACTGTCTATCATATCAGTGGCTCTTGGGCCTAATAGAGTAGGTGACACATACTAAGTTCAAAAGTAATGTTGACTATAAATTCAGGTTCTGTGTCTTCAAGTCCTGCTATCTAACAGTTAAAATTGAGCACAAATGCAAATTACAGTGATAAAAGGTGGCTAATAAAAATATTTTATACCTAAAATAAATGCAACAAAATTCCAGGAATGAGGAGTACTTTAGAATGAGATCATATGCAAAGAATGTCATGGAGAAAATAGAACTGGGCCAAATTTCAAAAGATGGGTAAATATTGTTGGAAAAAGCATTCTAAACACTAGACATGAGGAAAAGATAAGGCTAGAAAGGTGTCTTGAGGACATATTATAGATATCCCACATACCAGGTTAAGAAATTTAGACATTATTCAGTAGTCAATTTGGTAGCATTTTACTCAGAAGCCACCAAATATCTGTGAGTGGAAGATTAACATTAATTAATTCAATAAACTACTTGTGAGAGATATCAATAGAATTAAGATTTTTCAAAATGGCAGCAGAGTAGGTGGAAGCTACACTCACCTTCTCCCAGGACCAAACTGGAAATACAACTAAATTAAAGAAAAATAATCTGAAATAATCAACTGAAAACTATCTGTAGCAGTCTTATGACCAAGGATTTACAGAGGAAGCCACATCAATTCTGGTAGGAAGGGCTGGCTTTGCTCCCACAGGTGGAGGCTGAGTATCTTGAAAGAAAACTAAGCTGCAGAGGTTTCCCTCCCTGAGAAGCGTGGCACTTAAACCCCAAGCCAGGCTCCCCACCAAGAGCACCAGAGCTGGGAAGAGGCACACACAGAACATCCAGCTGTAAAGAGCAGTACGGTTTCTGTCTGCCAGGAAGAGGAAGTCTGCTGCAGACAAAGGAACCCTCTATAAGGGCAAACACAAAAAATTGTATTTGCAGCCACTTGCCCTGGGCTCCAGTGCAGGGAGGGAAGAGTAGACTACAATCACATGAAGAGAGGCTGGGGTTTGTAGCTCTGGAAAGGGAGCTTGGGAGACAGCCACCATGGTCCCTGTGCTAAGTCATTCTTCCATACTGCAGGTGCCATCATTCTTGGGTGCAGCACTCCACTGCATGTTGCATGAGCCTGGGGGAAAGCAATTGCAGAACCTTCTGTATTCCCTCTCACTCCATGCTGCAGAAGTTAGGTCCTGCTGAGAAGTCAGTTGCGTTAGCCAGAGTGTAGAAGTCTGGGCAGACTTACAGGGTGTTCTCCCATGCAGTGGGCTTTCTTGTTGTTTTGTTGATGGTTTCTTTTGCTGTGCAAAAGTTTTTTATTTTGATGTAGTCCCATTTGTTTATTTTCTCTTTAGTTTCCATTGCCCTAGGAGTGGTATCAGTGAAGAAATTAGTTTGGCATATGTCTGAGATTTTGCTGCCTGTGGATTCCTCTAATATTTTTATGGTTTCCTGTCCTATGTTTAAGTCCTTTAACCATTTTGAGTTTATTTTTGTGCATGGTGTAAGTTGGTGGTCTAGTTTCATTTTTTTGCATGTATCTGTCCAATTTTCCCAACACCGTTTATTGAAGAGACTGTCTTTTTTTTTAATATATTTTATTGCTTTTTTACAGAGAGGAAGGGAGAGGGATAGAGAGTTAGAACATCAATGAGAAAGAAACATTGATCAGCTGCCTTCTGCACACCTCCTACTGGGGATGTGCCCACAACCAAGGTACATACCCTTGACCGGAATAGATCTTGGGACCTTTCAGTCCACAGACCGATGCTCTATCCACTGAGCCAAACCGGTTAGGGCCAAAGAGACTGTCTTGACTCCATTGTATGTTCATGCCTCCTTTGTCAAATATTAATTGAGAATAGTGGTTTGGGTCAATTTCTGGGTTCTCTAGTCTATTCCATTGATCTATATGTCTGTTCTTGTGCCAGTACCAGGCTGCTTTGAGAACAGTGGCTTTGTAATACAGCTTGATAACTTGTATTGAGATCCCACCTACTTCATTCTTCTTTCTCAGGATTGCTGCAGCTACCCGGGACCTTTTTTTATTCCAGATAAATTTTTGGAGAGTTCGTTCTAGGTCTGGGAAATATGCCATTGGTATTTTAATGGGGAGTGCATAGCTTTGGGTAGTATGGACATTTTAATGATGTTGATTCTACCAATCCATGAACACAGTATGTTCTTCCATCTGTTTATACCTTCCTCTATCTCTTTTTTCAGTGTCCTGTAGTTTTCCGCTTATAGGTCTTTCACTTCCTTAGTTAAGTTTATTCTCAGGTATCTTAATTTTTTTGGTGTGATGATAAACGGGATTGTTTTTCTAGTCTCTCTTTCTGTAAGTTCACTCCTGGTGTATAGAAATGTCATAGATTTCTTGGCTTTAATTTTGTATTCTGCTACATTGCCGAATTCACTTACTAAGGCTAATAATTTTTTGATGGAGTCTTTAGGGTTTTCTATGTACAGTATCATGTCATCTGTGAATAAAGACAATTTTAATCCTTCTTTTCCAATTTGCATGCCTCATCTTCTTGTCTAATTGCAATGGCTAGTACTTCCAGTACTATGTCGAACAGGAGGGGTGAGAGTGGGCATACCTGTCTGGTTCCTGTTCTTATGGGAAATGGTTTTAGTTTTTGCCCATTGAGTATGATGTTGGCTGTGGGTTTGTCATCTATGGCTTTTATCATGTTGAGGTATGATCCTTCTAGTCCCACCTTGCTGAGAGTTTTTATCAAGAAAGGGTGTTGGATTTGGTCAAATGCTTTTTCTGCATCTATTGATATGACTATGTGATTTTTATCTCTCAATTTGTTTATGTGATGTATCACGTTTATTGATTTGCGGATATTGTACCATCCTTTCATCCCTGGGATAAATCCTACTTGGTCATGGTGCATGATCTTTCTGATGTACTGCTGGATCTGATTTGCTAGAATTTTGTTGAGGATTTTGGCATCTATGTTCATTAGGGATATTGGCCTGTAATTCTCTTTCATTGTGTTGTCTGTATCTTCTTGATTCTTACATAAGTTGTTGATTTTTTCATTCATCTGGTTTATGAACTGTATGACCCTTATTCTGAATTCTATTTCTGACATATTGCCTGCCTCTCTTTCACTTAGCTGGTTTTTCTGGTGATTCCTCCTTTGCTTTCCTTTAGAGGTTTCTTTGACTACCCATTTAGATCTCACTGACAGATTTACATATCTAATCATACAGGGGCTTCTCCTTGGGTGGCAGTGGCTCCTTTGGTGGGTGCTGTTCACAGCTGTGGTGGCTTCTCTGGATGGTGGGAGAGGCTGCTCCCACAGCTGCTGCTCCTTGGACAGGGGTGAGCTGGTCACATGGCTGCTGCTCCTCAGATGGTGGCGGACTGCTCACATGTCTGCTGCTCTTCGGACAGGGGCAGACTGCTCACATGGCTGCTGCTCCTTGGATGGGGGCTGGCTGCACACGACTGTTGCTCCTTGGATGGGGCAAACTGCTTGTGAGGCTGCCGCTCCTTGGACAAGGCCAGGTTGCTCAGAGGGCTGCTGCTCCTCATACAGGGGTGGGCTGCTCACGCAGCTGCTGCTCCTCGGACAGGGGATGAGCTGCTGCTCCTCGGATGGGGGACGAGCTGCTTACACAGCTGCTCCTCCTCGTACGGGAGTGAGCTGCACATGTGGCTGCTGCTCCTCGGACGGGCGCAGGCCGCTAACCCGGCTGCTGCTCCTCGAACAGGTGCAGGCTGCGCAGGGCTGCCACTCCTCAGATGTGGGCAGTCTGCTCATGTGGCTGCTGTTCCTCAGACCAGAGCAGGCTGCTCAGGTGGCTGCTGCTCCTCAAATGGGGGCAGGCTTCTCACAGAGCTGCTGCTCCTCAGTCAGGGGTGGTCTGCTCACATAGCTGCTGCTCCTCAGATGGGAGCAGGCTGCTCAAGTGGCTGCTACTCCTCAGACTGGGATGGGTTGCTTGCGCAGCTGCTGCTCCTTAGACAGGTGTGCATAGATGCTGCTCCTCAGACAGGAGCATGCTGCGCTCCACAGTCATGGGCAGGATGCTCATGTGCCTGCTGCTCCTCGGATGGGGGAAGGTTGCTTGTGTGGTTGCTGTTCCTCAGACGGGGGAGTAGGCTGCTCACACAGCTGCTGCTCCTTGGACAGCGGCAGGCCACATGAGGCTGCCACTCTTAGGCCTGGGGTGGGCTGCTCATGGGTATGCTGCTCCTTGGACAGGAGTGGGATGCTCACGTGTCTGCTGCTCACATAGTCGCAGTGCACTGGGCTAAAGCATTGGGCCGGTCAGAGGGGAACGTGCTTCAGAACTCACAGGAACCTGCACCCAGGGTGGCTGAAGACTCATTGACTGTGGGACCACACCCGAGGTAGCAAGTCCCTGGCAGGGGTGGCTGTAGAGTCTCAGGTATTATCTGAGGGCACCCTGAATGGAGGTAAGGCTGGGCTCCCAGTTACATCAGCTCTCCCCTTCAAAAAGGTGAGGCCTCTGAGGAAGAACCAGCCTCCCAGTACTGTTTGTAATGGTAACAGAGGCTGCCTAGTTAGGCGAGCCCAGTTAGCCTGCCCCCAAAGGTCCTGCAGGATCTAACTGTCACACACACACACACACACACACACACACACACACACACACACACACACCACGACCACACACTCCTCTTTTGCTCCCTCACTCATTCATGCTCTCTCTCTCACTGCCGCCTTCTTCCTGCCTCTGTAGTTGAGTCTGGGGTGTTACTGACCCATTTGTAGGTGGAGTTTCCTCTCCAGGTGTCTGGTTATGTGGCTCACTCTCTAGCACATTGGCCAGACAGGATAAAATTCACATCGACAAGACACAACACAAAGGGAACAAAGCACGAATGTACTCACAACACCAATAACTCCAATATAAGTGACCACCTATGAAAAGAAAATTAGGGGAAAGAAAAGAGAACACAAATGATATCGATGAGAGAAAAAAAGATAAGAGATAAAAGAAAAAGGAAGAAAAAGGAGAATATATATATATATATATATATATATATATATATATATATATACACACACACACACACACACACACACACACACACACATATATATATATGGAGAAAACACCAGAGAACAAACAGATAAACAAAAAAATGCAAACACCAAACACCCAGAAAAGAGGGTGGGGGCAGAATCTGTAGAGGCAGAGCTTATATACAGAAAATATGGTTAAGAATTGAATGAATATGGAGAGGACCTCAGTTCAGTATAGAGGAGGTAGAAAGTGGGTGAATGGATGAGAAGAAAGAGAATGAGAAAAAAAATAACAATAGTAATAATAAATTTACAAAAAAATGATTTAAAAATGGTATAAAAATAAAAAATAGCAAATAAAATAAAATAAAATAGAATGATGGAAAAATAATGTGAAAAGAAATAGAAAATAAAGCAACAAACAAAAAAGGAAAATAAAGAAAAAAGAAGAAAATAAAGAGATAACAAAATAATAATAAAATAAAATAAAAATGAAAAAGTGAAGTGTCATTCCTTTGGCTTGCTTAATACCCCAGTCTTCTGTACTGTCTGTGGTTTCTCAGTTTCCTATTGCTGGGACTGAAGGCCTCTCTTTAGGCCAGTCCCTGTGGACTCTCCGGGACTATTCAGAATTTTTTTTAATCCTTTGTACCATTCAGGGTGTATTCTGGGTATGGCTGTATTGTTTGCCTGGAGACTGGAGGGAGGGGCTATCTCTTCAAGAGAAAATGGCTGCCCAGGTCCAGAGTCGCTGCCACTTCTCCTGGACCTCTCCTCTCCCCAGCCTCTCCCCAGACTCCACAAGTCCACACCTTCTCCTGCACCTCAGCCACAGGTGAGTGTCTGTATCTGAAAGGTCCTATGACCTAGGTTCAGTGAAGAAAAGCACTGGCCACAGAGAAGGGAAAGACTGCACCTCTGTGAGCTCCTCTCCTGCAGCCACTGCATGGTCTGGTTAGCCCTTCAGGCTGCCCCTCTGAGCTCAGTCTTTCATGGCTGTGGACCCAGATTTAGAATCCCCTGCCACCAGCAGTCCTGTGGACCTCCTTTTCACAGTCAGACGCTGTGCCTGTCCCAAGGGACGTGGCTCGGTGCCATGGGTTTCCTGCTGACCCTCTGGGCTCAGAGGTCTGGCAGATCTCTCCTGCCCAGATCCTTTATTTTACCTTCAGTCGTTTGGTCATCCCTCACTAACCCCCCTGCCGACCTGGGCACCCAACACAGCCTATGTTTGATCATCCGTCTGGTTGTTTAGGTTGTGATGGCCCCTAGCTTTTTATATATTATGATTTTCCACCCCTAGTGAACAATTGTCTATCATGCAAAATTTAGGGAGAGGCCTTAAAAGCAGAGGTTGAATTGAATGATCTCATCAAATCTCTTGTAGTTATGGGATCAGATAAAAATCAGTATATTTCAAGGTAACTGTATTTTCAGGAGAGCTGACATTCCAACAAGGTTTCTCTGCCATTATATCAGGATTTTTTTTTTAAAAGACTGAAAAGAGGATGAAGAAGTGATCGGATAATATAAAGTGTTTAAAAATTATCAATCTTTTTGATTATTTTAAGCAAACCTTTCTTATTGAAATTATCCCAGAATCAGCTTCAGACCCAAAGGTGACACACTTCAGATGAAAAGGTGGAAAGGGACAGATATTGGCTAGCAGCCAAATTAAGAAACCATGGAAAATTGTATTCATTTAATGAGAGGTCACTTAATCCAATCTCCTAACCAGAGTTAGTATGAGCACAAAAGTGCCCAGGGAGATCATAAAACATGTTAAGACTGGAATAAATAATTAGAAAATTCCTATAACCCTCTAGGGTCCAACTTCAAGGTTATGTCCAAGGAGAATCAGTGCTCTCCATCTGCATTCTGCACTTCCTCAAACAAAGATAAGCACAGAGTGAAAGTCACCTGAATCCCAAATTACGACAAAAGAAAGTAGAAATGTGGCCCATTACTGGCTGCAGATAAAGTATTTCAGTATGTTAAGACACAGGGGCACAAAAGGGTGATAGATTCATGAGAAAAACGAGAATGTTTTCATTTATAATCTAACATCTACATTCTGATTATATCCACTCACCCCAACACAGGAAAATACATCAAGGTTAATTATAAGGTTGTTTGTTTGTAACACCATAGTACAATTTTAAAAAACTCAATGACTCTGGCTATGGTCAGAAGCAAATGGCCATCATTTCCATCCATTTCTTTCATTACAATATAAATGAGGTACTGTCTACAGCACTGAAAGAAAGGCTGACTAGTTTTCCTTAGAGGATTTTCCAGATTTTTCACTCAAGACTACCCACTTTGAAGTGAGAGAATGGAAAGTGGGCAGTAGTTCTTTCCTGGGGACAATGGCTCACCAGTGAGGAATCATCTTTTCTCTCTTTGGCTTTTGTGATTTCCCATTACAACTTGTTTTTGTTTTCTATTGGTTCCTTACAACAGGGAAATATCCTGAATGTCTATATAGGAACAAGAAGTAAAATGACCTTCTCAGACTCACACAGCTTATAAGTATCAAGATTTGGCATTAAAAGCATCTATGAATGAAGAGTCAATGTTTCTACAATTAAACCCAGTACCCTGAAATGGGTAGAGGTGCCTGAACACATGTGCATATAGGCACACACACACACACGTGTATGTGCACCCACACACATATACATCTCACACTGGGTTCCCTCAAGACACAAACTTAAGTCACTGGTTAGCTAAGAAGAAGAAAAAATGAATGTCAGCAAGTCATTTTAAGATATTCAAGAAGAAGAATGTAGAAAGAATGAAATTCAAGAACAAATATGGTACTACAGAGAATAAGCCATATGTAAAGGATGGCTGAAATAGCCAATGGAGCATCAGCAACTTGTAGGTGAGGCCTTGTTCTTTTTCTCTGAATTTCAATGTACAAGTGGTATATATGGGGGTCCTCCAGGGGACTGATGTTAATACAAAATGTATGTGGCACAAAGGTAGAAAGTAACTTGTCACAGATCATCTATAACATAAAAAAACCATAATTGGATGTGGAGCCCAGTGATCTTTCAACTGACTATGAAAATTTTAGAAGAGTCAGGACAACAAGAACACAAGTGACAGAAAATGCTTTGGGGGAAAGTACATAGCCTCATAAGAAAAAGGAATAGTAAGGACAGAGTTTTCTTAATTATGGGAAAGATGAGCAGGAAAGGGGATGAGCAGACAGGGAGGTGGACCTCTGGGGAAAGGTCTGTGAGTGCCATCTCTGACATGATCGGACTCTCTGGAGTCAAGGACTGGGAGGGAGAATGGAAGAGACCATCTGCTCCACCCTCAAAACATCTGTTAAAAATTAAGACTGATGGCATGTGTCATGTCAGGAGGATCTTGTGAAAGAAACTGCTGAGCCGTACATGATCCGAGCTAATGGAGAAGTCCCCAAGGTTTGGAGACCTAGATTCTAATCCCATTTCAACTGCCAATTTACTGTGGAACACTGGGAAGCTGTTTAGCCTTATTCTGTCTCAAGTTTTCCATTGGCAATGGAGTAGTAATATAAACACCATTGTAGTACGCCAAAATCACATTTTTTTTTTACTCTTGATAGGTACACTATAACTACAAATTCCTAAGACTGTTTCTCCCTTTTCAGTTCAAAGGGGATCCTCTATTTCAGCCCAAAGAAAATAAAACTAAATTCTTCCATTCTCTGTCAACTCAGAGAAAAATACAAAATATCAGTATTCCATCCAAAGAGAGTTTTAAAAAACTAAGAGAAATTCACAAGTGTAATTAGATTACACATTTATCCTTATATTGGGAGAAACAATATCCATTTTACCATATCTATGATCACATATTGTGTATTCCCTAATAAAATATGGATACAGAGTCCATGCTGTAGGTTATGTGGTTTAAATAGTTGTCCAGTTCTTCCAGCCATAAATTCCCTTGGAAAAGGTACAGAATGCACTATGACCTTACTCTGAATTCTTCATGCTAACAGGTTGTATTCTACTGAGATTAGAAGATTTTGTTTTTGTTTTTTGGAAATTGGCTCATAATAAAATAAAGTAAAAAGAATTAGTGAACATTTTGTTGGTATTTTTAGTTGTAGGCAGCCAACTCTAAGGGACCTGGCAGTCTTATAAAAGGGAAACTGCTCATCATTATCATTTCTAGAACAAAGAAAGAAATTAAAAACACATTAATTTGTTTCACATCTTGCCAATGATTGGTCATAAATATCCTATTGTCGGTATGAAACAGATAAATTTATCTAAAGCAAAGAATCTTTGTCTATCAGTGGTTACTTACTCATGGGGAAAAGGTGGAAACAGGAAGAGAATCATGAGAAAGACCTGGGCCTTTGTTTTGTTTATAACTAGGAAACTGGATCAGGAAGATCCCCTTGATGGGATATATCTCAAGTTTAGAGATCACATCATCCTTAAATTTATCCCTTTAACTATTTCCCTCTGCAAGCAATAAATTTTAAATAGCAAATAACCCTGAAAGGAGCAGCACATAGAACTACATCATTTTAGTGTAAATTACTATACTGGATGACTTTGTCAATCAAGTAAAGCCTGAGGGAGCATGATTTGAGTGCACTGGACTTATAAGTGAGCCTAATCATGGACTGAAAGAGAGAGGATGCATTTAGAGAAATGGCTGTGAGAAAATCCCAGCCATAGCTTCACTTCTGTGCCATTTTGCTTGAAATCAGCCTTGAGAAGCTTTGAAAGGTGATGGTATCCTTGTGAGTTAAAATAAAAGGAGGTGACGTTCCAACTGGGGATTTTACTCCAAATACAGTTGTGTTAAATAGGATTAGATAACACTAGTGTTCTTCTAGAGAAACACTGTCCAGAAGAAACCCAATGTAAGTCATAAAAGTCATTTAAAATTTTCTAGTAGCGACATTTTTTAAAGTAAAAGGAAACAGGATAATTTATTTTTTTAACTATTTTTTATTGATTTCAGAGAGGAAGGGAGAGGGAGATAGAGATAGAAACATCAATGATGAGAGAGAATCATCTATTGGCTGCCTCCTGCATGCCCTCTACTGGGGATCAAGCCCATGACCTGGGCATGTGCCCTGACTGTCACCAAACCTTGACCTCATAGGTCGACACTCAACCACTGAGCCACACCAGCTGGGCAGGAGACAGGATAATCCTATATAATAAAAGCCCTCCCGCAGTCCCTCCCTGGCTGGCCAACCTCCTGAGACCCTCCTTGGCCAACCGGCCCTGATCAGCCCTGATTGGGACTGGTCGAGATGGGGCTGGACACACCCTGGAGCCCTCCCGTGGTCCCTCCCTGGCCCTGATCTTGCAGTGGTGGGGTCCCTCGGCCTGGCCTCTGCCCTCTCACAATCCAGAACCCCTTGGGGGATGTCAGAGAGCTGGTTTTGGCCCGATCTCGCAGGGCAGGCTGAGGGACCACCCTGGTGAACAAATTCGTGCACCGGGCCTCTAGTTTTAATATAATATTGGTGTTTGTTGTTTTTTTTAACTGAAAATATAAAATAGTATTTTAAAAGTAATCTATATAAAATTATTAAGGAGGTCATTTACCTTCCTTTTTCATAATAAGTCTTTGAAACCTGGTATTTACTTTACAGTTAGAATATACCTCAATTCAGATGCTAAGTATTCATAAGAAATATCTTATCTATATTTATATTTCATAAAATTTAGAGTTGACAAAGTGGATTCACATACCCCAATTGTTCTAAATACACTTTAAAATTTTCCAATATCTGAATCAAATATTAATTTTCAATTTAAATTCATAATAATTACTTATATGGAAATGAAAACAGGATCTCAAAGAGATTTCTGTACTCTCATGACCATTGTAGCATTATTCACAATAGCCAAGAAATGGAAACAACCCAAATGTCCTTCAAGGGATGAATGGATAAAGAATGTGTATATATATACACACAATGGAATACTATTCAGCAATAAGTAAGAAGGAAAGCCTGCTATTTGCAACAGCATGGATGACCTTGAGGGCATTATGCTAAGTGAAATAAGCCAAACAGAGAAAGACAAAAACTGCATGGTATCACTTATATGTGGAATATAAATAAAAAGTCAAACTCATAAAAATGAAGAGTAGAAAATTGGTTACCAGGGGACATGGTGGGGGTTTGGGAAATAGACAGAAATTGTGTCCCTGCTATAGAAGGACATCCTGTCCAGTGTGGGTCACCCCTTGCACCCTGAGTTACTGAGATAGGGTCTGGCCACCCACAGCCCTGAACTGGAATAAGGGTGTTGGAAAATAATTATATTACTTGTTTTTGTAATCTTTCTTAAATGTATGTATAGTGCACATTTATTTCAACGTTTAATATTAGAAGTGTTTTGGGTCTTTATTTAGAAGTTTGGTGATGTTTTTGTGACCAGAAATATGTTACAGGAACTTACTATATTTTTCCATGTATAACATGCCCCCATGTATGATACTTTTCCAACCCCAAATTAAGTAATCAATATTTTAAACATAAAACAGAACACATTTTTATTTAGTAATTACCGCAGGTAATATTTACATACCAGTACTATGATATTATGCAGCATATCACTTTATTCAGCCTCTGTTGCATCACTGCTCTCTTCTTCATCACTATTTGTTCCAGACATATCGATTTCTTCAACTTCTATTGCATCACTGCTGTCTTCTGAGTCACTGTCTATATATGTGAGATCATCCTCATAAACTGGTGGCATTTTCTGAACTAACTTTGTTTGTATTCTCATGGCCAACCCTTCTCTCCTCATGAAATTGAAGTACCATTTTGGCTTTGCTGTAAAATCTACAATGTTCATTTTGCTTGCAAACATTCTTGACTGACATTGAATAAGCTTGGTTGAGACACATAAACCACTCTGGTGCTGCACCATAATCCAAGTCTTAACCCTCTGCTCTAAATTTGCCCATTTTGCTGGTTTTCTTCTTAAGGCCTTCTTCTTTTCTGGCATATTAAGGTGTTCTTCCGGTTTTCTCCACTGTCTGATCATACACTCAGTGGGAGGAGGTCCAAATTGTCTCTGCAGCTCTATTTCCATGTTCTTTTGCATACCTGATTACATTCAATTTGAATTTTGCAGAATAAGACAATCGCTTACTGGTATTTATCTTTTTTATTTTGACATCTTTATGAGCTCAGAACACTCCAGTCTTTGTTGCATCTGTGGACTCTCCACCTCCACCTCCAATCACAGCATCAGCTGACATGCATAACAATAAGGCTCGTGATTGGAGGAAGCCTGTTTGACAAGGTATGGGCAGCTAAGCACCCAAGCACCCTTGCAGCTCCCTCCTCCCCTGACTTCTGTGTACAAGATGCCCCTAGATTTTCAGTCTAACAATTTTAGAAAAAAATAGCATCTTTTACAAGGAAACATACGGTAACTATTTTTTTATAATACAATATTTTTTCAGGAAAAACAATATTAAATAATATAATAATGTTGCATGCAATAAACGTTAACATTTCAAGAAAAACAATTCTAAATATAATAATATTAAATGCAATAAACATTAATATTTCAAGAAAAAAATTTGAAATACAATATTACCAAAACTGTACTAACATAGTATAATATCATAAAAGTTGTTGGTAATATTAAAAATCTGCAAATAAAAGGGTTATTAAATTATATTCTAAATTATTTTTTTCCTCTGGCTCTATTTTTGTTCATCAGTTTATGTTGTTCATTATATTCCACAAATGAGTGAGATCATGTCATATCTTTCTCTGATTGGCTCCATTTCGCTAAGCATAACACTCTGTATTTCCATGCATGCTGATGTGAATGGTAAGAGTTCTTTTTTTACAGCAGTGTAGTATTCCCTTGTGTAGATGTACCACTGTTTTTTAATCCACTCATCTTATGATGGGCACTTAGGCTGTTTCCAAATCTTAGCTATTGTAAATTGTGCTGGTATGAACATAGGAGTGCATATGTCCTTTCTGAATGGTGTTTCTGATTTTTGGGATATATTCCTAGAAGTGGAATTATGGGTCAAATGGGAGCTCCATTTTTAACTTTTTGAGGAAACTCCATACTGTTTTCCACAGTGGTTGCAACAGTCTGCATTCACACCAGCAGAGCAAGAGGGTTCCTTTTTCCAGGCATCCTCAACAGCACCTGTCATTTGTTGATTTGTTGATGATAGCCATTCTGACAGGTGTGAGATGGTAACTCATTGGTGTTTTGATTTGCATCTTTCGGATGATTAGTGACTTTGAGTATGTTTTCACCTGTCTCTTCACCTTCTGTATGTCCCCTTTCAAAAAGTGTATTTAGATCCTTTGCAAATTTTTTGATTGGATTATTTATCTTCCTTTTGTTAATTTCTATGAGTTCCCTGTAAATTTTGGAGATCAAACCCTTATTGGAAAGAACATTGGCAAATATCTTCTCCCATGCAGTGGACTTTCTTGTTGTTTTGTTGATGATTTCTTTTGCTGTGCAGAAGCTTTTTATTTTGATGTAGTCCCATTTGTTTATTTTCTCCTTAGTTTCCATTGCCCTAGGAGCTGTATCAATAAAGATATTGCTATGACATATGTCTGATACTTTGTGGCTTATAGATTCTTCTAAGATTTTTATGGTTTCCTGTCTTATGTTTAAGTCTTTTGTCCATTTTGAGTTTATTTTCATTTATGGTGTAAGTTAGTGGTCTAGCTTCATTTTTTGAATGTATCTGTCCAATTTTCTCACCATTTATTGAAGAGACTATCATGACTTCATTCTATCCTTTTGCCTCCTTTGTCAAATATTAATTGAGCATAATGACTTGGGTCGATTTCTGGGTTCTCTGTTCGGTTCCATTGGTCTATATGTCTGTGCCAGTACCAGGCAGTTTTGAGAACAGTGACTTTGTAATATAGCTTGATATCTGGTATTGTGATCCCTCCAACTTTGCTCTTCTTTCTCAGGATTGTTGTGGCTATTTGGGGTCTTTTTTTATTCCATATGAATTTTTGGAGATTTTGTTCTAAGTCTTTGAAATATGCCATTGGTATCTTAATAGGGATTGCATTGAATCTACAGTATAGATTGCTTTGGGTAGTATGGACATTTTAATGATGTTGATTCTACCAATCCACAAATAGAGTATGTTCTTCCATTTGCTTATGTCTTCCTCTATCTCTGTTCAATGTCCTGTAGTTTTCCGAATACAGGTCTTTTACCTCCATAGTTAAGTTTATTCCTAGGTATCTTAATTTTTTTGGTGCATTGGTAAATGGGATTGGTTTTTTCTCTTTCTGTTAGTTCATTATTGGTGTATATAAAAGCCATTAATTTATGGGTGTTAATTTTGTATCCTGCTACATTGCCAAATTCATTTATTAAATCTAGTATTTTTACGGAGTCTTTAGGGTTTTCTATGTACAATATCATGTCATCTGTGAATAATGACAGTTTTACTTTTTCTTTTTCAATGTGTATGCCTTTTATTTCTTCTTGTCTGATCACTATGGCTGGCAGTTCCAGTACCATGTCGAACAGGAGGGGTGAGAGTGGGCATCCCTGTCTGTTCATGTTCTTAGGGGAAATGGTTTTAGTTTTTGCCCATTGAGTATGATGTTGGCTGTAGGTTTGTTATATATGGCCTTTATCATGTTGCGGTATGCTCCTTCTATTCTCACTTTGCTGAGAATTTTTATCAAAAAATGTGTGTTGTATTTTGTTGAATGCCTTTTCTGTGTTTATTGATATGATCATGTAATTTTTGTCTTTCAATTTGTTTATGTGATGTATCATGTTTATTGACTTGCAAATATTGTACCAGCCTTGCATCCCTGGAATAAATACTGCTTGATCATGGTGTATGATCTTTTTAATATATTGCTGGATGTGACTTGTTAATATTTTTTGAGGATTTTATCATCTATGTTCATCAGGGATATTGGACTGTAGTTCTGTTTCTTTGTAGTGTCTTTATCTGATATTGAAATTAGGATAATGCTGGCCTCATAAAAAGAGTTTGGAAGTGTTCCTTCCTCTTGGATTTTCTGAAATAGTTTGAGAAGTATAGGTGTGAATTCTTCTTTGAATGATTGTTAAAATCCCCCTGTGAATCCATCCGAACCTGAGCTTTTGTTTGGTGGAAGTTTTTTTTTTTATTACTGTTTCTATTTCATCAGTTGTTATTGGCCTATTCATGTTTTTTATTCTTCCTGATTCAGTTTTGTGATATTGTATTTTTCTAGGAATTAATCATTTTTATCCACACTGTCTGGCTTGTTGACATATAGTTGTTCATAATATTTTCTTACAATCCTTTGTATTTCTGTTGTGTCAGTGGTTACCTCTCCACTTTTGTGTCTGATTTTATTTATTTGGCTCCTCACTCTTTGTTTCTTGATGAGTCTGGCTAATGGTTTATCAATTTTGTTTATTCTTGCAAAGAACCAGCTCTTGGTTTTATTGACTTTTTGTATTTTTTTTTTTTTTTAGTCTCTATGTTATTTATTTCTGCTATAATCTTTATTTTGTCCTTCCTTCTACTTACTCTGGGCTTTTCTTCTTGTCCCCTTTCTAGTTCTTTAAGTTGTAGGGTTAGTTTTTGCTGCTTTTTCTTGTTTTGTTTTTTTAGGTATGCCTGTAGTGCTATGAACTTCCCTCCCAGGACTGCTTTTGCTGTGTCCCAGAGATTTTGGGTTGTTGTGTGTTTATTTTCATTTGTTTTCAGGAAGTTTTTGATTCCTTTATTGATTTCATTGGTAACCATTCATTGTTTAATAACATGCTATTTAGCATCCATGTGTTTGAATGTTTTGGGATGTTTTTACTGTAGTTGATTTCTAATTTAATTCCACTGTGATCTGATAAGATGCTTGATATGATTTCAATCTTCTTGAACTTGTAGAGACTTGTTTTGTGTCCTATCATGTGGTCTATCTTTGTGAATGATCCATATGTACCTGAGAAGAATGTATATTCTGCTGCGTTGGGGTGAAATGTTCTATAAATGTCAATAAAATCCATGTGATCCACTGTGTCCTTTAGAGTTTCTGTTTCTTTGCTAAGTTTTTGTCTGGAAGATCTATCCAGTGAAGTCAGAGGGGTGCTAAAGTCCCCTACTATGACTATATTGTTGTTGATCTCTCCGTTAAAGTCCTCTAAAAGATTTTTATATATTTAGGTGCTCCATATTGGGTTCATATATGTTTACCAGGGTTATATCCTCTTGTTAGATCGATCCTTTTAGTATTATGTAGTGACCTTTATTGTCTCTTCTGATGGCCTTAATTTTAAAGTCTATTTTTTCGGATATGAGTATTGCTACTCCAGCTTTTTTTCTTTTCCATTTGTATGGAAAATTTTTTTCGATCCCTTCATTCTCATCCTGTGTGTGTCTTTTGTCTGGAGGTGTGTTTCTTGTAGACAACATATACTTGGGTTATGTTCTTGTATCCATTCTGCTACTCTATGCCTTTTGATTGGAGCATTTAATCCATTTACATTTAGGGTTATTATTGATAGGTACTTATTTATAGCCATTTTAATTCTGTATGGCTAAGTTTCTCTCTGTGTTTCTTCTTCTCATTACAACAATCCCTTTAGCATTTCTTGTAATGCTGGCTTGGTGGTGATGTACTAAGTTAGTCTTTTTTTGGTCTGGGAAGCTCTTTATTTGACCATCTGTTTTTAATGATAGCCTTGCTGGATATAGTAATCTTGGTCTCAGATCTTTGCTTTCCATTACTTTGAGTACTTCGTGCCATTCCCTTCTGGACTTTTCTGGAATTTCTGACGATAAATCAGGTGTCAGCCTTTTGGAACTCCTTTGTAGGTAACAGTTTTCTTTTCTCTTCCTGCCTTTAAGATTCTTTGTCTTTCATTTTTGGCATTTTAATTATGATGTGTCTGGGCATGGACTTGTTTGGGTTCTTCTTGTTTGGGGTTCTCTGTGCCTCCTGAACTTGTGTGACTTTTTTCTTTACCGGGTTAGGGAAGTTTTCTGCCATTGTCTCTTCAAATACTTTATGCCTTTCTCCTTTTTTGCTTCTTCTGGCACCTGCTATTCTAATATTGTTACATTTCATGTTGTCCCACAGATCCCTTAAGCTCTCCTCCTGTTTTTTAATTGTGTTTTTTTTTTCTTTTTGGTTATCTAATTGAGTGATATTTTCAACTCTGTCTTTTAATTCACTGATTTGATCCTCAGCTTCCCATAATCTGCTGTGTATTCCTTCCAATATGTTCTTTATTTGTGTTCTGTCATTCTTTATCTCACACTGTTCTTTTTTCATAGTTACTATATCTTTTTTCATACTGATGAGCATTTTTAACATCATCATTCTGAACTATGTTTCAGATAAATTTCTTATCTCCGCTTCATTTATCTCTTCTTCTGGAGAATTCTCTAGTTCTTTCATTTGAGGGTTGTTTCTTTGTCTCTTCATTTTGGCTTTCTGTTTGGGTTTATGACTATGTGTTATGTAGATCCTCTACACCTCTCAATCTCTAGTGCAGGATAGTGTTAAAGGCTGTTTCTGACTAATTAGATCAGGCATATCTGCAAAGCTTCCAGAGACTGCCTCTGCCTACAGACTGGTAGGATTCCAACTTGATTTGCCCCCAGGCAATCATTCTCAGCTGTGGCCAGAGTTTTTTTTTTTTCCAACAGGTAGGGGCAGTTGCTTCTGCCTGGAGGCTAATTGTTATTTTTAATCTCTTATGTGGCCTCAGGGCAAGGTGTTTCCAATAGCCTGTGTCAACTGTCTCCCCCTCCCCAGGCAAGGCAAATGTGTATGTGGGAAAGATGTCCTCCACTATGTGAGGGAATGACTCAGCACAGAAAACTTGGGGTGTCTGCCTTCTGAACTCTATCCCCTGAGACCCGAGTCCTGGCTTCTGCTTTCACACCTCCAGTCCACTTCACCCTCCCTCTGCCAGAGCACAAGGTGGTGTCTCCACAGGGAATTTTGTGCATTGGCCCTTTAAAAGGGTGCCTGAATTTTCAGCTGTTACTCCCTGGCAGACAGCACCCTGTTGCTTTTCACAGCCAGATGTTATATGAGTACCCTCCTCAAATTTGGTGCTCTCTTCTGGGGGGCCCAGCTTGGAGATTAGATCCCAGAGTTCTCAGTGACAAGCCCCCACACATGAGATATCTCTCCAGGACTTCAGTTGTTGTCTGTGGGGACCCGGCCAGCCCTTTCATGCCTCAGCCCCTCCTACCAGTCTCTATGCGGTCTCCACTTTCAGTCCTCGGGTATCAGGGTTATCTCCTGAGAGTTTTCCATTGGTTATTCAGGAAGTTTTTTGTATTTTAGCTGTAATACCAGTTTGTTTTGGGGAGCATGTCCATGCAGCATCCACTTACTCTGCCGCCATTTTTAATCCTCCTTAACTCTTGTTTATATCAACTACCCTACAGGAAAATTGGTTTCTTATATGTCGTCATTTCACTAAAAATTGAAGTTTCCAAGTATCTATTGACAACCTTAAGTAAGAACTTAACTGTGCACTGAAGTCCCACTGTTACACCATTCTAAGGGTCAGAGCCATGCAACTGCTTGGGAGTGGCAAGTCCATGCTTCATCAAGGTGTTTCTAGCACTGCCAGTAACTGAATACCACTGGACTTGATCCAAGGTGAGTTATGCCAAATTCCATGCTATGTACTGTATAGAGAGGGTTATATGATGTTTAGAGACCAATATGTTGTGTTCTGTACTTGTCTATTATTGTGTAATACAAGATCCTCCAGACAAGAAAAAAATACACTGTCTCAAGTCCTGTTTACTGCTCCTGATGCCCAGGACGTTAAGGTATATGTTAAGAGTATAAGACACAAGAAGGATTTTTTTAAAGCTCCACAAATGCATATCACTAGAACCTGAAATAAGGAAATACTTAGAAAATCAGAAACCACAAGTTCTTGAGAGAATGAGACTGCTCTGCAAAGAGAACAAAAATTATATAAAAGAAACAAGTAAATCACACCACAAATCTGAGAGCTTCTGCTCAGTGATGGAAGCTTCTGATATGTTTCTATGATCATGCTTTTCATTTATCATTTATAAGCACAACTGGGAAATGAGACAATAAAAATAAACAAAAATGGTAACCAATTACTAAAGACTGAACAAGAAGGAAAGTGAATTAGAAAGGGTAACATAGAGAAAGTCTCATGATATTGTCCAGATTTCCTTAATCTCTTTCTTCACACAGACTGAGTCCAAGTGCCTAGCATTTTTCATTTCAGTTTATCAGTTAATCTCTGTTCACACCTTCACTTCAGAGGCACTCATGTATACATAAAATTGTCAGCCCCAAATAATAGATTCAAAATGTGTAATATTTGAAAAATCATTATAAGCACACCATCTTGCCATGGTGGCACTCTAGATAATATAAAGGACATTCATAGTCATTCTTTTATTGGATATTTAACACAAATAATTTGAAACTTTTTATCCTACATTCTTCTGATATGTATATGCTCACATGAATACTTTCTAAATAAATGTATTTTGTATTTCATAGATGCTATCTATCACTGTTAGTAAATTAACTTTCACAGTAGCCTTAAAATGTCAATCCTTTCATGAAAAGCAAAATTAAAAACAACAACCCCCAATTGAAAGCCCTGTTGGAGGCCATAAAAATCCTTGTTAATGGACTTGGTATTAAATAGCAACTATGGGCATATGGCACAGTATACTGCTGAAAGTGTAGCTAGAGCCCCTTTGGGGAAATAAAACAATAGAACCTATGTTTTGCAAACCTGATATTCATGGGGGCAGTCCACTTCGTGGCACTTTTTAAAATTCTAAATCCTCACCTTCATGTGCAGAGAACCTGATTAGCTAAGCTAGCTAACCTCTGACTATGAAAGCAAGTTCACCTACTGGCACCTGTATAAACAGAAACCTGGTTGTGAATTTAATCTAAAAGGGATTCATCCAGCATGCAATATTACCACAGACATGCCCCTTCCTCATTCAGGCAAATAAGTCACTAAGGACTTACAGGAGAGAGCACTCGAAGGCTCGTTTTGCAAGGAGGAGAAACAGGAGCATTATTTTACTACTGTGATAGAGGAAGGGGTGAAGGAAGAGAGCATTTTTCAATAAGTGTAATATTTATACAAAAATATGTGTACTGAAACAAACTGAAAAGGACAGCACATTTATCAGAGAAAAAAGACTTATTCAAACAGAGCTCTCATGTTACCTCTGTTTTTGTTTGAGATATTTGTATTTTAATACCTTTGCATTCCAGCTTCTCCTCTTACTGCATGTGAAGCTAAAGTTTTACTCCATTCTCATGATTTTGCTGTTAGCTAAATGATCAATCATGCTATCGCCAATTTCACATTGAGACTTCATGGCAGGATGAAATCAGAGAACAAAATGGCTGTGGGGGAAGAATCTTTTTTTTTAATACAGCTAGTTTGAGGAACAGACAAAATGGAAAAAAACAACAGAAAACATATGAAGTGTAAATGCATCTATCTAATCTATCTATAAGGCAGATCTATTTCAAAGCTTTCCACACACGAAAGTCATTGTATGATGCATCTGAGTGTTGAGACTAGTAAAATACTATAAACTAGTTACAACTAAATGCCAATATTTTAGTCCATTGACTGTTGGTACTGATTTGTATTTACTGCATGTCTCTAAATTATATGAACACAAAGAATGAAGCTCAATTTTATATTTACAGCCAGAAAAATGTTTTAAGGAAACCCAACAGGCACAAATCCCAAACAAGAGTAATAAAGGGTATCAGAATAAAGGCTCATAATATTTTTGAATAATTGATGTTAGAGCCTATTCTGTAGGTGTGGAGTCCTACTCACAACATAGGAGCTGGGAGGGAGAAGAAACTCTAAGATATAAAAACCCCAACAGTGATTTGGAAGCAAGATATTCAGGAGAAAGCAGGAAAGCCTGGATTTTTATTAAGAATTGAACCTCTTTGATTTAACTTTGGCAAGCAAGTAATGCCTGTTCCTTTTAATATAGATATTCCATTTAAATGCAAGTTTTGAGTGACTGCTCTCTAAAGATTCAACTGGTGGAAATGATCTACTATTACAAGGGCAGATCATGCTTGCTTAAAATAAATCACTTTAACTTTGCTTTTGTAATACATTCATGATACAAACAATTCTCTCTTCATGCAAGGCCTAACATTAATTCTAATCTTATAGTGCTCTCTACTGGTGATAAATTATGTGAAACCTCATTAGGTACCAAAAGGCCTAATTAACTTTTCATCTTAGGCTCAGATTACCATTCAAGCCCAGTATAGCACCTCCCAATTCACTGAACTGGGCAATCAGAATCTAAAGAGCACCAAGAATCACCTTCATGTAAGGAGGGAAAGACGCCTTAGTGCCTCCCCCCACACACTATGTACTATGCATCAAAGGCACCCAAGAAAAAGGGTCTGCAATTTCAGAACAGGGCTATTTAGGCATGCTTGTTGCAAAGCAGATCAAGTGAAAATACTGAATGAGGAATTAATAGTTGGATTGGAATCCTGGCTTTGAGCCACAATAGCCTTGTGACTCTGAGTAAGGCATTTTACCTTTGAAGCTTTAATTTCCTCATCAGTAAAACAGAAATTATAATTCCTGTCCTACCTGTATTACTATGTTGTAACAAATGAGATCATAGGTAAAGTCGTACTTTATAAAAATAATGCTATTACTATTATCACTATTATCACAGTAAAAGAGATATTATTTTCTTTAGATGAGCCTTAAATCATTTTGTTTTTATCAGTGGAATTTTCAAAAACATAATCTTACATGAAACTTTAATATATTGAACTTATTTCATTAGTAGAAGCATATGGTGTAAGTGCAAAGGTATAACTATTTACGTATCAAGTCAGTTAATAACAAGAACAAAAACTGTCTGCATGTACATGAAATTTTGAAATCTGGGGTTATGGTTGTCAATTAAACTGACATTTGACTTAATATCTAATTTATTCTTGGACTTCTTTTAGTAGCTTAGTATCAGCAAAATTATAATTCAAAGAGATAAATACCGTATTTTTCCATGTATAAGACGCCCTTTCCCCCCCCACACTTTTCCAACCCAAAATTAAGAAATCACTATTTTAAACATTTTGCTGGTTTTCCTCTTAAAGCCTTCTTCTTTTGTGGCACATTAAGGAGTTGTTCTTCCTGTTTTCTCCACTGTCTGATCATACACGCAGTGGGAGGAAGTCCAAATTGTCTCTCTGCAGCTCTATTTCCATGATCTTTTGCATAGCTGATTACATTCAGTCTGAATTTTGCAGAGTAAGACAATCGCTTAGTGGTACTTACCTTTTTTTATTTTTTGACATCTTTATGGGTTCAGAATGCTCTGGTCCCTGTTGCATCTGTGTACTCTCCACCTCCACCTCCAATCACGGCATCAGCTGATGTCAGTAACAATAAGGCTCATGAATCGAGGAACCCTGTTTGACAAGGTATGGGCAGTTATACACCCCCATAGCTCCCTCCTCCCCTGACTTCCGTGTATAAGATGCCCCTCAGTTTTTAGTTTAACAATTTTAGAAAAAAATAGCATCTTATATCTGGAAAAATATGGTAACTGTAAATGACATTTTTTAATTGCTTCAAAATCCCAGCATACATTTCAACTAAAATTATTCAAAAGCTTGAACAGTAAGTGGTAATAATAATAATAGCTACTGCTCATACTATTTCTTATGTACTAGGTATTTTTCTAAAGACTTCATGTATATTTATTTAATTCTCATAAGAATCCCATAAGGTAGTTGTTTCTAAAGTCACCATTTTTCACAGGTAAGGAAAGAAATTGAGACAACAGAGATTAAGAAATGTACTCAAGGTGATACAGCAGGTTTGGTGCCACAATCTGTGCTCTTTAATCATTTTGGTACATTGCCTTCTACAGAGGAAATGCTTCTTTGGAAGTTGAATCACCAAAAATATATAACAGAGTCTTCATGGAGAGTAGCCGTGGTTTCCTGCTTCAATAGTGCTTGGTCAGAATCTGGTACTTGCAACGCAGACACCACCAGGCCAGTCTTTTGGCCCCTCACAGCGCCCTCCTCACAGCACCTCCGATGCCCAGATGACCCAAGGCCCCCTGCCTCCACTCCAGTGCTACGCAGTCGCCTCTCCTCAGCCGCCCACCATGAAGACTGGGTCCACCTCACAGGTGCACCAGAACTACCACCAGGATTTGGAGGCCGCCATCAACCGCCAGATCAACCTGGAGCTCTACATCTACCTGTCCATATCTTACTACTTTGACCATGATGATGTGGCTTTGAAGAACTTTGCCAAATATTTTCTTCACCAATCTGATGAGGAAAAGGAACATGCCGAGAAAATGATGAAGCTGCAGAACCAGCAAGGTGGCGGAATCTTCCTTCAGGATATCAAGAAACCAGACCATGATGACTGGGAGAATGGGCTGAATACAATGGAGTGTGCATAACACTTGGGAAAAAGTGTGAGAAGGTCACTACTGGACTTGAACAACCTGGCCACTGACAAAAATGACCCTCATTTGTGTGACTTCATTGAGAATCACTACCTGAATAACCAGGTGAAATTCATCAATGAATTGGGTGACCACATAACCAACTTGTGCATGATGGGGACCCCTGAAACTGGCATGGCAGAGTTTCTCTTTGACAAGCACTCCCTGGGAGACAGTGATGAGAGCTAAGCCGTAGGCTGCTCTGGTCACCAAAGCAGTACTGCATGTTGGAGATACCTTTACCTTTTCTATAACTTGTACCAAATCATCCAGTCATGTCTTTCATTTGTACTATTCCTTCAAATAAAGTAATTTTGTACCACCCCAAAAAAAAGATATAGAAACTGCTAGAATTCCTGAATTGGAACATGCTAAATTTGGAGTGAAACTATGAATTGGATTTTCAACCAGCTTAAATCTTCACTATTTGGCAAAATTATTTTCCTAAAATATCTTGTTCTGGCAGCATCCTTTAAAATATACACTGAGTGGCCAGATTATTATGACCTCTGAATGCATAATAATCTGGCCACTCAGTGTATATCCTACCTAATAAAAAGGGAGTATGCAAATTGACCACACCATTGACACACCCACAAGCCACGCCCACCAGCCAATCAGATCAAGTATGCAAATTAACCCAACCAAGATGGCTACAGCCACAGAGAGCAAGGTTTCCCAGGTAACAGAGCAAGCGAAGCTTTCCGCGAGCTGTTGCAGCCTAAGCCTCCACTCAAGCTACAAAGTTTCAGTTATAGAAGGTAAACAAATTCAAACAGAAATGGCGGCAGAACAGAGCTTGAGAGAGTAAGCCAGGGTTGCCCGCGGCAACAGGGGGAGCAAAGTTTTCCGCACACCCTGTCCGGGCCCAGCCTCTGCTTAAGGCTACAAAGTTTCAATTATAGAAGGTGAATTAACTGCCACAGAAATGGCTGCCAGCCACAGAGGGAGCAGCAGGTTTGGCTCCGCTCCAGGCTACAAAGTTTCAATTGTAGAAGGAAAATAAATTCCAGATACCAGGGCCTCCGCTTGGGTTGCCAGGGGACGTGGCTGGCCTGCAAACCACCACAGGCCCCTCGCTCAGGCCACCCCATGCCCCAAGGAACCCCCACCCTGATCTGGGACACCCTTCAGGGCAAACCAGCTGGCCCCCACTCCTGCACCAGGCCTCTATCCTATCTAATAAAAGAGTAATATGCAGATTGACCATCACTCCAACACACAATATGTCTGCCCCCATGTAGCCAAAGATCCTGCCCCCATGTGGACACAAGATGGCCACTACAAGATGGCCAGCAGGAGAGGGCAGTTGGGAGGCATCTGGCCTGCAAGGGAGGGCAGTTGAGAGGGACCAGGCCTGCAAGGGAGGGCAGTTGAGAGGGACCAGGCCTGCAAGGGAGGGCAGTTGGAGGTGATCAACCCTGCAGGAGAGGGCAGTTAGGGGTGATCAGGCTGGCAGAGGAGGGAAGTTGGGGGTAAACAGGCTGGCTAGGGAGCAATTAAGCATCAACCAGGCTGGCAGCGGAGTGGTTAGGGGGTGATCAGGCTGGCAGGCAGAAGTGGTTAGGGGCAATCAGGAAGGCAGGCAGGCAAGCAGTTGGGATCCAGCAGTCCTGGATTGTGAGAGGGATGCCCGACTGCCTGTTTAGGCCCGATCCCAGTGGGCAGTCGGACATCCCTTGAGGGGTCCCAGATTGGAGAGGGTGTAGGCTGGGCTGAGGGACAACCCCCTTCTGTGCACGAATTTCGTGCGCTGGGCTTCTAGTCCTATATAATAAAAGGCTAATATGCAAATTGTCCCCTCGACCAGGAGTTCGACCAGCAGGCAGGCCAACCAACCACCCATGTCCCCTCCTCCTGGCCAGGCTGGCTGGCTGGACCCCACCCATGCATAAATTCATGCACCGGGCTTCTAATATATATATACTGAGTGGCCAGATTATTATGCGTTCAGAGATCATAATAATCTGGCCACTCAGTGTATATGAGATACCTCAGTGCTTATCTGTAAGGTAGTCCCTGGACATTTCAAAACAGCCAAATTTGTTTTCCATAATGACTCCATTAGAGGTTTTCATTTCATGGCTAAAACTACAACCATAAACTTTGTAACATTACAAGCACATATTGCCTTATGAAGTTCCTTCTGTTTATTAAAATTCAGATGAAAGTATTTAAAATATGTCTCAGCACTAAATGGT
The DNA here is from genome assembly GCA_025583905.1 of Ia io. Classification (NCBI taxonomy): domain Eukaryota; kingdom Metazoa; phylum Chordata; class Mammalia; order Chiroptera; family Vespertilionidae; genus Ia; species Ia io. The sequence goes on along the minus strand of JAJQQW010000001.1, from coordinate 125,740,540 downwards.
GTTTTATTACCAGGGTATGAACTGCACACCCTCTTATTCTTACTCTACAACTGTCCCTTGTACCTGGAGGAGAGTGTGTACCTAAGCCTCACCTGACATTTAATTGAGCCCAGTACTCATGCATTGGAGTAGTGACCTCACATGCATAATTCTATGTTTAGGGACATGTTTCAGCTTGACATTCCAGCCACTTTTTTTTCTTTCAACTGACAAAGTAAATTTCAAAATCTGAGCAGCAATGTGAATGTGTTTCTTGAAAAAAGTACAGAGAACAGGGTGGGTGCCCAGAAAATATATTTTTATTGATTTCAGAGAGGAAGGGTCCAGCCATTTTTGATATTAATTTTAAAACTTTTTTGTAAACAACATATACAAAAAGTTTAAATAAATAAGCACACACAGAGCAGGAGTTATATCTGCATACAAAAAAATGTTCTGCAGACAGTGCAACTAAGTGTGCTAGGAAGCTTGGAGTTGCCTCACTACTTTTCCTGCTAGAACTCTCCATCTTGTGCCTAAAGAGACCCAAAGAAAGCAACACTGGCAGTTTTGGAAGATATAATCACCCCTGCCTTTCTCTGAGTATTTAGAAAATCTATATAAGTCCCACTATAAAATTTCATCAATTACTGGCAACAACTGAATAATCAGGGGAAAATGAAAATGTATGTAGTATTTTAGTACTGATTAGATATTAAAAAGTACTTTGTTGGTTTAGGAATTTTAGGAGATATTATTTATAATTTGACATGCTCATAAAATTACTACATTTGTTATATTTACAGATATGAAAACCAAGAAAAATAGGGAAATGATGGAGAAGTTTATTATCTGAAAATAAAATAATTCATCACAAGTAAGTCCTCTCTCCTTTATCTTTTACCTCCTGTCCCTGGTCTGTACATTTCTGAAGAACATAAACTTAGAAATCCTTTAAATTCTAAATTTTGGGTTACATAAAAACAGTATGTTTCCTATCTGTCCTAACTGATTTATTATAAATATGTGACATATTTAATTAAAATATATAATGTATTTTTGTATATTTGTGACAACCATTGTTTATGAACATTGTAATCAAGTTTATAACCTACAAAAGGGGGAAGTGATATGAAGTGATATTCCTAATTACCAAATCAGAGCAAGAACTAGGAATAATAGACTGGTAATTAGTTGTTTAAGAAATGAAATTATATGTGTGTAGGTTATATATTACAAAACACACAAAACTATTTCTTATTTAATACTTTCGTTTATTTTGGCATTTCAAAGTATTCAAACTCAAAATGATCCTGTTTTGTAAAAGTATGAACTCTCAGATATTGATAGTCATCAAACAGAAAATATCAGGTAAATGGCATGCTGGGGCTTCTTCAACCTGTTCAAGTGAGGAGGTCTAACTAGGGCACTGATTCAACTATAGAATGTTTGTAAGAGCAGCAGACAGACCAATGTCCTAAATTTTAAGGAAATATTACATGCAGGGTTTGGTTCAGGAAAGAGTCGGTATCTAGGTATAGGAACCCAGCCAAGTGGGCAGGTTGAAACCAAAATATGAACTCAGGTATAGAGACTAGACTAACATGGTGGAAGTGGGAAGGCTGTGATTTAGTGAGCATATGAGGAAACAAGAAACAGCACCAAGCACACTAGAGTTCAGTGTCAATGGAAATGTGGTTAATTCCAGAGTCCAGCAAACACAGGATGTTTTGGTTCTGCTCACATTGAAGGGGATCAGAGGTTGGGCTGAATTTAGCCTTTAAAACCCATAGATAGCTGAAAATAATATTTCTCTCCAAAGGCGACATCATGAGGAAATCCTGAGATGCACACATTCACAGACACAGACATCACACATGTGTGCATATGTGCACACACATACATTGGTACACATATGATTTAGAAAACCTTCCAAATCATTTTATGTTTTCACTAGTGGCCCGATGCATGATATTCGTGCAAGAGTAGGCCTTCCAACCCCAGGCTGCCAGCACCAGCTTCCTTCTGGCACCCAGGACCCAGTCTTCCCTCGCAGCCCCGGCTTCGTCCAGAAGGTCGTCCGAAAGGATGTCCAGAAGGACGTCTGGTCTAATTAGCATATTATGCTTTTAAAATTATAGACTAGTGGCCCGGTGAACGAAATTCATGCACGGGGGTGGGGGGTGTCCCTCAGCCCGGCCTGCACCCTCTCCAATCTGGGACCCCTTGAAGGATGTCCTACTGCTGGTTTACAGGGATTGGGCCTAAACCGGCAGTCGGACATCCCTCTCGTAATCTGGAACTGCTGGCTCCTAACCGCTCACCTGCCTGCCTGCCTGCCTGATTGCCCCTAACCACTCTGCCTGCTGGCCTGCTCGCCCCCAACTGCCCCCTGCCAGCCTGCTCACCCCCAACTGCTCCCCCTGCTGGCCTGCTTGCCCCCACCTTCCCTCCCCACTGGCCTGCTCACCCCCAACTGCCCCCTTGCTGGCCTGCTCACTCCACACTGCTCCCCCCCGCTGTCCTGATCACCTCCAACTGACCTCCACTGACATCCTGCTCGCCCCTAACTGGCCCCCCTGCTGGTCTGCTTACCCCCAAAGGCCCCACCACCCACCAGCCTGATCACTCACAACTGCTGTCCCATCCTGGCCTGATCACCCACAACTGCCCTCCTCACTTGGCCTCTAACCACCTCTACCTCGGCCCTGCCACCATGGCTTTGTCCAGAAGAATGTCCGGAAGGTCTTCTGGAAGGTCTCCCAGTCTAATTAGCATATTACCCTTTTATTGGTATAGATAGAGGCCTGGTGCACGGGTGGGGGCTGGCTGGTTTGCCCTGAAGGGTGTCCCAGGTCAGGGTGGGGGTACACTTGGGGTGTGGGGTGGCCTGGGCGAGGGGCCTGTGGTGGTTTGCAGTCCGGCCAAGCCCCCATGAGGTGAGGGTACCCACGGGGGGGGCGTGGCCAGCCTGGGTGAGGGGCTGAGGGCTGTTTTCAAGCTGGACACACACCCTTCAGGGTGGGGGTCCCTGCTGGGGTGCCTGGCCAGCCTGGGTGAGGGGCTGATGGCTGTTTGCAGGCTGGCCACAGCCCCTACAGGGTGGGGGGTCCCACCGGGGTGCCTGGCCAGCCTGGGTGAGGGGCTGATGGCTGTTTACACACTGGCCAAGCCCCCCAGCGGGGACTCTTACTCCATGGGGGTGTGACCAGCCTGGGTAAGGGGCTGAGGGCTGTTTTCAGGCTGGCCACAGCCCCTTCATGGTGGGGGATCCCACTGGGGTGCCTGGCCAACCTGAGTGAGGGGTTGATGGCTGTTTGCAGGCTGGCAACAGCCCCTTCAGGATGCGTGGTCCCACCGGGGTGCCTGGCCAGCCTGGGTGACGGGCTGAGGGTTGTTTTCAGGCTGGTCAAGCTCCCCAGTGGGGACCCTCACCCCATGGGGGTGTGGCCAGCCTGGGTGAGGGGCTGAGGGTTGTTTTCAGGCTAGCCACACCCCCTTCAGGGTGGGGGTCCCCACTGTGGTGCCTGGCCAGCCTGGGTGAGGGGCTAATGGCTGTTTATAGGCTGGCCAAGGCCCCCAGCAACCCAAGCTCCAAGCCCCTCTTTTTTTTCATTTTTTCTTTTTTTCAGCACCTCCTTGAGCAGAGGCCAGAGCCAGCTGGAAGCAGGTATCTGGGATTTATTTATCTTCTATAATTGCAACTTTGTAGCCTTGAGCAGAGGCCAGGGAAGGCCAGGGCAGACAGGAAGCTTGGCTTCCTCCATCGCTGGGGGCAACCCAAGCCTCCTGCTTGCTCCAGCTCCATGGTTGCCACCATATTTGTTGGCTTAATTTGCATACTTTCTCCTGATTGGCTGGTGGGAGTAGCAGAGTGAGGTTAATTTGCATGTTTCTCTTTTATTAGTGTAGATTATCACTACTCAAATGGATTCCATGAATCACAGACACTCAGAACACCTTTTCTCAGATAGATGCACATCCACTTTTGTCCCCATGTAGCACAACCACTCTGTTGGCATCACTGCAGTTGCTCCCTTGCCATTGTAATGACCTTCAAGGACCTGGAGAGTATTATGATAAGCGAAATAAGCCAGTCATAGAAAGACAAGTATCACATGATCATGTTCATATATGGAATCTAATGAACAAAATAAACAAAAGAACAAAATAGAATCAGGGACATAGAAGCATGGAACAGAGTGACAAATCTCAGAAAGAAGCAGAGGTGGGTGGGTAGGAAGAGATTAACCAAAGATCTTATATGTATACTAGAGGCCCGGTGCATGAAATTCTTGCATGGGGGTGTGTGTCCCTCAGCCCAACCTGCACCCTCTCCAATCTGGGACCCCTTAATGAATGTCCAACTGTTCACTGGGATTGGGCCTAAATGGGCAGTCGGACATCCCTCTCACAATCCAGGACTGCTGGCTCCCAACTGCTCGCCTGCCTGCCTTCCTGATTGCCCCTAACTGCTTCTGCCTGCCAGCCTGATCACCCCCTAATGACTCCATTGCCAGCCTGATTGATGCCTAACTGCTCGCCTGCCAGCCTGTTTGCCCTTAACTGCCCTCCCCTGCAGGCCTGGTCACCCCTAACTGCCCTCCCCTGCAGGCTTGGTCACCCTTAACTGCCCTCCCCTGCAAGCCTGGTCCCCCACAACTGCTCTTCCCTGCAGGCCTGGGTCCCCCCCAACTGCCATTCCCTGCAGGCCCAGTAGCCCCCAACTTCCCTCCTCTTCCAGCCTGGTCACCCCTAACTGCCCTACCCTGCAGGCTTGATTGCCCCCAAATGCATTCCCTTGAAGGCCTGGTCCCTCCGAACTGCCCTTCCCTGCTGGCCTGATCACCCACAACTGCCCTCCCTTACAGGCCTGGTCCCTCCCAACTGCCGTCCCCTGCTGGCCATCTTCTGATGGCTATCTTGTGTCCACATGGGGGCAGCCATCTTGTGTGTTGGAGTGATGGTCAATTTGCATATTAATCTTTTATTAGATAAGATAGAGGCCTGGTGCATGGGTGGGGCCCAGCTGGTTTGCCCTGAAGGGTGTCCCAGATCAGGATGGGGGTTCCCTTGGGGCGTGGGGTGGCCTGGGCGAGGGGCCTGTGGTGGTTTGCAGGCTGGCCACACACCCTGGTGACCCAAGCGGAGGCCCTGGTATCTGGGATTTATCTTCTATAATTGAAACTTTGTAGCCTTGAGTGGAGCCAAGCCTCCTGCTTGCTCCATGGTCTCAGCCATTTTTGTTGGGATTTATTTATCTTCTAAAATTGAAACTTTGTAGCCTTGAGAGGAGGCCAAGGCAGGCCAGGGCTGCAGAAGTTTGGCTTCCTCCACCACCGGGGGCAACTCAAGCCTCCTGCTCTCTCCAGCTCTGTGGCTACCACCATTTTTTGGGATTTATTTATTTTCTATAATTGAAACTTTGTAGCCTTGAGTGGAGGCCTGGGCCGGCCAGGGTGTGCAGAAAGCATGGCTTCCTCCATTGCCAGGGAAACCCAAGCCCCCTGCTCTTTCCGTGGCTGCAGCCATCTTGGTTGGGTTAATATGCATACTTGCTCCTGATTGGCTGGTGGGCGTGGCTTGTGGTGTACTGGAGTGATGGTTAATTTGCATATTACTTTTTTATTATATAGGATATGCATTACCTATGGACACAGACAATTGGGTGCTGAGGCCTGGGGTGAGGGCAGCAATGTGGGGGGATGATGGTGACATCTGTAATACTCTCAACAATAAAGATTCTTTTTTTAAGTATGGTGACCTGACTACTGCTGAAATCTCTCCAAGGGGTAGCCGGCCCTACAGCAGAGACCGCACCATCTTGAAAGGGAGAGTGACTGTAACTGGGAGCCCAGCCTCACCTCCACCCAGGGAGACCTCGGACACCACCCGGGACCCTACAGCCACACCGGACAGATACCAGCTGCCTCGTCTACGAAGACATGAACTGCGAGACTCCAGCCTTCTGGGCCATAGGCTCCTAAAAAGTTTGTCCAGGAGGAGATAAAATGGCGGCTGAATAGGCGGACAGTCCTGTACCTTCTCTCGGAGCAGAAAGAAGAAACAGCTGAATCAAATAACATCCACCTGGAAATGGCAAATTAAACACAGCTGGTGAGAAAATCCGTGGACCTAAAGGCCAGAGGTTGCCTGGAGAGAGTGTTCTACATTCTATTTTTATTTTTATTTTTTATCATTATTTTACTCTATCTCATTGTTTCCTTTATGCCAACCCTTTCTTCCTCACTTCTCATTTTCCATCCTGTTTCTCTCCTGTTCCTGCTTTAGTTTTTCTCTCTCCTTTCTTTTTATTCTTTGTGAAAAATTGATCTGCTTTATCACTTTTATTGACACATTATTATAATAGACTCTGTTGGCTTACTCATAAATCTAATTATCTCTCCCATACTTCAAATTCATGCACCCTTCTCTTTTCTCTTTTTTCCCTAGCCAATATTTTTTCTTGTTGTTGCTTGTTTGATTGTTTGTTTGTGTTTCTTTTTGTTTTTTTTATTTTATGCTTTTGTTTTTCCTCTCTGTGCTTGCTCACTTCTACTAATAGCATAATTAATTTCACTCACCAAACACAGGGCTATCTGCTCTCTACTCTAGTCTCCCTTTCCAAAAAAAGAGATGAATAGATAGATAGATGATAGATAGATAGATAGATAGATAAAATAAAGGGGAAAATTTTTATTTTTATTTATATATATATAAATTTTCTTATATATATTTAGTATATATATTTAATTATTATTTTTAATTATTATTTTTTATTTTATTTCTTTATTGAGTATTTTGTTTTTTACAATTCTTCCTATACACTCATTCTCTTTCTACCTCCTCTATACTGAATCCTGGCCATTCCTCCATTCATTCAATTCCTTTACCTTACCTTCTAGAAATAATCTCTGCCTCTTCAGACTCAGCTCCCCTCCTTTTAATTTGGGGGTTTGTTTGCATTTTTTGGATTAGTTGTTGGTTTTGTGTCATTTCCTCCCCATATATGTATATTTCTTTCTTCTTCCCTTTTGTTCTTTTTCTTTTCTCTGTTACCTTTTTTTTTCTTTTCTCAATATCAGTTTTGCAGTCTTTTCTCTCCCCTTATTCTATGGTGGTCACCTTTATTTGGGGTTATCAGTATCATGAACACATTCGTGTTTTGTTCCCTCTGTGTCATATCTTGTCAAGTTGTATTTTGTGCCTTTTGGTCAACATGGTAGAGAGTGAGCCACATAACCAGACACCCTGAGAGGAGCAAAAATGGGGAGACAAAGAAACATGCCCCATATGAAAGAAAAGGAAGAATCACTGGAAAAGGAAGTAAACAAAATGGAGGCTAGAAATTTGCAGAGAAAGAATTCAGAGCAATGGTCATAATGATGCTGAAAAGGATGGAAGACAAATTCAACAACGTGTGTAAGAAACAAGAGGAAATGAAGAAGAACCAAAGAAGAAATGAATAATAACATAGCTGGTATAAAGAAAACAATAGAAAGTATCAACAGTAGACTAGAAGAAGCTGACCACCACATGAACAAGCTAGAACACAAGGTAGGAAAATCACCCAAGCAGAGCATAAACTGGAAAAAAAAATACTTAAAAATCAGGTGAAGAGCCTATGGGAGCTTGAGGACAACATGAAACAAAACAACATCCACATAATAGGGTTGCCAGAAGGAGAGGAAACTAAACATGGAATAAAAAACCTGTTTGAGGAATAATGACAGAAACTATGCTGATATTGGGAAGAAAAATCTCACAAAAACCCAAGAAGCTCACAGAGACCCAAGAAGCTCACAGAGACGCAAAAAAGAAGAAGTCAAAAGAGCCAACACCAAGACATATCATAATTAAATTGGCAAACATCAACAACAAAGTAAGAATCTTAAAGACTGCCAGGGAGAGACAGAAGGTTACCTACAAGGAAACTCGCATTAGACTATCAACTGATTCCTCAACAGAAACACATCAAGCCAGAAGGGAATGCAATTAAATATACAAAGTGATGCAATGCAAAGCACTGAATCCAAGAATACTATACCCAGCAAAGCTATCATTCAGAATTAAAGGTGTAACAAGGAGTTTCACAGACAAAAAGGGGCTAAGGGAGTTTATTACCACCAAACCAGCAAAGCAATAAATGCTAAAGGGACTTCTGTAAAAAGAAGAAATAGGAAGGGAAGAAGAAACACAGGCATAAAGAATAAAATGGCAACAAACAAGTACCTATCAATAATAACATTGAATGCAAATGGATTAAATGCAAAGACATGGGGTAGCTGAATAGATAAGAACACATGACCCATATTTCTGCTGTCTACAAGAGACCCACCTCAAAACAAAGGACTCACATATACAGATAGTGGAAGGATGGAAAAATTTTTCAGGCAAATGGAAATGGGTAAAAAATCTGGGGTAGCAATACTTATATCTGACAAATTAGACCTCAAAGTGAAGGCCAAAACAAGAGATAAGGAAGGCCACTTCATAATACTAAAGAAATCAATTCAACAAGAAGATATAACTCTGGTAAACATATATGTACCCAATATAAGAGCACCCAAATACATAAAAAAAATTTCTGGCAGATATCAAGGGAGAGACTGACAGTAAAACAGAAGTAGTAAGGAACTTTAATACCCCATTGACACCGCTAGATAAATCCTCTAAACAAAAATTCAGCAAAGAAATAGCAATCCTAAATGACTCACTAGATCAGATGGACTTAATTGACATCTTCAGAATATTTCAACCCAAAGCGAAAAAATACACATTATTCTCCAGTGCAGATGGGATCTTTAAACATAGACCACATATTGGGACACTGGCAAAGTCTCTCCAAATTAAAAAAAAAAATAGAAATCATATCAAGCATCTTCTCAGACCACAATGGCATAAAATTAGAAATCAACTACAATAAAAACAATGAAAAAAATCAAACACTCGGAGGGTATATAGCATGCTATTAAACAATGACTGGGTTACCAGAGAGATCAAAGAAGAAATAAAAGCAACCTGGAAACAAACGACAATGAAAACACAACAATCCAATATCTATGGGACACACAGGAATCAGTCTTGAGAGGGAAGTTCATAGCTCTACAAGCCCACTGCAAAAAAAAAAAGAAACAATTGTAATAAATTACCTAACCCTACAACTCAAAGAGTTAGAAAGAGAGCAACAAGAAAAGCCCAGTGTAAGCAGAAAGAAGGAAATAATAAAGATCAGACCGGAGATAAATGACAATGAGTCCAAAAAAACAATACAAAAGATCAACAAAACCAAGAGCTGGTTCTTTGAAAGGATAAACAAGATTGATGAACCTCTAGCCAGGCTCACCAAGAAGCAAAGAGAGAGGACCCAAATAAACAAAATCAGAAATGAAAGAGGAGAAATAACAACAGACCCCACCAAAATACAAAGGATTGTGAAAAAACACTATGAACAACTCTATTCCAACAAACTGGACAACCTGGAGGAAATAAACATATTCCTAGAAAAATACAACCTTCCAAAAGTCAATCAGGAATAATCTAAATATGTAAATAGGCCAATAACTATGGAAGAAATTGAAGCAGTCATCAAAAAGCTTCCAGCAAACAAAAGCCCGGGGCCAGACGGCTTCGCAGGGGAGTTTTACCAAACATTCAAGAAAGAACTAAAACCTATCGTCCTCAGACTATTCCAAAAAATTCAAGAGGAAGGAACACTTTCAAGCTCATTCTATGAAGCCAGCATCACCTTAATACCAAAACCAGATAAAGACAACACAATGAAAGAGAATTACAGGCCAATATACTTCATGAACATACATGCCAAAATCCTCAACAAAATTCCAGCAAATCAGATCCAGAAGTAGATCTGAAAGATCATACACCATGACGAAGTAGGATTTATCCCAGGAATGCAAGGATGGTACAATATCCGCAAATCAATAAATGTGATACATCACGTAAATGAATAGAGAGATAAAAATCACATAGTCATATCAATTGATGTAGAAAAAGCATTTGACAAAAACCAACACCCTTTCTTGATAAAGGTGGGAATGGAAGGATCATACCTCAACATAATAAAAGCCATATATGATAAACCCACAGCTAACATCATACTAAATGGGAAAAAATTAAAACCATGTCTCCTAAGAACAGGAACAAGACAGGGATACCCACTCTCACCACTCCTGTTCAATATAGTATTGGAAGTATTAGCCATTGCAATTAGACAAGAAGAAGAAATAAAAGGCATCCAAATTGGAAAAGAAGAGGTAAAGCTGTCCTTATTTGCAGATGACATGATATTGTACATAAAAAACCTGAAAGACTCCATGAAAAAACTAATAGACTTAATAAATGAATTCAGCAATGTATCAGGATACAAAATTAATGCCAAGAAATCTATGGCCTTTCTATACACCAATAGTGAACTTACAGAAAGAGAGACTAAAAAGGCAATCCCATTTACCATCGCACCAAAAAAAATTTAAGATACCTAGGAATAAACTTAACTAAGGAGGTAAAAGACCTATACGTGGAAAACTACAGGACACTGAAAAAAGAGATAGAGGAAGACATAAAGAAATGGAAGAACATATCATGTTCATGGATTGGTAGAATCAACATCATTAAAAGGTCCATACTACCCAAAACAATCTATAGATTCAATGCATTCCCCATTAAAATACCAATGGCATATTTCACAGACCTAGAAAGAACTCTCCAAAAATTCATCTGGAATCAAAAAAGACCCCGAATAGCCACAGCAATCCTGAGAAAGAAGAACAAAGTAGGTGGGATCTCAATACCAGATTTCAAGTTGTAATACAAAGACACGGTTCTCAAAACAGCCTGGTACTGGCACAAGAACAGACATATAGACCAATGGAATAGAATAGAGAATCCAGATATCGACCCAAACCACTATGCTCAATTAATATTTGACAAAGGAGGTATGAATATACAATGGAGTCAAGACAGTCTCTTCCATAAATGGTGTTGGGGAAATTGGACAGATACATTCAAAAAATGAAAATAGACCACCAACTTACACCATACACAAAAATTAACTCAAAATGGGTACAGGACTTAAAGATAAGGCAGGAAACCTTAAAAAATACTAGAGGAATCCACAGGCAGAGAAATCTCAGATATATGTCAAAGTAATTTCTTCACCGATACTGCTCCTAGGGCAATGGAAGCTAAAGAGAAAACAAACAAATGGGACTACATCAAAATAAAAAGCTTTTGCACAGCAAAAGAAACCATCAACAAAACAATAAGAAAACCCACGGTATGGGAGAACATATTTGCAAATGTTATCACTGATAAAGGTTTAGTCTCCAACATCAACAGGGAACTTAGACAACTTAATATAAGGGAGGTAAATAGTCCAGTAAAAAAACGGGCAACGGACCTAAATAGAATCTTTTCGAAAGAAGACAGAAGGAAGGCCAAGAGACATATGAAAACATGCTCAAAGTCACTAATTATCCGAGAGATGCAAATCAAAACGACAATGCAGTACCATCGCACACTTGTCAGAATGGCAACCATCAACAAATCAACAAACGACAAGTGCTGGCGAGGATGTGGAGAAAAAGGAACCCTCGTGCACTGCTGGTGGGAATGCAGAAGGGTGCAGCCACTGTAGAGAACAGTATGGAGTTTCCTCAAAAAACTAAAAATGGAACTCCCATTTGACCCAGTGATCCCACTTCTAGGAATATATCCCAAGAAACTAGAAACACAAATCAGAAAGGATATATGCACCCCTATGTTCATAGCAGCACAATTCACCATAGCTAAGATTTGGAAACAGCCTAAATGCCCATCAGCAGATGGGTGGATTAGAAAACTATGCTACATCTACACAATGGAATACTACGCTGCTATAAAAAGAAGGAATTCTTACCATTTGCAGCCGCATGGATGTACCTGGAGAGCATTATATTAAGTGAAATAAGCCAGGCAATGAAAGAAAATTACCACATGATCTCACTCATTTATGGAAAATAAAGAACATTATAACGTGATGAATGAAAAGATAGATACAAAGGCAGTAAAGCACGGAACAGACTGTCAAATTACAGTGGGAAGGCTGGGGAGTGTTGGGGAGGGAGGGAAATAGATCAACCAAAGGACTTGTATACATGCATATAAGAAGATCAGTGGACACAATACACTGGGGGGGTGGAATCAGGGCATGCGACAGGGGGTGGGGAGGCTGGGGGAAGGTCAATGGGGGAAAAAGGAGATATATGTACTAATATATGTAATACTTTAAACAAAAAAATTTTAAAAATGGTAATAAATTATCTAACCTTGCAAATTAAAGAATTAGAAAGAGAACAACAAGAAAAGCCCAGAGTACCCAGAAGGAAGGAGATAATAAAGATCAGAGCAGAAATAAACAACATAAAGACCAAAAAAAAAAAAATACAGAAGTTCAACAAAACCAAGAGTTGGTTCTTTGTAAGGATAAACAAAATTTATGAACCTCTAGCCAGGCTCACCAAGAAGCAAAGAGAAATGACAGAGATGCAAATCAAAACAACAATGCAGTACCATATCACACCTGTCAGAATGGCTATCATCAACAAATAAACAAATGACAAGTGCTGGCGAGGATGCGGAGAAAAAGGAACCCTCATGCACTGCTGGTGGGAATGCAGACTGGTGCAGCCACTGTGGAGAACAGTATGGAGTTTCTTCAAAAAACTAAAAATGGAACTCCCCTTTGACCCAGTGATCCCACTTCTAGGAATATATCCCAAGAAACTAGAAACACCAATCAGAAAAGATATATGCACCCCTATGTTCATAGCAGCACAATTCACCATACCTAAGATTTGAAAACAGCCTAAGTGCCCATCAGCAGATGAGTGGATTAAAAAACTGTGGTACATCTACACAATGGAATACTACGCTGCATTTAAAAAGAAGGAGCTCTTACCATTTTCAATGGCATGGATGGAACCGGAGAGCATTATGCTAAGTGAAATAAACCTGTCAGAGAAAGAAAAATATCACAGGATCTCACTCATTTATGGGATATAATGAACAACATAAAGTGATGAACAAAAACAGATCCAGGGACAGAGAAACATCAATCAGACCATCAAACCTCAGAGGGAAGATAGGGGAGGGTGGGGGTAAGGGGGAGAGATCAACCAAAGGACTTGTATGCAAGCATATAAGCCTAACCAATGGACACAGACAACAGGGGGGTAAGGGCATGAGTTGGGGGTAATGGGGGGATAAATACATATGTGTAATACCTTAATCAATAAAGAAATTTTTAAAAAAGGAAATTATGAAAGATACACCATAAAATAAAATAAATTAAAAATTTTAAAAAAATATGGTGACCCAGCCCTGGCTTGTGTAGTTCAGTTGGTTATAGTGTAGTCCTGTACACCAAAAGGTGGTGGGCTTGATTCTCAGTCAGGTCACATATCCAGATTGCAGGTTTAATCCCAGGTCATGGCGCATGCAGAAGGCAACCAATCTCAATCTCTCTCTCTCTCTCTCTCTCTCTCTCTCTCTCTCTCTCTCTCTCTCTCTCTCTCGTGCGCGCGCGCGCTCCTCTCTTCTCTCTCTATAAATCAATAAAAATGAAATAAAATTTTAAAAAGAGAATGCTGACCAAACTCTAATGAGCCAATATGGGGAGAGAGCAAGTACATAGTTCCTTTGCTGTCCTTGGTCCTTGGACTGGTAGGTTGCTCTTGTTTGGTAAAGCTTGAACTTCTGCCAGTAGCTTTGACACATCCCTGGTTGACAATTTTAAAGCAGGTATTTAACAGGATTTTCAATTCACTTTATTCCTCAACCATACATCCACTTGACCTATGCTTAAGCTGAAAAAGCCCACACTGTAAAATACATGCTCTCCTTGAAATCCAATCTTATGTTCAGAATTTACATGGGCAATGAGGAGACTAAATTGATTCAGGAAGATATGGTGACTTACAATTTCAGCCATGCCAGTCATTTGGCATCAAAATATGCACCAGCTGTGAGTGTTTGGATCTTGATAAGTCAGAGGATGCTGGAAAGCTAACAAGATACTGCCGTGAAACTGTTTTCAACTCCTTAATATCAGCTCTGCCTTCTTATTTTCATATTTTGTCCCCATGTAAGTGTAAAATATATAAATAAATGAATACAAAACCCCATTGGGTCTGTACACAGTTAGCACTGTGCTTTTGCAAGGCCTTTGAGATGACCTCACTAACTTCACCATTGGACTTGGCCATCCCATGTCATCTATGAGCCTGTTTTCTCTTAAATGGTTCTTTTATTAATAACAACTAATCAATATAATACAGGTTGTCCCTAAAAAATGTATTCACACTTTTTGAATAATTATACAGGCAGTTTTTATTAAAATACATTTCATTTTCAAAATTTAGCTATCAGTTGTTAAAGTGTGTATTTTTTTTAGGGACATCTTGTATATATACCATAAAAAGAGGAGAGGGAAGTGAACAAATTTATAAGCAGAATTTTCTCTAGGACTTGATCTTTCCCTCTAGAATTCGGTGAATTCCCCATGGATTTCAACAGGAAATTGGCATGCTAAGAAATTATGGGTGATAATGCCTTAAATGGGAGTTATGAGCTACAGTTTCAAGTCCAAGACCACTTTGCCCCTATTCATTAATGTTTATGAGGAAATAAAATACTTCTTTTATTTTGCTTTTGTTGCATTTTTGTGAAAAGAAAATTTATTTAAATTTGTTGAGATACTTTTTCTTCTTTATTCTTTACTAGAGGCCCAGTGCATGAATTCATGCACTGGAGGGAGGGGGTGTCTCTCAGCCCGGCCTGCCCTCTCTCACAGTCCAGGAGCCCTCAGGGGCAGTAGGCAACCTGGCGATCAGGGGAAGGCGACGCCCCATCATACCTCTCTTGCTGCCACTGCTGGCAGCACAAGCCTCGGTCGACCCTGGTTACCTGAGCCTCGGGCAGCCCTGGGCGGCTGGGGGGCTGGGTAACTCCGGAGGCAAGCATGTGGAGTGGCTGCGCCCACCTGGCAGCAGGCCCGGCTTTGCCATGCACCTGCCGCCCGGGTGTCAGTGAGGGGACAGGGCGCTGCCCTTTTGTGTCTGTGGGCGCCGCCATCTTTGCGACGGCATGAGGGTCAATTAGCTTATTCCCTCTTTATTAGATAGAATTCATGTGCATATTGAATTTCATAAACTCACGTTGCCAAATTCTAACCTGCAGATGACAGTAAATCTTCATGCTTTCCATCTGTTCAACTGAGTCAACAAGATGCTCAGGCCTTGGCCTGTGTTTCTATTATCAAAAGCCAGTGAGGAGTGGACATACCAATTACCTATGTACATCCTTTACTTTACACACAACACAGGAAGAGAAAGAGGGTAAAGCTTCAGGCAAAACCACATAATAACAATCAGTACAAAATTTCTTCTCCCTATCTCAAATGGGCTTTGTTATAGATCATAACTGAACCTTTTATCTAAACAAGAAACTACTTGTTTTTAATTTTCCACTGTCCTTAATGGGATTTTACAAGAATTCCATGTAAGAAATGTAAGTTGGTAGAAAAAAAGGTATTTTCTCAAGCAAAGTTTTCACAGGACTTGAGCTTCTCATTAAAGCAGACTAATTGCTTTATAGGCAGCATGACACTGGTAATGCTAACAGGAAATATATTTTAAAAACCAAACTCACAATGTCTTGAGCTCAGGAAATTTGCATTAGGTTAAAAAAATCATTTCCAGGATTGTCTGTCAGCCAAAGCACAGTTTTTAAATCACAAAACCATGCCACAGATGCAAAGGTCACCCAGCATAAATTTATGAGCATAACTAGGGGAAATAGTCCTTCATGTGTCAAGAACAGGAAGTGATTTTGTGTTTCTCTACAAAAATTTACAGTCAGCAGCTGAAGGCAGGAAGAGCAATAACTTATAACAATTAAATCCAAAGTAACTTGCTGTTTCATTTCACTGTCATAGAGCTTGAAAAGTCATGGCACAATATCAGACACCAAATAATGTGTAGGGTAAACCATATATATATATATATATATACATATATATATATATATATATATATATGTATATATATATATATATATATAATTTTTATTTCTTGTACAGGTCCGTTTAATGTCACTTACGAGACAAGAAGGAAGGACTGGGAAAAGATCATTGCTCCCCATCTACTATCTACTGGCAAAAGTGAGTAGGCCTATAAACAAGCCCACGCTTTTCAGAAGGTGTTAAGTAATGGACTAATTTCATACAAACTCCATTTTTGCTATCTCTCCTGATGATTTCACTGCTATTCACAATAATATAACCTGCAGTTTGTTGATCTCCTGCTATGTTCTGGGCACTGTTTGAAGTACGTTTCATATGATATCTCAAATCAACCTAACAAAAGTTTTGTGAGATACATAAATACACCTGAATTTTACATATTAGACACACACACACACACACACACACACACACACACACACACAGAGCAGGTAGTCCTAGCCACTACTTGAACTCAGATCTGTTTGAGCTCAAATCTTATTCCCAAGATTCATGATCATTTTTTAAAATATGCTTTTTATTGATTTTTAGAGGGAGAGGGATAGAGAGATAGAAACATTTATGAGAGAACATCATTGATCAGTTGCCTCCCGCATGCACCCCCTACTGGGGATCCAGCCTGCAACCTGGGCATATGCCCTGACCAGGAATCAAACTAGCAACCTTTTGGCTCCTGGGTCGATGCTCAACCCACTGAGCCACACTAGCTGGGCTCATGACATATTTTTAAATATATCTTTATTTATTTCAGAGAGGAAGGGAGAGAAACAGCAATGATAAGAGAGAATCATTGATCAGCTACCTCCTGCACGCCCCCGACTGGGTATCAAGCCCACAAGCCAGGCATGTTCCATTGACCAGAACCCTTCAGTCTGCAGGCCAACACTCTATCCACTGACCCAAACCAGCTAGGGCAGCTTATGATATTTTTAAACACAGTAGCAGTGAGTTATTTTTCTGTGTCCTAACTGATAACTTAGAATCACTGTGTTTATAACTCACAATTGAAATTATTTCTCCCTACATGATTATACTGTTTATTATACAAAATAGAGGCCCAGTGCATGAATTCGTGCACCAGTGGGGTCCCTCAGCCTGGCCTGTGGGACCAGGCCAAAACCAGCTTTCCAACATCCCCCAAGGGGTCCCAGATTGCGAGAGAGCACAGGCCAGTCTGTGGGACCCCACCAGTGCACAGTCGGAGCCAAAGAGGGATGTGGGAGGTTGGCCAGCCACAGAGGGACTGCGGGAAGGCTCCAGGGCATGTCCAGTCCATCTCACTCAGTCCCAATCGGCCAGATCCCAGCAGCAAGCTAACCTACCAGTTGGAGTGTCTACCCCCTGGTGGTCAGTGCACATCATAGCAAGCGGTTGAGCAGCCTTAGCTTATCATTAGCATATTATGCTTTGATTGGTTGAACGGGTGGCCAGACACTTAGCATATTAGGCTTTTATTATATAGGATTCTTTGATTTCTCCTCCATAGAGCAAGTGGAAAGATTCACCCACTTGTTTCTGTATTTTTCCAATTAACTTATAAACTCTTTGAAAGCAAGCACCGCATTTTAAGAACCCTTTTTCTCTCCCCAAATTCCTGTCTCAGTCTGGATGTGTCTGTTACTTCAGGAATCTATGAGAAATTTTACATTCTTTATTCCAGCCTTTCCATTTATCCTTTCCAAGGAAATAGGAAGGGTTCATTAGGTTGCTAGGTATGGGGCAGAAGTCACTGCACAGGCAAGAGGATTCTCTTTCTCTGTGGGAGTAAACTCTCCCTGGTGAGCTTTCCCTGATGACTTTTAGGAAAAGGCAGAAGCCTGCTGTTCTCCAGCTGCTCCACTCATTATGGTTCATTTTATGTGTCAATCTGGCCAAGCCATGGTACCTAGATATTTAGTAAGACATTATTATAGACTAATGGCCCGGTGCATGAAATTCGTGCATGGGGGGCGTGGGGGTGTCCCTCAGCCAGGCCTGCTCCCTCTCCAATCTGGGACCCTTCAGAAGATGTCCGACTGCAGGATCAGGCCTAAACCGGCAGTCGGACATCCCTCTCGCAATTTGGGACTGCTGGCTCTTAACCACTCACTTGCCTGCTTGCCTGATCACCCTTAACCACTCTGCCTGCTGACCTGCTTGCCCTAACTGCCCCCCCTGCTGGCCTGATCACCCCCAACTGTCCCCCACTGCCAGTTTGCTTGCCCCCAACTGCCCCCCTGCCAGCCTGCTCGCCCCCAACTGGCCCCCCCACCGGCCTGCTCATCCCCAACTGCCCCCCTGTCAGCCTGATCACCGCCAACTGCCATGCCCTCCTGGCCTGATCACCCCTAACCACCTCTGCCTCGGCCCTGCCACCATGGCTTTGTCTGGAAGGACATCTGGAAGGTGTCCTGGAAGGTCTCCCGGTCTAATTAGCATATTACCCTTTTATTAGTATAGATGTTTCTGTGATGGTATTCTTTTATGACATTAACATTTAAATCAGTAGACTTTGAATAAAGCAAAATACCCTCCATAATGTGCGTGGGCCTCATCCAATCAGTTGAAGCCCTTAAGAGAAAAAGACTGACCTCCCCAAAATAACAAAAAATTATGCCAGCAGGCTGCCTTTGGGCTTAAACTGCAACTCTTCTATGTATCTACAGCCTATAGGAATACCATGCAGATTTTGGACTTGCCAAGCCTTCACAATTGCATAAGCCAATTCCTTAAAATAAATCTTGGTAGATTATAGATAGATGATGAGAGATAGATAGATAGATAGATGATAGATAGATAGATAGATAGATAGATAGATAGATAGATAGATGATAGATAGATGATAGATAAGTAGATAGATGATAGATGATAGATAGATAGATAGATAGATAGATAGATAGATAGATAGATAGATAGATGATAGATAGATAGAAGTATGTAGATATGTAT
This sequence comes from Ia io, assembly GCA_025583905.1. NCBI lineage: Eukaryota > Metazoa > Chordata > Mammalia > Chiroptera > Vespertilionidae > Ia > Ia io. The sequence goes on along the minus strand of JAJQQW010000001.1, from coordinate 125,721,552 downwards.
ATCTATATCTCTGTATCTATCTACACCTCCATCCTGTTGGTTCAGTTTCTCTGGATAACCCTGAGTAATACAAGTAGGGTAGGCTGGATCCAGCAAAAAGTTGATCCTCCTTATGTTGGTTCCAATTAGGGCAAATAAAAAAGCAGGTGTAAGAAACTAGACGCCTATATGTTGGAGACCAGGTGTAAGCTGACAGAGTCCTTGCACCCGAAGGGACCAACAAGAATTAGTCCCTTCAACACCTATAAAACCCCCAATCAAATCCTGAATGATTTTATGTATCACTGAGTACCTTTGGATAATAGATCTCCAATAAATATTCGTTGAGTGAATGAGTTTGTGTTTTAAACATGGCTGACTTCTATTTTCACTGCTTTGTGCCACATGAAAACCTAGAGAGTTGAGTTTACCTATCTTTTAAATAATGGGTTTGAGATTACTGAATTTAAGTAAAACCTGGCCTTATGATTTCATGTCATATAGAGAGGATTGCAGAGCTGGCTAGAAATTTCCAGTCAATCAATCCTCTCCCTTGTATCCAAATAATATATATTAACTTTCTATTACTATATAACTAATTATCACAAACTTGGTGGCTTAAAACAATACCCATTTATTAGCTCACCATTCTGTAGGTCAGAAGTCTAAATTCTCTGCTTAGAACCTCACAAGGCCAAAAGCATGGTATCAATCATTGAAAAATCAAATTGAGCTGAACTGGGCTTATATGGAGGCTCTGGGGGAAAGAATCTATCTCCAAGCGCACTCAAGTTGCTGCCATAACTTGTTTCCTTTGCAGCTATATGACTGAAGTCCGATTTTCTTTCTGGCTGTCGGCCATGGACCACTATAAGCTCTTAGAGGCCATTCTCAGCTCTTTTCCATAAGGTTCCTGCATATTTAAATCAGCAATAGTGCATTGAATCCATTCTCATATTGGAATCTCTCTATCTGTTCTGCTACAACATGAAAAAGGTTTTTTGGGTTGTTTTTTTTTTTTATTTTAAAGGGTTCGTGTGATTAGATTAGGCCAGCCTCCACTGTTTCCTTACCTTAAGGTCAGCTCCTAAGTAGCCTTAATTATATCTGTGAAATTCATTTTGCCATGTAACAATATAACCATGCAAGTAACAAGGGGTGAAGGTCATGGGGGGTATTTTAGAATTCTGCCTACCACAAAGACTACTGCACACTGCCAAAAAGAAATTATTCTGGCACTTCTTAAAATGGTAAGAAGATTTTATCCAAGATTATTGCAATAGGGGAGAGTATTACAAAAAGGAAGAGACTGGACTCACTTTCCAATATAGCAAAGACAGCTGGGGATTTATAGCCAATGATCAGAGTAAATGGAAAATTACTAATTGGAACTTGATTAGATATCAAGGGTAGGGTGATTCTTGCTAAACTAACAACAAGATTCTTGCCACGTGCAGACCAAGGACTTAGATATTGAGTGTGGAGGATGAGGAGCTTGATTGCACCTAAAGAATAGAAGAGCTTGATTCATTATCAAAGGTGAGGGGATTCTCAATAAATTGATTTAGCAAAATTCTTTGCTAAAATGGGGCTTAACAGGCCAAGATCAAGGCCTAGTTGAGATGAGGACTCAGAAAAGCCTGACTAAAGTTTGATTAAGAAAGGAATCTTTGTCAAGACATCTGACTGTCTTACTCAGGGCTCAACATGTAAGAAAGTGGAATAAGTGCTTGGTTATCCATGTAATGATATTCAAAAAATTTCAATGAATTCCTTGCCAAAAATATCTTCTCTCTCCTGATAACTACATGGGAAGGGAGAATAAAAAGGACAATGATACAGAAAGGGGAATTAAAAGGAATCTCAGGTAAACTTTATCTTGGCCAATATGTCTAGAGATGCTTGGCCACTAGCTATGATGAATCAATTTGATTGAAATTTCATAATAGGTCTTTGTTCCAGGGCCTTGAGTTCTTTCTTATTTTTAATCTCCATGCAGCTAAGAGGTCTCATGCAAATTGCACAATGCCATATACAACAAAGACATACGTTAAATGTATTTTCATTACAAAACATTCTGTAAATCATAAAAAGTAAACACAAAAGTTAACAATACATATGCCTTAACATCTTTATCAAAGTTAAGAATCTTCAGAGTTCAAATTAATATTTTAGAACTGAGACATAGAAATTGAGAACATATTCAAATGTCTAGTGATACATTTCAGTGTGAGATAGAGCTCCTTCCTTGAAGGTTTAAACATTTCTATCTAATTGCCTACTTCTCAGACATAAACATTGAAACTAAAAATGTCAGGGTTAAAAGCACCCTTAGAAATGATCTACCCAAACTCCTCAATATGCAGAAAAAGAGATGATATAATAGGGGTTTAATTTCTTCCATGTGGGAAATGACAATTTTTCAAGCCTGTTTGATTTCTAGAGAAATCCATCTATAGAGCAGCTGCAATATGAGATCATATTAATATATTTAGTGATGTGGAAGATGGCACTTTTGTGACATGATTTCCCCCACCTCCATGCTATCTTCAATCCTCACTGCTCTCTAAACAAACCATGAGCTTTGATGCCTCCATAATCTGCTCATGCTGTCACCTACGTCTTGAGAGGCTTATCTCACCATTTGGAATAATTCTTTTATTAAAAAGTTGAAATGTAATCTTTCTATATCTTACCTAGACCTTGCCCCTTATCTCACCCTTATTTATAGGCAAAAACATGTTTTCCTCTATTTTATCATTTATAATATAATATTATGATTATTCCTTTAAATTTCTGTCTCTTCCTCAAGACCAGGGACTGTACCTTATTGAATTGTATAACTGGCAGAGTATCTGGTACAAAGAGCTTCAGAATTTGTTTGTGGAATTCAATTACTTATGTTGGTTGATTGGTATTTGGGTAAATTGGCTGGATGATTGGAAGGTTGGTAGAGTGGTTGATTGGTTGGTTTTTATAGATATAAATAGATAATTCCTCAATTCTTTCAGGGAGCTGTAATCAAATAAGGTCACTTATCCATGGGTCATTATTCTCATAGAAAACATGATTGCAAAACCTCAAGTAAGCTGAATCTGGATTCAACGTTCCCCAATTTACTCTTAAGAAACTCTAGCCTTAGCTGAGTAGCAGGAAGTCACATATTTAGCAAGACTATCAATAAAATGTATAAATTTATTGAGACTCCAAAGTCTAGCTATTATTTTCAGAAGCTGCAAATGAACTCTGTCAATATGATAGTGGACTTATATGGTACACATAAATTATGTTTCATGGTATTTTTTTTTCATGGTATTCTTTAGTCATTGGAAGTCCTTCAAAACAGTATTACATTTGTAAGTACTGCTCCATTCTCACCACTACAGGGTGATAACCCCTTGAATTTTTTGACTGCTAATACCTCTTTATAAGGAAAATATATGCTTACCCACAGTCAAAATCCAAACTGAGCAACTGGTATTTTCATTCAATTACATGATGAAAAAGCTACAAAGATCCCACTTGCCAATAGTCTACTGTATAAAAATAAAAGGTTTCATTGGTGCCTTTCACTATAAGACAATGTCCCTATATGTACTAAAAACAACTCTAGAGCAGGGCCTTTATTGTAAGGTTGTATTATAAAATGTAGATTCGGGTTTTTAATTACAGCTAGTTCTCTAGGTGATCACACAATCACACAGGTATTCATTCAGTCTTAATACCTAACATGTCAGAATGATTCTTACCAACTTCACATAACCTTCCCCAGAAATTTGAAGCCAATCAAGTAACTATCACACCCATAAAGCCTTGCCTTTATTTTTATTTTTTTTTTCCATTGCATTGGAAATTTAATAAAAGAGTGAGAATATGTGTTCCTTCTGACAATTTACATTCATTCTAATAACAAAATATGTGTTTTAACATGACTCACTATTAAATGCAATATTCTGTTCAGTTCTACAACAAATATTCTATCTTCATTTGGAGTCTCAGTTTTCTTATGTTTTAAATGCAATGCAATTACTTACTTTGTAATATGTTTGTGAGTATTAAATGTCAAAAATGTGAAAATTCTTGGCACTTATTAAGTAAGTACTAAAAGATTGTGGAGTTAAATGAGAAGATACACAAGATGACATTGCTGATTAATTTCACACTTTACATGTGGACATATGTATACATATTATTTCCTACAAATACTTTTGTATTTTCTACAAAGCTTAGGCCATGTTAAAGACTTTGGTTTTTATTCTGAATGAGATGAGGACTCAATAGAATATGCTGAACAAGGACAGATATAGCTAGCAGTACTTAAATGACATAAATTATTGGCCTCAATAGAAATATTAAGGTATTATATGTGTACATATCTTACCATTGCCCCCCACCCCACTCCCATATATGCCCTCACCCCCCAGAGTTTTGCATCCATTGGTTATGTTTACATGCATGCATACAAGTCCTTTGGTTGATCTCTTATCTTCCCCACCTCTCCCTAACCTTCCTGCATAATTTGACAGACTGTTTGATGCTTTACTGTCTCTGTATCTATCATTTTGTAAAACAGTTTATAATGTTCCCTATTATCCATAAATGAGTGAGATCATGAGGTATTTTTCTTTCATTGACTGGCTTATTTCACTCAGCATAATGTTCTCCAATTCCATCCAAGTTGATGCAAATGGTAAGAATTCCTTCTTTTTTTATGGCAGCATAGTATTCCATTCTGTAGATGTACCATAGTTTTCTGATCCAGTCATCTGCTGATGGGCACCTAGGCTGTTTCCAGATCTTAGCTATTGTAAATTGTGCTGCTATGAACATAGGGGTGCATATATCCTTTCTTATTGGTGTTCCCAGTTTCTTAGGATATATTCCTAGGAGTGGGATTACTGGGGCAAATGGGAGTTCCATTTTCAGTTTTTTGAGGAAACTCCATACTGTTCTCCACAGTGGCTGCACCAGTCTGCATTCCCGCCAGCAGTGCACGAGAGTTCCTTTTTGTCCGCATCCTCGCCAACACTTGTCATTTGTTGATTTGTTGATGATAGCCATTCTGACAGGTGTGAGATGGTACCGCACTGTTGTTTTGATTTGCATCTCTCGGATAATTAGTGACGTTGAGCATGTTTTCATGTGTCTCTTGGCCTTCCTTCAGTGTTCTTTTGAAAAGATTCTATTTAGGTCCATTGCCCATTTTTTTATTGGATCATTTATCTTCCTTTTATTAAGTTGTATAAGCTGCCTGTAGATGTTGGAGATTAAACCTTTATCAGTGATACCATTTGCAAATATGTTCTCCCATACAGTGGGCTTTCTTGTTGTTTTATTGATGGTTTCCATTGCTGTGCAAAACCTTTTTATTTTGATGTAGTCCCACTTGTTTATTTTCACTTTAGCTTCCATTGCCCTAGGGGCAGTATCCGTGAAGTTCTTTTGGCATATGTCTGAGATTTTGCTGCCTGTGGATTCCTCTAGTATTTTTATGGTTTCTTGTCTTATGTTTAAGTCCTGTATCCACTTTGAGTTTATTTTTGTGTATGGTGTAAGTTGGTGATCTAGCTTCATTTTTTTGCATGTATCTGTCCAATTTTCCCAACACCATTTATTGAAGAGACTGTCTTGATTCCATTGTATGTTTGTGCCTCCTTTGTCAAACATTAATTGAGCATAGTGGTTTGGGTAAATATCTGGATTCTCAATTCTATTCCATTGATCTATATGTCTGTTCTTGTGCCAATACCAGGCTATTTTGAGAATAGTAGCTTTGTAATACAGCTTGAAATCTGGTATTGAGATCCCTCCTACTTTATTCTTTTTTCTCAGGATTGCTGTGGCTATTCAGGGTATTTTTTGATTCCAGATGAATTTTTGGAGAGTTCTTTCAAGGTCTGTGAAATACGCCGTTGGTATTTTAATAGGGAGTGCATTGACTCTATAGATTGCTTTGGGTAGTATGGACATTTTAATGATGTTGATTCTACCAATCCATGAACATGGTATGTTCTTCCATCTGTTTATGTCTTCCTCTATCTCTTTTTTCAGTGTCCTGTAGTTTTCCACGTATAGGTCTTTTACTTCCTTAGTTAAGTTTGTTCCTAGGTATTTTAATTTTTGGGTGTGATGGTAAATGGGATTGCCTTATTAGTCTCTCTGTCTGTAAGTTCACTAATGGTGTATAGAAAGGCCATAGATTTCTTGGCATTAATTTTGTATCCTGCTACATTGCTGAATTCATTTATTAAGTCTATTAGTTTTTTGATGGAGTCTTTCAGATTTTTTATGTACAATATCATGTCACCTGCAAATAAAGACAGCTTTACTTGTTCCTTTCCAATTTGGATGCCTTTTATTTCTTCTTCTTGTCTAATTGCAATGGCTAATACTTCCAGTACTATGTCAAACAGGAGTGGTGAGAGTGGGCATCCCTGTCTTGTTCCTGTTCTTAGGGAAAATGTTTTTAGTTTTTGTCCATTGAGTGTGATGTTTGCTGTGGGTTTATCATATATCGCTTTTATTATGTTGAGGTATGAGCCTTCTATTCCCACCTTGTTGAGAGTTTTTATCAAGAAAGGGTGTTGGATTTTGTCAAATGTTTTTTCTGCATCAATTGATTTGACTATGTGATTTTTATCTCTCAATTTGTTTATGTGATGTATCACATTTATTGATTTGTGGATATTGTACCATCCTTGCATTCCTGGGATAAATCCTACTTCGTCATGGTGTATGATCTTTCTGATGTACTGCTGGAGCCGATTTGCCAGAATTTTGTTGAGGATTTTGGCATCTATGTTCATGAGGGATATTGGTCTGTAATTCTCTTTCACTGTATTGTCTTTATCTGCTTTTGGTATTAGGGTGATGCTGGCTTCATAGAAGGAGCTTGGAAGTGTTCCTTCCTCTTGAATTTTTTGGAATAGTCTGAGGAGGATAGGTTTTAATTCTTCCTTGAATGTTTGGTAAAACTCTCCTGTGAATCCGTCAGGCCCCAGGCTTCTGTTTGCCTTAAGCTTTTTGATGACTGCTTCAATTTCATCCATAGTTACTGGCCTATTGAGCTGTTTAAATTCTCCCTGATTGATTTTTGGAAGGTTATATTTTTCTAGGAATATGTCCATTTCCTCCAGGTTGTCCAGTTTGTTGGAATAGAGTTGTTTGTAGTATTTTGTAACAATCCTTTGTATCTCAGTGGGGTCTGTTGTTATTTCACCTCTTTCATTTCTGATTTTGTTTATTTGGGTCCTCTCTCTTTGCTTCTTGGTGAGCCTGGCTAGAGGTCTATCAATCTTGTTTATCCTCTCAAAAAACCATCTCTTGGTTTTGTTGATCTTTTGTATTGTTTCTTTCGTCTCTATGCCGTTTTTCTCCGCTCTGATCTTTGTTATTTCCTTCCTTCTGATTACACTGGGCTTTTCTTGCTGCTCTTTTTCTAGCTCTTTGAGTTGTAGGGTTAGGTAATTTATTACCATTGTTTCTTGGTTTTTTCAATAGGCTTGTAGAGCTATGAACTTCCCTCTCAAGACTGCTTTCGCTGTGTCCCATAGATTTTGGATTGTTGTGTTTTCATTGTTATTTGTTGCCATGATGTTTTTTATTTCTTCCTTGATGTCTCTGGTGATCCAGTCCTTGTTTAATAGCATGCTGTTTAGTCTCCATGTGTTTTATTTCTTTGGATTGTATTTATTGTAGTTGATTTCCAGTTTTATGCCACTGTGATCTGAGAAGATGCTTGATATAATTTCTATCTTCTTGAATTTGAAGAGACTTTGCCTGTGACCCAGCATATGGTCTATCTTTGAAAATGATCCATGTGCACTTGAGAAGAATGTATATTCTGTGGCTTTGGGGTGAAATGTTCTGAAGATGTCAATTAATTCCATCTGGTCTAGTGAGTCATTTAGGATTGATGTTTCTTTGCTGATTTTTTGTTTAGAGGATTTGTCCAATGGTGATAGTGGGGTATTGAAATCTCCTACTATGATTGTATTGCTATTAATCTCTCCCTAGATATCCTCCAGGAGTTTTTTTTTATGTATTTGGGTGCTCCTATATTGGTTGCGTATATGTTTACCAGAATTATTTCTTCTTGTTGGATTTCTCCCTTTAGTATTATGAAGTGGCCTTCCTTATCTCTTGTTATGGCATTTATTTACTTTGAGGTCTATTTTGTCAGATATAAGTATTGCTACCCCAGCATTTTTTTTTCATTTCCATTTGCCTGAAAGATATTTTTCCATCCCTTCACTTTCAATCTGTGTGAGTCTCTTGTTCTGAGGTGGGTCTCTTGTAGACAGCATATATATGGGTCATGTATTTTTATCCATTCAGCCACTCGATGTCTTTTGATTGGAGCATTTAGTCCATTTACATTTAAAGTTATTACTGAAAGGTATTTGTTTATAGTCATATCTATTTTTGTATCTGTATTCCTTCTTACCTCTTTATTTCTTCTTTATACAGTATTCCCTTTAGCATTTCTTGCATTGCTGGTTTGGTGGTGATAAACTCCCTGAGCCTTTTTTTGTCTTCGAAGGACCTGATTTCCCCTTCAATTTTGATTGATAGCCTTGCTGGATATAGTATTCTTGGATTCAGTCCTTTGCTTTGCAACCCTTTGTATACCTCCTTCCATTCTCTTCTAGCTTGTTGTGTTTCTGTTGAGTAATCATTTGACAATCTGATTGGTGTTCCTTTGTAAGTAACTCTCTGTCTCTCTCTTGCAGCCTTTAAGATTCTCTCTTTATCATTTATATTTGCCATTGAAATTATGACATGTCTTGGTGTGGGTCTTTTGGGGTTGATCCTGCTTGGGACTCTCTGTATTTGTGTAACTTTTATCTTTCCCATATCCGGGAAGTTTTCTGTCATTATTTCTTCAAATAGATTTTCTAATCCCTGCTGCTCTTCTTGTCCTTCTGGCAGCCCTATTATACACATGTTACTTCTTTTCATGTTGTTCCGAAGCTCCCTTAGTCTTTCCTCCTGCTTTTTAATTTTTTTCTCCAATTGCTGTTCAGATTGAGCTTGTTTCTGTACCTGATCTTCTAACTCACTAATCCGGTCCTCTGCTTCTTCTAGTCTACTGTTGAAACTTTCCATGGTGTTTTTGATTGTAGCTAAATCACTTTTCATTTCTTCCTGATTCTTGCATAAGTTGTTGATTTTCTCATTCCTCCGATGTGTAAATTCCACAACCATTACTCTGAACTCTTTTTCGGTCATGTTGCAAGCTTCAGTTTCACTAATTTCCGTTCTTGGCGACTCCTCATTTTCTTTCCTCTGTGAGTTATTTTGTCTCCTTATTCTGACTATCACCAGAAAGCTCAAGCTTCAGTTTGCATGGACCTGGGCTGTGTGCTGTGGGGACTTCACTCCACCCGAGTTTCACTGAAGTGCGCTGACACTAGGACATGTGGCTGCCATTGCTTGGTGGGAATAAAGCTTTCCCAGGGTCAGTGTCCTCAGTGTTCCATGTGGTCTCATGTGTACACTTAGAATCAGGGGCCCTGTCAGCACCACACTGTTGGTATGTGCCGAAAATGAGATCCTTAGCATGTGCCACGAGTCAGAGTTTCCCTGTGTGGAAATCTGCTGCCGGGAAGTCTGGATTCTTGTTGTCTGTTGGTCTTAAGCTGTGATAGCAGTTCTCTGTCCCCAGTGGCTGCAGGGTCCTGGTTTGTGTCTGAAGCCAGGATCCTAGTCGCAGGCAGCTCTGTTTCTCAAGATGGCGTGGTCTCCGCATCTGCACCAGCCGCTGAGAAGTGTCCGCTTTGTGCGCGGGACTCCGCTGTCTAGGACTGCCTGGTTCGGCAGCCCCTTGGAAGACCTGCAGAATCTAACTGACCCTAGCTCATACACACACACACACACACACACACACACACACACACACACCACACACGTCTAAACTCTCCTCTATGGGTTCCTCACTCACACTCTCTCTCTCCCTACCTTCCTGCTGGTCGCCATCTTTCTATATCCTGCTCAATAGAAATCAAAGCCTTGCCTTTAGATGTCTGTGGAAAATGAGAATAATCATGATCTTTGTGTTCTTATTTACAACATGTAGATTAATGTAAATAGAAAGGCTTAGGTCATTGCTTAGTGTTTCTTTCACTTTCAGGACAAGAGTAGGAGACAATAATAAGCTTCCATGTTTTTCCAAGTTTGGTCTCCATATTCCCCATTCAAGAGGTCCATTCCCCCCAAAATAGGGAGTTCCTCCTAGAGAAAACACAAAAATGGAGCAGCAAACATAAGCCTTTAAATATTTCTTCTATCCCAGTACTTCTAATGTAAGAACAAATCATCTGCTGAGCTTGTTAAAATGCACATGCTGAGTCAGTAGGTCTAGGATGGTGCCTGATATTCTGCATTTTAACAAGCTCTCAGGTAAGACCAATGTGGTTAGTCTTCAGATTATACTTCGAGTAGCAAGAGGTGTACCCTATCCCCATAATAACATATATGTTTCTGCAAAGGAGCCCATCTTAATTGTCACTTAATGTCATGGCCTTTGCCATCTTATTTGTTAATTTTCCCCCCATTGGTTTCTTTCCTTTCTTTTTTTTACTACAAGTTGGCTGATTATTTATTATATAGTATTCTACACATCTATTTATCTATTTTTGTTTCTTATTAATATTATGTGTTTATTATATTATTTTTAAAATATATTTTTATTGCTTTCAGAGAGGAAGGGAGAGGGAGAGAGAGAGATGAAAACATCAATGATGAGAGCCATTGATCGGATGCCTCCTGCACGTCTCCCACCAGGGACCTAGCCCACAACCCAGGCATGTGCCCTTTACCGGAATCAAATCTGGGACCCTTCAGTTCACAGGCCGACACTCTATCCACTGAGCCAAACTGGCTAAGGCTATTATATTATTTTTATTGGAGGACCAGAAATGCCTGTATCCCAAAGAAATGGTTTTTCCCCTTTAAGCCTGTAGAATACTTTCCAGTCCCAAATGCAGCTCCATGCACAGAGCAGTGGCGATCTAAAACTCTGCCCAAGAGAACAATATTCTTAGTCTCTTAATTACACAAAGAACTATAGAAAGAGTGGACCTGTTTTGTCTTTAGGACCACACAATTCCTAGATGGAACCAAAATCCTTCCCATCTTGACTAAGCCTCCAAACTAATGCATAGTGAACAGATTTTCTAGTCCAATTCCAAATTCAAGGATTTTCTGTCTCCTTATTCCATTAAAAATGTCTGCCTAAATTCCAGTATTTGTCACCCAAAGATACTACCTCTCATATCTAGATGCATCATACATATGCTTGGTCATGTGCTCTGAGGATTGTTTCAGAGCATTATCACAGCTTAGAAGGAAGTGAAAATTCTCAGCCAGAGAGCCCCTCTGAGTAACTCCTCCTGTACTGTTTCATTCTCTGAAAAAGCCAGGGCTTCGTGAACATTTCTGTAAAGTCTCCTTTGAGGAATGCATGACAGAAGTTCCTGTCCCAAGTTATTAGATTCACACTTAGGGAGGCATGTCTTCAAGATGCATTAAATGGAACTCCTCCCACTTTCCTCAAGACAGGGCTTCAAAAGGCTTTTCAAAGAATGTTATCTTTCTCAACTCCTTTATCTTATCATGAAAGAGTTTACAAGTCAGTAAAGTTATACTCACATTATTACTCTACAAATTATTGAAATAAAAAGCCAATTACCTATCTTGATAAACAGAGCTCACAGACTATTAGATCAGTGAAAACCTTAGCTCTGTCATGGTGCTGTCAGCTACCAGCAGCATGAACTTTGGAAAAAAATTGACCTCACCAAAGCCTTATTGCCCTCATTATTGTGAGGATTTGATGTGTAGGAAGAAAGTACTTAGCCAAGCACAGATAGAGGGTAAGTAGCCAATAAGGTTAGCTAATATCCTCTCCATATCTCTGTTTCTGTATCTGAAAACAAGGACTGTAAGTAGTTGTGCATAAGATAAGAAAGGTAACGCCTATTTCAGAGGGTTATGGAGATTAAATGCCTTTGATTAAATATACACTGAGTGGCCAGATTATTACGATCTCTGAACGCATAATAATCTGGCCCAGGCGTCCTCAAACTACGTCCCGTGGGCCACATGTGGGTATTTTTGCCGTTTTGTTTTTTTACTTAAAAATAAGATATGTGCAGTGTGCATAGGAATTTGTTCATAGTTTTTTTTTTTAAACTATAGTCCGTCCCTCCAACGGTCTGAGGGACAGTGAACTGGCCCCCTGTTTAAAAAGTTTAAGGACCCCTGATCTGGCCACTCAGTGTATATATATATATATATATATATATATATATATATATATATATATATATACACACACACACACACACACACACACATATATATATATATATATATATACACACACACACACACACACACACATATATATATATATATATATATATATGTGTGTGTGTATATATATATATATATATGTATATATATATATATATACACATATACAGTATATTAGAGGCCCAGTGCATGAACTCATGCATGGGTGGGGTCCGGCCAGCCTGGCCAGGGGGAGGGGATATGGGCGGTTGGCCGGCGTGCCTGCTGGTCGAACTCCTGGTCGAGGGGACAATTTGCATATTAGCCTTTTATTATATAGGATGTACACTGAGTGGCCAGATTATTATGCATTCAGAGATCATAATAATCTGGCCACTCAGTGTGTGTGTGTGTGTGTGTGTGTGTGTGTGTGTGTGTGTATCAATGTAATCCTATATAATAAAGAGGTACTATGCAAATTGACCATCACTCCAACACACAAGATGGCCACCCCCATGTGGTCAAAGATGGCCACCCCCATGTGGACACAAGATGGCCACCACAAGATGGCCAGCAGGGGAGGGCATTTGGGAGGAACCAGGCCTGCAGGGGAGGGCAGTTGTGGGGGACCAGGCCTGCAGGGGAGGGCAGTTAGGGGTGACCAGGCCTGCAGGGGAGGGCAGTTGGGGGCATCCAGGCTGGCAGGGGAGGGCAGTTGGGGGCCATCAAGCCAGCAGAGGAGGGCAGTTGTGGGGGACCAGACCAGCAAGGGAGGGCAGTTGGGGGTGAGATCAGGCTGGCAGGTGAGGACAGTTGGGGGCGAAATCAGACTGGCAGGGGAGGACAGTTGGGGGTGACCAGGCCGGCATGGGAGGGCAATTAGGGGCAATTGGGCCAGCAGGGGAGCAGTTAGGCATCGATCAGGCAGGCAGGGGAGTGGTTAGGGGGTGATCAGGCAGGCAGGCAGGCTAGTGGTTGGGAGCCAGCAGTCCTGGATTGTGAGAGAGATCCCAGATTGGAGAGATTGCAGGCTGGGCTGAGGGACACACACACACCTGTGCACAAATTTTGTGCACTGGGCCTCTAGTAACCTTAGAATATTGCCTAGTACATAGTAAGTGATACATAAGTGTTAACTATTTATTAATCCATTTTAAATATTATTAATAATGGCAATAATAATCACAGAGCCCCTTGAGAACACAGGACTGTAACACTTGATTGCTAAGCTCCAGCTTCCCATGGAGGAGCATCTTGAGTTTTTGACCCCCGTAGATGTAGCTGGTTCTGTCTACAAGGAAGCATATGCCTTAATACAGTGGATACCAACCCTACTACTTCAGAATCACCTGTAAGGTTTGAAAAATACAGTTGTCAGAGCCCCCAACAAAACTATTGAATTAGACTCTTTGGGGTGTGTCCAAAGCATCCTTATTTGTAACAAGAGCTGCGGATGACTCTGATGCATGACACATTTTCAGAAGCACTGCCTTAGATAGTCTCTCATGGGCCTTTAAAATTTTATGAGACCATTATTCCATTACAAATGTCATCCAGAGTCATACTTAGTGGGCAAAATATTTTCTAAGAATGAGTTAAAGGCACAGGAAAGAGGTGATTAAAGTACAGGAAAATATGAACTACAATGAAAGATGAAAAGGTCTGTAATTACTTAATTTGAAGCAAGAAAGCCTAGGAAGGAACTTAATAATCTTGAAGAAGTAAATGAAGGAAGACTACATAGAAATGAGAATAGCCATATATTATGGATGGAACAACACAAATACATCAACACAGTAATTTTATATATGCTACAAAACTCAATCAGCAGACACTTATCCAGTGAAAGAATTAGCTTTCTCTTTCCTCTCTCTCTCTCTCTCTCTCTCTCTCTCTCTCTCTCTCTCTCTCCCCCCCTCAGCACCTTAAATATTGACTGTTTAATGTTCCTACTAATCCAATAATGCAGATACTACCATTAACACCATCATCCCTATTGTTATAGATGAGTAAACTAAGGCACATAGAAATTAAATTACTTACTGAATATCACATAACTAAGAAATGTTGGAGCCAAAATCAGAACTCAGGCAGGTCATGCTAGATGTCATACTTTTGACCACTATTTTATACTGCATCTTATCCTAAAATATTTTTGAAAAATAAAATGTTTCCAGGTTTCCCATAATATTTTTCCACCGTTGTCTAGATTTATATTTCTATCACATCATTAATACCACTCAGAAGCTAGATTAGAATCATGAATGTGAAATTTGTACACTATTTATTTACAGGATATTGACAAACTTTTTCTATGCCTTGATTTTTATACCTGTAAAATGGAATCAATGTCATTTAGGATACTAAATATTCATGAGATAATGATGTGTAAGGCTGAATGACATCTATAACCCAAAACATTTATGAAGAATTATATATAAGCTAGATAGATGAATGCACTTCAAATCCTTACTTTTCTGTAGGAAAGTACATTCCCACATCATAATAAAGCTGTTTTTTTGCCTTCACTTTTGCATTATCTGTGGCAAATATTACTACATGCACTATCTGTTTGATGTATGTGGATTGCAAACTGATTGTAAATTAATCATAGAAGTTCTTCCAGCACTATCACAGGATGTCACAGTAAAGATCAAGTGGTTTGTAATGATGATTGCTCAGTAAATTGATTGGTAGCAAGATAACTCACCAACCTGGTCTATTATTAATATAGCACACACTTTATAAAATCTGGATTGCTGATAAAAGTGCAATAAAAACCACTTTGGTGACAGAAGAATGCATTGAAAGTGCTTGGACTGATAATTGTATTATGTTCTTGCCTTGCTCTTTCAGAATTTGAGAGCATGTAGACAGTAATTGGTAGGAAGGGAGAAAATAAAGCTGTTGAGTGAGGATTATTTTTCCCTAAAAAATTTGTAAAAAGTTCTTCGTGTTCCAATGTCAACCAGTGTATTCCAGGGGAAAAAATGGTGAGTTGCTGACTGACAGCTGTCAGAAAGGAAGAGGGTTGGGGGCTGGGTGAAAGAGGTGACAGGATTATGCAGAAAAAGACAAAAAATTCATAAACACATGTAACAGTATGGTAATTACCACAGAGAAAAGGAGGTGAGGGTAGGTAGAAAAGGGTAAAGGAGGGATAATAGTGATGGCATGAGACTTAACTTTGGGTGGTGAACACATAATACAATATACAGATGATGTATTATCGAATTGTACACTATATCACTTTATTAACAAATGTCACCCCAATAAATTCAATTAAAATTTTTTAAAGTACTTGTACCAGACTGGAGTATGCAGTCTCAGAAATGGGCTTGTACATGTAGAAATGGAGAGAGATCCCAGTGGAGATTGTGATTCCTCTCTCTCTTCTTTCCCATTTATTTGAGGTGAAACAGAAAGATCAGGGTGTCAAAATACAACCTTTTATTTTATTGCATTGGGACCATGCATTATAGTATACTTTAATTAATTACAATGGTCAGAAAGGGATTTTTCTGGTTAATTGAACACTTGAGAATATTGAGGATATTCTGTTGTCAAGCATGTGAATATGCTATACATGTCCTACATGATTCTGAAAGGCAGTCTGATTTGTGAACTACCACTGTATGCCACATTTGGGGGTTCTCAATTTTTGAAGAGTGAAAATGAAATATATATTACTATAACTACACTAAACAGAAATTCATTTTAAATTTATAATTTGTAAGATGAAACAAACTCTTGCCTTATCTTTGGTAAGCCATCTTTTCCTTAACCAGTACTGTAGGTAAAAGAGGTAGAAGAGAAAATGAATCTTCCATAGTGATTCCAGGAAAAGCCCACAAAATTCCTTGCTAAAAAAGATCCCTGTTAGCTGCATTTCCTATATCTGGCTAGACATCTTTCCACCTGCATGTCCCACCATTACCTCTCATATCAAAATATTCCCTCCCAAACCTGCTACTCCTATTGTGTTCCCTCTTTGGATTAATGAAAGGGAAATGGTTTAACTGGATAGTTTGGGAAAGTGCACTTGAATAAAAAATGATGTAATAATGGCCTGGAAGTAGTCGTGGAAAGCCAACAGAATGGCAGCAACTTCTTGAGACCCATTAGAGCCTGGAGGCCTAGGAGCCTGGGATCCACTTGAGTTGCAAAGAAAAGGCTACTCTTAGAAATACAATCTTCAATCAAGGCAAGAAGATGTTAGAGGTGGCTAGAGAAAGTACTAAGATTATAATGAAACTTCTTAATAATGAAATTGGAGTTCCTAAAGGCAAAGAGGAAGGGCTGAGAAAAGGGAAAGGGGAAAAAAGGCAGGCTAGGTGGGACTGCTGAAGATAAATGCTGACAGGAGAGGTTTGAACTCCAAAAGGAGATTGTGACTTCTAGACTTTGAGGTCATTGAGAGCAAGATTGTGTCTCATCTTCCATAGTCTATACAATACCCACTAGTAGGCACCCAGTAGTGAACTGGTAAATGTTGAACAACTGAATTCCCAAGAAAACAAAAGTCCTGATGTGTAGTGTTTGCTGATTTCTAGTGTAAATATTCCCACCATGGCTGATTTCACATTACCAAACTTAAGTCACTGAAGGCAAATCTAGGAAGAAACATGGACAATCAGTTTTTGCTGGAAGGTATGAGCTGGCTCCAGAGCATTGCTGGTGTTCATTAAACATTTCTTAAATTCACTGAATGACTTTAAGTCTAGAATCAGGAGATAAGCAAGAGAAATGTTTTTTTCATCTAATTAATGATTGCTCATTTGTAGGATTAATTATGTTCATCAAACAAAAGCACATCCTGGCTCTGGATATGCTTCATGATGATTGAATTCATAAAGAATAAATATGATCATTGCCCCCCTCTATTATCTTGCCTTTCACATACATTTAATTTTCTTTCAAGTAATGAATGGCAGGACCCTATACAGTGCAGTGCCTTGTCAATGTACCCTTTGTGTTTTCATCATTGGCCACTGATGGATGGGCCATAGATGTCATCTTCAGCCTTTACTTTCAAATAGATTAGAACCTAATTTGCAGTTTTTCATAGCCTGAATCCTCTAGTGTTAAAGCAGCTATTTTACTAGGTTGTACAGCTACATATTACAACAGTTTTTGTTATTCTGGTTTAGGCTAGCAGACACCACCAGTGTGTTAGAAGCCAAAACCAGTAATCAAAGGAAGGAGAATGGCATTGGGCCAGTGTCAGCCATCAAGGAAAGGCTGGAAATCCAGGCTTCTGGAGGCATAAAAACAGCCAGAAAGTTCATATACCGAGAGATCAAGAAATACCTAGCAGAAAGAATGGATCTGGACAAGAAGTTGAGAGCCTTCTGAGGCAGGGTCAATTTATATACTCCCGGCCCAAGCAAGGTAGGAATCTCAAAGCAAAGTGGGCCCAAAAACCTGAGGCAGGAGATGAGGTCAGATTAGTCAATAGTACTAAGATAACAAGGACTGCTTTCATATCTGCTTACAGAGACAACAAAAGAGCTATCGTTTGAGCTGATGAACAATAGTGCTCCTTTGAATCTCTCTACACTCTACTTGCAACTTCTTGTTTATTCTTTTCATTAAACTGTGTAAATTTTTTGCTATGTTTTTTTTTTTTCCCAGAAAAAAAAGTTCCTGTTAGGAGAATGAAAAACAAAGCTACAAACTGGGAGAAAAATCTTAGTAAATCCCATATCTGAAAAAGGTAACTGATTTAGTACTGAAGTCCCCTGAACCGTTAACCCAGTCTCCACCAATAGTGACATTTTATATAATGTACTAAAATATCAAAATCAGGAAATTGATATGATGACAACACTGTTAACTGGACCATAGACCTCAAACGAAATATACTGTATATAAAAACTCTCAAAATTCAACAATAAAAAGAAGATAATTCAATTGGAAATTGTGCAAAAAACACGAACAGACATTTAATGAAAGAGAAGTTATGGATGGCAAATAAGCACATGAAAAGATGTTCAAGACTAGTGATTGGGGAAATTGACATTAAAACTGTACATAGATATCACTATCTGCCTACATACCAGAATAACTAAATAAAAATAGTAACAATACCAAATGCTGAAGAGGATGTGGAAACCAGATCACTATACATTGCTGGTGGGAATGTAAAATGGTACAGCCACTCTAGAAAGGGTATGACAGTTTCTTTCAAAACTACATATTCATTTATCATACAGTCAAGCAATTACATTCTTGGACATTTGTCTCAGAGAAATGAAAACTTATGCCCCACTCAAAATCCTACACATCAATGTTCATAAAGTTGTTCATAAGAGTTGAAAACTGGAAGCAACCAAAATGTCTCTGGTACAAACTCTGCTACATACTCATAATGGAATACTACCACTCAGCAATAAAAAGAAAGGAAATATTGATACAAGCATTAACTTGAATGGATCTCAAGTATGTCATTCTGAATGGGGAAAACAGCCAATTTCAAAAGGTTACATACTACATGATTGAATTTATATGAAATCCTTGAGAGAGGAATACAAAATGGCTGCTGAATAGGCAGCCATGTAATGCACCTCCTCCCATGGCCAGGCCAGAAAAGCAATTAAATCAGAGAACATCCACCCTGAATTAACAAATTAGACAGCTGAGTAGACAATTTTCAATAAGGAAGGGCAGAGGATGCGTAGAGAATGCTGCTTGCCAGCCATAACCTGCATGAAACCAACACTGTGCCCCGGCAGTGAGTGATGCAATACCTCCTGGCAGGCTGCCAGATGTCTGCAAGGAGTGCATGCCGCAAAAGTGAGCTCCCACACCAGGCCTCCTCACCATCCCAATGGGACCCATAATCCTAGGATCCAGCTCCAAGACCCCACAGTGAGTGCAACCCATGGGGAACCCTGTGCCCCAGACCCCAGAACTGTGTTGCTAGCCTAACCTGAATCACCCAGCACCCGCTCCACCATGAGCCCAAGGACTTGCTGCTGGGGTGACCCAGAGCAACCCAGAGCATGCCCCACTCTGGGCCAGAGGGGAGCTCTTTTTGTACAACCCATAGTAACCCACACCCACTACACTGGGGACAGTCTTGCTGGGGCCATCCAGAGCAACCCAATGTGCACCTCACTCTGGGCAACAGTGGAGCATGGACTGAGTGACCCAGGACAACCCCTCCCACTCCACACTGAGGAGGGGTGAATTGGAGTAACCAGCACACATCTTACTCTGGGCTACTAGAAAGCTAGGACTGTGTGACCCAGAACAACCTGTGCCCACTCCACCCTAAGCCCAGGATCTTGCTGCCAGGCAACCTGGAGTAACCCAGTGCTTGCCCCACCCAGGAAACAGATGAGCTCTGACTGTGTGACCCAGAGCAAGCCACACCTGCTCCACCTCGGACCCCAGGACAGTTCATCCAGGGCCATCTGGAGCAACCCAATATACACCTCACTCTGGGTGACAGGGGAGCACTGCCAGGGGGGTCAATAGCAAGCCTGTGTGCCCAGCCAGAGGCAACAGGACCAAGCTGCAAGTGCACTGACAGAGGGACATAAGGTGCCACCCTGCCACGGGTGCCAGGGCCACACAGCGATTTGCATGGCAGAGGGTTCTGGTTCCTCACAGGGAGTCACACATCAGAGGAACTGTGCACACGATCCCACCACCCCAAGTATCTGAAACAAACAACTGAGGGACTAGGTCCATGGGAGAAGGGGATAAAATTCAGAAAAGAGACAATAAAGGTGTGAGACTCAAGGCAGACACAACCTTTGGGCTAACGATTTCTGGACCATGATAGGGTCTTCAACCTCTCAAACCCCAAGCAGGGTGCCCAGGGCCAGAAAGAGATAACAAAAATGGGGAGAAAAAGAGACAACCCCTGAAGGAAAGAAAAAAGAGGAATCTACAGAATATGAACTAAATGAAAAGGAAGCATGAAATATGTAAGAAAAAGAATTCAGAGTAACAGTCATTCAGTTCACTAACTGAATGGATGAAAAAATCAACAACTTATGTAAGAATTAAGAAGAAATAAAAAATGATATAGCTACAATAAAAACACAATGGAAGCTTTAACAGTAGAATAGAAGAAGCAGAGGACAAAATTAGGAAGTTAGGAGATAGGGTACAAAAACATGCCCAATCTGCACAGCAATTGAAGAAAAAAATTAGAAAGTAAGAAGAGAGCCTAAGGGAGCTTTGGGACAACATAAAACAAAGTAACATAAGTTGTTGATTTTGGGGGAAAAAAAGTCACACAAGCACAAACAAGATGAACCCAAACAAGAGTCCCAAACAAGATGAACCCAAAAAGACCCACACCAAGACATGTGGTAATTAAAATGGCAAAAGTTAATAACAAAGAGAATCTTAAAGGCTGCAAGAGAGAAACAGAGACTTATGTACAAAGGATCTCCCATTAGATTATCAAATTATTTTTCAACAAAAAACGTCAGGCCAGAAGGGAAGGGAATTAAGTATACAAAGTGATGCAAAGCAAGGTACTAAATCCAAGAATACTCTATCATTCAAGGCTATCGTCAAAACTGAAGAAGAAATCAGGAACTTCAAAGACAAAAAAAATGCTAAGGGAGTTTATCACTACCAAGCCTACAATCTAAGAAATGCTACAGGGACTGATGTAAAAAGAAGAAATAGCAAAGGAAGAAGGAACACAGGCATAAAGAATAAAAATGGCTACAAACAAGTACCACTCAATAATAACCTTAGACGCAAATCAAAATGACAATCAGATACCATCTCACACCTGTCAGAATGGCTATCATCAACAAATCAACAAACGACAAGTGCTGGCGAGGATGCAGAAAAAAAAGGAACCCTTGTGCACTGCTGGTGGGAATCCAGACTGGTGCAGCCACTATGGAAAGCAGTATGGCATTTCCTCAAAAAATTAAAAATGGAACTTCCATTTGACCCAGTAATCCCCCTTCTAGGAATGTATCCCAAGAAAACAGAAACCCCAATAAGAAAGGATATACGGACCCGTATGTTCATAGCAGCACAATATACAATAGCTAAGATTTGGAAACAGCCAAAATGCCCATCATCAGATGAGTGGATTAGAAAACTGTGGTACAACTATACAATGGAATACTACACTGCTGTAAAAAAAAGGAATTCTTAAGATTTACAACAGCATGGATCAAACTGCATAGCATTATGCTAAGCAAAATAAGCCAGTTGGAGAAACATAAATGTCACATGATCTCATTCATTTATAATATAATAAACAACATAAACTGATGAACAAAAATAGAAGCATCAAACAGATTGTCCAACCTATGAGGGAAGGAGATGGATGAGGGGGTAAGAGTTCAACCAAAGAATTGTATGCATCATATGAGCATAACCAATAGACACAAAGATCAGGGGGTGAGGGCATGTGCTGGGGGGAGAGGGCTGCCAGGGAGAGGTCAATGGAGGGGGGGGAAGGAAACTTATGTAATACTTTAAACAATAAAAAAAAATTTAAAAAAAACACAATGATTGGGTTACGAAAGAGATCAAAGAAGAAATAAAAAGCATCCTAGAAATAAACGACAATGAAAACACAACAATCCAAAATCTATGGGACAGAGTGAAAACTATCCTGAGAAGGAAGATCATAGCATTACAGGCCTACCTCAAAAAATAAGAAAAACTGTCAGTGAATTATCTAAATACACAATCTAAAGAATTAGAAAGAGAGAAACAAGAAAAACCCAGAATAAGCAGAAGGAAGGAAATAATAAAGATCAGAGAGGAAATAAATGACATAGAGACCAAAATAACAATAAAAAAATATCAATAAAACCAAGAGCTGCTTCTTTGAAAGGATAAAGAAGATTCATGAACCTCTAGCCAGGCTCACCAAGAAGCAAAGAGAGAGGACCCAAATAAAGAGAATCAGAAATGAAAATGGCTAAATAACAACAAACCCCCAGAAATACAGAGGATTGTAAAAAAAAAAAAAAAAATATATATATATATATATAAAACAACTCTATTCCAACAAACTGGTTAACCTACAAAAAAAGGACATATTCTTCAAAAAGTAAGACCATCCATAACTCAATCAGGAAGAATGAAAAAATCTGAATATGCTGATAACTATGAAGGGAATGGAAAAAGTAATCAAAAAACTTTCAACACACAAAAGCCTTGGACAAGATGGCTTCATAGGGGAGTTTACCAAACATTCAAAGAAGAACTAAAAACTATCCACCTCAGAGAATTATACCACGCCTCAACTCTGCTCTCTGAGATCTTCTAAGGAAGTGACATTTAAGTAAATCCTACTGGCGATCCCTGAAGAGGACTCTAGAAGCTGAAAAACTTGATATTCAAGTTTGGAGACCACATCATCTTGAAGGGGAGAGTGGCTGTTATTGGAAGCCTATACATCCCACAACTCTACAAACAGAACACCCAGGGACCTACTGCGAAACCAGGAACACCGGATCTCAGGCAACATGAATACACTGATTCAGAGGAGTTCTGTACCTTCTCAAGGAAAGGTCAGATTATGCCTAGGGAAGAGAGAGAGAGAACTACATAACCAGAAACCCAGAGAAGAGAGATCATGGGGAGACAAAGAAACAGCCCGCATATGAAGGAAAAAGAGAAATCACCAGAAAATGAAATAAAAGAAATGGAGGCAAGCAACCTGTCAGAGAAAGAATTCAGAGAAATGGTAATAAGGTTGCTGAAAAGAATGGAAGACAAATTCAACAATATGTGTAAGAACCAAGAGGAAATGAAGAAGAACCAAAAGTAATGAAAAATGACATCACTGCTATAAAGAACTCAATAGAAAGCATCAACAGTAGACTAGAAGAAGCAGAGGACCACATCAGTGAGCTAGAAGACAAGGTAGGAAAAAATACACAAGCAGAGCAGCAGCTAGAAAAAAAAAAAATTAAAAAAAGGAGGAGAGTCTAAGAGAACTTTGGGACAACACAAAACAAAACAACATCCACATAATAGGGGTGCCAGAAGGAGAGGAAACTGAGCAAGGAATAGAAAACTTGTTTGAAGAAATAATGACAGAAAACTTCCCTGATATAGGGAATAAAAAACTCACACAAATCAAAGAAGCTCACAGAGTCCCAAACAAAATGAACCCCAAAAGACCGATGCCAAGGCACATTATAATTAAATTGGCAAACACCAACAACAAAGTAAGAATCTTAAAAGCAGCCAGAAAGAAACAGAAAGTTACCTACAAAGGATCCCCCAACAGATAAGCAACTGATTTCTCTACAGAAACATATCAGGACAGAAGGGAATGGAATGAAATATACAAAGTAATGCAAAGGAAGGGTCTGAATCCAAGAATACTATACCCAGCAAGGCTATCAATCAAAATTGAGGGTGAAATCCGGAGCTTCACAGACAAAAAAGGACTAAGGGAGTTTATTACCACCAAACCAGCAATGCAAGAAATGCTAAAGGGTCTGCTGTAAAAAGAAGAAAGAGGAAGCGAAGAAGGAACACAGGGGTAAAGAATAAAAATGGTGACAAACAAGTATCTATCAATAATAACTTTAAATGTAAAAGGACTAAATGCCCCAATCAAAAGACATAGGGTAACAGATTGGATAAGAAAACATGACCCATATATATGCTGTCTACAGGAAACACACCTCAGAAAAGAAGACTTTTTGAGTCAATGGTGAAGGGGTGGAAAAAGGTTTTTCAGGTGAATGGAAATGAAAAAAAAAACTGGAGTAGCAATACTTATATTTGAAAAATTAGATCTCAAAGTGAGGGACATAAAAAGAGATAAGGAAGCCCACTTCATAATACTAAAGGGAGCAATCCAACAAGAAGAAATAACTCTGGTAAACATATACACACCCAATACAGGAGCACCCAAATACATAAATAAACAACTGGAGGATATCAAGGAAGAGAATGACAGCAATACAATCATAGTAGAGGACTTTAATACCCCATTATCACCATTAGACAAACCCTCTAAACAAAAAATCAGCAAAGAAACATCAATCCTAAATGACTCACTAAACCAGATGGAATTAATTAACATCTTCAGAACATTTCAACCCAAAGCCACAGAATATATATTCTTCTTAAGGGCACATGGGTCATTTTCAAAGATAGACCATATATGGGGTCACAGGCAAAGTCTCTTCAAATTCAAGAAGATACAAATCATATCAAGCATCTTTTCAGATCACAATGGCATAAAACTGGAAATCAATTACAATAAAAACAATCCAAAAAAATCAAACACCTAGAGGCTAAATAGCATTCTATTAAACAATGACTGGGTTACCAGAGAGATCAAGGAAGAAATAAAAAACATCATGGCAACAAACAACAATGAAAACACAACAATCCAAAATCTATGGGACACAGCGAAAGCAGTCTTGAGAGACACTTCTCGGCGGCTGGTGCGGACGCGGAGACCACGCCATCTTGAGAAACAGAGCTGCCTGAGACTCGGATCCTGGCTTCTGACACAAACCAGGACCCTGCAGCCACTGGGGACAGAGAACTGCTATCACAGCGGCAGTGGAAGAAACAACAAGAATCCAGACTTCCCGGCAGATTCCCGTGAGTCAAAGAGCCTATCCCCCTCCCCGCAGGCGCACACGGATAGCGCCAGAGTAACTGATAGACACACCCCTCACTCAAGCTGCAGAGCTTTGCGCAGGGACGCGCTCCGCCTTAGGGAATTGGGCGCACAGGACAGAAGCAGCCCACCTTCGGGGAAATCTGTCAGTGCGCACAGAGGGCTTCCCTTTGGGGAATTGGGGGGAATTTGGCTTGCGGGTCACAGCTCCCCTTCGGGGAATCTTAGAGCGTGCACAAAGGGGCTTCCCTTTGGGGAATTTGGCGCGCAGGACGGACTCCGCCCCTCTTCGGGGATTCTGGGAGAGTGCACAAAGGCAGCTCACCTTCAGGGATTTGAGAGTGTGCGCCCTAGCCAGTTTGGCTCAGTAGAGAGAGCACACACAGGACACAGCTCCACTTCAGGGAATTTGGCAAGCCGGACACAGCTGCCTGGGATCCCTGACTCACAGCGCATTCACACTAAGAGCCAACGACCCCAATTGTTGGTGCATGCACACACAGGGACCCTGATTCTCAACAAGAAACTGCACAAGGCAACAGAGACTCTGACACTCGATTCTTGGTGCAGATACAGGGAAACTCTGACTCCTGGCACATGCTAAGGATCTCATTTTCGGCACATACCAACAGTGTGGTGCTGACAGGGCCCCTGATTCTAAGTGTGCACACGAGACCACATGGAACACTGGGGACACTGACCCTGGGCAAGTCTGGTTCCCACCAACCAAACAGCCATACGTCCTAGTGTCAGAGCACTTCAGTGAAACTCAGGTGGAGCAAAGTCCCCACAGCACACGGCCGAGGTTCACACAAACGGAAGCTTGAGCTTTCTGGTGATAGCCAGAATGGGGAAACGAAATAACTCACAGAGGAAAGAAAATGTGGAGTCGCCAAGAAAGGAAATTAGTGAAACTGAAGCTTGCAACATGACCGAAAAGGAGTTCAGAGTAATGGTCGTGGAATTTATACATCGGATGGATGAGAAAATCAACAACTTATGCAAGAATCAGGAAGAAATGAAAAGTGATATAGCTACAATCAAAAACACCATGGAAAGTTTCAACAGTAGACTAGAAGAAGCAGAGGACCGAATTAGTGAGTTAGAAGATCAGGTACAGAAACAAGCTCAATCTGAACAGCAATTGGAGAAAAAAATTAAAAAGCAGGAGGAAAGCCTAAGGGAGCTTCGGGACAACATGAAGCGAAGTAACATGCGTATAATAGGGCTGCCAGAAGGACAAGAAGAGCAGCAGGGATTAGAAAATATATTTGAAGAAATAATGACAGAAAACTTCCCGGATATGGGAAAGATAAAAGTCACACAAGTACAGAGAGTCCCAAGCAGGATCAACCCCAAAAGACCCACACCAAGACATGTCATAATCTCAATGGCAAATATAAATGATAAAGAGAGAATCTTAAAGGCAGCAAGAGAGAGACAGAGAGTTACCTACAAAGGAACACCCATCAGATTGTCAAATGATTACTCAACGGAAACACAACAAGCTAGAAGTGAATGGAAGGAGGTATACAAAGTGTTGCAAAGCAAAGGACTGAATCCAAGAATACTATATCCAGCAAGGCTATCAATCAAAATTGAAGGGGAAATCAGGAGCTTCGCAGACAAAAAAAGACTCAGGGAGTTTATCACCACCAAACCAGCAATGCAAGAATTGCTAAAGGGAATACTGTAAAAAGAAGAAATAAACAGGTAAGAAGGAATACAGACACAAAAATAGATATGACTACAAACAAATACCTTTCAGTAATAACTTTAAATGTAAACGGACTAAATGCTCCAATCAAAAGACATCGAGTGGCTGAATGGATAAAAAAGCATGACCCATATATATACTGTCTACAAGAGACCCACCTCAGAACAAGAGACTCACACAGATTCAAAGTGAAGGGATGGAAAAATATCTTCCAGGCAAATGGAAATGAAAAAAAAGCTGGGGTAGCAATACTTATATCTGACAAATTAGACCGCAAAGTAAATGCCATAACAAGAGATAAGGAAGGCCACTTCATAATACTAAAGGGAGAAATCCAACAAGAAGAAATAATTCTGGTAAACATATACGCTCCCAATATAGGAGCACCCAAATACATAAAAAAACTCCTGGAAGATATCAAGGGAGAGATTAATAGTAATACAATCATAGTAGGAGACTTTAATACCCCACTATCACCATTGGACAAATCCTCTAAACAAAAAATCAGCAAAGAAACAGCAATCCTAAATGACTCACTAGACCAGATGGAATTAATTGACATCTTCAGAACATTTCACCCCAAAGCCACAGAATATACATTCTTCTCAAGTGCACATGGGTCATTTCAAAGATAGACCATATGCTGGGTCACAGGCAAAGTCTCTTCAAATTCAAGAAGATAGAAATTATATCAAGCATCTTCTCAGATCACAGTGGCATAAAACTGGAAATCAACTACAATAAATACAATCCAAAGAAATCAAACACATGGAGACTAAACAGCATGCTATTAAACAAGGACTGGGTCACCAGAGAGATCAAGGAAGAAATAAAAAACATCATGGCAACAAATGACAATGAAAACACAACAATCCAAAATCTATGGGACACAGCAAAAGCAGTCTTGAGAGGGAAGTTCATAGCTCTACAAGCCTATTGCAAAAAACAATAAACAATGGTAATAAATTACCTAACCCTACAACTCCAAGAGCTAGAAAAAGAGCAGCAAGAAAAGCCCAGTGTAACCAGAAGGAAGGAAATAACAAAGATCAGAGCAGAGATAAATGACATAGAGACCAAAGAAACAATACAAAAGATCAACAAAACCAAGAGCTGGTTCTTTGAAAACATAAACAAGATTGATGGACCTCTAGCCAGGCTCACCAAGAAGCAAAGAGAGAGGACCCAAATAAACAAAATCAGAAATGAAAGAGGTGAAATAACAACAGACCCCGCTGAGATACAAAGGATTGTTACAAAATACTACGAACAGCTCTATTCCAACAAACTGGACAACCTGGAGGAAATGGACATATTCCTAGAAAAATACAACCTTCCAAAAATCAATCAAGAAGAATCTCAACAGCTCAATAGGCCAATAACTATGGACGAAATTGAAGAAGTCATCTAAAAGCTTCCGGGAAACAAAAGCCCGGGGCCTGACGGCTTCACAGGAGAGTTCTACCAAACATTCAAGGAAAAACTAAAACCTATCCTCCTCAGACTATTCCAAAAAATTCAAGAGGAAGGAACACTTCCAAGCTCCTTCTATGAAGCCAGCATCACCCTAATACCAAAACCAGATAAAGACAACACAATGAAAGAGAAATACAGACCAATATCCCTCATGAACATAGATGCCAAAATCCTCAACAAAATTCTAGCAAATCGGCTCCAGCAGAACATCAGAAAGATCATACACCATGACCAAGCAGGATTTATCCCAGGAATGCAAGGATGGTACAATATCCGCAAATCAATAAACGTGATACATCACATAAACAAATTGAGAGATAAAAATCACATAGTCATATCAATTGATGCAGAAAAAGCATTTGACAAAATCCAACACCCTTTCTTGATAAAAACTCTCAACAAGGTGGGAATAGAAGGCTCATACCTCAACATAATAAAAGCTATATATGATAAACCCATAGCAAACATCATACTCAATGGACAAAAGCTAAAAACATTTCCCCTAAGAACAGGAACAAGACAGGGATGCCCACTCTCACGACTCCTGTTTGACATAGTACTGGAAGTATTAGCTAATGCAATTAGACAAGAAGAAGAAATAAAAGGCATCCAAATTGGAAAAGAACAAGTAAAGCTGTCTTTATTTGCAGACGACATGATATTGTACATAAAAAATCCGAAAGACTCCATCAAAAAACTAATAGACTTAATAAATGAATTCAGCAATGTAGCAGGATACAAAATTAACGCCAAGAAATCTATGGCCTTTCTATACACCAATAGTGAACTTACAGACAGAGAGACTAAAAAGGCAATCCCATTTACCATCGCACCAAAAAAAATTAAGATACCTAGGAATAAACTTAACTAAGGAGGTAAAAGACCTATACATGGAAAACTACAGGACACTGAAAAAAGAGATAGAGGAAGACGTAAACAGATGGAAGAACATACCATGTTCATGGATTGGTAGAATCAACATCATTAAAATGTCCATACTACCCAAAGCAATCTATAGATTCAATGCACTCCCCATTAAAATACCAACGGCATATTTCACAGACCTTGAAAGAACTCTCCAAAAATTCATCTGGAATAAAAAAAGACCCCGAATAGCCACAGCAATCCTGAGAAAGAAGAATAAAGTAGGAGGGATCTCAATACCAGATTTCAAGCTGTATTACAAAGCCACTATTCTCAAAACAGCCTGGTACTGGCACAAGAACAGACATATAGATCAATGGAACAGAATAGAGAATCCAGATATTGATCCAAACCACTATGCTCAATTAATATTTGACAAAGGAGGCATGAACATACAATGGAATAAAGACAGTCTCTTCAATAAATGGTGTTGGGAAAATTGGACAGACACATGCAAAAAAATGAAGCTAGATCACCAACTTACACCATACACAAAAATAAACTCAAAATGGATACAGGACTTAAACATAAGACGGGAAACCATAAAAATACTTGAGGAATCCACAGGCAGCAAAATCTCAGACATATGCCAAAAGAACTTCTTCACCGATACTGCCCCTAGGGCAATGGAAGCTAAAGAGAAAATAAACAAATGGGACTACATCAAAATAAAAAGCTTTTTTACAGCAAAAGAAACTATCAACAAAACAACAAGAAAGCCCACTGCATGGGAGAACATATTTGCAAATGGCATCACTGATAAAGGTTTAATCTCCAACATCTACAGGCAGCTTATAAAACTTAATAAAAGGAAGATAAATGATCCAATAAAAAAATGGGCAACAGACCTCAATAGAATCTTTTCCAAAGAAGACAGAAGGAAGGCCAAGAGACACATGAAAACATGCTCAAGGTCACTAATTATCCGAGAGATGCAAATCAAAACAACAATGCGCTATCATCTCACTCCTGTCAGAATGGCTATCATCAACAAATCAACAAACGACAAGTGTTGGCGAGGATGCGGAGAAAAAGGAACCCTCGTGCACTGCTGGTGGGAATGCAGACTGGTGCAGCCACTGTGGAGAACAGTATGGAGTTTCCTCAAAAAACTGAAAATGGAACTCCCATTTGACCCAGTAATCCCACTCCTAGGAATATATCCTAAGAAACTGGGAACACCAATAAGAAAGGAAATATGCACCCCTATGTTCATAGCAGCACAATTTACAATAGCTAAGATCTGGAAACAGCCTAGGTGCCCATCAGCAGATGACTGGATCAGAAAACTATGGTACATCTACAGAATGGAATACTATGCTGCCATAAAAAAGAAGGAATTCTTACCATTTGCAGCAACCTGGATGGAATTGGAGAACATTATGTTAAGTGAAATAAGCAAGTCAATGAAAGAAAAATACCACATGATCTCACTCATTTATGGATAATAAAGAACATTAAAAACTTGAACAAAAGGATAGATACAGAGGCAGTAAAGCATCAAACAGTCTGTCAAATTACAGCAGGAAGGTTAGGGAGAGGTGGGGAAGATAAGAGATCAATCAAAGGACTTGTATGCATGCATATAAGCATAACCAATGGACGCAAAACTCTGGGGGGTGAGGGCATATATGGGAGTGGGGTGGGGGGCAATGGTAAGATATGTACACATATAATACCTTAATAAAAAAATTGGAAAAAAAAAAAAAAGCAGTCTTGAGAGGGAAGTTCATAGCTTTACAAGCCTACTGCAAAAAACAAGAAACAATGGTAATAAATTACCTAACCCTACAACTCAAAGAGTTAGAAAGAGAGCAACAAGAAAAGCCCAGTGTAAGCAGAAGGAAGGAAATAATAAAGATCAGAGCGGAGACAAACTACATAAAGACCAAAAAAAAAACAAAAAACACCAATACAAAAGATCATCAAAACCAAGAGCTGGTTCTTTGAAAGGATAAACAATATTGATGAACCTCTAACCAGGCTCACCAAGAAGCAAAGAGTGAGGACCCAAATAAACAAAATCAGAAATGAAAGAGGAGAAATAACAACAGACCCCACAGAAATACAAAGGACAGTTTAAAAATACTATCAATAATTCTATTCCAACAAACTGGACAACCTGGAGGAAATGGACATATTCTTAGAAAAATACAACCTTCTAAAATTCAATCAGGAAGAATCTAAACATCTCAATAGGGCCAAGCCAATTAAAGTCTCCTATTATGATTGTATTGCTGTCAATCTCTCCCTTCATATCCTCCAGAAGTTGTTTTTTTTATGCATTTGGGTGCTCCTGTATTGGGTGCATATATGTTTACCAGAGTTATTTCTTCTTGTTGTATTGCTCCCTTTAATATTATCAAGTGGCCTTCCTTATCTCTTTTTATGTCCTTCACTTTGAGATCTAATTTGTCAGACATAAGTATTGCTACCCCAGTTTTTTTTTTCATTTCTATTCACCTGAAAGACGTTTTTCCATCCCTTCACCATCAGTCTGTGTGCGTTTTTTTCTCTGAGGTGGATTTCCTGTAGACAGCAGATATATGGGTCATGTTTTCATATCCATTCAGTTACCCTATGTCTTTTGATTGGGGCATTTATTCCATTTACTTTAAAGTTTGTAGAGAGTGCCTGGGAAGGCACATGGGCATTTCTTTAATTATTGTCAGCTGAATCCAGGGCAGTAGGCATAGCCACGTGCTGGAAACACATTCTGCCAAAGGGCAGAAGTGTTGTCTGATTGACCTTCACTTCAGCCCAGGTGCCAGGGGGTGGGTTCTATTATGTAAATCCAGCCAAGCACCAAACCCGTGCCCACCCTAGAATGCAAATAATCTCCTTTGTCTTGACTTTTAGTAAAACTTCCTTTTATTTGGGGGTATAAAATAAACACTCTGCATTGGCTCTGGGTCCCTGTCTCTCCCACAGAAGAGGATGGTGGTCCTACCCAGCCCCAGATTTTTCCTTCCATTTTTGTGTCTTGTCTCTTTCTTTTATTTCTCAATCCCCAGCCCCTCTACTCGAATAACCAGATCATTCTCTTTCCGTGCTGGACACGGAAAAGAGAGACCCCACCATAAAAGTTATTATTTGTAGGTAGTTGTTTGTTGCCATTTTTATGCTTTACCCCTGTGTTCCTGCTTCGCTTCCTCTTTCTTCTTTTTACAGCAGACCCTTTAGCATTTCTTGCATTGCTGGTTTGATGGTAATAAACTTCCTTAGTCCTTTTTTGTCTGTGAAGCTCTTGATTTCACCCTCAATTTTGATTGATAGCCTTGCTGGGTATAGTATTCTTGGATTCAGACCCTTCCTTTGCATTACTTTGTATATTTCATTCCATTCCCTTCTCACCTGATGTGTTTCTATTGAGAAATCAGTAGCTAGTCTGATGGGGGATCCTTTGTATGTAACTTTCTGTCTCTCTCTGGCTGCTTTTAAGATTCTTACTTTGTTGTTGGTGTTTGCCAATTTAATTATAATGTGCCTTGGCATCGGTCTTTTGGGGTTCATTTTGTTTGGGACTCTATGAGCTTCTTGGATTTGTGTGGGTTTTTTATTCCCTATATCAGGGAAGTTTTCTGTCATTATTTCTTCAAACAAGTTTTCTATTCCTTGCTCAGTTTCCTCTCCTTCTGGCACCCCTATTATGTGGATGTTGTTTTGTTTTGTGTTGTCCCAAAGTTCTCTTAGACTCTCCTCCTGTTTTTAATTTTTTTTTCTAGATGCTGCTCTGCTTGGGTATGTTTTCTTACCTTGTCTTCTAGCTCACTGATGCGGTTCTCTGATTCTTCTAGTTCACTGATGCAGTCCTCTGATTCTTCTATTGAGTTCTTTATAGCAGCGATGTCATTTTTCATTTCCTCTTGGGTCTTACACATATTGTTGAATTTGTCTTCCATTCTTTTCAGCCACCTTATTACCATTTCTCTGAATTCTTTCTCTGACAGGTTGCTTGCATCCATTTCATTTACTTCCTTTTCTGGTGATGCCTGCTTTTCTTTCATATGCAGGC
Source organism: Ia io (assembly GCA_025583905.1). Classification (NCBI taxonomy): domain Eukaryota; kingdom Metazoa; phylum Chordata; class Mammalia; order Chiroptera; family Vespertilionidae; genus Ia; species Ia io. The sequence continues at coordinate 125,688,552 of JAJQQW010000001.1, read as the reverse complement.
TGTTTCTTTGTCTCCCCATGATCTCTCTTCTCCAGTTGTCTGGTTATGTAGTTCTCTCTCTCTCCTTTCCGTGAGGAGGTGCAGAGCTCCTCTGAATCCACGTGCTTGCGCCACTTGGGGACCAGTGTTCCTGGTTTCTCAGCTGTTCATTGGGTGCCATTTTTGTAGATTCCTGGGATTTTCAGGCTTCCGACAACATCCACTCTCCCCTTCAAGATGGCAAGGCCACCGTGTCAAAGACAGTCGCTCTGGGAGGGATCCCAGTAGCAGTGAAGGATGCACAGTCAGGAGAACCACTTCTGGCAATCCCCCACAGTCCTCTGGAGTATAGCTATCCCTCAACTCACAAATAAACACTCCCCATGTGACCACACACTCTCCCTTTGTTCTCTCACTCATGCACTATCATGCAGTCTGCCTTCCCGTCGGTAGCCATCTTCCAGATCTCCTCTCCAAAATTTATAGATAACTCATACATCTTATCAAAAGGAAGATTAAACAATCTAATCAAAAAATGGGCAAAGAACTTAAATAGACACTTTTCAAAAGTGGACATACAGAAGGCAAAGAGACATATGAAAACATACTCAAAGTCCCTAATCTTCTGAGAGATGCAAGTCAAAACCACAATAAGATACCATCTTACACCTGTCTGGATGGCTATAATTGACAAATCGACAAAGGACAAGTGCTGGCAAGGATGTGGAGAAAAAGGAACCCTCGTGAACTGCTGGTGGGAATGCAGATTGGTGCAGCCACTATGGAAAACAGTATGGAGTGTCCTCAAAAAGTTAAAAATGGACTCTCATTTGACACAGTAATCCCACTTCTAGGAATATATCCCAAGAAGTCAGAAACACCAATCATAAAGGACATATGCACCACTATGTTCATAGCAGCACAATTTCCATAGCTAAGATTTGGAAACAGCCTAAGTGCCCATCAGCAGATGAGTGGATTTAAAAAAAAAAAGTGGTACATCTACACAATGGAATACTACACTGCTGTAAAAAGGAAAGTACTCTTATTATTTTCAGCAGCATGGGTGGACATGGAGAGCATTGTGCTAAGCGAAATAAGCCAGTCAGAGAAAGATAAATATCACAAGATCTCACTCATTTGTAGAATATAATGAACAACATAAACTGATCAACAAAAATAGAGCAAGAGACATAGAAGCATTGAACAGACCATCAATCTTCATAGAGAAGGCAAGGGAGGGGGGGTAAGAGATCAGCCAAAGCACTTGTATCCATGCATATAGCATAACTAATGGACATGGACACTAGGGGAGTAAGGGCATATGCTAGGAGGGGTAGGTGACTGGGGAGATGTCAATTGGGGAAAAGGAGACATATGTAATCTATATTAACAAAAGAGAAAGTTGCAAATTGACCATACCTTCGTGACACCCACCAGCCAATCAGAAGTGAGTATGCAAATTAACCCAACAAAGATGGCGGGTTAATTTGCATACACAGGTGCCGAGTGGCCAGGGGCAGGGCTGGACACAGGCGTTCCACACTGCTCCAGCCACTCAGGGCCTCTGGGCAATGTGGAAAGGCAGGACCAGAGCAGAAAGAGGTGGCTCCAGGGCTGGAGTAGAAAGGTGGTGCTGGCAGCCAGAGAAAGGAAGGCCCATTCTTCCATGAATCTTCATGCATCGGGCTTCTAGTACTATAAATAATACTTTAAACAATAAATAAATTTTTTTAAAAAATATTTGAAATGACAAAACCAAAAAATTTGAGAAGAGATTAATATTTGATAGGGGACAAGGACCAGGGCAGGAGATGAGATTGATGATAAAGGGATATCACAAGGGGGTTCCTTTGTGGTTACAGAAACGGCCTGTATCCTGACTGTGGTAATGATTACACAAATCTATATATGATTCAAAAGGCCTAGAGCTACACGTTTATACATACACACACATGCATGCACACACACAAAAATTAATGCATATAAAAACTGGTTAAATCTGAATACTAGGTGTATCAGTTAATAATAGCAGATTTTGTAATCAAAGAAAACACAATAATTTCAAGGGAAACATCAAAAGTTCTTTATTCAAAGTAATGTCCATTGCTAGCTACACATTTCCCTCATCTTTCAGGTAATTTGTGGATACTGTCCCAATAGAACTTTTCTTGTTTTAAGGCAAACTATTCAGACCTAATTTTCCATTTCTTCATACATTTTGAAGTACTGCTCAGAAAGTGTATGCCATCGATTGGAACAAGTGGTGATCTGAAGGAGTAAGGTCTGGTGAATACAGCGGATGGGTTAATACTTCCCAGGCAAGATCTTTTAACGTGTCTTTAACTGGTTTTGAAGTGTGTGATTGTGTGTCATCATGAAGCAAAATTACTTTGCCGTGTCTTCTGGCCCATTCTGGTCGTTTCAATCAAAGCGTGGTTCAAATTGATTATTTGTTGTCGGTAGCAATCAGTATTAACGGTTTCACCTGGTTTTAGAAGCTCATAATACACCACACCTCCCTGATCCCACCAAATGCAGAGCATTGTCTTCTTACCAACACAATTCGGCATTGCAGTCGATGTTGATGGTTGACCTGGATCAACCCAGAATTTTCTGCATTTGGGATTCTGAAAATAAATCCACTTTCCATCGCCAGTCACAATTTGATGCAAAAAAAGTCTTTCTTTCGTGCTGTTGAAGCAACATTTTACCGATGACTTTTCGGTTTTCCATTTGTCTTTTGTTAAGTTGATATGGCACCCATTTTCCTTCCTTTAAAATCTTTCCCACTGCTTTTAAATGATCAGAAATTGTTTGCTGAGAAATGCTTAAGCTTTCTGCAAGTTGTTTTTTAGTTTGACATGCATCTTCATCCAATAATGCTTGTAATTGTTGGTTGTCAAACTTTTTCAGTTAACCTGGATGTTCTTTGTCTTTCACATTGAAATCTTCATTTTTAAAGCATTTAAACCAGTGTTCACAGGTATGTTGAGATGGATCATGTTCACCATAAGCTTCCCGAAGTATTCAGAAGCACTTTTCTTCAAAATAATGAATTAAAACTTCCCGTAAATGCTTTTTTTTGCATGAAATTTGACATTTTTAAGCGTAAAAATATCTATGATGTTAACACCTTCAGAAAATTTGACATATGAAGTTTTGAAGCTTTTGTCAATACAGCAAAATAGCATACATATCAAATCGCATATATCTCAACATATGTATAACTCCATCTATTGAAAACAATCTGCATTATTAACCAATAAACCTAGTATGCTTTGTAATCTGGTTAGCAGTTTTATAACGATGCATGTCAATGTCATGACTTTGATATTGTACTGTAACCAGCTGGGTTAAGTGCTTACAAGACTCAGGTACTATTTTCCAAATTTTCTATTTGTTTATAATCATTTTAAAATAAAGACTTTAAAAACAATAAATGCTGGCTAGAAGAGATACACCACAACAGACATGTTTATACACTGCTGTGAAAAGTAAATTGTTCCAACAATTAGGCCACATATATCAAGATTTCTATAATTATTCCTACTCTTTAATCCTGTAGGACTCTATCTTTGGGAGTTAATCATTCAAAATGAATGTACAAGAATGTGCACAACACAATACCAATGAGATAGAAACAACCTGACTGTTTACTCATGGAGTTACAGCTAAGTAAAGGAAGCTTTATCCATTTGGCAAATTATCATGCAGTCCCTAAAAACCATGATTTTGAAGAATATTTAGTACATGTGGAAATGTCAGGTAATAATCTGAGTGGACACCAATAAGTATATTGTAATTCCAAATTTAAAAATTAACTAATAAAATTCTACAAAAATAATCATAATATTCATAGGGGCCAACTCTAAGTGGTTGGAATTTATGAAATTTTTATTTCTTTACATTTAACTAAATTTCCAAATATATACAACAAACACGCATTACTTTGCAAGAAAAACGTGTATATGTATATATATATATGTGTGTGTGTGTGTGTGTGTATACACTCATACATAGTGAGGAAAGGGGAAGAGACAGAGAATGATCTAGTTTAGTATTTCTCAGACTTTCATGTACTCTTGTTAAGATGCAGATTCTGATTCAGTAAGTCTGGAGCCAGGCCTGAGATTCTGCATTTCTAACAAGTTCCCACACTATGTCAATATTGCAGGTCCATTTTTGAGAGGCAGGAATCTAGCATAGCCAAGCTGAAAACAATAAACAAAGAGCTCTGAATAGAAAATGCGTTGTCCTATTTACTATTATTTCTATTGAGATACATTGCAAAAAATTTACATCATGAGCCCCAGCTGGTTTTTCTCAATGGATGGAGCATTGGCCTGTTGCCTGAAGGTTCCCAGGTTTGATTCCAGTCAAGGGCACACGCCCAGTTTGTGGGCTTAATCCCCAGTAGGGGACTGCAGGAGGCAGCCGATCAATGATTCTCTCTCATCATTGATGTTTCTATCTCTCTTTCCCTCTCCCTTCATCTCTAAAATCAACAAAAATATATTTATAAAAAATTTACACCATAAAGGCCTTGTCAGAAACCTGTACCCACACCAGATTCTGGTGCACCAGGTACCACAAACAAGAGCAATGTTTTTAAGAAATTCTCAGATTCTCAAACCTGACAAAGAAGCTAGGAACTGTTTCAACCAAATTAAAAACACCCATTCAATAAATTGTGCTAGGAAGGTAACTAGTGATTCAGGTAGGAGAGCAACAGCATCATTACAGAACAAATTCCAACAGATTAAAGAGACAAAGGTAAAATATATATATATATATATATATATATATATATATATATATATATATATATATATATATATACTGAGTAGCCAGATTATTATGATCTCTGAATGCATAATAATCTGGTCACTCAGTGTGTGTGTGTGTGTGTGTGTGTGTGTGTGTGTGTGTGTGTGTGTGTATATATATATATATATATATATATATATATATATATATATATATATTAGAGGCCTGGTGCATGAATTACTGCATGGGTGGGGTCCTGCCAGCCTGGCCAGGAGGAGGGGACATGAGTGGTTGGCCAGCCTGCCTGCTGGTCGAACTCTTGGTCGAGGGGACAATTTGCATATTAGCCTTTTATTATACAGGATATACACTGAGTGGCCAGGTTATTATGATCACCCCATCAGTACTTCTTTGGGCCACCTTTTGCCTTCAATACTGGAGCGATTCTTCTTGGCATTGACTCCATGAGATGTTGAAAGGTGATGAGAGGAATCTGACACCATGCCTGATGAATAGCACTGTCCAGTTCTGTGAGATTTGATGGTTGTGGAACCAGCTGCCTGATGGCTCTTTTAACTTTGTCCCACAAATGCTCAATTGGATTAAGATCTGGTGAGTGTGGGGGCCACCTAAGCAAGGTAAAGTCTCCTTCATGTTCTTGAAACCACTCCTGCACAATATGAGCACCATGGCATGGCGCATTGTCTTATTGGAGGAAGCCATCTCCATTGGGATATGCCATCAACATGATAGGATGAACTTGATCAGCAACGATACTTAGGTATGTTATGCTATTCAGACATTGTTCCACATGAATTAAAGGGCCCAAATCATGCCAGGAAAACATGCCCCAAACCATAACACTGCCTCCACCAGCTTGAAGGGTTGTACTCATGCATATGGGGTGCATGCTTTCATGCTGTTTCTGTGAAATTCTCACTCTGCCATCTTCATGAGGCAACTGGAAACGTGATTCATCGGACCACATGACTTTTATCCAATGCTCGACTGTTCAATCCTTGTGTTCCTGTGCAAATTGGAGACATTTTATCTTGGTAACTGCAGACAGCAAAGGTGCTCGAACAGGCCTTCGGCTTCCATATCCCATAAGATGTAGTGTACGGTTAATTTATCTACAAACATCAGGTGGTCATAATAATCTGGCCACTCAATTTCTAAAACTCCCTCTTGGTTCAGGAACATTTACCATGGAATCTTCTCCTGGCCATAATAGACTAATGTGCCAAACTCAATCCCAGCAGGTTTACATGAGTATCACATCAACTTTTCCTGCTTTACATTCTTCTCTAGCTATTGACATGACAGCCTCTCTTTCTCCCTCTTTTTCTCTTTCTCAGACCCCTCCCATTCTTTCCACTTGAAATTAAGCTTTCTAAATGAATTTCCCACATTTACTTTCTTGTCATACTCACTTCCTATATAAAAATCAGGGCTCTCCAGAGAAGCAGAACCAGCTGCCTGATGGCTCTTTAAACTGGTGGGTTGATGGATAGATAGATGATGATGAGATAGATAGATGATAGATAGATAGATAGATAGATAGATAGATAGATGATATGAGATTTATTACTGGAATTGGAATTCCAAAATCTGACATCTTCATGCTGGAAAACCAGGAGAGCAGATTGTATAATTCAACAAGAGACCAAAGGCCTTAAAACCTGGGAGAAAGGAGGGGTGTCACATATCTAATGAGTGCCTATTTGAAGATCAAGGGAGAAAACCTATGGATATGAAGAAAATTGTTAAGGGATCAGACTTAAGAGCATGAGATCCTTACCAATTTTACCTCAGTCAAGAAATAATTCTCTCTCTGGATATACAAAGAAGCAACAGTGATGAAATTGTGCTCTAAAGATGGCTGGAGTCAACCAGATTGGTTTTGAGTGGATGCAGCCTGGTGAGAGGTTTGCATGGTGGAAAAAAAGTGTTTTCATTTCCAGGACTGATTTAGTAACCAAAGCTAAGAAATTAAAAGTGGACAGGCAGGCATTATCTGCAGTTAATTTTTTTTTGCAACTATGAATGCTGGAAAGGACAAATCAGGTAGTTAGTGCAAGCCAGGGTCTTAAAGATAATGCTTTTACATCAAGACAACTTTCCCCTGAGAATCCCTTGGGGCCAGAACCAAAAATTGTTCCTGCTTTTTACAGCAATCTTCCTGGCTGCTCTCAAGAGCATTTATAAACTGTTTTATATGTACTAGAAATCAAAAGAGTTACAATTATGATTCTGAGTGCAATGCTTAGATATATTAAAAAGCAATGATCCTTCCATTAAAAGGCCTCACTCATGAGTATGACATGTATAAACTGCCATCTAGGGAATCAGGGAAAAGTTCTGCAATAAAGCCTTATCTCTCTTAGCAACATCTCTGACAACCAGTAGAAATTCTGAATGACTTGTCCTCTGGGCCACTGGCCATATAAAGTCACTGAACCAGAAGCAAAATATGAGTGATTGATGGAGATAACTGGTTAGTTAACATAAATGGATTTTTGAATTGAGCAAAACTATCAGAATTACTCTAGTATTATTTATAGTTATGAAAAATTATTTTTTCAAAATAAATTTCTAAAATTCTTAAAGAGTTTTCATTTAGATGGCTTCTAGACTTTTCTATTAGCACTGACTAGCTACCTCCTCTCCTTACATATATCAGTGCAAGTTTAACAAATACAAATATCAATATCTAAAGCACCTTGTTTAAGTTTATATAGCCTATCTATATATATTATATGTATGCTACCAGAAATATAATGCATGGAGGGGCGTCCCTCAGCCCGACCTGTACCCTCTCCAATGTGGGAGCCCTCGGGAGATGTCCAACTGCCAGTTTAGGCCTGATCTCGCAATCCGGGACCTCTGGCTCCTAACCACTCACCTGATTGCCTGCCCTAACCACTCTGCCTGCCAGCCTAATCCCCCTAACTGCTCTCCCCTGCTGGCCTGGACACCCCTAACTGCCCTCCCCTACCAGCTTGCACCCCTATTAACTATTTTTTTTAAAATCTTATCCCTTTCACACACAATTGTATTTGACTTCCTTATTGGCTTTTCCCTCTCAAACAATATAAAAAATATATCTATACATATAAATATATACATATGTTTATGTATAGATATATTTTCTCCTTTATGTAACACTTTTTCCTACTGACTCATCATTTATAAACTTTTCTTTCTTCCTTATTTCTTACTTCTGTTCCTTCATCCTTCTTCCCATCTTTCTCCTACCCTCCCTCCCTCCCCACATGCCTTATTTCCTTTATCTTTATCCCTCCCCTCCCTCCCCTTTTCCTTCCGTCCTACCTTAATTTTTTTCTTCACTTCCTCCCTCAGACCTGCTTTGCTCCCTGCCCCATTTCTTCTTTCTTCCCATTCTCCTTTTAAGCTCTGCCGGCTCCCCTTTAAAACTTTTCTTCCCTTCCTCTTTCTCTCTCATCCTACCTTTCCCATACACTCTTCTCTACTTACTTCTACTGTTTTAATATCTATCTATCTGCCTAATTATTTACTGTCATTTATCTTTTTTCTCTTTTCTGACTCCTGCTTTTAAAATCTGGCCCCAGTACACAACTATACTTGATTTTCATTATAGCTCCTACAGTTCACTCATACATCCTCTTTCCTTCTTTAACTCTGCTCTCTACTGACTCCTTTGTAAAGTTCTTCCCTCCCTCCTTCCCTTCTTCCCCATCTTCCCCCCTCCTCCCTCGCTCCCTCACTCTTTCACTCATTTTACAGGCTACTTAAAAATTCTATGCTTTTTGTCCTTAGTACTCACTGCTTTCCTCTCTGGGGCCTGTAGCTGCCTCTGTTTGGGCACTCTGGCCCCTCTAGCACCAGCTTTGAGGGGCGGAGCTACAACACAGCTGTGTCTTGCCTACCGTGGCCCGCGCCTCCACCCTCCAAGTTGGGGGAGGGTCCAGCTGGCCTGGGGCCGGCTTCCATCGTGGCTACCGCTGTGTTACGTGCGCACACATGTGCATTCATGCGTGCGCAAGGCTTTTCTCCCATTGAGTGCTGAAGCGGGGGAGGTGGAGGCCTTCCTCCCCATCCCACCCCCCCCCCCCCCCCCCGCCGCGTGCCCATGCCTCCAGCAGCTCTCTGTCTGCTCCCCTCCAGAATTCCCAGGCAACGGCTGTGCTTGCGCAGGCATGGTTGGACCCAGCTTGTCCTGGGGAGGGGGCTTTCTGCCCAGTATGTGAGCCCCCGTCTGGGTCAGACCAGGAAGATGAATGAATGGACGGCTGGAGAAAGCCCCGGCAACTTCCCTGAGGTGTGAGGGTTGCCTGTGCACTCTCTGTTTTAGTGCCCAGGCCCTTCCTTAGTGGTGTTGGGTCCACACCCTCTCGATTTGCATGTGAGACCCCCTTCCGGAGGTCACTGCCAATGCACGCACCCCCGGTTGGTGTCTGCCGACCAGGACCCAAAAACCAGCCTTCTGCCATGTGGGTGTCGCCCTTCAGCTCCCCCCACCTCAGGGGGGTTGGTGGTGTCCTGGTCAGAGTGCTCTTGGACAGGGCGCGGTGTCACTGGGGTGTTTGTTGGGCACGTGCACCCAGGAATAAAAGAGGACTCTGGTGCTGGGGTCAGGGAAGGGAGCCTCACACAAGTCCCCCTGCTGCCTGTGCACCTGCTGGTCTGTCAATATGCAAATTGGTCATTACTGGGACACTGTAACAGTCAATTAGCATATTACCTCTTTATATGTATAGATATATTTTTATATATTTAATATTGTATGCCTGAATATTTCTATTATACAACATAGCTTGGAATATAGTAGAGCATATGCTTATTAATATACATATATCTAGGCCTTATGTAATAAATAGAAATATATAAACCATGTGAAAAGAGAAATGGAGATACATGCTTTATATGTGACGGTTTAAGCAGCAAATTTATCTTGCTGAGCTTAATATTCCAATAAACAGTAATTTCTCATTTAAAAATATATATTTTTTCATTGATTTCAGGGTGGAGGGGAGAGGGAGATAGAAACATCAATCATGAGAGAGAATCATTGATCAGCTGCCTCCTGCCCATCCCCTAATGGGGATCAAGCCTGCAACCCAGGTATGTGCCCTGACCAGGAATCAAACCAGGGCTTCCTACTTCCTAGGTCAACACTCAACCACTGAGCCACATTGCCTGGGTTCATTCTTTGCTAAAATTTAAGAGTATCTCTTTCTTATATATTTGTGAAATATAGCATTAATAAATAAAATTAAATTATAATAAACACCTAAGAAACCTCAACAAAAAGTGTCCAGATCCCAAATTCCAATTCATGGGAAGGAGGACTGTCCTTCAGTCTATTCTCTGGGACAGCAACTGTCTGTCCTAAAATTCAACTCATTCTGATACTATTTACCCAGAGATAGCATGAGATTCCACAGGTTAATGGCTCAGTTATACAAGACTGCTCCCCACTTCAGGCTCCGGTGAAAAGGCGAAGTTCTCACTTGCCCTTTTGATCAAGGGCTACAATGACCCCCTTCCAACTCAGGATGCCAATCTCAAGCCTAGGTTGCTGCAGACTTATTGACCAACTGGCTATAAATCAAAGGTTCCCATGATTCCCTCCTCAGGTTTGATTAATATGCTAGAGTGGCTCACAGGACTCAGGAAATATTTTACTTACTAGATCACCAGTTGTTTATAAAAGGATGTAACTCAGGAACAGCCAGATAAAATAGATGGATAGGACAAGGTATGGGGAATGGGCACAGGGCTTCCAAGTCCTCTCCAGATACGATTCCCTCATGGCACATGCATGTATTCACCAACCTGGAAACTTCCTGAACCCTGTCCTGTTTGAGTTTTTATTGAAGCTTTGTTACATAGGCATGATTGATTGAATCATTGGCCATTTGCAATTGAACTCAATTTCTAGCACCTTTCCCTTCCCTTGAGGTAGTGAGAGAAGGAACTAAAAGTCCTAACCCTCTAATCACATAGTTGGTTCTCCTTGCAAAACAATCCCCTCATTTAGGTTACCTAAGGGATTTCTAAAAGTCACCTCATTAACATAACACTTTTGTGGATCTTATCACAAGAAATTCTAAATATATATATATATATATATATATATATATATATATATATATATATATATATTATAAATCACATTGACACATGAGTAAAAAAGAGATCTTGCTGGTACCCACAAATCCCTAAGTATGCCCTCCAGATCATCATAACACCTAGAAAGACATCACTATTCTAAATTGTAATATAACTTTTTTTTTTTTTGCTTTTCTTTATGGTTTAACCTCATATGTATGCAGTTCCAAACCTTTCAGTATAGTTTCCCACAGTTTTCAAAGTTCTATAAATGGAATCACTATATGGTTTTTTGTTTTTTGTTTTTTTGGTCTTGCTTTTTTTCCACTCAGAATAATGTTGTAATATTCATCTATGTTGTGCTTGGCTGAAATTAATTCATTTTTATTATTATACTAGAGGCCCAGTACATGAAATTCATGCACAGGGGGTGAGGGAGGGATGTGTGGGTGTGTCCCTCAGCCCAGCCTGCACCCTCTCCAATCTGGGACCCCTCAAAGGGATGTCCGACTGCCCGTGGGATCGGGCCTAAATGGGCAGTCAGACATCCCTCTCACAATCCGGGACTGCTGGCTCCCAACCGCTCACCTGCCTGGCTGCCTGATTGTCCCTAACTGCTTCTGCCTGCCAGCCTGATCACCCCTTAACCACTCCCTTGCCAGCCTGATTGATGCCTAACTGCTTCCCTGTCAGCTTGATTGCCCCTAACTGCCCTACCCTGCAGGTCTGGTCCCCCCCAACTGCTCTCCCCTGCTGGCCTAGTCTTCCACAACTGCCCTCCTCTGCCAGCCCAGTCACCACTAACTGCCTTCCCCTGCTAGCCTGATTGCCCACACCTGCCCTCCCCTGCAGGCCATCTTGTGGTGGCCATCTTGTGTACACATGGGGGCAGCCATCTTGTGTGTTGGAGTGATGGTCAATTTGCATATTACTCTTTTACTATATAGGATCATATCCTACAATTTACTTATACAATACATTCTATAATGGCCAATTAGTTTGTTTCCAGTATTGGGCAATTTGGAATAATGTTATTGAGCCATGCCTATAAGAATGTATTCATTTAGGGAATAAACGTAAGAGCAGACTTTTGGAGTCATTGTTATACTTCATTAGAAAATGTCAAATTATTTCCAAAGTAGTCAGATCTACTTTTTACTCTCCCTAAAAGTGATCTCATTTTGGTTGATTTTAATTCAGTATTTCTCACAGCCTAGCACATGTGTCTAACTTGTAAGAGCCCCCAAGAATATATAAGAGCTCTCAAACCCCTATTTTTATAATGAAGTCAATTATTTTATTAAGGTAGATAATTTACTCAAATATTAACTGGTGGTAGACAAAGGGAAGAAACATGTTAGAAGTCGGGTGTGTTTGGTAGAAGAGAGTATTAAATTTTCTTCCCAAAAAATACTCAGAATCTATGATGTGATTTTTAATTTCTCCATGGCTAGATTTATCATGGGTTACTGTCTATTCAAAGCATTGTGGAGACCAAATCAGCTAGGATTCTTTCAGATATCAAACAAGAGTCTTTAGGTCTTAACCAATACTTCAGCCTCCCCAGGTGCAGGTGCCTAAAAAGTTTGTCCAGGGGGAGACAAAGTAATGCTGAATACCTGGATGGGTCCTGCACCTTCTCACAGAGCACATAGAAGAAACACCTAAATAGAGTAACATCCACCTGGAATTGGTGAATTAAACAAAGCTGGTGAGGCAATGCATAGATGGAAAGGTCAGAGATCACCTAAAGAGAGGTTCAACTGGGTGTTTGTTGTTTAGCTGTTTATTTTTTGAATTTTTTTGATTAGTTGGTGGTTTTGTGGAGTTTTCTCCCTATATACATATATTTTCCCCCTGCTTTTTTCTTCTATTTCTTTTCTCTCTTACATTTTTTTTCCTTTTTTCAATATCATTTTTGCACTCTTTTCTCTCCCCTAATTCTCTCTTCTCTGATGGTCACCTTTGTTTGGGGTTATTGGTATCATAAATACATTTGTGTTTGGTGCCTTGTGCGTTGTGTCTTATCGTGTTGTATTTTGTGCCTTTAAGTCAATGCAGGAGACAGAGAGTTACATAACAAGACACCTTGAGAGGAGACAAAGAAACATCCCCCACACGAAAGAAAAGGAAGAATCACCAGAAAAGGAAGTAAACAAAATGGAGGCAAGAAATTTGTCAGATAGCCGAAACCGGTTTGGCTCAGTGGATAGAGCATCGGCCTGCAGACTGAAAGGTCCCAGGTTCGATTCCAGTTAAGGATATGTACATTGGTTGTGGGCACATCCCTAGTAGGGGGTGTGCAGGAGGCAGCAGGTCGATGTTTCTCTCTCATAGATGTTTCTAGCTCTCTATCCCTCTCCCTTACTCTCTGTAAAAAATCAATAAAATATATTTTTTAAAAAAGAAATTTGTCAGATAAAGAATTCAGAGCAATGGTCATAAGGATGCTGGAAAAAAAAAGTAAGATAAATTCAACAATATGTGTAACAACCAAGAGGAAATGAAGAACCAAGAAGAAATGAAAAATGACATCACTGCAAAAACTTAAAAAAACAGGAGAGACTAAGGGAACATTGGGACAACATGAAATGAAACAGCATTCTCATTATAGGGGTCCAAGAAAGAGAGGAAACTGAGCAAGGAATAGAAAACGTGTTTGAAGAAATAATGACAGAAAACTTCCCTGATAGTGGGAAGAAGAAAAAACTCAAGTCCAAGAAGCTCACAGAGTCCCAAACAAGATGAATCCAGAAAGACCGAAACCAAGACACATTATAATTAAATTGGCAAACACAAATGACAAAGTAACAATCTTAAAGGCTGTCAGAGACAGACAGAAAGTTACCTACAAGGGATGTCCCATCAGACTATCGACTGATTTCTCAACAAAAACACATCAGGCCAAAAGGGAATGGAATGAAATGTACAAAGTCATGCAAAGCAAGGGTCTGAATCCAAGAACACCGTACCCAACAAGGCTATCAATCAAAGTTGAGGATGAAATCAGGAGATTCACAGACAAAAAGGGACTAAGGGAGTTTATTACCACAAAAGCAGCAATGCACTAAATGCTAAAGGGTCTGCTGTAAAAAAAAAAAAATAGGAAGGGAAGAAGGAACACAGGCATAAAGAATAAAAATGGTGACAAACAAGTACCTAGCAATAATAACTTTAAATGTAAATGGATTAAATTCCCCAATCAAAAGACATAGGGTAGCTCAGTGTATAAGAAATCATGACCCATATATCTACTGTCTACAGGAAACCCACCTTAGAACAAAGGAATATTATGGATTGATGGTGAAGGGATGGATAAAGGTTTTCCAGGCAATTGGAAATGGAAAAAAAAAAAAAAAGCTGGGGTAGCAATACTTATATCTGACAAATTAGACCTCAAAGTGAAGGCCAAAAAAAGAGATAAGGAAGGCCACTTCATAATACTAAAGGGAGAAATTCAAAAAGAAGATATAACTCTGGTAAACATATATGAACCCAATACAGGAGCACCCAAGTACATAAAAAAAACAAAAAACTTCTGGAGGATATCAAGGGAGAGATTGACAGCAATACAGTCACAGTAGGGGACTTTAATACCCCACTAACACCACTGGAAAAATCCTCTAAACAAAAAATAAGCAAAGAAACATCAATCCTAAATGACTCACTAGATCAGATAGAACTAATTGACATCTTCAGAACATTTCACCCCAAAGCCCGAGAATATACATTCTTCTCAAGTACACATGGGTCATTTTCAAACATAGACCACATATTGGGACACAGGCAAAGTCTCTTCAAATTCAAGAAGATAGAAATCATATCAAGCATCTTCTCAGATCACAATGGAATAAAATTAGAAATAAACTAAAATAAAAACAATAAAACAAATCAAATGCCTGGAGGCCAAATAGCATGCTATTAAACAATGATTGGGTTACCAAAGAGATCAAAGAAAAATGAAAAAAGAAAAACATCATGGCAACAAATGACAATGAAAACACAACAATCCAAAATCTATGGGACACAGTGAAAGCGGTCCTGAGAGGGAAGTTCATAGCTCTATAGGCCTACCTCAAAAAACAAGAAACAATGGTAATAAATTATCTAACCCTACAACTCAAAGAGTTAGAGAGAAAGCAACAAGAAAAGCCCAGAGTAAGAAGAAGGAAGGAGCCGAAACCGGTTTGGCTCAGTGGATAGAGCGTCGGCCTGCGGACTCAAGGGTCCCGGGTTCGATTCCGGTCAAGGGCATGTACCTTGGTTGCGGGCACATCCCCAGTAGGGGGTGTGCAAGAGGCAGCTGATCGATGTTTCTCTCTCATCGATGTTTCTGACTCTCTATCCCTCTCTCTTCCTCTCTGTAAAAAATCAATAAAATATAAAAAAAAAAAAAAAAAAAAAAAAAAAAAAAAAAAAAAAAAAAAAAAAAAAAAGAAGAAGGAAGGAAATAATAAAGACCAGAGCAGAAATAAATGACATAGAGACAAAAAAAAAAACAACTACAAAAGATCAACAAAACCAAGAGCTGGTTAGTTGAAAGGATAAACAAGATTGATGAAACTCTAGCCAGGCTCACCAAGAAACAAAGCAAATAAACAAAATCAGAAATGAAAGAGGTGAATAAACAACCAATCCCACAGAAATACAAAGGATTAAGAAAAAAATACTATGAACAACTCTATTCCAACAAAATGGAAAACCTAGATGAAATGGATATATTCTTAGAAAAATAAAAGCTCCCAAAACTCAATCAGGAAGAATAAAAAAACCTGAGTAGACAGATAACTACCAAAGAAATTGAAGCAGTGATCAAAAATCTTCCAGCAAACAAAAGCCCTGGTCCAGATGGCTCTACAGGGGAGTTCTACCAAGCATTCAAAGAAGAACTAAAACCTATCCTCCTCAGACTATTCCAAAAAATTCAAGAGGAAGGCACTCCTCCAACCTCTTTCTATGAAGCCAGCATTACCCTAATTCCAAAACCAGATAAAGACACCACAAAAAAAAGAGAACTACAGGCCAATATCCTTGATGAACATAGCTGCTAAAATCCTCATCTAAAGTCTAACAAATAGGATCCAGCATTACATTGGAAAGATCATACACCATGACCAACTGGGATTTATTCCAGGGATTCAAGGATGGTACAATATTCGCAAATCAATAAATGTGATACATCACATAAACAAATTGAGAGACAAAAATCACATAATCATATCAATTGATGCACAAAAAGCATTTGACAAAATCCAACACCCTTTCTTGATAAAAACTCTCAGCAAAGTGGGAATAGAGGGATCATACCTCAACATAATAAAAGCCTTATATGACAAACCTACAGCCAACATCATACTTAATGGGGAAAAACTAAACTCATTTTCCCTAAGTACGTGAACAAGACAGAGATGCTCACTTTCACCAGTCTTGTTCGATATAGTACTGGAGTTTCTAGCCATAGCAATCAGACAAGAAGAAGAAATAAAAAGCATCCAAATTATAAAAGAAGTGAAACTGTCCTTATTTGCAGATGACATGGTACTACACATAGAAAACTCCAAAGATGCCATTAAAAAATTGCTAGACCTAATAAATGAATTCAGCAATGAAAATTAACACCCAGAAATCTATGAATCTATGGCCTTTTTATACACCAATAATGAACTCACAGAAAGATAAACTAAAAAAAAAAAAAAATCCCATTTACCATTGCACCAAAAAAATTAAGATACATAAGAATAAACTTAACTAAGGAGGTAAAAGACTTGTACTCAGTAAACTACAGGACATTGAACAAAGTGATAGAGGAAGACATAAAAAAATGGAAGAACATACCATGTTCATGGATTGGTAGAATCAACATCATTAATATGTCCATACTACCCAAAGCAATCTACAGATTAAATGCAATCCCCATTAAAATACCAATGGCATATTTCAAAGATCTAAAACAAACTCTTGAAGAGGAGAAAATGGCGGCTGAATAGATAGACATGTTCCCAGTCTGGTCCTGGAGCAGAAAGAAAGAACAGCTGAGGGGCGCATGGGCAGTGTTTGGTAGCAAACTAAGGGATAGATGAGCCCCAGGAGAAGGTGTGGGAGTCCTAGGTGGGGCTCCCCTGACAGGGCAGCCCCCACGGTGGCCGGGTCCCTTCCTGGAGCTACAGGCTTGGACTGGGAAATCTCGCCATTTTGAAAGAAAAAGTGGATCTTGTCGGAGGCCTGTAAATCAACAACTGCAGCGACCACCGAACAGCTGTGAGTGCCAAAACACAGGTCACAGGTGGTGCGAACGTTTGGACTCAAGGGAGCTCTTCACTCCACGACGGAAAGGAGAGAGGGAACTACATAACCAGACATCCAGAGAAGAGAGACCATGGGGAGACAAAGAAACAGTCTGCATAGGAAAGAAAAGCAGGCATCACCAGAAAAGTAAGTTAACGAATTAGAGGCCAGCAACCTATCAGAGAAAGAATTCAGAGAAATGGTCATAAGGTGGCTGAAAAGAATGGAAGACAAATTCAACAATATGAGTAAGAACCAAGAGGAAATGAAGAAGAACCAAGAAGAAATGAAAAATGACATCGCTACTGTAAAGAACTCAATAGAAAGCATCAAGAGTAGACTAGAAGAAGCAGAGGACTGCATCAGTGATCTAGATGACAAGATGGAAAAAAATACCCAAATAGAGCAGCATCTAGAAAAAAAAATTAAAAAGGAGGAGGAGAGCCTAAGGGAACTTTGGAACAACACAAAACAGAACAACATTAGCATAATAGGGGTTCCAGAAGGAAAGGAAACTGAGCAAGGAATAGAAAACCTGTTTGAAGAAATGACAAAAAACTTTCCATATATAGGGAAGAAAAAACCCACACAAATCCAAGAAGCTCACAGAGTCCCAAGCAAAATGAACCCCAAAAGACCGACGCCAAGGCACATTATAATTAAATTGTCAAACACCAACATCAAAGTAAGAATCTTAAAAGCAGCCAGAGAAAGAGAGAGAAAGTTACATACAAAGGAACACCCATCAGACTAGCAACTGATTTCTCAACAGAAACTCATCAGGAGAGAAGGGAATGGAATGAAATATACAAAGTCATGCAAAGGAAGGGTCTCCATCCAAGAATACTGTACCCACCAAGAATATCAATCAAAATTGAAGGTGAAATCAGGAGCTTCTCAGACAAAAAAGGACTAAGGGAATTTATCACCACCAAACCAGCAATGCAAGAAATGCTAAAGGGTCTGCTGTAAAAAAAAAAAAAAAAGAAAAGAAAAGAAAAGAAAAGAAATAGGAAGTGAAGAAGGAACACAGGGGTATAGAATAAATATGGACACAAATAAGTAACTATGAAAAATAACTTTAAATGTAAATGGATTAAACACCCAATCAAAAGACATAGGGCAACAGAGTGAATAAGAAAACAAGACACATATATCTGCTATCATCAAGAAATCCACCTCAGAGAAAAAAACAACACACACAGACTGAGGGTAAAGGGATGGAAAACGGTTTTCCAGGCGAATCGAAATGAAAAAAAGCTGGGGTAGCAATACTTATATCTGAAAAATTAGATCTCAAAGTGAAGGACATAACAAGAGACAAGGAAGGCCACTTCATAATACTAAAGGGAGCAATCCAACAGGAAGAAATAACTCTGGTAAACATATATGCACCCAATACAGGAGCACCCAAATACATAAAAAAAACTCCTGGATGATATCAAGGGAGAGATTAACAACAATACAATCATAGTAGGAGACTTTAACCCTTTGCACTCAATTGCTATTTTCTCGATTCCTTTATTCTAATGCTAACCGTGTCGAGTCACACTCGACATCTGAGTGCAAATGGTTAATATCCCACTATCAACATTAGACAAAACCTCTAAACAAAAAATCAGCAAAAAGCATCAATCCTAAATGACTCACTAGACCAGATGGAATTAATTGACATCTTCAGAACATTGCACCCCAAAGCCCCAAATATATATTCTTCTCAAGTGCACATGGGTCATTTTCAAAGATAGACCATATGTTGGGAAATAGGCAAAGCCTCTCCAAATTAAAGAAGATAGAAATCATATCAAGCATCTTCTCAGATCACAGTGGCATAAAACTGGAAATCAACTGCAATAAAAATAATCCAAAGAAATCAAACACATGGAGACTAAACAGCATGCTATTAAACAATGATTGGGTTACCAGAGAGATCAAGGAAGAAATAAAAAAACATTATGGGAACAAATGACAATGAAAACACAACAATCCAAAATCTATGGGACAGCGAAAGCAGTGTTGAGAGGAAAGTTCATAGCTCTACAAGCCTACTGAAAAAAACAAGAAACAATAGTAATAAATTACCTAACCCTACAACTCAAAGAGTTAGAAAGAGAGCAACAAGAAAAGCCCACTGTAAGCAGAAGGAAAAAATAATAAAGATCAGAGCAGAGATAAACGACATAGAGACCAAAGAAACAATTACAAAAGATCAACAAAACCAAGAGATGGTTCTTTGAAAGGATAAACAAGATTGATGGACCTCTAGCCAGGCTCACCAAGAAGCAAAGAGAGAGGACCCAAATAAACAAAATCAGAAATGAAAGAGGTGAAATAACAACAGACCCTGCCAAAATACAAAGGATTGTTTCAAAATACTACGAACAACTCTATTCCAACAAACTGGACAACCTGGAGGAAATGGACATATTCCTAGAAAAATATAACCTTCAAAAACTCAATCAGGGAGAATCTAAACAGCTCAATGGGCCAGTAACTATGGATGAAATTGAAGCAGTCATCAAAAAGCTTCCAGCAAACAGAAGCCCGGGGCCTGATGGCTTCACAGGAGACTTTTACCAAACATTCAAGGAAGAACTGAAACCTATCGTCCTCAGACTATTCCAAAAAATTCAAGAGGAAGGAACACTTCCAAGCTCCTTCTATGAAGCCAGCATCACCCTAATACCAAAACCAGATAAAGACAACACAATGAAAGAGAATTACAGGCCAATATACCTCATGAACATAGATGCCAAAATCCTCAACAAAATTCTAGCAAGTTGGATCCAGCAGTACATCAGAAAGATCATACACCATGACCAAGTAGGATTTATCCCAGGAATGCAAGGATGGTACAATATCCGCAAATCAATAAACGTGATACATCACATAAACAAATTGAAAGATAAAAATAACATAGTCATATCAATAGATGCAGGGGAAAAAAACACATTTGACAAAATCCAACACCTTTTCTTGATAAAAACTCTCAACAAGGTGGGAATAGAAGGATCATATCTCAACATAATAAAAGATATATATGATAAACCCACAGCAAACATCATACTCAATGGGCAAAAACTAAAACCATTTCCCCTAAGAACAGGAACAAGACAGGGATGCCCACTCTCACCACTCCTGTTTGACATACTGCTGGAAGTATTAGCCATTGCAATTAGACAAGAAGAAGAAATAAAAGGCAACCAAATTGGAAAAGAAGTAAAGCTGTCCTTCTTTGCAGATGACATGATATTGTACACAAAAAATCCGAAAGACTCCATCAAAATTACTTAATAAATGAATTCGGCAATGTAGCAGGATACAAAATTAACGTCAAGAAATCTATGGCCTTTCTACACACCAATAGTGAACTTACAGAAAGTGAGACTAAAAAGGCAATCCCATTTACCATCGCACCAAAAAAATTAAGATACCTAGGAAAAAACTTAACTAAGGAGGTAAAAGACCTATACGCAGAAAACTACAGGACACTGAGAAAAGAGATAGAGGAAGACGTAAACAGATGGAAGAACATACCATGTTCATGGATTGGTTGAATCAACATCATTAAAATGTCCATACTACCCAAAGCAATCTATAGATTCAATGCACTCCCCATTAAAATACCAATGGCATATTTCACAGACCTTGAAAGAACTCCCCAAAAATTCATCTGGAATCAAAAAATACCCCGAATAGCCACAGCAGTCCTGAGAAAGAAGAATAAAGCAGGAGGGATCTCAATACCAGATCTCAAACTGTATTACAAAGCCCCGGTTCTCAAAACAGCATGGTACAGCACAAGAACAGACATATAGATCAATGTAATAGAATAGAGAATCCAGATATCAACCCAAACCACTATGTCAATTAATATTTGATAAAGGAGGCTTGAACATACAATGGAATCAAGATAGTCTCTTCAACAAATGGTGTTGGCAAAATTGGACAGATACATTCAAAAAATGAAACTTGATCACCAACTTACACCATACACAAAAATAAACTCAAAATGGATACAGGACTTAAACATAAGACAGGAAACCATAAAAATACTAGAGGAATCCACAGGCAGTAAAATCTCAGACATATGCCGAAGCAATTTCTTCACTGATACTGCCCCTAGGGCAATGAAAGCTAAAGAGAAAATAAATAAATGGGACTACATCAAAATAAAAAGCTTTTTCACAGCAAAAGAAACCATCAACAAAACAACAAGAAATCCCACGGTATGGGAGAACATATTTGCAAATGTTACCACTGATAAAGGTTTAATCTCCAACATCTACAGGCAGCTTATAAAACTTAATAAAAGGAAGATAAATGATCCAATAAAAAATGGGCAACAGACCTCAATAGAATCTTTTCGAAAGAAGACACAAGGAAGGCCAAGAGACACATGAAAACATGCTCAAAGTCATTAATTATCCGAGAGATGCAAATCAAAACGACAATGCGGTACCATCTCACACCTGTCAGAAAGGCTATCATCAACAAATCAACAAATGACAAGTGTTGGCGAGGATGCAGAGAAAAAGGAACCCTCGTGCACTGCTGGTGGGAATGCAGACTGGTGCAGCCACTGTGGAGAACAGTATGGAGTTTCCTCAAAAAACTGAAAATGGAACTCCCATTTGCCCCAGTAATCCCACTCCTAGGAATATAACCTAAGAAACTGGAAACACCAATAAGAAAGGATATATGCACCCCTATGTTCATAGCAGCACAATTTACAATAGCTAAGATTTGGAAACAGCCTAGGTGCCCATCAGCAGATGACTGGATCAGACAACCATGGTACATCTACACAATCGAATACTATGCTGCCATACAAAAAGAAGGAATACTTACCATTTGCAGCAACCTGGATGGAATTGAAGAACATTATGCTAAGTGAAATAAGCCAGTCAATGAAAGAAAAATACTACATGATCTCACTCCTTTATGGATAATAAAGAAAATTATAAACTGTTGAACAAAAAGATAGATACAGAGACAGTAAATCATCAAACAGAATGTCAAATTACAGCGGGAATGTTAGGGAGAGGTGGGGGAGATAAAAGATCAACCGAAGGACTTGTATGCATGTATATAAGCATAACCAATGGACACAAAACTCTGGGGGGTGAGGGCATGTATGGGAGTTGGTTGGGGGGGGCAATGGTAAGATATGTACAAATATAATACCTTAATAAAACAATTAAAATAAATTAAAATTAAAAAATAAATAAAACAAACTCTCCAAAAATTCATCTGAATAAAAAAAGACCCCCAATAGCCACAGCAATCCTGAGATAGAAGAACAATTTGGAGGGGTCACAATACCAGATATCAAGTTATATTACCAAACCACTGTTCTCAAAACTGCCTGGTACTGGCAAAAGAATATAAATATAGACCAATGGAACAGAACAGAGAATCCAGAAATTGACCCAAGCCATTATGTTCAATTAACCTTTTGCACTCGGATGTCGAGTGTGACTTGACACGGTTAGCATCAGTAGCAGCTCGTATGTCGAGCCACACTCGACACGTAGTTTCACCGTAGGGGGAAGGGGGATTTTTGTCTATTTTTCAAGTATATTTTCTTGTTTTCATTAGCATGAAAGGACAAGTAAAATGTAAATGCTGTCTCAACTGGTGCCACCACCTAAGCTTCACCAATGGCATCTTCAAAGGCTATTTGTTTCTAAGACACATCAGTCACGTGAAAAAGGTTAGACCAGTACACTAACTTCCAGGGGCAGATTATTATCCACTAACTTAGAGCAACGTTTAGATGGAAAGCTCCATATAATCACACCTCACGCTAACAAAAAACACAAAGATTGTGTTGTTTTTTCTAACAGAAAAATCAAAGGAGGAAGAAGAGAGACGATTTATATTTGCGAAACATGTGAATGTAAACCAGGTCTTCATGTGGGTGAATGTTTCAAAAAATATCACACCATGAAAAATTATAGAGATTAAAATTACTCTTTGAATGTATCAATAATTTGAAATATAAAAAAATACAAATAAATAAGTTTGTATGAAATGAAACTCCAGTTTTTCATTCTACTGCCGCGCTTTGTAAAATCTGGGGTATTTAAAAAATTAAATCCCGAGTAGAATAAAGGAATTGAGAAAAAAGCAAGCGAGTGCAAAGGGTTAATATTTGACAAAGGAGGCAAGAGCATACAATGGAGTCAAGACAGTCTCTTCAATAAATGGTGGTGGGAAATTTGGTCAGATACATGCCAAAAAATGAAACTAGACCACCAACTTACACCATACACAAAACAAACTCAAAATGGCTAAAGGACTTAATGTAAAATGGGAAACCATAAAAATCCTACAAGACTCAATAGGCAACAAAATATCACATATATGTTGTAGCAATACCTTTACCGATACATCTCCTAGGGCAATGGAGATTAAGAAGAAAATAAACAAATGGGACTACATCCAAATAAAAAGCTTCTGCACAGCTAAGGAAACCATCAACAAAACAACAAGAAAGACCACTGCATGGGAGAATATATTTGCCAATATTTCAGATAAGGGTTTAATCTCCAAAATTTACAGAGAACTCATATAACTTAACAAAAGGAAGATAAATGATCCAATCAAAAAATGGGCAAAGGCCCTAAATAGACACTTTTCAAAAGAGGACATGCAGAAGGCCAAGAGACATACAAAAACATGCTCAAAGTCACTAATCATGTGAGAGATGCAAATCAAAACAACAATGAGATACCATCTTACTAGTACACCTGTCAGAATGGCTATCATCAACAAATCAACAAATGTGAAGTGCTGACGAGGATGCGGAGAAAAAGGAATCCTTTTGCACTGCTGGTGGGAATGCAGACTGATGTAGCTACTATGGAAGACAGTATGGAGTTTCCTCAAAAAGTTAAAAATGGAACTCCTGTTTGACCCAGGAATCCCACTTTTAGGTCTATATCCCAAGAAATCAGAAACACCAATCAGAAAGGATATATGCACCCCTATGTTCATAGCTGCACAATTTATAATATCCAAGATTTGGAAACAGCCTAAGTGCCCATCAGCAGATGAGTGGATTAAAAAACCATGGTACATCTACACAATGGAATTCTATGTCGCTATAAAAAAAAGAAAAGGAACTTTTACTAGTACCATTTGCAACAGCATGGATGGAACTGGAGAGCATTATGCTAAGCAAAATAAGCAAGTCAGAGAATGATAAATATCATATGATCTTACTCATATGTGGGATATAATGATCAACATAATTTGATGAACAAGAATAGATCCAGAGACAAATGGCAGGGAGGGTGGATTAGAGAGCAACCAAAGGACTTGTATGTATGCATATTAGCATAACCAATGGACACAGACACTGGGGCATTGGAGGGGGGGCTTGCCTGGGTTGGGAATGGCTAGTGGGGGGGGGGTCAATTGGGGGAAAAGGAGACATATGTATAACTTTAGACAATAAATAAAAAAAGTCTTAGGTTTTCATTCAGTCAAAACATTCAGTGAAAATATAATTTATTTTTCAGATTGGTCTGGAGGAATATAAAGTCTCTTTCTCATCTCATTGCCATACTCCTTGCTCTTGGTCCTCTTTTACAATGTACTAATTCTGTAAACATTTTCTCATCTCGCAATCAAGTTGATTACAATGAACAAAAAATTTCAGAATGCTGTGCCAACTCTCCGCCACACTAGGAGGTCTGAAGAAGTATTCACCAGCAAAGATTCCCCACCAAAAGGCTGACATAAAAGCCCCCTGTTGACATGTAATTCTTAGATCTTCCATTTAGAGGGGTTGGTAAAAGTAGGTTTACAGTTGATTGTATGAAAAATTATGCAATTAATGAATAGTAACACAAGAATAAACTCTGTGATTTGTGTACTCACAATTGAAAATGTATTTTTGCCCATGTCTGTATGTTTTGGGATATGTTCTTATTTGCCTTAACTGATCTCAGAGACTTGTGCAGCCGTTAGGTTAAATAATTGTCACTGATTGTTTTCTAGAAATGTTCTGAGGTTAAGGCTTTTCCAGAAGAGTAAGCTCTGATTCAGGTCAAATAATGACAGGCCTTATAAATAGGTCTTTTCTAGGAACCTTCCAGACAGGTCAAATAGTGACAGTTCCCAGGAGTGGGACTTTTTGAGGAGCTACAAAACCCATGTGCCCCTCCAGTGGCTACAAGATTCTAATAGTTATGAGACCACTACTGTCTTTCGAGGTTATTGTGAAGCTATGGAGAGATAGGTGGGAATAGGACAAGTTTAAAAGCCACAGATTTTGATGGTCTTACTGAGATTCAGCAGTTTTTCTTAAATAAATATTCCTAAAATTGTTTTAAGCCTTTAACTAATATCCAGGGTTCTAAAAAAGTTGATTTTTAAAATACTTTTGCCACCAGCTTCATTGCTTTTATGAATAAGCAGATTTATGGAGGTCCTCACACTGTCATTCTTAGCATCTTCACTTCTAGTACATGACTTTAATAAATACCTCTTTTCAGATTAAAGTATTTTCTTGTATTCTTAGTTTGCAAAAAATTTTATCATGAAATGATGTGGAATTTTATCACTTGATTTATCTGCATATATTGAAACGGTCATATTGTTTTTCTCCTTTAGTTTGTTTATGTGGTGAATTACATTGTTTGGCTTTTTAATGCTAAAGTAATCTTATATTCTTGGGATACATCCTACTTTGTCATGATGATTTATCCTATTTATATTTACATATTGCTGAATTATATTTGTTAATATTTAGTTAGGGTTTTTGCATCTATTATAATGAAAGAATATCTTTCATTTTTCCTTTATCTTAATGTATTATAATTATGCTGGCGTCATGAAAAAAGTCAGGAATGCTCATTCATTTTCTGTTCTTTAGAAGACTTTGTGCAAAACTTGATGTTTTTTCTTGCTTGAATACTTAGGAGAAATTACCAGTGAAACCATCTGGGGCTGGCGTTTCCCTTATGGGAAGATCCTGTTTAGTGATTGAATTTCTTGGTTTCTAACTATCAAGTGAGTTTGGTATGTTACATTTTCCAGGAATACGTCTGTTTTATCTATATTTTTTAATTTGTTGACAAATAATTCTTCATAATAATTTCTTATATTTCTTTAATATATGAGGCATCTTTAGTGACATCTTTTCATTGCTGATGATAAATATTTCACAGGACAGATATAAAAAGATATACAATTTTTTTCTCTTTTTGTAAAAAATGTTATTATGATGTGATTTTTTCTAAATATATCTTACTTTTAAAATTCTTGATACTTACTCCTATTCTAAAAGTAAAATTTTTGAAGTTACTGGAATTCAGTGCTTCTTCCCAATGAGATATCAGATGTCAAATTCTAAGAAAATTATTACTAGTAGTATAAGATTCCTTTTAAAAAGAATTTTAAATTCATATTTTTCCAATCTTTATTTTTCATGCCATCTTCCCAGTCTTCTTTGTAACCTCCCATTCCTCTCTATAAACCCTACATTCTACCATATTTCTCTGATCACCATACCATAAACACATCACACTCCTTTTCACGTCTGATCTTTGCTTTGTCATTCCCTCTACCTGTAAGGCTTTTCCTCAACTACTTCCATCTGTCAAGAGTCCTAACTAACCATCCTCACATAGGCAACTACTCCTGAGATGAGAGAATTTCACTCTCCTTCCTACACTACCTTTATCCTCCCCCAAAGAAATAGCTGATGGAGTATTCTCTCTGATATGACTTTAGGGAGGCAGAACTACACAGGGAGGTAGAATTGGAAAGATCAAAATGAACACAAGTAACATGGATATTTGGGAGACGTCCCCAGTCTGTAATGGAACTACAGAAAAATCCCATCTTACTTAGTTTTTGTGTTCTGTTGTGGGTATCTCAAAAAAATCTCCTTTTGAGATAGCATTATCTCCCTGTGACTCTGACATAAGAATTTGAAGATACCAGATATTTGTTTTTCACACTACCTGAACATCTTGCTCTTTTAGAAAGTTTTGACGTATAAGCAATATTAACATCTGGTTCAAGGATCTCTGTTGGAATTGCAGCTTCACACAGCCAAATTGCCTATGCTTCCATCAAGGAAATTGCTATTTATTTTATGCAGCCATCTGGGCTCTAACTAGGATGTTTTTTTCATTTGTGGTTTTGTTTTTTGGCTTTTTCTCTTAAGGATAAAAATTTGATGACTTCATAAGCAATTTTTCTATCAATATACATGCACATTCAAACTTATGAGTAAATGTTCCATAAGTTCTTCACAATGTTACTGTGGTGATAAATAGTTGGGTCTGATATCATCCCTTCCTTTCCCTTCCCAAACTGCTGTTATTTCGATCTACAACATTTACACATTGGTTAAAAATAAGTTAATTAACTCCACAGGGCCCACATTCAGTTGCCTGAAGACTTTTTGCAGGACTCCACTTCCTTTGAAAAGAGGCAGGCTATTTGGAGACTCAATATGCTACTAAATTCAATTCTTCCCTACTTTCCTCCCTCTTGACAGTCTCCCAATGAAATGGTTTATCTGATGACTTTAATAAACACTCTTTATCATCTCAAACATTAGAAAATTTTCTGCATCTTTTATGGTGGCTTCTCAAGAGGCATAGCACAAATGACTTGTGATCTAGAGTGCAATTTCAATGACTACCAGAGTAGGGTATATTGGGGGTTGAGGTGACCTGAAAAAATGTTGTCCTTTAAAATGCTAGTCCCAGGAGAACCAAGATGGTAGCATAGGCAACTGCCTGTACTCACCACCTCCCACAACCACATAAAATTTACAACTAAAATACAGAACAAACATCATCCATAACTGCCAGAAAGCTAACTGAATGAAAGTCCTACAACTAGAGAAATAAAGAAGAAAGCGCACTGAGACTGGTAGGAGGTGTGGAATCGCTGAACAGGCTGGTCTGGTACTCACGTGTGCCGCTTTTCTAATCCAGAAGGAGACTGTCTCTGGGGAGACCACCTGGAGGAGCAAGCGGTCCCAGTCCTACACCAGATGCCTGGCCCAGGGTCACAGAGCTGGGAAAAGAAGTCCCTATGGGCAGTAAGAACTACGAACTGTAAAAACCAGTGCAGATTGGGGCACAGTGACACAGAGGCTGCTGGAGATCCAGCTACTCCTCTTAAAAGGCCAGCACATAAACTGAATTTACCCGTTCCCGTATCCTCTGAGCTCCAGTGCTGGGTGAGGCTCTGGGGGATCCAGACACATACCAGTAGGAACTGTATAGTTGGCATCTGGGCAGAAACTTGGGGCAGCTTTCTCCCAGATGGAGGTGCTCACAGCAGTCATTGTTCCCATGCTGGGACCTCCCCAGTTGCAGGGCTGACTGGCAGCCATTTCTGTTTGCTCCACCCCATGATTCCCTGAGACCCTGCCCCATCCAATTTACAACCCCAACCAATCTGTGTGCAGTGGGTTTTGCATATGAATGGCCTGTCCTTGCTCAGAGTAAAACCTGTCAGACAAGCTGAAGCTGGGTCAGGGAGCCAGAAACCTATCAATAAAAGGCTTAAAACCTGGCACCAGCACCAGCCTGCCTTGCTTCACAGCCGGACCTCATCTGGGCACTTCTAAACCTGATACAAAGAGGAGGAATCTGCAGATCTCTCTGTAACTCCTGCTGGGTGGCCCCTGACAGTGGCTGACTTTGCACCTCCCAAGAGCCAGTGTACCCAGTGGTCAGTGTCAGACCATACCAGATTACAACTCCACATATCCATAAGCAACACACACAGGGGGGAAGTCTCAGTGAACACCAAAGCCCCACTGAAGAAAATCCTGCTCCATAAGGGTGTCTCCTGCACAGCAGCTCTCCCACTATAGTCACAGCTGGTCCCCACAGCCAATTGGCCTGGAGGTCAGTTCCTCCCAGCAATCAAGGCTCAGCTACAACAAGACTGTGTACACAGTCCACAAAGGGGTGCACCAAGAGTGTCCATCTCGGGTGAATGGGGAGGCTGAGCCACTGGGCCCTATACGACACCTACTACACAAGGCCACTCTATCAACTCAAGGAAACATAGCAGCTCTACCCAATACATAGAAACAAACACAGGGAAGCAGCCAAAATGCAAAGACAAAGAAACATGTCACAAATAAAAGAAATGGAAGAAAGCAAACTACTGGATATAGTGTTCAAAACCATAGTTATAAAGCTGCTCAAGAATCTTCTAGAAACCTTCAAGGGACTTAGTGAGACTTTCAAGGATCTTAGTTAGAATGCCAAAAAAAAAAAAATGGAAAAGGACCAGTCAGAAATTAAGCATACACTCATTGAAATAAAGAATAATATACAGGGATTCAACAGTAGACTATAAGATTCCAAGATCAAATCAATGATTTGAAATATGAGGAAACAAAAAACACCCAACCAGAAGAGCAAAAAGAAAAAAGAACCCAAAAATATGAAGATAGTGTAAGGAGCCTCTGGAACAACTTCAAGCATACCAACATCCAAATTATGGGGGTGCCAGACAAAGAAATAGAGCAAGATATTGAAAACCTACTTGAAAAAATGACAGGAAATGTCTCCTACCTGGTGAAAGAAATAGACTTACAAGTCCAGGAAGCACAGAGAACCCCAAACAACAGGAACCCAAATAGGGCCACACCAAGACACATCATAATATGTAATATTTAAAACAATAAGAATAAATAAATAAATAAATAAATAAACCACAAAAGAAATGAAAAAATATTGTAAACTAATTAAAAGGTTAAAACAAACTGTTACCATAGGTAGTTATCCAATTATTAATAAAGGAAGGGAGCAAAGAGAATAGGACATTAAGTCTAATAAACTAGGGAGTTGAATCAGACACTAAACCTTATTTACTAGGCAGCTATAACATTCATAGCCTCCCAGGGCACCGCCTCATTCTTCGTCCTTGGGACTTAATCCCCGAGCAATCCCAGGAAGAATATACTCAGGGAACAATCTGCCCAGTACCAAGATTATCAGGGAAAGATGGGGGGTTGATTCCTCTGCTGGGCACAAGTCCAGTAGAAGCCAAGATGGCCCAAGGATAGGTGTTTCCACTATGAGGCACGCTCAGTTGGAGCTGATATGGTGAGCATAAGGAAAAGAATCTAGCTTAGCTTGGGAAAAAGAATCAGATTGGATAAGGGACACAGAACCCTAGAAGGTGTAGGAAATGGATTGGTTAGGGGGAGGGCCCAGCACAAGTCCATGAAGAACTGGGAAAGAGGTTGGTTAGTTTAAAAGCCAATGGCTCTTTCCCAAGCCCAATGTAATATAATCAAAGCTTAACCCTCTCAGTAGCACATGCTTGCCCTGTTTATTTGAGTGTTCTCAACCTTGTGGGACTGGCAGCCACAACAGACCCAAGCACAGCTCCCACTGGGGCTCCCGTGACAGTCATGAGAGCCCAAGCATAGGCAACGCAGGGGTAGCAGGAGCCCAGCAGGGAATAGAGACTAGGCTAGCTGGACAGGAACATATACTGAGCTGGACTAAGCTTTGGAATGGACTGAACTTAACTACACCCTGCCAATGTCAGGCCAATGGCATAGAATTTCTGGACCCTGGCCTTTCTTCTGGGCTTGGAGAAGACAAGGCTGGATTTCTTCCATAGTAGTGTGGAGCTGAGCCATCTGATCATGGATGAAACACCAGGCAACTGTGGGCGGTTATTTATTTCTACCCTAATAAATCTGATAAGTATATCTCATCCTAAAAAAAAAAAAAAATGCCAAGGGCAAAAGACAAAGAGAGAATCTTAAAGCAGCAAGAGAAAAGCAGTTAGTTACCTACAAGAGAGTGCCCATACAACTGTCATCTGCTTTCTCAACAGAAACTATACAAGCCAGAAGGAAGTGGCAAGAAATATTCAAAATGATGAATAGCAAGAACCTATAACCAAGATTACCTATAACCCAGCAAAGTTATCATTTAGAATTGAAGGTCAGATAAAGAGCTTCACAGACAAGATAAAGCTAAAGGAGTTTCTCACCACCAAATCAGTATTATATGAAATGCTGTAGTATATTCTTTAAGAGGAAGAAGAAGAAAAAGATAAAGATAAAAAATATGAACAATGAAGTGGCAACAAATACATATCTATCAACAATTGAATCTAAAACTCAAACAAATAAAAAAATCTGATGAACAGAATAAACTGGTGAATGGAATAGAATCAGGGGCATGGAAATGGAACAGACTGATGATTCTCAGAGGGGAGGGGTTTTGAGGGGGGCAGGAAGAGATTAGACAAAGATCTTATATGCATGTACGCATTGCCTATGGACACAGACAATAGGTTGGCGAGGGCCTGGACTGGGGTGGGAACTGGGTGGAGGGGAGCTGGTGGGGGGGGGAGAGGGACATCTATAATAATCTCAACAATATTATATAATAAAAGGCTTATATGGAAATAGACCGAACAGCAGAACAACAGGAACAACCAAACACCAAACAACCAGTCACTATGACATGCACTGACCACCAGGGGGTATGCACAGAACACAGCGGGCATCAGCTGAGGCGGGATGTTGGAACAGGTGAGCAGGATCATCAGACCAAGGCAGGGCACCAGTTGCTGTCATCGGGGTGAGCCTGTGGTGGTTACCGAAAATTCTTTGCTCCCACATGCCACAGTCCCACCTGGTGCTTGCACCTGCTGCAGGCACTGGCCCTGCTCGCACCCACAGCCAGCACTGGAGCCACTGCTCACACCCGCTGCTGGAGCTCAGCACTGGTCCCAATCTCTCAGGGCCATCAGTGGGTACGAGCAGCGGCTGCTGGCCCCAATCACCCCTCAGGGCTTCTCCACCTCCCCATGCTCCGGAGGGGCTATCTGGGCAGCAGCCACTGCTTGCACCCACTGATGACGATGGCCCTGCTCGCACCCGCTGCTGGTGCTGGCCCCAATCATCAGTGCGTGGGAGCGGTGGGAGCAGTGCTGCCAGCAGAGAGGGGACCAGAGTATGCAGCAGGAGGGGCCGGGCGGGGGCACGGTGGATGGGCCGAGACCCACCCCTGTGCCCACTGCAGCCTCGTGGCCCACAGTTCCTTTCAAGGTGCATGAATTCGTGCACTGTATTGAATAAGAAGTAATTATTCCCCTAGTAAAGATTATAAAATAAAATAAAATGCTAGTCCCATCCTTTTTGAAGAAAATTTACTCAGAATTATGACTTTTATAAAGTATTTCAAGTATTCTTACTTGAAAAGAAAAGACAAAATACTCCTATTTACAACAAACACATTATTTGTTATCTTCCTGGCAATCTCACCTTTATTGGAGCCATAAAATAGGAAAAACGTCTAAAGACTTGTAAGCAGCCCAAATAAATGTTGCCGAGTTCACATCTCAAAACTTACAGACTTTATTCATAGAAGAGTACTTCACACACACTCTATTTACTCTTAACATTACACACAATTATATCTGGTTGTCTATCCCATTGCAAATTAGAATTGGCCAATTAAAATGGGAAGGGGAGCTGCTAAGGGAGGGTTAGAAATGCTATCAATAGAAGACACAAAACTAAAAATTCACAGCAGTTCTAGGGCATCTAAAATTTGGCAAAAATCTTTTTACAACTCCATACACATGAAAGCACACTGTATTACAACCCAGTGCAATCATCGATGTTCAGAATGATAACTTGGAGTCATCAAGGGAGACAGAGTGTGTAATATATTTTAGAAACATTTCCATCCAAAATGATTAACATTTTAAAGGGTAAGGTTCAGCAATACAGAATGGTTTACTGAAACCTGGATTACTAAAGTCACCTCCTACCCTAGCTTCTGCATCCAATCTTCCCACCCAACTCACAACTACCCACCTCCATCAAGTGATTTTTCATGTTACTATAAGATTAATTTTCTTAAAGCAGTATCTCTGATCAAATTAATTCCACATTCAGGAATCATCAGTGGTTCTCCCACACCAATAAAACAAAATACTCAACTTATTATTTGAAGACTTTCTACACTATAGTCTCAATCTATCTTTCTAACTTTATCTACTACCATTCTTCTGCTACTACCAGCAGTTCTCAAAATGTGGTCTCTAGACCAGCAGCATCAGCATCACCGGGGAACTTGTTAGAAATACACATTATTGGACCCCACCACAAACTACTGAATCAAAAACTCCAGAAGTGGGGCACAGAAATTTGGGTTATTGCTTTTAAATATTTTTATTGATTTTTAAGCAGAGATGAAGGGAGAGAAAAAACATCAATGTGAGAGTCAAACATTGATTGGTTGCCTCCTGCATGCTCCCTGTTGGGGATCAAGCCTGCAGCTTTGGCATGAGATGATGCCCGACCAACTGAGCCACTCCAGCCAGGGCAGAAATCTGGGTTTTAATAAGCCTTCCAGGTGATCCAGATACACCTCACGTTTGAGAACCACCAATACAGCCTATCTGAACTGGCCATTACATAATCATACTTTACCTCTCCTGAATCTGTGGTTTCCTCATGACATTCCCTTTGTCTGGAATTGCCTTTGTTTCTCCCCCCTTATAAAATCTTACATATTCTTTAAAAAATACCTCTAATGATATATCCTTTAGGGTGTATCTTATATTCCACCCAATCAGATACAATTTTTTCTCCTTAGAAAACCTCACAAAAATTTACTTGCAATCCATTCATTCTGTTTTGTTTTGTTTTGTTTTTGTTTTTGTTAATCCTCACCCAAGGATATTTTTCCATTGATTTTTAGAGAAATTGGAAGACAGAGAGAGGGACAGAGAGAAACATTGATGTGAGAGAGACACATCGATTGGTTGCCTCTTGCACACACCCCGACCAGGGCTGGGAACCTATAACCAAGGTATGAACCCTTGACTGGAATTGAACTGGGACCCTTCAGTCTGTGGGCTGATGCTCTATCCACTGAGCCAAACCCAGCTAAGCTTCTTTGATTCCTTCATTTTTTTTTCCCATTCAACTAGTATTCACTAAAGTTGTCCATGTGTCAGGCACATGGCACTGAGGATTCAGATGAACAAATAAACAGGAAATTATACCACAGTATCCCATTCTGGTAATGCTAGAGCACATAAAAGGAACATCTCTCCCAGACATACAGGTTTGATTAACACTTCTTATGGAAAGTGTCATCTGAGCTGACTATGAGAAAGATGAGTAGAGATAATCAGCAAGGAGAATTTTTTTTTAATCTGTAACACATTGTTTAATGACAGGAAAATCGTGTTCAAAGATCAGAGAACCGAGTTGGACACTGGTTACATTTATATTTCAATGCCAATGACTTGGCGTGTTTTTTTTTTAATTATTTTATTGATTAAGGTATCACATATTTGTCCTCATCCCCCCATTCCCATCCCAAAGCCCTCCCCATGCATGACCCCACCCCCCTGTTGTCTGTGACCACTGGTTAGGCTCATATGCATGCACACAAGTCCTTTGGTTGATCTCTCTCCCTTATCCCCACCATCCCCTACCTTCCCTCTGAGGTCCAACAGCCTGATCGATGCTGTTCTTGTTCATCAGTCTATGTTGTTCATCATTTCCCCTAGATGAGTGAGCTCATGTGATACTAGAAATACACTTATAAGAACCAAAAATGAGACAAGCAATAATGGTTATGCTGAGAGGCAAATGAATGAGTCTATAGTGAGTTTCTTTCTGGGCCAACAGTTTTTTTGAGTCCCAATTTCTATGTCAAACAGTTCCTTATGTGTACATGTCAGCAATGATATTTCAGTTCTGGATGGTGGACAAATGGTGGTAATACAGGTCCGACCCTCTCTGGTTTGGTCCTGGGCAACCTGCAGCGACACACAGCTGCTGACTGCTAGTATGGCAAGGAATCATCAGTGTCTTCCATCTCTGTACTGTTTCTCTTCTGTCTTCATGGCTGGAGCACTCCTGTCAATTCCTCTCTGTTGCAGGAATCCACATGGTCTCGGAGTTGTTTTCTGAAAATATACAAACATATTCTCGACCAAAAGTTAATAAAGGAATCTTTTCTATGAATTTGACTTGTGATCCTTTTTCATTTTTTGCCCAAACGATTTTCCTTTGGCTTGTTTTGACACCATGTGTGTTTTACATGGGTGTCTTGCTGTTAGCATTACAAATGAAAGTTAATTTTCTAAAGTAAAAATTTTCTAGATGTAATTTATTTACAGGATATTTTTCCTTACATGATATTTTTCTACTATTCCCCCTTTTTTGATTTAAATATTAGGAGGCTTTTGGAAATTTTATAATATAATCTTGATAGCTTTTAAATTTTAATTTTTTGCACTAAAATATGACTGCTTTAGGTTCATTACATGTTATGCAATTTACCATGAGATGAACTCCCAATAAAAATTTTAGTTAACACTTTAGGAACAGCTTTTATGTCCAGTACAATTGATTTTTCTAGAATATTCACTTATTTCAATTAGCCAATTTAAATTAGCCTGAAAACTTGACTACTATTTTACTGTCAAATTTAATACTCTAACAACCATCTTATTTTACCCTGTAAATATTAGTGGAAAGGATTATTTGCCTTCTTGAGTAGGCACTGAGCATTCCTGGTACTAGGCTGGATTTAGGTATCGAATCCCACTTCCCCACACCATGGGTACAAGACAACTCAAATAAGTCTTGTTGCAGTTAGAGGGCAGCTGCTGTCAGCCAAGTCTCTGTCTGTTACCTGGGTCCTGATTTGAGCTGGGCATGGGAAGCTAAGCAGCCATGGGGTTAGGAGACCTCCCTCAGCAGGGGTGAGGGTTCAGGCCCCTGAAAAGTTGGGGGGGTGAAGGTCTGGGCCCTACCTCTGTTGACCCCCAAGTTCTCTCCTGATGGCCCCTGCAACTGTACCTGTCTTAGGTTGTTCTTTCCCTGAGGAATCTTACCCGTCTCTGGCTAACCAGCCATCCTCTGGGGCCAAGCAGGGTGATGTGAGGTTTAGTTCTGTCTCCTTGGTAGCCTATGCCCCCGTGGCCTCCAAGACCAGCACCTGCCTTGGGATCCCCTCGCCTGCTGGCAGGGCCCCAGCACTGATCACATATCTTGTGAAACCCAGGTTTCTTCTTCAGGGAGGACCCAGCTCACCCCACTGGGCAAGAGACAGATCCATGGTAGCAGCCATCAGGAGACTTCAACCTTGGCATGAACAGAAAGCTCAGGCAACAGTTGTGGAGAATTGGATTATGAGAAGAGGGTCCCTCTTGGCCAAAAGGGCAAGAGGGGCCAATATAGAATTCTCAGGTGCCTTCCCAGGGGCCTCTCTACAGAGTGGAAGGGATTAAATCCTTTCATGTCCTTTTTAAATTTCTTCCAGACATTCAAAGAATTAGTTTGTAAGTTTGTTTGGGATAATTGTACATTATGCTGTTTTAATTCTAAAATATCTAGAGCTGTGTTACCTTTGTCTCCAAGCACCAAAAAGATGATTTCTAATTGATACACAAGGATGCGAGGTACTATTATAGGTAATGGGAGTAACACAAATCTGGGAAAAATTATAATGACATTGTAGAATAATATCATGTAAGGATATTCTTTGCTCTAAGCCATGGCAATTCCATTTCAAACTGGCTGCCAATTTCTTTTTGTATAGACAAGGTCTTAGTTACATTTTCTACACCTCTCCGAGGAGCAAGTAGTGATAGTCCCTTCCTTTGGTGTCCACACAAGCCAAAAACCTCTCTTTGATTTTACATACAAAGGAGCAATGGTTTGATTTTGTGACATACAAAAGGGAAGCTGGGTGGAGACCCCTGTGTAATTATACTTCCTTGCCCCACCCATGGCCCTTCTGCATGAGCAAGGTGTTTGGTATTATTGGTGACTACATTCAGAGGGGGGTCAGCCCACATAAGGGCTCTTACCCATGAAGGGTCAGGAACATAAGTCCAAAATACTTCCCCATTTGCCCCAGGTAATATTACAGTACAATTGATGACTGCTAGCATGGCAAGAAAGATGTTCTCAGGCATCCTTGGGGTTCTTGTTACCTCACAATTTATTTTTTATTTTTTTTATTTTTTATTTTTAATATGATTATTATTATTATTTTATATGTGTCCTTATTCCCCCATTACCCCCAATCCCCAATTCGTGCCCCACCACCCTGTTGTCTGTGTCAATTTATTAGGCTCATTGCATGTACACGAGTCCCTTGGTTGATCTCTAACCCTTTGTCCCACCAACCCCCTCCTTCCCTGAGGTTTGAGGCTCTGATTGACATTTCTCAGTCTCTGGATCTGTTCTTGTTCATCAGTCTATGTCCTTCATTATATTCCAAAAATGAGTGAGATCATGTGATATTTATCTTTCTCTGCCTGGCTTATTTCACTTAGCATAATGCTCTCCATCTCCATCCATGTTGTTGCAAATGGTAGGAGCTCCATTTTTTCCCCCGCAGCATAGTATTCC
This sequence comes from Ia io, assembly GCA_025583905.1. NCBI lineage: Eukaryota > Metazoa > Chordata > Mammalia > Chiroptera > Vespertilionidae > Ia > Ia io. The sequence goes on along the minus strand of JAJQQW010000001.1, from coordinate 125,651,006 downwards.
ATTGTGTAGATATACCACAGTTTTTTAATCCACTCATCTGCTGAGGGGCATTTGGGCTGTTTCCAAATCTTAGCTATGGTGAATTGTGCTGCTATGAACATAGGGGTACATATATCCTTTCTGATTCGTGTTTCTAGGTTCTTGGGATATATTCCTAGGAGTGGGATCACTGGGTCAAATGGGAGTTCCATTTTTAGTTTTTTGAGGAAACTCCATACTGTTCTCCACAGTGGCTGTACCAGTCTGCATTCCCACCAGCAGTGCAAAGGAGTTCCTTTTTCTCTGCATCCTCACCAACAATTGTTTGTTGATTTATTGATGATACCATTCTGACAGGTGTGAGATGGTACCACATTGTTGTTTTGATTTGCATCTCTCTGATGACTAGCGACTTTGAGCAGGTTTTCATATGTCTCTTGGCCTTCCTTCTGTCTTCTTTCAAAAAGTGTCTATTTAGATCATTTGCCCATTTTTTGATTGGGTTGTTTATCTTCTTTTTGTTAAGTTGTATGAGTTCTCTGTAAATGTTGGAGATTAAACCCTTATCATTGATATCATTGGCAAATATGTTCTCCCATGCAGTGGGCTTTCTTGTTGTTTTATTGATGGGTTCCTTTGCTGTGCAAAAGCTTTTTATTTTGATGTAGTCCCATTTGTTTATTTTCTCTTTAGCTTCCATTGCCCTAGGACCAGTATCACTGAAGAAGTTCTTTCAGCATATGTCTGAGATTTTGCTGCCTGTGGATTCCTCTAGTATTTTTATGGTTTCCAGTCTTATGTTTAAGTCGTTTATCCATTTTGAGTTTATGTTTGTGTATGGTGAAAGTTGGTGATCTAGTTTCATTTTTTTGCATGTATCTGTCCAATTTTCCCAACATCATTTGTTGAAGAGACTATCTTGACTCCATTGTATGTTCATGCCCCTTTTGTCAAATATTAATTGGGCATAGTGGTTTGAGTCGATTTCTGGCTTCTCTATTCTATTCCATTGATCTATGTGTCTTTTCTTGTGCCAGTACCAGGCTGTTTTAAGAACAGTGGCTTTGTAATACAGCTTGAAATCTGGTATTGAGATCCCAACTACTTTGTTCTTCTTTCTCAGGATTGCTGCAGCTATTCGGGGTCTTTTTTTATTCCAGATGAATTTTTGGAGACTACGTTCTAGGTCTGTGAAGTATGCCATTGGTATTTTAATGGGATGTGCATTGAATTTATAGATTGCTTTGGGTAGTATGGACATTTTGATTATGTTGACCAATCCATGAACATGATATGTTCTTCCATTTCTTTATGTCTTCCTCTATCTCTTTTTTCAGTGTCCTGTAGTTTTCCACGTATAGGTCTTTTACCTCCTTAGTTAAGTTTATTCCTAGGTATCTTAAATTTTTTTTGGTGCGATGGTAAATGGGATTGCTTTTTTTTTATATATAAATCTTTATTGTTCAGATTACTACAGGTGTTCCTCTTCGCCCCCCCCCCCACATAGCTCCCCTCCACCTGATTCCCCACCCCACCCCATACACTTACCCCACCACCACTGTCTTCGTCCATAGGTGTAAGATTTTTTTCCAATCTCTTCCTGCACCCCTCAGACCCCCTTCCCCCTGAGAATTGTCTGTCGCCTCCCTTTCTATGTCCCTGATTCTATTATATTCACCAGTCCATTCTGTTCTTCAGATTTTTTTATTCACTTGATTTTTAGATTCACTTGTTGGTAGGTATGTATTTGATGTCTTTTTGTTGTTCATAATTTTTACCTTTAACTTTTTTTTTCTTCTTCCTCTTTCTTAAATAATACCCTTCAGCATTTCATGTAATCCTGGTTTGTTGGTGGTGAACTCCTTTAGCTTTTTCTTATCTGTGAAGTTCTTCGTCTGACCTTCAATTCTGAATGATAGCTTTGCTGGGTAGAGTAATCTTGGTTGTAGGTTCTTGCTGTTCATCACTTTGAATGTTTCTTGCCACTCCCGTCTGGCCTGCATAGTTTCTGTTGAGAAATCAGCTGACAGTCGTATGGGTACTCCCTTGTAGGTAACTAGCTGTTTTTCTCTTGCTGCTTTCAAGATTCTCTCTTTGTCATTTGCCCTTGGCATTTTAATTATGATGTGTCTTGGTGTGGTCCTCTTTGGATTCCTCCTATTTGGGGTTCTGTGCATTTCCTGGATTTGTACGTCTATTTCTTTCACCAGGTGGGGGAAGTTTTCTGTCATTATTTCTTCAAATAGGTTTTCAGTATCTTGCTCTCTCTCTTCTTCTGGCACTCCAAAAATTCGGATGTTGGTATGCTTAAAGCCGTCCCAGAGGCTCCTTGTGCTATCCTCACACTTTTGGATTCTTCTTACTTTCCGCCTCTCTGGTTGGGTGTTTTTTGCTGCCTCATGTTCCAGAGCTTTGGTTTGACTCTTGGGGTATGGTGATCTACAGTTGATTTTCTGTATAGTCTTTATTTCAGACAGTGTATGCATAATTTCTGACTGGTCCTTTTCCATTTTTTTGGTATTCTCATTAAGGTCCTTGAAGGTCTCTTCAAGTTTATCAGTGGTTTTTAGAAGATTCTTGAGTAACCTTATAAATGTGGTTCTGAACACTGTGTCGTCCATCAGTTTACTTTCCTCCATCTCTTCTATTTGTGACCTGCTTCAGTGTCTCCACATTTTGGCTGCCTTCCTGTGTTGATGGAGTGGGTTTGTGTGGTCAGTGACCTATAGGGGCCTGTAGCTCAGCTTCCCCAATCTCCCTAGGTGGTCGCTCTTGGTACCCCCCTTTGTGGACTGAGTGCAAAGTCTTGGTGTTGTTAAACCTTGATTGCTGTTGGTACACTGGGAGAATTTGACCTCCAGGCCAATTGGCTGTGAGGATCAGCTGTGTCTATGCCAGGAGACAGCCTTATTCAACTAGACTTGCAAAATTGTAAAAGCCTCTGTGCTCAGCTTGGATGGGGCGGAGTTTCAGGGTGGAGCCTACAGCCTTGGCTTCCCGTCAGCCCCGCCCTATGAGGTTCCTGGGTCTCAGTGTCCCTCAGTGTCCCTCTGTAGTCCCTACAAGCACCTCTGAGAGAAAGGCGCCCTGGAGTTTCGCCTGCTGCCAAACAGTCTAGTCTCTCCCCCAATGAATCTGGATTCCCAGATTCTCGCCTGGAACTGGGTTTCAGTGCAGTCAGAACTGGGGCTCAGCGCAGTCCGGGGCTTTTGTCTCCTTCCTGCTAAAGCAATTCAGCAGCACAGTCAACAGTCCGTCCTCTGCGCGCATTCACGTGCACACCTCCAGAGCTCTGCCTTTCGCTGTTCCCCTGAGTTTCCGCCTTACAGCCCAGATTCCCCCAGTATGAGCCTGGGTCACCAGGGTCTCGCCTGGAACTGGGGTTCAGTGCAGTCGGAGCGGGGGTTCAGCGCAGTCTGGAGCTTTTGTCTCCTTCCCGCTAAGGAACGCCAGCCAGGCACTCAGCCGCCCTGTCCTCTCCGGCTCCGTCCTCCCCGCATGCATGCGTGCCCGTGTCTCCGCCCATGTCTCCATACCTCAGGCTTTTACAGCTCCTCTGATTTTCCTTGTGGTTTTCTCTTTCCTTCTAGTTGTGGGCGTTTCAGTCAGCCAGCTTTCCTGTGGTTCTGGATGATGTCCGTTTTGACTTTTAGTTGTATTTTTGAAATTATTGTGCGAGGCTGCAGTTCAGGTGTTTACCTATGCCGCCATCTTGGTTTCTACTCTGTCGGGATTGCTTTTTCAGTCTCTCTTTCTGTAAGTTCACTAGTAGTGTATAGAAATACCATAGATTTCTTGGCATTAATTTTGTATCCTGCTATAATGCCAAATTCATTTATTAAGTCTAATAATTTTTTGATGGATCTTTAGGGTTTTCTATATACAGTATCATGTCATCTGCGAATAAGGACAGTTTTATTTCTTATTTTCCAATTTGGATGCCTTTTATTTCTTCTTCTTGTCTGATCGCAATGGCTAGTACTTCCAGCACTATGTTGAACAGGAGTGGTGAGAGTGGGAATCCCTGTCTTGTTCCTGTTCTTAGGGAAAATGGTTTTAGTTTTTGCCCGTTGAGTATATTGTTGGTTGTAGGTTTGTCATATAAGGCTTTTATTATGTTGAGGTATGATCCTTCTATTCCCACCTTGCTGAGAGCTTTTATCAAGAAAGGGTGTTGGATTTTGTCAAATGTGGTTTTTTTTTTCCTGCATCTATTGATATGACTATGTGATTTTTATCTCTCAATTTGTTTATGTGATGTATCACGTTTGTTGATTTGCGAATATTGTACCATCCTTGCATCCCTGGGATAAATCCTACTTGGTCATGGTGTATGATCTTTCTGATGTACTGCTGTATCCGATTTGCTAGAATTTTGTTGAGGATTTTGGCATCTATGTTCATGAGGGATATTGGTCTGTAATTCTCTTTCATTGTGTTGTCTTTATCTGGTTTTGGTATTAGGGTGATGCTGGCTTCATAGAAGGAGCTTGGAAGTGTTCCTTCCTCTTGAATTTTTTGGAATAGTCTGAGGAGGATAGATTTAGATCTTCCTTGAATGTTTGGTAAAATTCCCCTGTGAAGCCATCTGGCCCCGGGCTTTTGTTTGCTGGAAGCTTTTTGATGACTGCTTCAATTTCTTCCATAGTTATCACCCTATTGAGATTTTTAGAATCTTCCTGAGTAAGTTTTGGAAGATTGTATTTTTCTAGGAATGTGTCCATTTCCTCCAGGTTGTCTAGTTTGTTAGAATAGAGTTGTTTGTAGTATTTTTTTAACAATCTTTTGTATTTCGGTGGGGTCTGTTGTTATTTTACCTCTTTCATTTCTGATTTTGTTTATTTGGGTCCTCTCTCTTTGCTTCTTGGTGAGCCTGGCTAGAGGTTCATCAATCTTGTTTATCCTTTTGAAGAACCATCTCTTTGTTTTGTTGATCTTTTGTATTGTTTTTTTGGTATCTATGTCATTCATTTCTGCTCTGATCTTTATTATTTCCTTTCTTCTGCTCACTGTGGGCTTTTCTTGTTGCTCTCTTTCTAATTCTTTGAATTGTTGAGTTAGATGATTTATTACCATTTTTTCTTGTTTTTTGAGGTAGGCCTGTAGAGCTATAAACTTCCTTCTCAGGACTGCTTTCATTGTGCCCCATAGGATTTGCAATGTTGTGTTATTATTGTCATTAGTCTCCAGGATGTTTTTAATTTCTTCTTTGATCTCGTTGATAACCCAATCATTGTTTAGTAGCAGGTTATTCAGCTTCCAAGTGTTTTGTTTTTTTGGAATGTTTTTATTGTAGTTTATTTCTAATATTATGCCATTGTGGTCTGAGAAAATGCTTGATAGGATTTCAATCTTTTTTAATTTGGGGAGATTTTGCTTGTGACCCAATATGTGGTCTATTTTTTAAAATGTCCCATGTGCACTTGAGAAGAACGTATATTCTGTGGCTTTGGGGTGAAATGCTCTGAAGATGTCAATTAGTTCCATCTGATCTAGTGTGTCATTTAGAATTGCTGTTTCTTTGCTGATTTTTTGTCTAGAGGATTTATCCAGTGATGTCAGTCCTGTATTAAAGTCCCCTACTATGATTGTATTGTTGTCAATCTCTCCCTTGATATCTTCCAGGAGATTTTTTATGTATTTGGGTGCTCCTGCATTGGGTTCATATATTTTTGCCAGAGTTGTATCTTGTTGTTGAATTGCTCCCTTTAGTATTATGTAGTGGCCCTCCTTATCTCTTATTATGGTCTTTACTTTGAGGTCTATTTTATCAGCAATAAGTATTGCAACCCCAGCTTTTTTCTCATTTCCATTTGCCTGAAATATTTTTCCATCCCTTCACTCTCAGTCTGTGTGAATCCTTTGCTCTGAGGTGGGTCTCTTGTAGACAGCAAAAAATGGGTCATGTTTTCTTATCCATTCAGCTACCCTATGTCTTTTGATTGGTGCATTTAATCCATTTAATGTTAATATTGACAAGTACATGTTTGTTGTCATATTTTTCCTTAGTGTTTGTGTTTCTTCTTGCCTTTCTCTTTCTTCTTTTTATAACAATTAGCAACATGTAATCAAGTCCCGTTTTAAGTACAAAACCATTTATCATATTAAAATATAGAGTTCAGTTGAGTGGTGGAAATAAATACTTGCCAGAATGTCAAGGTCTCTTTGGGGAGCCTTTTCTTCCCTCCAACAGCTGTTGTTAAAACAAAGATACTTGGTAATTCAATTATCTCCAAAGTGTGCCAGTCATATACATGGCATCTTGGAGAGTCTCCTTCCTGAAATATTTGAAGATGATCTAATGTTTGGTCTATTTCTAAATACTGCAGCCAGCTTTCCTGCCTCAAGGCAGCATAAACTATTGCTAGAGCCACCATATATTATCACTGTTGTTTTAACCACCTAAAATCCCAACTAGATTCTCACCAACTCCTCTACCAAATGTTACCTCATTAAAAATATCAAAGCTACCCAGAAATGAACCCCTATTCTAATATCACCACCACACAATTGACCTTCATTCACAGAGTTCCTCAAAGTTAACAGGACCTTCTCTTGTCAATTAGGCAAATTATAGTCTTTGATTCCTTCAAGGTCAGACGACTTCTCAGGTTATCAAGGGTCTGAGAACCTTGAGAGCTGGTGTTTGAAGTGACTACTAGCAGGAAGAAAGCTATTTCCCAGTTCACTGGAGTTTCCCTTCAGAGAGAGCTGAAAGTTATGAACATGGGATCTCAAACTGACTAATCTGCTCAGAAATCCTAAATTCATCCCTCTTGAGGTGGCTGCCAACTGACATGATAATCCACAGACTAGTGTCTGACATCAGCTCTAAATGTTATCCTCTAACCAAACCCTTGTTTAAAAAAAGTTACAGATGTGAAATAACTTTGCTGAAAAAGCAAGGAGATTACATAGTGCTGAAAAAAGAACATTAAAATCAGAATCAGAAAAAAACGGACTATTGCCCTTTTTCTGCCAAGCCATCAGGCTTGTGACCTCTCTGAGCCTCCTCCTCCCCAGCTGAAACTTGAGGAAATCAGGTGAAGCTATACAAGAGTGACAGATACTTCTGGGTGTCTAACCCAACATCCATTCTTCCATTCAGACTTAGTTTAGAACCTCGAGGATGACGTGTTAAACTAGCTGCAATATAAGCACAGCTGACCAATGTTCAAAGAGCAGCCAGTTGCATGAATGCCCACTGGATCCCATGGTTTCAATAAATAGCAGCGTATATTGATCCAGAACTGAGGTTAGATCTACCTCTACCTAGACTATTAAGTCCAGAAGGCATAGGAGTCAGTGGCTCACACTAATTCACAATACTATATGCTCTCATTATCTGATGTTTCACTCTAGCCTATTTTTACTTCACAAATTAGATATTGTTTTATTACTATATACCATCAGTTTTACTCTAGATTTACACCCATGCTTACCAACATTTTATTCACATTCCTTATTGTCTGCCAAGCTTTCTCTCTGGGATCATTTTCCTCCTGTCTGAAATATAGCCTTAAAATTTTCCATTAGCCTGGGTTATGTGTGTTTTTTTTACAATAAATGCTAATTTTTGTTTTTCTAAAAATATCTTTAATTGTGTCATTTTTGAAAATTATTTTTGTTGTGTATACAACCTAGGTTGATGATTACACTGTAGAGGGCACAGGGCAGCCAAGGGCTCTGCTCACCAATATTGCAGGATAGACCCCAGGCATTGTCTCTTCAGGCACACAGCTGGTCCTCTGAATCCCACCATTTAGGTGGACTGAGCCGCTATAACTGGTCTGTGTGCCCTAGGGGCTTTGGGTCCAAACAGTAGGGCCACAAGCAACCGTCCTTGGCTTAGGGACCCTGGAGCAGGGCCATTCCCTGCAGCCTCCTCCCACGGAAGACCCTGTGGTTCCCTCAAAATGTCAAGTTCTCTACTCAAGTGGAGAGAAACTCCAGGGCCAAGCAGTATGCCACAGCTGCCGCTGGCAGTTCCTCCACCAGAATCTCCCAAGATGCCCCCCCTGGAGCTCCCATTCCTACAAACAGATGCCTTCCCACACTCACACCCACGTACACACTCCCTCATACAGCTCACACACTCACACACCCTCACTTATGATCTGCCTGCTGCCATGTCTATAGATATATCGAGACAACATTTTAGATACACATTAGGAGTTTTGTGGACCAAATTTAATAAAATGGTATTTATTTCAATAAAAAGAATCCATAGAATGATACAGTGAAATGGCATTTTGTGTTCATACTTTTGTATATCTTTTCATATAAGTGTATTCACAAAGCAAACACAGTCCTTTATTGGATCTCACAACCTGCTTTTCAAATCAGAAAATAAGGTCACCTTATAAAAATCTGCAAACACATGCTAAGAGTTTTCCTCTACTGCCATCTTGTGGATTCCTTGATGAAAAAATAGGAAAAGGCTACAGGGTTTTTTTATCTCTAATTTTTCAAAACCCATATACCATTTACCTATATTCACCAACTCTTAAAACCTTGTTACACCCACTCCATCTCACAACATACTCACACCCACACTTCACTTTTTCCAAATCATAGAAAACTGGGCTATTTCCATCATGACACTTCACCACGAAATATTTCAGTATGCATTTCCCAAGAAAAGATCCTGTTATTTAACTGAAATATCAGCACACCTGAAAAAATCACAATAAATTAAGTATCTAGTATACAGTACATACTAAATTTTCTTCTATTGTCCCTAAAATGTCATCTATAGATTCTGTTTTTCCAATCCAGAATCCACTCAATATTCACTCAAAGCATTTGGCTGTTATCTCTTTAGTGTCCTGAAATCCAGAATAATCCCCCTGCCTCCCTCTCTTCTTCATGACATCAAATCATTTGAAGAGTCCTGGTCAGTTGTCCATCACACCCCACATTGTAGAATTGCCTGTTTCCTTGTGACAAAATTCGGGTCAAACATTTCCAGCAAGAACCCCACATAAATGACATTGCGGGCTTCCACAGTACAAAGTCAAGCCACTATTGGTGCTGCCAAGCTTGACTACTTGCTTAAGGTGGTTACCACTGGACTTTTCTATTGTAAGAGTACATTTGTTATTTTATTAAAAGCAATCTGTGAATAGCCAGACTCATAAAAAAGAGGGACCCAAATAAATAAAATCAGAAATGAAAGAGAAGCCAAAACCGGTTTGGCTCAGTGGATAGAGCATCAGCCTGCGGACTCAAGGGTCCCAGGTTCGATTCCGGTCAAGGGCATGTACCTTGGTTGTGGGCACATCCCCAGTAGGGGGTGTGCAAGAGGCAGCTGATCGATGTTTCTCTCTCATCGATGTTTCTAACTCTCTATCCCTCTCTCTTCCTCTCTGTAAAAAATCAATAAAATATATTTTAAAAAAAAGAAAGAAATGAAAGAGAAGAAGTAACAACTAACACCATAGAAATACAAAGAATTGTAAGTAAATACTATGGACAACTATATGCAAACAAATTGTTCAACCAGGACAAAATGGACAAATTCCTAGAAAAATACAATCTTCCAAAACTTAATCAGGAAGAATCAGAAAACCTGAATAGGTGGGTAACACAAGTGAAATTGAAGCAGTAATCAAAATATTCCCAGCAAACAAAAGTCATGGACTGGATAGCTTCATAGATGAGTTTTACCAAACATTCAAAGAAGAACTAACACCTATCCTCCTCAAACTATTCCAAAAGTTTCAAGAGGAAGTAAAACTTCCAAGCTATTTTTACAAGGCCAGATTTAGCCTAATTCCAAAAGCAAATAAAGACACTACAAAGAAAGAAAATTAGAGCCAATATCCCTGATGAACATAGATGCTAAAATTGTCAACAAAATATTAGAAAATAGGATCTATCAATACATTTAAAAGATCATACACAATAACCAAGTGGGATTTATTCTGGTATGTAAGGCTGGTACAATATTCACAAATCAATAAATGTGATACATCACATAAACAAAATGAAAGATAAAAACCACATGATCATATCAATAGATATAGAAAAAGCATTCGACAAAATTCAACACCCATTTTTAATAAAAACTTTCAGCAAGCATAAATAGTGGAATCATATATCAACATAATAAATACCATATATGACAACCCTACAGCCAACATCATACTCAATGGGCAAAAACTAAAAGTGTTTCCCTTTAGAACAGGAACAAGATGGGGATGTCCACTTTCCCCACTCATGTTCAGCATAGTTCTAGAACTCCAAGCCACAGTGATCAGACAAGAAGACAAAATTAAAGGCATTCAAATTGGAAAGGAGGAAGTGAAATTGTCATTTTTCACAGACCATATGTGAAGGCTATATCTATGTTTTGTTGTCTAACACATTATTTGGGAAGGCACACAGGTGTCAGTCAGCCCAAACCTGTCTCCCAGCCTTGGTGCTCAACTAAGACAAAGTAAACAGAATACCTGGAAGTCATGTTGGCTTTTCCTGGGAGATGCTAGTTTATGTGACCTATTTTTTGTTTTTGTTCCTCTATTTTTTAAACTTCTATTTGGAAATAATTATAAATTCAGAAGAAGTTGCAAATATAGAAGAGAAGGGTCCCTATTATTTTTCATCCAGTTTCCTCCAATGCTAATATCACATATAGTTAGAGTACAATATCAAAACCAAGAAATTGACATTGGTGCAATGTGTGTGTATAGTTCTATATCATTTTATCAAATGTGCAGGTTCATTATTACCATTACTGCAATCAAGATACAGCACTATTTCTTCACCACAAATATCTCCCTAGTGCTATTCCATTATAGTGAGACCCACCCCTGCCTCTCTACATAACCTATTTTTAAACATTTAGGGAATATACTGCCTCAGGTAGAATTTAACTGATTCCAAAGACAGACCTCCATAATGTTCATTACCAAGAAATCTCTGACAACTCATCAAAGCTCTGTTTTGAGCCTGGGATCACATCTGTTTGCTTTATTGCCATAAAAAAAAATCTGAGATATATCAGAGCCTTTCCAAGATTATCAAATATAGGCGGAGATCCAAGATGGTGGCCAACGGAATAACAGGATGCAAGATAGTGTGTGGGTGATAGAGCAAAAGGAGAGTGCATGAACATGTGGGGAGTGTCTGTATTTGTGAGTAAGGGACAGTTATATTTCACAGAACTGTTGGGAACTGGCAGACGAGGCTGCCCTGGCCAGGCAGCCTCTATTACCACTGATAACCTCTCCCAGAGTGGCCGGCTCTGCCTCAGAGACCATGCCATCTTGAAGGGGAGAGCAGCTGTGACTGGGAGCCTAGCCTCACCTCCACCCAGGGAGACCTCAGACACCACCTGGGACCCTACAGCCGCAACGCCCAGGGACCAGCTGCCTCAGCTGCAAACCCATGAACACCGAGACTCCAGCCTCCCAGGCCACAGGCACCTAAAAAGTTTGTCCAGGGGGAGACAATGTGGCGGCCAAATGCACGGATGGGTCCTGCACCTTCTCACAGAGCAGATAGAAGGAACAGCTGAATCAAATAACATACACCTGGAATTGGTGAATTAAACACAGCTGGTGAGGCTATCCGTGGACAGAAAGGTCAGAGATCACCTGGAGAGAGGTGGGATCTGGGCTCCAGGCTGGAGGGAGAAACATGTTCCACGGGGTCTAGAGTTTCAGAGGGAGACTGCTCTCTACCAAATCTGCAGCACTTGGAGTCAGTGTAGCCTTCGAATGTGGAAGTGAGTCCACAAGGCTGTTGGCAGAGGGAGACTGGATCTAAGCCCCCAGCTGTGGGAGACTCTGCCCAGAAAGGCAGCCTTAAGTTCTATTCCAGCCTTGCAGCGCCAGGGGGAGAAAGACACGAGGCAGCGAGGTTGCTTTGTCTTTTTGACTTCTTTGCTTTTGCTTTCAAAGTCCAGGACATAGAATCTTCCAATTAAAAAACACACCAAGACTGCAGGGGAAGATGGTTTTTGTGGAAACTGGGGAACAGAATAGGGAGAGATGAGCAGGAAACCAGCTCTTTGACAGTCTGTCCCTCCAACCCAGTCTTGAGTGCGGCAGGGAAAGGAAGAGTTTAAACACTGGGTTGAGGGGCCATTTGGTCCCAGAAACTAATACAGAAACACTGCCACTCAGGGGCTGTGTCAGAAATGGATGCTTGTGTAAATACAACTGAAGGCAGGCAGAGAAACAAAGTGAGCAGAGTAATCCTGCCTACTTGAAACCAAGGTTGTAGTTCATGACACAGAGGAGTGATGGATTGTGGGGAACTGCAACATTGTGCTGACTACCTGACAGGAAACAGATGTGCCAGGCAGAACAGTAGAGAGGTGTCTTAAACCAGCCCACAGGGGTCATTGAAGCTCTGCTGAAGCAAATGACCTTCACTACTTCACTTTTTTATGTTTTATCTTTTACTTAAGAAACTAAATTTTTCTCACTTTATTTTACTTTTTTATTATTATATTTTTATTTTTAATTATTATTATTACTATTATTTTACCTTTTTAAAAGTTTTATTTTATTTTTTCTTCATTTTATTTTTTTTGTATTAGTGTTCTACATTCTATTTTTATTTTTATTTTAGCATTATTTTACTCTGTCTCAATTTTTCCTTTATGCCAATACTTTCTTCCTCACTTTTCCCCTTTTTCATCCTGTTTCTCTTACCTTGTTCCTGCTTTAGTTTTTCTTTAGCCTTTAATTTCATTCCCTGTTAAAAATTGATCTTACACATATATCTAATTTCCTCCCCCTGCTCCAAGTCCATGCACACTTCTCCTTTCTTTTTTCTTGACTAGCCAAATATTTTTCTTCCTTTTCCTTTTTTTCCCCTTTTTTCTGTCTTGTTGTTATTTGTTTGATTGTTTATTAGTTTGCTTGTTGGGGATTTTGTTTTTTCTTTTCCTTTCTTTTATTTATTTATTATTATTATTATTTTTTTTTGCTTCTGTTTTTTCTCTCCTTGCTTGCGCTCTTCTTTTACTAATAGCTTAATTAGTTTCAATCACCAACTCAGGCCTATCTACTCTCTATTCTCCCTTTCCAAAACTAAATGAATACATAGATAGATAAATTAAAGAAAGGGGAAAATTTATATATATATATATATATATATATATATATATATATATATATATATATATATATATATATAGTATTTTGTTATTTTTCTTCTTATACACTCATTCTCTTTCTACCTCCTCTATACTGAATTATGGCCATTTCCCCATTCATTCAATTCCTTGACCTTACCTTCAAATTCAGCTTTCCTCCTTCTTTTCTGGATGTTTGTTGTTTGCATTTTTTGGATTAGTTGTTGGTTTTGTGGGGTGTTCTCCCCATATACATATATTTTTACCCCATCTCTTTTCTTCTCTTTCTTTTCCCTCCTACATATTTTCCTTTTCTCAATATCATTTTTGCACTCTTTTCTCTCATCTAATTCTCTTTTCTCTGGTGGTTACTTTTATTTGGGGTTATTTGTATCATGAATACATTTGTGCTTGGCGCCCTGTGTGTTGTGTCTTATTGTGTTGTATTTTGTGCCTTTAAGTCAATGCAGGAGAGACAGGGCTACATAACCAAACACCCTGAGAGGAGCAAACATGGGGAGATAAAGAAACAGCCCCCATATGAAAGAAAAGGAGGAATCAATGGAAAAGGAAGTAAACAAAATGGAGGCAAGCAATTTATCAGAGAAATAATTCAGAGCAATGGTCATATGGACGTTGAAAAGGATGGAATTCAACAACAAGTATAAGAACCAAGAGGAAATAAAGAAGAACCAAGAAGAAATGAAGAATGACATCACTGCAATAAAGAACACAATAGAAAGCATCAACAGTAGACTAGAAGAAGCAGAGGACTGCATCAGTAAGCTAGAACACAAAGTAGCAAAAAACACCCAAGTTGCCCTAACCGGTTTGGCTCAGTGGATAGAAGGGTCCATCGGCCTGTGGACTGAAGGGTCCCATGTTCGATTCCGGTCAAGGGCATGTACCTTGGTTGCGGGCACATCCCCAGTAGGGGGTGTGCAGGAAGCAGCTGATTAATGTTTCCTCTCATCGATGTTTCTAACTCTATATCCCTCTCCCTTCTTCTCTGTAAAAAATCAATAAAAAAATATTAAATAAAAAAACACCCAAGCAGAGCAACAACTGAAAAAAAAAAACTTAAAAAACAAAAAGAGAACCTAAGAGAAATTTGGGACAACATGAATCAAAACAACATGTGGATAATAAGGGTGCCAGAAGGAGAGGAAGCTGAGCAAGGAATAGAAAACCTATCTGCAGAAATAATGGCAGAAATCTTCCCTGATATTGGGAATAAAAGCTCACACAAGTTCAAGAAATACACAGAGTCCCAAACAAGATGAGCCAAAAAGAACAACACCAGGACACATTATAATTAAATTGGCAAACACCAACAACAAAGTAAGAATCTTAAAGCCTTCCAGAGAGAGACAGAAAGTTACCTACAAGGAATCTCCTATCAGACAAACAACTGACTTATCACCAGAAAAACAACAGGCCAGAAGGGATTTGAATGAAATATACAAAGTCATGCAAAGCAAGGGTCTGAATCCAAGAATACTATACCCCGCAAGGCTATCAATCAAAATAGAAGGTGAAATCAGGAGCTTCACAGACAAAAAAGGACTAAAGAAGTTTATTACCACCAAACCAGGAATGCAAGAAATGCTAAAGGGTTTGCTGTAAAAAGAAAAAATAAGAAGGGAAGAAGGAACACAGGCATAAAGAATAAAAATGGTGACAAACAAGTACTTATCAATAATAATTTGAAATGTAAATGGATTAAATGCCCCAATCAAAAAACATAGGGTATATCAGTTGATAAGAAAACATGACCCATATATCTGCTGTCTACAGGAAACCCACCTCAGAAAAAAGGACTCACACAGATTGATAGTGGAGGGATGGAAAAAAATTTTCAGGTGAATGGAAATGAAAATAAAGCTGTGGTAGCAATAATTATATCTGACAAATTAGACCTCAAAGTGAAGGCCATAACAAGAGAAAAAGAGGGCCATTTCATAATACTAAAGGGAGCAATTCAACAAGAAGTCATAACTCTGGTAAACATATATGAACCCAATACAGGAGCACCTAAATACATTGAAAAACTTCTCGAAGATATCAAGGGAGACATTGACAGCAATACAGCCCTAGCAGGGGACTTTAATGCCCCACTAACACCACTGGAAAAATCCTCTAAACAAAAAATCAACAAAGAAACATAAATCCTAAATGACTCACTAGATTGGATGGGATTAATGGACATCTTCCAAACATTTCACCCTAAAGCCAAGAATATACAGTCTTCTCAAGTGCACATGGGTCATTTTCAATGATAGACCATATATTGGGACACAGGCAAAGTCTCTTCAAATTCAAGAAGATGGAAATCATATCAAGCATCTTCTCAGATCACAATGGCATAAAATTAGAAATCAACTTACATAAAAACATTGAAAAAAATCAAAACTTGGAGGCTAAATAGTATGCTATTAATCAATGATTGGGTTACCAAAGAGATCAAAGAAGAAATAAAAAGCATCCTGGCAACAAACGACAATGAAAACAC
Organism: Ia io; assembly: GCA_025583905.1. NCBI lineage: Eukaryota > Metazoa > Chordata > Mammalia > Chiroptera > Vespertilionidae > Ia > Ia io. The sequence continues at coordinate 125,635,425 of JAJQQW010000001.1, read as the reverse complement.
AACAATCCAAAATCTATGGGACACAGTGAAAGCAGTCCTGAGAGGGAAGTACATAGCTCTACAGGCCTACCTCAAAAAAACAAGAAAAAATGCTAATAAATTATCAAATCCTACAACTCAAAGAGTTAGAAAGGGAGCAACAAGAAACACCCAGCATAAGGAGAAGGAAGGAAATAAAAAAATTAAAATTTAAAATTAAACATTACAAAAGATTAAAAAAAACAAGAGCTGCATCTTTGAAAGGTAAAAAAAGATTGGTGAACCTGTAGCCAGGATCACCAAGAAACAGAGAGGACCCAAAAAAGAAATCAGAAATGAAAGAGGGGAAGTAACAACTGATCCCACAAAAATATAAGAGATTATGAAAAAATTCTATAAACAACTCTATTCCAACAAAATGGACAATCTAGATGAAATGGACATATTCTCAGAAAAATAAAAGCTCCCAAAACTCAACCAGGAAGAATAAAAAATTCTGAATAGGCTGATAACTACTGAAGAAATTGAAGCAGTGATCAAAAATCTTCCAGTAAAAAAAGCCCTGTTTCAGACAGCTTTACAGGGGAATTATACCACTCATTCAAAGAACTAAAACCTATCCTCCTCAGACTATTCCAAAAAATTCAAGAGAAAGGCACTCTTCCAACCTCTTTCTATGAAGCCAGCATTACCCTAATAACAAAACCAGATAAAGACAACACAATGAAAGAGAATTACAGGCCAATATCCCTCATGAACATAGATGCCAAAATCCTCAACAAAATTCTAGGAATCGGATCCAGCAGTACATCAGAAAGATCATACACCATGACCAAGTAAGATTTATCCCAGGGATGCAAGGATGGTACAATATCCGCAAATCAATAAACTTGATACATCACATAAACAAATTGAGAGATAAAAATCACATAGTCATAAAAATTGATGCAGAAAAAGCATTTGACAAAATCCAACACCTTTCTTGATAAAAACTCTCAGCAAAGTGGGAATAGAGGGATCTTACCTCAATATAATAAAAGCCTTATATGACAAACCTACAGCCAACATCATACTCAATGGGCAAAAACTAAACATATTTCCCCCAAGAACAAGAACAAAACAGGGATGCCCATTTTCACCAGTCTTGTTCCATATAGTACTGGAAGTAATAGCCATAGCTATCAGACAAGAAGAAGAAATAAAAGGCATCCAAATTGGAAAAGACGTAAAACTGTCCTTATTCACAGACAACCTGATACTGTATATAGAAAACCCCAAAGATGCCATCAAAAAACTACTAGACCTAATAAATGAATTCAGCAATGTAGCAGGACACAAAATTAACACGCAGAAATCAATGGCTTTTTTATATACCAACAATGAACTCACAGAAAGATAAACTAAAAAAAAAAAAAAAACAACAATCCCATTTATCATTGCACCAAAAAAATTAAGATACCTAGGAATAAACTTAACTAAGGAGGTAAGAGACCTGTACTCAGAAAACTACAGGACATTGAACAAAGAGATAGAGGAATACATAAACAAATGAAAGAACATACCATGTTCATGGATTGGTAGAATCATTAAAATGTCCATACTACCCAAAGCAATCTACAGATTCAATGCAATCCCCATTAAAATACCAACAGCATATTTCAAAGATTTAGAACAAACTCTCCAAAAATTCATCTGGAATAAAAAAAAAAAAAGACCCCAAATAGCCACAGCAATCCTGAGAAAGAAGAACAAAGTTGAAAGGATCACAATACCAGATATAAGCTATATTACCAAATTCACAGTTCTCAAAACTGCCTGGTACTGGCACAGAACAGACATATAGACCAATGGAACAGAAAAGAGAACCCAGAAATCAACCCAAGCCATTATGATCAATTAATATTTTACAAAGGAGTCAAGAGCATGCAATGGAGTCAAGACAGTCTCTTCAGTTAACAGTGCTGCGAAATTTGGTCAGATACATGCCAAAAAATGAAAATAGATCACCAATTTACACCATACACAAAAACAAACTCAAAATGGCTAAAGGACTTAAATGTAAGACAGGAAACCATAAAAACGCTACAAGACTCCATAGGCAGCAAAGTATCAGACACTAGAGGCCCAGTGCATGAAATTTGTGCACTGGGCGGGGTTGTCCCTCAGCCCAGCCTGCACCCTCTCCAATCTGGGACCGGCAGTTGGACATCCCTCTCAAAATCCAGGACTGCTGGCTCCTAACCACTCACCTACCTGCCTGCCTGATTGCCCCTAATCGCTCCCCTGCTGGCCTGATTGATGCCTAACTGCTCCCCTGCAGTCCTGGATATGTCATAGCAATATCTTTATTGACACAGCTCCTAGGGCAATGGAGACTATGGAGAAAATAAACTAATGGAACTACATCCAAGTAAAATGCTTCTGCACTGCAAAAGAACCCATCAACAAAACAAGAAAGCCCACTGCATGGGAGAACATATTTGCCAATGATATTTCAGATAAGGGTTCAATCTCTAAAATTTACAGAGAACTCATATAACTTAACAAAAGGAAGATAAATGATCCAATCAAAAAATGGGCAAAGGACCTAAATAGACACTTTTCAAAAGGGGGCATACAGAAGGCCAAGAGACATATGAAAACATACTCAAAGTCACTAATCATGTGAGAGATGCAAATCAAAACAACAATTAGATACCATCTCACATCTGTCAGAATGGCTATCATCAACAAATCAACAAACAACAAGTGCTGGCAAGGATGCGGAGAAAAAGGACCCCTCGTGCACTGCTGGTGGGAATGCAGACTGGTGCAGCCACTGTGGAGAACAGTATGGAGTTTCCTCAAAAAATTAAAAATGGAACTCCCTTTTGACCCACTAATCCCACTTTTAGGACTATATCCCAAGAAACCAGAAACACCAATCAGAAAGGATATATGCACCCCTATGTTCATAGCAGCACAATTTATAATTGCTAAGATTTAGAAACAGCCTAAGTGCCCATCAGCAGATGAGTGGATTAAAAAACTGGTACATCTACACAATGGAATACTACACTGCTTTAAAAAGAAGGAACTTCTACCATTTGCAGCAGCATGAATGGAATTGGAGAGCATTATGCTAATCAAAATAAGTCAGTTGGAGAAAAATAAATATCACATGATCTCACTCATATGTGGGATATAATGATCAACATAAACTGATGAAAAAATAGATCCAGAGACAAACTGCAGGGGAGGTGGTTGGTTAGAGAGTGAAGGAATTGTATGCATGCATATTAGCATAACCAATGGACACAGACACTGGGGCATTGGCGGGGGGCAGCTTGCCCAGGGTGGGAATGGCTGGGGTGGGGTTAATTGTGGAAAAGGAGACATATGTAAAACTTTAGACAATAAAAATTTAAAAATATATATATCCAATATATTTTAGTTATGTTATTCTACTCTTGTCTTAGGTGAAGCATGTAATTAAAAAAAAAATCCTTAATAGTCAACTGTTTAAAATGCCAGTTCCACACAATGGAAGCATGCTGGGTCCATAAAATGCCAGTTCCAATGAGCTAGTCACATGCTCAAAAAGACAATGCAATCTGGATCCAGGACTCTGACAAATAACATTCAATCACTTACTCTCTCCAATATGAGAGAAGAATCATCCAATTTGAAAGAAGACAAAGAGCTATGGATCATAAGTATGTAAAATACAAATCCTCTCACTACAATGAATACATTCACTCTATTACCTCTCCTAATCACCAGTTTTCTTCTCCTACACTACCATCCTTCCCCTTTTCTACCTGTTCACCCTATAAGATTTCTTTTCTTCCCATCCACATCATCCCCCAAAAAGACATTGAAGTCAATATGATCTTCAGAAATCTGCTATATAAAAAATTTCAAAAATATTAATACATTATATATTTTGACAGTAAAAACAGTACTCAACTATACAGAGAGTTGTATATTCTGTGTTTTTCACTCTACAGATGAAAATTTACCCATTCCATTAAACATTTCATCATTCTTAAAGGCTTAATAGGAATGATTCTGGAAAATGATCAGATTAAGCTGATGTGGGCCCATACTTTATACCAAAAATATATAAGAATGCTGGGTAAAATATAATACTCAAATGAACAAATTTTAATGCATACCCTGGCTTGAAAGAAAAATAAATTTCCAGGGGTCATAAGGGGAGAAAAGTATCAAAAGCCAGAGCTAGGGTGACTGCCTTGGATTTAGCATGGATAGTCCTGCATCCAGGGAAACCCCTCTGTCCTGGGGAACTAGGATAGTGGTCATCCTTACACAAAGCAATAAGCGAAAGCTGACATACAATGGACTTGTTTTAGGCCAGATTTGTACTCCATGGGCTGGATCTAACACACTTAACTGTCCCAATTGTTTGTTGATTCTCTTGGATTTTCCATGTAAATGATAACATTATATGCAATTGACAGAGGTTTCCTCATTTAGTCTTTAAAAGTCATTTCTTTCTCTTATATGATTTTTTCTCCTAGATCCTCTAGTATTATGTTAAATAGCAGCTGTTTTATTAGACATCATTTCCTATTCTTGACCTTTAAGTGAATGTTTCTAAATTTTCTCCATTAAGTATATTTTAGTTTATGCTTATAAAGTTAGGGTAGGTCCCTTCTACTTCTAGTTTAAGATGCATTTAAATCACAAATGGGTGTTGATATTTATCAATTGCTTTCTTCTGCACATTTCAGAAAATCATATATTTTTTCTTTTCAATCCACTCATATAATTATATTCCTATGCATTCCAAAATATCTTTGAAATTCTTGAACAAAGCCTACTTAATACACTGTTGGATTCAGCACACACACACACACACACATGCTTAGAGGATTTTTGTATCTATTGAGGGGGAACAGAGTTTGCTACCCTAAAAGATAACAGTTTTGGAATATTGATTATTTGTATCTACAGAATACTAGTTTCATAGAAGTGATGAACTGCTTTTTTATGTTATTCTACTTTCTGAAACAATTTGTGTAACATGTTATCTGTTCTTAAAATTTCAGTAATATTTATCTAAAAACTTTGGGTATATACCTGGGGACAATGAAGGAAAAGTGAAGAGCCAAACTAAAAGTTTTTACCCTAATTACTCTGCTATCTGTAGGCCCTGGCCATCTCTTATACTTCCCTTCATAACAATTTATGCAAGCTTTTGATGGATTTTTAGTTAAGTTTGATACTGTGTTTCAGTAACTTCCCTATCACTTCTTTGGCATTGGCAGGGGTGAAGCTGGGGGAGGGATCCATATATAACAATTTGGTTTGTCATATATGATTACTATCCACTTAGGCTGGTTTGATGGGTATGCAACCATGCAGTCACACAGGGCCCAGCTCTTTCAAGGGCTCTGTACTTGGTTTAATGTTCTGTTGTTGCCATCATTAAGTTCTTAATAACAGGGAGCCCCACATTTTCACTTTGCACTAGGTGGCACAAATTATATAGATAGTCATGCTTTCCTGAATTCATTTGAGTTTCACCTCCCTCTGCTCTGCCTTTTTCGTTGAAGGTATACCCCATGTACAAGCTATGTTTTATTGGCAAGCTCACTGCCTGAGATCTGTGGCAGGAAGCAGCTAACCTGGATGGCCCACATATTATAGCTTGGTCAGACTAGCAATCTGATCATAGGTATTACCAGTTTTCCTAGTCCCTGAAGAGTAAGTTATGAATAATTTAGACCATAATAAAAACAAGAAATATTCATAAAATGCCATTATGAATAAAATGTTCCATTTTGCACTGAAAAAAAAATACCCTTACTTTATGGAGACATTTCATTGTCAGTGATGCTGATATCCACGAGAGCTTTTGCGCTCATTTTCCAAGCAACTGAAATTTACATCTATCCAGATTCTCTACCAATGTCTGGTTGGCCAAGAGCTAAGGTGGGAAGATCTTTGATTTGGCCATTTGGTGATTCTTAATATCTATGAAGTTGGGGAAAATGTACATCACCTCTGGTTTTAGAACAGTCACCTTAATCAATTTAAGTTCAAGCTCTGCAAGTATTTATCACTCAGCTAGCATCTTTTCATTTGGAGCAGATACAGTAATGGCTTGAGGGAAATGACTCTGTGTCTTTTAAGGTTTTCATGTTATTGAAATGTTTATGATTTACACATCTATCTCCTTCAGGGCTTGTTCATATGTGTCAGATACAATTTAGTAGTGCATTAAGCACTGTGTTGGAGATAGCACACTGCAGAGGCTTATTTCCTTTCCACTCTTGTGAAGATCCCTTTGGCTTTTAATCTTTAATATAACAACCCTATGAAATCAAGAATATACTGGAATGAATTAAAAGTAGATTGGATGAAGCAGAGGATCAAATCAGCAATTTGGAAAACAAGGTAAAAAAAACAATCAGAATAGCAAAAGAAGATAAAAAGATTAAAAGAATGAGGATAGCCCAGACAGAGTGGCTCAGTGGTTGAGCATCGACCTATGAACCAAAAAGTCATGATTCAATTCCCAGTCAGAGCACACACCTGGGTTGCAGGCTCAGTCCTCAGTAAGGGGCATGCTGGAGGCAGACAATAAATTGTTCTCTCTCATCATTGATGTTTCTATCTCCCTGAAGTCAATAAAAATATATATTTTTAAAAGAAAGAGGATAGTTTAAGGGAACTTTGGAATAACATGAAACATAAAAATATCCAAATCATAAGGGTACCATAAGGAGAAGGAAGTGAGCAAAGGACAGAAAAGCTCTTTGAACAAATAATGTCAGAAAACTTCTCTAACCAGGTGAAGAAAAATGTCACACAAGTTCATGGAGCACAGAGATTCCAAATCAAGATGAACCCAAAGAGGCCCACAGGACAAATCATAATTAAAACAGCAAAGGTTAAAGACAAAGAGAGAATCTTACAGCAGCAAGAGAGAGTTAGTTAACTATAAGAGAGTTCCCATAATGCTGTCAGAAGATTTCTCAAAAGAAAAACTTCAGGCCAGAAAAATTATTTACCCTAAGATCAGGAACAAGACAGGGATGTCTGCTTTCACCACTTTTATCCAACATAGTTCTGAAAGTCCTAGCCATAGCAATCAGACAAGAAGAGAGAAAAGAAATCCAGATTGGAAAGGAAGAAGTAAAAGTATCATTATTCACAGATGACATGATATTGTTCATAGAAAACCCTAAAGACACCACCAAAAAACAACTAGATATAATAAATGAATTTGTCAAAGTAGTAGGATACAAAATTAATATCCAGAAATTGGTGGCATTTGTATACATTAATAATGAACTACTATAACAGAAAGAGAAACTAAGAAAACAATCCCATTTAATATTGCAACAACAAAAAGTAATGTACCTAGGAATAAACTTAACCAAGGAGATAAAAGGCCTGTGCTAGGAAAATTATAAGATGTAGAAGAAGAAAATAGAGGAAGATACAAACATATGGAAGCATATACCATGTTCAAAGATGGGAAGAATTAACATCATTAAAATGCTCATACTACCCAAAGCAATCTATAGATTTGAAACAATCCCTTTTAAAATACCAATAGCATAGGTGGAGATCAGAGAGAAAAAATTGTGGCCAAATTGGCAGATGTGTCCAAAGCCTTATCCCGAAGCAGATAGAAAGAGCATCTAAATCAAATAACATCCACCTAGAATTGGCAAAGTAAACATAGCAAGTGAGAAAATTTGCATCTGGGAAGGGCAGAGGATGTCTGGAGAACAGTAGGATCAGGGATCTGGGCTGGAGATAGTCATGAGACCACCAGGACAAGAGGGTCGGAAAGAAGCTACATGGCAACAAGTCCACATCCCTTGGGGAGAGGCGTAACATACGACTGTGGAAAGGAAGTCCACAGGGCTGCTGGTGGCAGGGGATTATAGATCTAAGTCCACAGCCATGAGAGGCTGAGACCAGAGTGGAAGCCTGAAGAACTGCCCCAACCTCGTGGTGCCAGGGGAAGAGAAACTAGCAGCTGTGTGTGTTTTTTTCCTCAGTTTGGGCTTTGCTTTTATTCACTAAACCCAGTTCATAGGACCTTTCAAATACAAACATTCACAAGTGGCTGAGGTGCAGGTGGAGTAGCAGTCTTGTGGAGTCTGGGGAGAAGCTGTGGAGGAAAGCAGGTCAGGGAGAGGTGACCAGGAGTCTGGCACTGGGACATTCCTGACCCTCTGGACCTAAGGAGCCATTTTTCTCCTGAAGAACCATCCCATCCCAGCAGCCTCAAGGCTGCTAATACAGCCACACCCAGACTATACCCTGAGTGGTACAAAGGGCAGAAAAAATCTGAATAACCTCTAAGAGCCCCCAGGGCCTGGGTTGAAGAGAGGCCAATCAGTCCCAGAAAGCAATACAGCACCCTCCCTACCTATACCCCTGTCAGAAATAGCCTCTTGAGAAATTAAGATTTATAGCTGGCAGACAGGCTAAGTAGGAAGATTGCTCCCACCTGCTTGCAGTCAAGGATGTGGAGATAGACACAAACAGAGAAGCGGTGGATCACTTGGAACTTCAACACAGTTCTGACTACCTAACATGAAACTGAGTAGTGGCAGACAGAACAGAAGAGTTGGATCTTAAACCAATACCCATGGGGCATTAAAACTCCACTGAAACAAACAAGACTTCACTTTTTTATTTCATTTTACTTCATTTTATTTAAAATTTTTTCTTTATTTCCTTTATTTTTTAATTTTTTCACATTATTTTTTATTCATTCTATTTTTATTTTTATTGTTATTTTATTTTACTTTATTTTTATTTTATTTTTTCTTTCTTTTCTTCTTATCCACTCATTCTCTTCCTACCTCCTCTATACTGAACCAAGGTCCTCCTCCTATTCATTCAATTCCTTAACCTTACTATCTGAATATAAGCTCTGCCTCTACAGATTCTGCCACCCTTTTTTGGGGGGTGTGTGTTGTTTGCATTTTTTTTTTTTTTTGGTTTATCTGTTTGTTCTGTAGTGTTTTCCCCTCATACATTTTTTATTCCTTTTTCTTCTTTTTCTTTTCTCTATTACCTTTTTTATTTTCTATATAACATTTTTACTCTCTTTTTTCTCTCTTAATTTTCTTTTCTCTGGTGGTCACTTATATTGGGGTTTTTGGTGTCGTGAGTATATTCATGATTTGTTCCCTTTGTGTCATGTCTTGTCAAGTTGTATTATGTGCTGCTCTATCAATGTGAAAGAGAACAAGCCCCTTAACCAGACATGCTGAGAGGAGACTCCATCCACAAATGAGACAATAACACTCAAGACCCAACCACACCAAGAGAATACAAATATCCCAAGTAGGGGTCATCCCAAGATTACCCATCCCAGAAGACCAGAGAGATTGGACCACTGGGTCTCACAAAACATCTACTATATAACACAAACTCAAAAAACCTGGGTGGCAAGCAGTTTGATTGAATACATAGAAACAATCACAAAGGAACAGCAGAAATGGGAAGACAAAGAAACAACGTCCATTTGAAAGAAAAGGAGGAATCACCAGAAAAGGAAATAAATGAAATGGAGACAGGCAATTTGTCAGAGAAAGAATTCAGAGCAATGGATATAAGGAAGCTGTAAAGGATGGAAGACAAATTCAACAACATGTGTAAGAATCAAGAGGAAATGAAGAAGAAACAAGAAGAAATGAAGACTGATATAGCTAAAATAAAATCAATGGAAAGCTTCAACAGTAGACTAGATGAAGCTGAGGACTGCATCAGTGAGTTAGAAGACAAGGTAGAAAAAAACCACCCAAGCACAGCAGCATATGGAAAGAAAATGTAAAAGCAGGAGGAGAGCCTAAGGGAGCTTTGGAATAACACAAAACAAAACAGCATCTGAATAATAGGAGTGCCAGAAGGAGAGGAAGCAGAGCAAGGAATAGAAAACCTGTTTGAATAAATAATAACAGAAAACTTCCCTGATGTTGGGAAGAAAAAACCCACACAAGTCCAAGAAGCACACAGAGTAACAAACAAGATGAACCTACAAAGACCCACACCAAGACACATAATTAAATTGGCAAACATCAACAATAAAGTAAGACTCTTAAAGGCTGCCAGAGAGAGACAGAAAGTTACCTACAAGGAATCTCCCATCAGACAATCAACTGATTTATCAACAGAAACACATCAAGCCAAAAGGGAATGGAATGAAATATACAAAGTGATGCAAAGCAAGGGACTGAATCCAAGAATACTGTAACCAGCAAGGCTATCATTCAAAATTGAAGGTGAAATCAGGAGCTTCACAGACAAAAAAAGGCTAAGAGAGTTTATTACCACCAAACCAGCAATGCAAGAAATGCTAAAGGTACTGCTGTAAAATGAAGTAATAGACAGGGAAGAAGGAACACAGGCATAAAGAATAAAAATGGCAACAAAAAGAACCTATCAATAATAACCATAAACATAAAAGGATTACATGCTCTAATCAAAAGACTTAGAGTAAGAAAACATGACCTATATATTTGTTCTCTAAAAGAGACCCACCTAAGAACAAAGGACAAATACAGACTGATAGTGAAGGGATGGGAAAAATTGTTTTTCAGGCAAAAGGAAATGAGAAAAAATCTGGAGTAGCAATAGTTATATCTGACAAATTAGACCTCAAAGTGAAGGCTATAACAAGAGAAAAGAAGGACCACTTCATAATACTAAAGGGAGCAATTCAACAAGAAGATATAACTCCTACAAACATATATTCACCCAATACAGGAGCACCCAAATACATAAAACAACTTCTGGAATATATCAAGAGAGATATTGACAGCAATAAAATCATAGTAGGGGACTTAAATACCCCATTGACACCACTGGATAAATTCTCTGAACAAAAAATCAGTAAATAAATAGCAATCTTAAATGTCAATCTTAAATCAAATGGATTTAATTGACATCTTCCAAACATTTCACCACAAAGCTACAGAATATACATTCTTCTCTAGTGTACATGGGACATTTTCAAAGATAGAACACATATTGGGACACAAAGTCTCTTCAATTTCAAGAGGATAGAATTCATATCAAGCATCTTCTCAGATCACAATGGCAAAGAATTAGAAATAAACTACAATGTAAGCAATGAAAAAACATCAAACACTTAGAGGCTAAATAGCATGCTATTAAACAATGATTGGGTTACCAAAGAGATCAAAGAAAAAAGAAAAACATCATGGCAACAAACGACAATGAAAACACAACAATCCAAAATCAATGGACACAGTGAAAGCAGTCGTGAGAGGGAAGTTCATAGCTCTACAAGCCTACCTCAAAAAATAATAACAATGGTAATAAATTATCTAATCCTACAACTCAAAAAGTTAGAAAGAGAGCAGCAAGAAAAGCCCAGAGAAAGCAGAAGGGAGGAAATAATAAAGATCAGAGCAGAAATAAATGACATAGAGATTTTAAAACATACAAAATATCAATAAAAACAAGAGCTGGTAATTTGAAAAAATAAACAAGATTGATGAACCTCTAGCCAGGCTCACCAAGAAACAAAGAGAGAAGACCCAAATAAACAAAATCATAAATGAAAGAGGTGAAATAACAACCAACCCCACATGCATACAAAGCATTATAAAAAATATTACGAACAACTCTATTCAACAAACTGGACAAGCTAGACGAAACGGACATATGCCTAGAAAAATACAATCTTCCAAAACTCAATCAGGAAGAAGAAAAAATCCTGAATAAGCCAATAACTGCTGATGAAATTGAAACAGTAATCAAAAACTTCCAGCAAACAAAAGCCCTGGACCAGTCAGCATCACAGGGGAGTATTACCAAACATTCAAAGAACTAAAACCTATCCTCCTTAGACTATTCCAAAAAAATTCAAGAGGAAGGCACACATCCAAGCTCTTTCTATGAATCCAGCATTACCCTAATCACAAAACCAGATAAAGAAACTACAAAGAAAGAGAATTTAGGCCAATATCCTTGATGAACATAGATGCTAAAATCTTCAACAAAATTCCAGCAAATCAGATTCAGCATTACATTAGAAAGATCATACGCCATATAAGGACACATGTAACACCTTAATTAATAAAGAAATTAAAAAAAGAAAGATCATACACCATGACCAAGTAGGATTTATTATGGGGATGCAAGGTTGGTATAATATCCTCAAATCAATAAACATGATACATCACATAAACAAATTGAGAGACAAAAATCACATAATCATATCAATCAATGCAAAAAAATAGCATTTGACAAAATCCAACATCACTTCTGGGGAATATAGAGATCATACCTCAACCTACAGCCAATATCATACTCAATGGGCAAAAATAAAATCCATTTCCCCTAAGAACAGGAACAAGACAGGGATGCCCACTTTCAATAATCATGTTTGACATAGTGCTGGAAGTGCTAGCCATAACAATCAGAAAAGATGAAATAAAAGTCATCCAAATTGGAAAAGAAGAAGCAAAACTGTCATTAATTGCAGATGACATGATATTATACATAGAAAACCCTAAAGACTACATCAAAAAACTATTAGACTTAATAAATGAATGTGGCAATGTAGCAGGATATAAAATTAACACCAAGAAATCTATGGCTTTTTTATACACCAATGATGAACTCACAGAAATAGAAACTAAAAAAAAAAAAATAAATCCCATTTACCATAGTAACAAAAACAAAAAATTAAGATATCTAGGAATAAACTTAACTAAGGAGGTAAAGGACCTGTACACAGAAAACTATAGGACATTGAAAAAAGAGATAGAGGAAGACATAAACAAGTGAAAGAATATAGTGTGTTTATGGACTGGCAGGATCAACATCATTAAAATGTCCATACTACCAAGGCAGTCTACAGATTCAATACAATCCCCATTAAGATACCAATGGCATTTTTCCCAGACCTAGAACAAACTCCAAAAATTCATATGGAATAAGAAAAGACCTTGAATATCCGCAGCAATCTTAAGAAGAATAAAGTTGGAGGGATCACAATACCAGATATCAAGCTATATTAAAAAGCCACAGTTCTCAAAACTGCCTGGTACTGGCACAAGAACAGACATACAAACCGATGGAACAGAACAGAGAACCCGGAAATTGACCAAGCCATTATGCTCAATTAATATTGACAAAGGAAGCAAGAGCATACAATGGGGTCAAGAGTGTCTCTTCAATAAATGGTGTTGGGAAAATTGGACAGATACATGCAAAAAATTGAAACTAGACCACCAACTTAAACCATACACAAAAATAAAATCAAAATGGATAAAGGAGTTAAACGTAAGATAGGCAACCATAAAAATCTTAGAAGAATCCGTAGGCACAAAAATAGAAGACATATGTCGCAAAACCTTTACCGATACAGTTCCTAGGACAATGGAAACTAAGGAGAAAGCAAACAAATGGGACTACATCAAAATAAAAAGCTTCTGCACAGCAAAAGAAACCATCAACAAAACAACAAGAAACCCCTCTGCATGGGAGAACATATTTGCCAATGTTTTCTCTGATAAGGGTTTAATCTCCAAAATTGACAGGGAACTCATACACCTTAACAAAAGGAAGGTAAACAATCCAATCAAAAAATGGGCAAAGGACCTAAATAGACAATTTTCAAAAGAGGACATACAGAAAGCCAAGCGACAAATGAAAACATGCTCAAAGTTTGCATCATCCAAGAGATGCAAATCAAAATGACAATGAGGTACCAGTTTACACCTGTCAGAATGGCTGTCTTCAACAAATCAACAAATGACCAGTGCTGGTTAGGATGTGGAGAAAAAGGAACCCTCGTGCACTGCTGGTGGAAATGTAGACTGTTACAGCCACCGTGGAAAACAGTATAGCATTTTCTCAAAAAATTAAAAATGGAACTTCCTTTGACCCAGTAATCCCACTTCTAGGACTATATCCCAAGAAACCAGAAACACCAATCAAAAAGGATGCACCCCTATGTTCATAGCTGCACAATTTACAGTACCTAAGATTTGGAAACAGCCTAAGTGCCCATCAGAAGATGAATGAATTAAAAAACAGTGGTACATCTCCACAATGGAATATTATGCTGCTGTAAAAGAGAAGGCACTCTTACCATTTGCAAAAGCATGGATAGAACTGGAGAGCATTATGCTAAGCGAAATAAGCCAGTTGGAGAAAGATAAATATTACATGATCTCACTCATTTGTGGAATATAATGAACAACCTAAACTGATGTACATAAATAGAATCAGGATCACAGAAGCATTGAACAGACCATCCAACATAAGAGGTAAAGTGGGGGGAGGGGGATAGGGCACGGGGTAAGAAATCAACCAAAGGACTTGTATGCATGCATATGAGCATAACCAATGGACACAGACAGTAGGGGGGTGAGGGCATGTTCTATGTGGTGGGAGCGGCTGGGGAGAGGTCAATGGGGGAAAAGGAGAGTTATGTAGTATTTTAAACAATAAAGAATTTAAATTAAAACAAAAGAAAAATAATAAAATACCAATAGTATAGTTCACAGAACTAGAACAAATATTCCAAAAATTTCTATGGACCTCCCCCCCAAAAAAAAAATAATAATAAAAAACAGGAAAAGCCTCAGCAATATTGAGAAAGAACAAAGTTGGAGGGATCACAATAACCGATGTGAAACTATGCTACATATCTATTGTAATTAAAACAGCCTGGTACTGGCACAAGAACAGGCATATAGTAGATCATTGGAACAGAACAAAGAGCCTGGAAATAAACACATGCCCTTATAGTCAAATAATATTTGACAAAGGAAGCAAGAGCATACAAAAATGCTATGGGGGGGGCGGGGAAAAAAAAAGAAGGGAAAGTTGGGGATCAGGAGGGCAGGTTGAAACTTCCCTACAACCCAAGCCTTTTCACTCACTGTTTCTCTACTCTTCTATAAAAAAATATATATATATATTCTCTCCATCCTATACTACCAATCAATTACTGCACCATTATTTCAGATTCCCTTCACAGGGAAACTTCTTCAACAGGTTGTTTACACTCTCTGCTTTCACTTTCTCACCTCTCTGTCACTGCAACTCAGTATCTAGTTTCTGCTCCTACCTTTTCACTGAAACTGCTATTGCCAAATGCACCAATTACTTCTATGTTACTAAATCCAGTGGAAATGAAACCACATTTTGGTACTGTTGATCACACTCCCTCCACCGTGAATCATGCTTCCTCTTGGATTTCATTTTACTGATCTCTCCTTCTTATCCTCATCCCTCTCAATTCTCCACTGACAGCTACACTACTTCTGACCATCCTTTTAATGCGTTTGTTCTCTACATTCTATTCCACTAACTTCCTTTTTTCATATTCTTTCTGGTTTAAATCAATCATTCACTGTGCCTTCAATTATCTATACTAGAGGCCTAGTGCACAAAATTCATGCACAGGGGGTGTGTCTCTCAGCCCAGCCTGCACCCTCTCCAATCTAGGACACCTCGAGGGATGTTCGACTGCCCATTTAGGTCCAATCCCAGTAGGATCAGGCCTAAACTGGCAGTCGGACATCCCTCTCACAATCCAGGACTGCTGGCTCCCAACTGCTCGCCTGCCTGCCTTCCTGATTGCCCCTAACCGCTTCTGCCTGCCAGCCTGATCACCCTTTAACCACTCCCCTGCCAGCCTGATTGATGCCTAACTGCTCCCCTGCCAGCCTGTTTGCCCCAACTGCCCTCCCTTGCAGGCCTGGTCCCCCCCAACTGCTCTCCCCTGCAGGCCTGGGTCCCCAACTGCCCTTCCTGCAGGCCCAGTCACCCCCAACTTCCCTCCTCTGCCAGCCTGGTCACCCCTAACTGCCCTCCCCTGCAGGCTTGATTACCCCCAACTGCCCTCCCTTACAGGCCTGGTACCTCCCAACTGCCCTCCCCTGCTGGCCTGATCGCCCACAACTGCCCTCGCCTGCAGGCCTGATCCCTCCCAACTGCCCTCCCCTGCTGGCCATCTTGTGGTGTCCATCTTGTGTCCACATGGGGGCCGGATCCTTGACCACATAGGGGCAGCCATCTTGTGTGTTAGAGTGATGATCAATTTGCATATTACTGTTTTATTAGATAGGATAGAGGCCTGGTGCACGGGTGGGAGCCAGCTAGTTTGCCCTGAAGGGTGTCCCTGATCAGGGTGGGGGTTCCCTTGGGGTATGGGGCAGCCTGGGCAGGGGGCCTGTGGTGGTTTGCAGGCCGGCCACACCCCCCCAGTGACCCAAGTGGAGGCCCTGGTATCTGGGATTTATTTATCTTCTATAATTGAAACTTTGTAGCCTTGAGCGGAGCCAAGCCTCCTGCTTACTCCTTGGCCACAGCCATTTTTGTTGGGATTTATTTATCTTCTACAATTGAAACTTTGTAGCCTCGAGCAGAGGCCAAGGCAGGCCAGGGCTAAAGAAGCTTGGCTTCCTCCAATCGCCGGGGCAACTCAAGCCTCCTGCTCTCTCCAGCTCCATGTCTGCTGTCATTTTTGTTGGGATTTATTTATCTTCTATAATTGAAACTTTGTAGCCTTGAGTGGAGGCCTGGGCTGGCCAGGGTGTTCAGAAAGCTTGGCTTCCTCCATTGCCTGGGAAACCCAAGCTCCCTGCTCTTTCAGTGGCTGCAGCCATCTTGGTTGGGTTAATTTGCATACTCATTCCTGATTGGCTGGTGGGCGTTGCTTGTGGGTATAGCAGAGTGATGATTAATTTGCATATTACTTTTTTATTAGATTGGATATCGATGACTCCTAAACTATCAAAACAGACCTTTTCCTGAGCTCCAGACACATATATCTGCCAACTAGTCATCCCTCCCTAGATGGCCCATAGGCACTTCAAAAACCTATCCAAATATGACTAATATTCCCCTGCCAAACCAGCCCTTTTCCTCAAATGTCCCATCTTAGTCAATAGTACCACTATTTTTACAGTTGGCCCATCATTTAGAAGCCAGAAAGTCATACTCCCTTTTAAACTCCCTCAATTTTCCCCACACACACCATATTAATACAACAGCCTCACAACTGGTTCCTTTGACACTAGTATTGCTCTCTTCCAATTCTCTGAACAACAGTCAGAGTGATCTCTAATGATATAGACTTTATAATATCATTCCTTTGCTTAAAACCCTTCATTGGGTCCCTTCTGTCCAGAGGATAAAACCCAACTTTTTAATGTGCATTATATTCTGATCTAACATTTAACTCAAGTTGCTGCCATCCTGAAAAACTTGCTTTGATCTAGATACTCCATGCGCTTGGGCCTTTGTACCTGAGACACTCCTCCTACCACACAGTGATTACATGGCAAACACATGTTGATTCTCCTTTTAATTTTATGTGTCTTCTTAAAGTCTGGGCTATGTGCTCCTGCTATGTGCTCTCATGGAACTTGGTACTCTTATTATAGCCTTGTCATTACTTCTTTACCTAGCTTCCTCCAAAGCTGGACTGTAGAGCTCCATGAAGGAAATGCCTAGTCTATCTTGCTCATGACTATATCCTTAGCACATAGAAAGTTCATGGCCCATAGCAAGAACTCAATTCATGTTCATTGAATGAATGAACAACAAGCCGAGGTAAACTTGAGCCCCAAACATTTCAAAAGGGCAAAGTGAATCATAAAATAAGATACAAACTTTTAAAATATCAATTTATGTATGTCACAGAATACAACTGTTTTCTTTAAAAAGTAAAGAAAATATATGATAACGACAATGTTCATCTCTGTGTAGTGGGAAATTTTTTCTTCTACATAATCTTATTTACCAAATTTTCTATACCGAATATGCCTTACTTTAATGGTGAAAAAAAATGTTATGTTATAAAATAAAAAGAACCCTACTACAAAATATTTTTACATCTTTTCCTTGAAATAAACAGAGTATCATATATAGTGAAATATGATCACTGGTTGTTGTTTTTTAACCCACTAGAAGGTGAATAACAATATGAAATCTCTGCTATTACTATCTAGGACCTCAAATGTCAGGAGTGCTTTTCATATGGTTTTTTAAATTCTGTTGAATTTATTTTTAATGAAGAGAACTCAGATTCTTGTTTGATGCACAGAAACAGAACTATCAACTTTATTTTAAGAAATAAACATGACAAAATTAAGGACTAATTTTTATCCTTCTAAAATGCTCCATCAGGTTAAGTCTCCTCTTCTCTGAATGGTTTGCATTCTTCTCAATGGAAAAATAATGCTACAGGAGAAAAGTAAAGCAGAGTTAAACAACTGGAAAGGACTACCATATATACATCACAGTTCGTTATAAAAGGAAATTACTGCAACAAAGTTCTCATATTGAAATTTATGATTAGCATACATTTTCAGTTTACCAATATATCATCTTATATTACTGTGAAACATACAGACAAAATATGCTATCTCACGATGATTTTGTAATAAAAAAGTTAACTTCTATGCCCCAGTGAATAGCCACAGAGTTTGTATTGTTAATCTAGCTATAATGTAATATGTGTGTGCATGTGTCTATATACATATATGCATTATGTATTTCATTAAACTTTATACAAAGTAATATATAGGTATGTGTAATAATATGCATGTATTATTGTTATATATACTCATTATATTACCTTATATGAATAGTATCATATACGTAATACTTTGTATAAAGATTTTCTTTTGTTTCTTCTGAGATAAGTCAATTTTCCTACTCATCTAATCCAAACCTCTCATTTCACAATTTGGTAAACTGAGGCCCAGGAAAGTTAAGAGACTTAGCCAAGCTCCCACTGTAAATAATAGCATAACTGGGACTAGAGCCAGAGTCTCCTGACACTAAATTCAATGGTTTGTTACTCCACTCTTCTGCTTCTTTGTGACTGGGGTTAGAAATGAACACCTTAAATTTGAGTTACATGTTGCAATTTTCAAAGCATTCGTGCATGCATTATATTGGTTAGGTGACACAAAAACCTCAGCTGATGGTATTAAGAAGCTGAAAGTTTAAGTTACTTGCCTATGGGAACGCCACTAGCTAATGGCCTAAGTTTCCTGACTCCAAGTCCAGTACTCTATTCCATGAAGTATACCTCTTTTCTCACCAACCATTTTATTCTTACTTCGCTCTTCACAATTATTGTAAGAGAAGACCCGGGACAAGGGTAAAGGATATATAAGCATGTGCAAGTGAGGCCCAGGTCATCCCTAGTGTATGATTTTGTAATCCCCTCTCTCAGCCTCTTCTAATAATGCATTGGATAAGTTTGGGGAGCAGATAGCTGATTCAATCCCAGATCTGTCAGACTCCTGAGGCTATATGCTCTGTCCTCTAGATATGTGGTGTGGTCTATGGGGGACTATGGCCATTATTATTTTGCAAGAGTGTCTATGTATCCATCATGGAGTCTCAGAATCAGAGAGGCCAGATTCCATTTATTTGTTTCCCATGAAGGGTTAAGCAATGTATACCAATAATGTGGCACCCAAATAACTTTAAACATTTTTTGTCCACCTTCCAACCATCCAAATATCCCTAGTGATATCATCACTTCAGAAGTTGATACTCCTGTGGTCCTAACTTCTGTGGTAAAAAGTAAACATTAAATGAACCAAGATGATGGTAACAAGAATAAAATATTAAGGCTTCAACTTTATATTCTATTGTCATTACCTTCATCCTCTTCTTCCTTTCCCTCACTTAATCCTTCCTCACTTTCAATTGCTGCCCTTAACATTTCAGCATCCCTCTTTAGTTTGTTTCTTTGTTTCTTCAACCTCTTGAAAATCCTGTTAGCTTTCCTTCGTAAAGGGTTGGCCCATTTGCTGTAATATTAAAAATTCCAAGTGAAACCTTGTTTTTCAACAGTGATAGAATAATAACTACTGGCATGTTATAAGGAAAAGGCCATTTGCCCACATAACTCTCTACACATTCCAACCTGATTGTTTAACTCACTGAATTTAAAAATCTAATAGAAAATATTACACTTGGCCCACTCATATTTTTCATTATAACCATTATTATTAATCTATTAGGTGTCTTTTTGATCATTTCATCCTCTTCAACAGTAATGCTGTCCTATTTCCCTCTGCTGACAACATCACCCACATTTCAAGGTTCAGCTTATATATTATTTCTCTAAGAATTCTTCCCTTTTCACTAACCTACAAGGATCCCTTCCTTCTATGAACTTCAATACTAAATAGTAATAGTTCACATTATATTATTACCTATAATTTTATAAATTTTCACTTTCACAAACTATTGCTATCTCTGGTATTCAGTCCTATACTTCCTTGCATTCATGTGGACAGTAGGTGGAGGGGGGCCCTTGAGAGGCTATGATAGGCCAAGAACTTGGCCAGATGCTTTAAATAATTTATCTCATTTAATCCTCACAACAACCCTAGAAGGTGAATATCGTATTTCCTATTTTGCAAGTGATTAAACTGGGGCTTAAAGAGGTTAGATAACTCATCCAAGGTCACACAGGAGTGGTAAATGGAAATGCTAGGACTGCCTGACTAAAGTGCAGACTCTTTCCATTAGACCACACTGCAGCATTAGTGAATAATGACTAGTAATGAAAAGTGTGTGCCAAGGTTTGTGTATAAGTACTATATGTGCAAGATCTTATTTAATCTTCATTAAGATTTATGAGGCAAGTACTTCTTTCATAATTTACATTTTCAGATGAGGAAACTGAGGCTCCAAGAAGGAAAGTAACTTGCCCGAGGTTACCAGATTACCCAGTAGTGAAGCCAGGATTCAAATCCAGACCTGCCTAGATCTAAAGGACAATCTCTCACCTACTATGCTAACCTGTCTCTTTTTCCCCTTGGAGTTTGGAAATAACTTCAGGCTAAAGCTTTACCTTGTAATTTTATATAACCTACAGAGCCTGGAAACCAACGAGGGTTCAGAAACTATGTTGATTTACATGTTTGTAGAGTTTTCACTTTCTAAACACAAGTGAAGGAGAAAAAAAGGAATGCTCAAAGCAGAGATAAGGATGGAAATCCATAAGAGAAATAAAAGAAGAAAGATTTGCATGTAATATTATTAAAAGTTAATAACAAATACATTCCTATCTTCAGCTCAATGCATGAAATAGGAGCAACCAGGTTCTGCACATACAGGGCCCAGAGATAGATAAGCCTGCCTTTGAAATGATGACTTTGAAGGTAATACTCACTTTTCTCCACTAAAACTTCATTACTGGGTGTCACTGAGCTCAACTAGGTAAGACAGATATGGAGCAAATACATATCTTTTTCTCAATTAATCATAAAAAATAGTATCCAGGCATAAATGAAATACTGGGTGAAGGCCAAATTTATATTTATATGATTTATCTGTAGCCTCTTTATATTGTAGTGTTGCTAACTACAGTCACAAAATAATAATAACTGAAGCAACTATATATATGTTTCAGAATGCAGAATATTTTGAATTTTTTTATTTTTTCAACTACAGCTGACATTCAATATTAAATTAGTTTCAGGTGTACAACCCAGTGGTTAGACATTTACATAACTTATGAAGTGTTCCCCCTAATAGTCTAGTACTGACCTGACAGAATATTTTGGATTTTTAAAAAGCAATATGACATGACATACTGAATATACATGACATTCCCATGGGGTCTTGGGATCAAGATTAAATACAGCAATATTTCTACAACAAAATATATGAATATTTACTCTAAGCATTAAATAACAACTAGAAAGTATATTAGGTAAGGTCACATCAAGGTTTGTTGCCAAATGAGTTAGGAAAAAAAGCTTTAGGTTTGCAGAGCTATTTGAATTTCAGAATTTTAGATAAAAATTGGGGACTTATACTTTTTCTTAATGCCATGTCTTTAACATGTCTTACTTCACATGATGAAAATGACTCTATGTTTTCTTTATCCATAAATTTTATTTTAAATTTAGTGGTTTGCATTTCACCTTAGTTAACAAAAAAAATGTAATGCAGCTTCATTGTTTCAAAACCCACTGCACTCGTCTAGGTACAGAGGACTTGGTTTTAGATTCAGCCTTCTAACATGTATTACTGAGATCCAAAGTTAGATATTCTAGCCAATATGTAATGAGAAAGCCCAAGGTGGAAAGTAGGGATGAAAGTGTCTAGAAGAGTTTTTCTTTTTTTCATGTAAAATGCCATATATTGTGGCCAATATACTCATACTTTAAATGTACAGATCAACTTATCCCATATCCATTCATTCACTGACACATTTGCTCATTTATGAAATAAGCACTATTCTAAATACTACAGAGATAAAGATGAATAAGGCATGGGACCTGCCCTCAAGGAGCATAAAATGTAGAAGGGAAGACAGATATATAGGCTGATAAGTATATCACACTGAGATAATCCAAAAGAGGTAAGCAAAGACTGGTAGGAGTTAAACAGGAAGAAGCCTGTCCCAGTCTGGGCAGGAGGTTTGGTGTATACTTTCTAGGGCAGGTGACATCTAAGCCGAGGCCTACATTCTGAGTGGAATGAACCAAATAAAGGAGAGGAAGAAGGGGGGATATATAAGAGCATTTCAAACAGTGGGTAAATGCACTATGTAAAAAGCTCAGATGGTGAGGCAGCATGTTGTTTGTTAACATCAAGCGGATTGGTATGCCTGGAAACACTAAATTGGCCCACTGGGAATTTCTAGTGATACAGATCTATATCGTTGTGAGAATTCCTTTCTCTAGGAATTCCTAGGAGCCTAGATCTAGGAGCAGAGAAGTGGTGTGTGGATTTAGTTGCAATGAAATAAAGGGGGTGGAAAGAATGGATTAATTAAAGTATCAGGGAATAGGATCTAGGCTAGTTAAAGAAATCAGATTATGTTAAAAATATAGAAGACTAGGGGAATACAGAGAATTAAAGAGCTTGGAGGTCTCAATGAGTACAGGTATTGCAAGGATAAAGACAGGAAATACCTAGAGGACAAGACACCTTTGTTAAAGAATAGGGTTTTGAAGTTTAAGACTTCAGAGACTCAGAGGTTTAATTTTTGATGAATGTTAAGGTTCTGGATGTGGGCATGAAAATGGTGGCCAATGCAGAATACAGGAGAGATTCCTCAGAATTGAGTACATTAGGGAACTCTGAGTATGGGGTTAGGTGGCTCATATCATGGACATTGGGGCTGCTCAAGAAATGATCTAATGGAGAATAATACAACACCATGCAAGTGCCTAGAACAAAGTAGAAGCTTAATAAATATTTGCAGAAAGAAATAATGAATAAATGATTGAACTGGGGAGTCGAGAATAGTTCCAAATGGCCTGCATACTAGATTGAGGTGGAGTGCTTTAAAGATGTCAGGACCAAACCACAGACTTCTTAAATCAGAATCTTTTGGGTAAAGCCTGGGAATCTGTATTATTAAATACTAGAGACCCAGTGCATTAAAATCGTGCATTCGGGGTGGGGGCGTCCCTCAGCCCGGCCTGTGCCCTCTCACAGTCTGGGAGCCCTTGGGGAATGTCTGACTAACGGCTTAGGCCTGCTCACTGTGGGGAGCAGGCCTAAGCCATTAGTCGGACATCCTTAGCACTGCTGCAGAGGCTGAAGAGGCTCCTGCCACCGCTGCTGCGCTCGCCAGCCGTGAGCCCAGCTTCTTGCTTGAGCAGTACTCCCCCCGTGGGAGCGCACTGACCACCAGGGGCAGCTCCTGTGTTAAGTGTCTTCCCCCTGGTGGTCAGTGCGTGTCATAGCAACAAGTCGTTCTGCTGTTTGGTTGATTTGCACATTAGCCTTTTATGCCTGCAGGATTGGGCCAAAACCGGCTCTCCAACATCCCCGAGGGGTCCCAGATTGCAAGAGGGCACAGGCCAGGCTGAAGGACCCCACTGGTGCACGATCGGGGCCAGGGAAGGAGGCAGAAGGTTGGCCAGCTGGGAAGGGACTGGGGAGGGCTCCAGGGCACATCTGGCCCATCTTGCTCAGTCCCAATAGGCCAGACCCCAGCAGCAAGCTAACATACCAGTTGGGGCATCTGCCTTCTGGTGGTCAGTGCATGCCATAGCAAGCAGTTGAGCAACCTTAGCATTTCATTAGCATATTACACTTTGATTGGTTGAACGGATGACCAGATGACTGGACACTTAGCATATTAGGCTTTTATTATATAGGATTCCCAAGGTTACTTCCATAGAAGCTATCTAAATATGAGAATTTGAGAAACACTAGTCTAGAAGGTTGATTTTCCCACGTTTCTTAGCAAACTCTAATTCATTATATAAATATATATTTTTAAGGCAGTTAAAAACATAACATCAATTTTATAGATAAGAAACTTTATAAGTTTAAGTTACTATTTGCAACATCACAAAGATAGCAAATCCAGAGAATAACTAGATTATTCCAACCATTATTTACTGAGTTGCCTACCACATGGTCTAGAGGCCAGTGGTTCTCAAACCTGGATGTACATGAGAATCACTTGTTGGACTTGATTAAAAGACAAATTTCTGGATTTAAACCCAGAATTTCTGATTTTGTAGATCTGTGGTGGGACCTGAGAACATGTATTTCTTACATGTTCTCAGAGAAGGAAGCGGATGATACTGGTACAGGGACCCATTTTGGAAACCACAGCTCTAAACTCAAAGGAGTACAGAAGCTGGGTTGCTTATCCTCAAGGGAGTTCCAGTTTAGCCAGAGAAAGAAAACTAATAACAAAAAGGATAATTATGTTAAACTAGAGGCCCGGTGCATGAAATTTGTGCACGGGTGGGGTCCCTCCACCTGGCCGGCGATCGGAGCCAATCAGCTGCCTCCATGCCGTGCAGAGCCACGGGACCCCCAGGCCTCACCGCATGGAGCGGCCACCAGGCCCTGCCTCCACTGTGCGCATGGCCATCTTGTGGTGGCCATCTTGTGACGATGTTGCAAGTGAGGACCACCTAGGCTTTTATTAGTATAGATTGTAACTCAAGGCGCAGAATGCTTGGCACGCACTTTCCCTCCAGCCCCTGGTCTTGGAGACCTCATGTCCTTCCAAGGTTCTGCTCACCCCCTTCAGCTGTCACATGAAGTAAATTGCATCGTGTGCATGGAAACCCTTTGCAGGCTCCATGGGTGTGCCTTTACTTCACTGCAGTTCCAATTACCCCAACATAAGGAGAGACACCCTCATTATCAGGTAATACCATCGTGGTAAGACCCCTGCTCAGGCTACTGCAACAGTTTTTAATAAGCCATGGGTCACCCTAGATGGTTTGGCTCAGTGGATACAGCCATGGCCTGTGGACTGAAGGGTCCTGGGTTAGATTCTGGTCAAGGGCACATTCCTGGGTTGAAGGCTCAATCCCCAATAGGGGGCGTGCAGGAGGCAGCATATTGATTCTCTCTCATCATTGATGTTTCTACCTCTCTCTCCCTCTGCCTTCCTCTCTGAAATAAATAAAGATATATTAACAAAATTAAAAATAAATAGGCCATGATTCAAACGTCGCTGCTATCCATATATCCAGTCCCCTCACACCCTCTTTTGTCTTCGCCCCCTCCCCCACCACACACACACACTCTGCTGATATCTGTAAAATGGGGTCAGGATTTCTATTTCAACCAGGGGTGACACTTCCGCACGACCCTCCTTCCCCGCCTATCTCTGTCCCCAGTCTGTGGGGTCTCTCCCTACTTCCCCTCCATCTAACTTGGTGGGCCCTGCTCTTCCCCCTCCTCCTGCGACTTCCTGTCTGAAGCCTCTCCCTTTCTCCTCCAAGGGCAGAGTTCCCCAAAGGCTGTGTGGGGCGGGGCTGTGTGGAGCAGGTGAGGCGGTGTGAGTAAGGCAGTGTGGGTGGGGCTGTGCAGGCCATGCGGTGTTGTTGACCTATGCTAGGTGAGCCCAGACAGGGCCTTGGAGAAGAGCTGGGGTGACAGGTCACTAGGAGGAGGAGGGAGGGACATGGAGTCTGTCTCATGGGAGAGGCACCCAGCTCCTCGGCTGCCCCCGCCCAGCAGATTTTCTAGGCCCCTGCATAACTGTCCCCTTCAGCCCCTCGTTGCCTCCTGCTTCCTTTCAAGTTTTGGACTCAGTTTCTCCAACTCAGCACTGCCCCCTTCTCTGCTGCATCCCTGAGAGCCCAAGGCCGCCCCTTGGCCTTGTGCAGGCATGCCTAGCCTGTCCCCCCGTAATGGTGCTACCCACTCTCCTGGAGTAGTTAGTGAAACTTAACAAATAAAAAGAAGCAGCTCTGAAGATTATAAATTGTGCACTGTGAACATCTCAAGCTGTGGAGGGCTGCGCAGTCCATGGCTCTAGGATCACGCGTAGCAGCCTCCCATGCCACCTGGTCCCTCCTGGCTCCTGTCCCTGCCTGCCTCCACCCGAGACTTGGGCCAAACCCTGGGAGCTTCCTGAGGGCTCTAACCTCACACCTCACTTTCCAGTCCAGCCCACCAGTACCTGCAGCAAGCTAACTTATCGGTTGGGGCGTCTGCCCCCTGGTGGTCAGTGCACATCATAGCAACTGGTCAAGCTGTAGAACTCCCAGCAGAACTCCAGTCAAGGGGACAATGTGCATATTAGGCTTTTATTATATAGGAAGGACTAGAGGCCCAGTGCACGAAATTCATGCACAGGTAAGATCCCTAAGCCTGGCCGGCGATCAGGGCTGATCAGGGCCTTCTGGCTGTGGGCCTGGGCCTCCCTTCCCCAGCTGCTAGCTGCCAGCAGGGGCTTTCCTTTGTTCCATGCTACACCCTGGAGGTCAGTGCACATCATAGCAAGTGATCAAACTCCTGGTCTCCCAGTTGAACTCGTAAGGGGACACTTTGCATATTAGCCTTTTATATATATAGACTAGAAGCCCAGTGCACGAAATTCGTGCACGGAGGGGGGTTGTCCCGCAGCCCAGCCTGTACCCTCTCCAATCTGGGACTCCTGGAGGGATGTCCGAATGCCCTAAACGGGCAGTCAGACATCTCTCTCACAATCCAGGACTGCTGGCTCCCAACTGCTCGCCTGCCTGCCTTCCTGATTGCCCCTAACCACTTCTGCCTGCCAGCCTGATCACAACTCCGCTGCCAGCCTGGTTGATGCTTAACTGCTCCCCTGCCAGCCTGTTTGCCCCCAACTTCCCTCCTCTGCCAGCCTGGTCACCCCTAACTGCCCTCTCCTGCAGGGTTGATCACCTCCAACTGCCCTCCCTTGCAAGCCTGGTCCATCTCAACTGCCCTCCCTTGTAGGCCGGGTGCCTCCCAACTTCCCTCTCTTGCTGGCCATCTTGTGGTGGCCATCTTGTGTCCACATGGGGGCAGGATCTTTGACCACATGGGGGCAGACATATTGTGTGTTGGAGTGATGGTCAATCTGCATATTACTCTTTTATTAGATAGGATAGAGGCCTGGTGCAGGAGTGGGGGCCAGCTGGTTTGCCCTGAAGGGTGTCCCAGATCAGGTGGGGGTTCCCTTGGGGCATGGGGTGGCCTGAGCCAGGGGCCTGTGGTGGTTTGCAGGCCGGCCACACCCCCTGGTGACCCAAGTGGAGGCCCTGGTATCTGGAATTTATTTTCCTTCTACAATTGAAACTTTGTAGCCTGGAGCAGAGCCAAGCCTGCTGTTCCCTCTGGGGCGGCAGCCATTTCTGTGGCAGTTAATTCACCTTCTACAATTGAAACTTTGTAGCCTTAAGCGGGTGAGCCCAGCCAGGGTGTGTGGAAAGCTTTGCTTCCCCTGTTGCCGCCGGCAACCCTGGCCTGCTCTCTCAAGCTCCAATCTGCCACCATTTGTTTGAATTTGTTTACCTTCTATAATTGAAACTTTGTAGCTTGAGTGGAGGCTTAGGCCTGCAACGGCTATGGAAAGCTTGGCTTCCTCTGTTACCTGGGAAACCTTGCTCTCTGTGGCTGTAGCCATGTTGGCTGAGGTTAATTTTCATACTCGCCCTGATTGGCTGGTGGGCGTGGCTTGGCTGGTGGGTGTGGCTTATGTAGCAGAGTGATGGTTAATTTGCATATTACCATTTTATTAGAGAGGATTGTGTGGATAGGACTACAAATGCAGAAAAAAGGTTCCAAGAAAAGAGAAAACACTGGGACCTGGAGCAGTTGAAGAACACTTCATGGGAAAATTGAAGCAGATGCAATTTGAAGGTCAGAAAGAATTAAAGTAAGTAAAGAGGATGAAGAACAATCCCAAGATTGGGGAGCAACATGGGAAAAGTAAAAAGCAGAGGAAAGAATAAAGGCTGGAATATAAAGATAGAATAAAGGAATATAAAGATAGTTCCCTGGTTGGAGCAAATGGTTCATGGAATGTTCTAAAATTATTGGAATTATAGGATGAGTCCAATATAGATAACTTTGAAAGCTAAAACCCTTTGAGTAAATAGAAAGCAATAAGATGCCACTGTGTTATTTTATTTACATTTCTATTCTTGCTATTTCCTATAGTAGAAAAAGTAACAAACTCAGAAGACATATTGGAAGCCTTGTTCTTTCACTATGTAATCTTAAGCAAGAGGACAAATCTCCCTGCACCTCTATGGTGGGTTTTTTTTTTTAATTTTTTACATTTTATTTTATTGATTCCAGAGAGGAAGGAAGAGGGAAAGGGAGAGAGGGAAAGTGTATGAAAGACAATGTGTATGAAAACTTAACATAAACTGGAAACTGATGTGAGAAAGATACATTGCTCAGTTGCTCGTATGTGCCCTGACCAAGGATTAAACCCACAACCTAGGTATGTTCCCTGAACAGGAATCAAACCTTCTACCTTCCAATGCATGGTATGACACTCCAACCAACTGAGCAACACCAGCCAGGGCCCTGCACCTCTGTTTTTAAGATCACATAAGACAATGTGTATGAAAAATTAACATAAACTGGAAAAAGCCAAACATGCTAATTGTTTTTATCTATACCTTTTTTTATGGTGTGAGACTTTCTACCTTATATACTTGTATATATCCTTTATTAGACTACTAGAAGCCTGGTGCATGAAATTCGTGCATGGGGGGGTCTCTCAGCCTGGCCTGCACCCTCTTGTAATCCAGGACCGCTGGCTCCTAACCACTAGCTTGCCTGATCACCCCTAACCACCTCTGCCTCGACCCCCGCACCCAGGACCCAGGCTTCCCTCCTCTGGCTGGCCACAGGCACTGGGGACCCGGGCTTCCCTCTCTCTGGCTGGCCGCAGGCACCTGGGACCCTGGGCAGCTGCAGGCACCCGACCACCTGGGACCCGGATTTGTCAGGAAGGTCTGGAATGACATCCAGAAGACGTCTGGTCTATCTGGTCTAATTAAACATATTACCCTTTTATTAGTACAGTTGTGTCACTTAAGAGCACAGAACAGGATCTGATTAAGCATTTTATCCTTCATAGCATCTAGCACAAGGCCTGGAATCCAGAAATTCCTGAATGGTATATAGAAATGAAACAATACTATTTTATTTTTCAATATATTTTTATTTATTTCAGAGAGAAAGAGAGAGGGAGAGAGAGAGAAACATCAATGATGAGAGAGAATCATTGATCGGCTGCCTCCTGCAAAACCAACACTGGGGATTGAGCCAGCAACCTGGGCACGTGCCTTTGACCAGAATCAAACCCTGGACCCTTCATTCCGCAGGCCGATGCTCTATCCACTGAGCTAAACTAGCTAGGGTGAAATAATACTATTTTAGAAAGATAGTCTGGCAGAACCTTACATGTTGGAATAGAAAGAAATTAGAGTAGGAGTCCAACTATATGTCCAAACTGAGTTGACAAGCATCCATATTCTTTACCTCCTTCCTAATGTCATAGCTGTAATACATTCTTATTGAAGTTTCAGGAAATTTCTCTAAGACTCAATTCCTAGCTATCTCACAAACACCATTTTCAGCCTCATCCCAGTTATTGCCACTCTTATATGAACTCTTTGGATTACACATCTCATGCTGATGTCTTCCTCAGTCCTCAATCCTGACTTTGATCTTATATGCTAACTAGCCTTGTGTTTTGAACTGATTGGTTGTATCCCTAAAATTCATATTTGAAACCCTAACTCCCAGTTTGGTTGTGTTTGCACATGGGGCCTCCAAGAAAAAGTTATTAAGGTTAAATAAGGTCATAAGGGTGGAGCCCCAATTGGTAAAATTAGTGTCATTATAAAAACTAAAATTTTAGGTGTTTTTTTTTTTTCCTAAAAACCAGAGAGCTTGTTCTTTCTCTCTCTCCCCACTCTTGCATGCATCAAGGAAAAGCCATGTGAAAATACAGCAAGAAGGTGGCCACCTGCAAGCCAGGAAGAGAACCCTCACCGGAAACCAAATCAGCTGGCAACTTTATCATGGACTTCTAGCCTGAAGAACTGTGAGAAAATAAATGTCTATTGTTTAAGCCATCCCATCTGTGGTAATTTGTTATAGCAGCCCTAGAAGATGAACACAACTTTGTTCCCTTTTGCCCCTCTCCTGAAATCACTTACCCAGGATAGCAGTTGAAAGCATGACAGGGCCTGGACTAAGATGTGACAATAAAATGGGATAAGAGGCAAATTTCAAATTCATTCCAAAGGAAACAACAACAAAAATGACAGGGAGACTACGAGAACAGATTACATACTAAGGATGAAATAAAGTAAATAGTCAGATGATTCCAAGACTTCTAGTCTAGGAGACTAAAGGAATCACTGACAGAAATTCAGAGCTGTCAAGGGGAGATGATTTGGAAGAAAAAGAAGATAATTTTAGTTTTACACATGTTGCATTCAAAGTGCTAACAGAATATCTAATTCGTGAGGGCAGGTAGAAATATGGAAAAGATAGAGTTGAAAATTTCAGGATTCAGATTTAAGAGTCATTCATCCAGAAAAGCACAGACTATGCCCGGCCAGTGTAGCTCTGTGGTTGAGCATCAACCCAGGAATCAAGCGGTTGCTGGTTTGATTCCTGTTAAGGGAGCATGCCCAGGTTGTGGGCTTGATCCCCTGCGGGAGGCATGTAGGAGGCAGCCAATCAATGATATTTCTCTCTCTCATTGATGTTACTATCTCTCTATCTCTCTCCCCACCTAAAGGACCCCCTCCCATGCTTCCTTTTGTCCCTATCCACCTGATCTTTTCCTTTATATCTACATAAATCTTAAGCCTACCTGTGACACTTAAACCTAATGAGGCTTCTGATCCTTATTAATGAGAATAAAAATAGAACTTAAGTAACCTTGAAGATGTACCAAATTTCAAAACATATCTTATATGGGAGTTTAATAAGGCTATTAATAGCAAATCTTAGAAAGCTTTTTATTAATGCTCTCTGCTCCCATTTTTATAATATACACCTAGTTTAAGCTCGCTTGAGTTCTCTGTATACCTGGTTCATATCATACCTAAACTCAAGTCAAGTGGAAGTAAACTAGAGATTCAGTTACAGATTATTCCAGGGGAAAAGTTCAGCCACCTCTGCTTAGAAATGGCAAGTAGTTAAGGGGAATGTCAAGACATAATTTACTTTGGTTTACCACTGAAGGTCAAGAGAGGAGAGCTACAACAGCTTTTCCTGAAGGAACGCATATTTGACTTATAGGACAGGATACAGCAGGAAGAGTTTAAGAGTATCTTCCAATTTCTCAAGAGTTCTTCCAGCAAAGAGGCCCAGATCATGTTACTGCAGATCTGGATTTGGCTTTTAGCCCTTGTAATTTAGACAAACTTTTATTGTCTTCTTTCTTTTTTTTTTTTTAAACTACTACATATTTCTTTTCCTGATGCATCTATTTTCTTTTTATGCAAACATTTGTTTTACCTACTGGAATATTTTATCTATCTCTTTATTCTTTGAAATGAAGAGGAAGTAAGTTAAGGGGATAGTTCTAAAGGAATATCTTTCCCTAAAAGGGGGGGAGAGGTTGGCAAGCTTTGAACTCTATTTTAGGTCCCTGTTTGGTATCAAGGACAGGGTCTTTGTTTTAACACAATTATTTCCCTTGCTGCTAAAATCAGCTTGCTAGGAAAAGCTGACAGTGGCCCATCTACCCTCAACCATCCACTGTTCCTAGAAATTCAGCTAAACAGCAAGATGAAACTGACACCTGCTCTGGGGTTCAACAAGCAGCTCAGGATTACTGAAGGAACATACTAGTACATACCATTCTTGTACAAAATAGTAAAATAAGTTAATTAATTAATCATAGTAAACCAAAATGTATGGTGTTCAATATGTATATACTCTTCACATTGTTCTAGTCTCTTAAACAGTTCTTATTGTGTAAAAAAGAAGAAAATATATTCTTATCAGGAATAATGCTTTGGAATTTATTTCAGAGAAAAATCTAGTGTACCTTAACATCGCCATAAAACTCCTTGGCAGAGGCACAATAAAGATGCCATAATGAAATATTATATCAGTCTTATCATATAAGAGACTAAATAGTACAGCATAATCCTAGCCACCAGTTTCTAGCAAATATAATTTCATTTTTATTTGTGGGTTTTATTTTACTAGTATATGAAATCAAGCTTGTGGGGGCGGGGAGAAGGGAGGAATCAGAAAGTCCATTCCTATTCCCTGGGAAAGGAAAGAAAATGAGAGCAGCCAAGGAATAGAGATTACCCACTCAGTATAGTCAACTAAGTAAAAACTGAGAAAATAATATATTGTCATATGAAACCTGAAGAGCTGAATGGCTGTGACCCAATAGTATCTTCAGAGTGTTCAAAGAAAGTGATATGAGCAATGAGAAAGTTTAAATTACTATGGGACTGCCTTCAAGGCTAGCCAACTCCATCCACTGTATTTCTTTATTTGTTGAACCATTCATTTATTCAATAAAATATATTAAGCTTCCACTAATATGAGGCACCTTGCTATGAACTATATATACAATGACACTTCATCAGACTTAAGGAAAAGATAAGAAAAGACTTAATGATCTTTACAGAAAATAAGGTAACATGTGTATAAGTCTAAATCTTCCAGTAAAATCTAATCAATTTTTGTAACCCAAATATCACTTTCTCATTAAAGTGAATAAAAATATAAAAGATGTTTAATCTTCAACAGGCACATTTTCTTTACCATAAGATATAAGGAGGTACTTATTCTCAGAGTCATATTAGTGCCAACTCTGCATTTGCACAAACCTCACAGTGAATGCCTTCTTAGATTTTGTGCTCCAAGTGCCTCACTCACCTCTCCCTAGTCCTGGACCTGCTCTCTCCCTCCGCACCCACTCTATCCCCAGTAGCTGGGGAATTATCTATATATATTAGAGCCTAAGCGACCGTCCAACTGTTCGACCATCCGACCAGTAGTTATGACATGCAATGACCACCAGGGGCAGATGCTCAATGTAGGAGCTGCCAAGCTGTAGTGACTTGGCAGCTGCGGTTCTCAGGTGACGCACCCGGAACCAGAGAGGAGGGAGCCCGATTCCAGGGTGCGCCACCGGAGAACGGCCCTATTGCAATCTGGGACCCCTCAAGGGATGTTGGAGAGCTGTTTTCAGCCAGATCCCTGCAGGCCAGGCTAAGGGACCCCACCAGTGCATGAATCAGTGCACCAGGCCTCTAGTTAAAAAATACACTAAAAGCATTATGCCAATAATGCACTGGAAGTTTGTATAAGATGCTAAGAGGAAATCTGATAAAAATCAGCTTGAAGACAGGCCAAGGCTTTAAGACACAATGGTAGATGACCATCTACTTAGACTAACTCTTGCTGGAATCCTTCTGATTTGTAGTTAAAAACTATTTCCACTCAACAACCCCCAGTCAGCTCACTGACTTAAGTTTTCTTCCAATTGGTATTTTGTTTGATGAGACAATGTGCAGACTATGTAAGAAGATATTTTAAATTTATGGAAAAATAAAATAACATGTATTTTTAAATGTTATGGCAATTTTACTTTTATATTTTTACTGAGCTCCCTTTTTTTAAACAAAAGGGACCCAAACATAATCTCCATGTTTCTGGAATGTATGAATAAATGTGCCTAAACAGAAATATCCAAGTATACACAGTATTCAACAAATGAAAGTTTATGTTTGCCTACCTTCTCCAGCGAAGAGAAAAGCAATAAATGGGCAGACATCCTAGGATGATCATGCTAAACACACCAAATCCAAACATCCGGAATATCTGCAAAGGTTCTGTTGATTTAATTATATCTTGTTATTTTAATGAATTAAGAGAAGCAATATGAGCTCTTTCATAAAGTCTTTATAAAAAGTATGTTATTAAAGTAAAAGTATCAGTTATTAAAGGGGGTATTCATATATGATAGGTAAATATACTTGCTACTTTATAATTGCAGGAGTTTATGAAATGTTCTTGAAACACAACTAAAGTTAACACTTTAAATGCGTGTCTCCCAATGGAAGTCTTAACAAATGATCCTACTGTTTCTGTTAACATATTATTATGATTCATAATTCTTCCTATGGTCTTAGTATGTTTTTCTTTGGCCAAATGTTATACATCTTAGAGCACTCAGAGAGTAAATTAATCTATGAATAGTTAACTTGATAAAGGAATGGCTTCTTAAATGTTTACTTCCAAATTATAAACTTTAATTAAATAAATATCAAGAATTTGCAGATGAATAAGTATATTTTGTTTGGAAATACATTCTAATATGATTGGGGAATTGTAAGTCACGGTTCAAATTTTCTCTTTACAAGAACCAAATGTCTCTTCTCACATAATATAAAAACTAAACCGATGAATAAATTATAAACACTGCATGACAGTGTTAAAATCGTAATTCTATATTCATGATCAGATTTCAGCTCCCATTATTAATACTAGATGTTCAACAAAGAGCTGTAAATTGAATATGGGCTATATTAGCCTAAGACATTGCTTTGCATGCATCCTTTTTGTAGTATCTGTTAGTGTTTAATCATATCAAATATATTCATCATGGGACTCACTGGTAACATGTCCCTGCTATCCAAATGAAGGAGCAAAAAGAGATTGTCTAGTTCTCAAAACGTTGAAAAGAAAAAAAAAATTAATAGAAGAACTTAATTCAAAAACAATAAAACCAAGAGAAATGAATACAAAGACCTTAATAAGAAATATTAAATCTACTGTCACATAATGAGGTGCAGAAGATAAGCTAAATGGGGAAAAGTGTGCTCAGGAAAAGTAAATGGGAAGAGAAAAGTAAGCTAAGGAATGTCTCTGATTGGTGCATTCTCTCAGGCATTGAGAGTTACCTCTCAGAGAGTCCGGAATCTTTGGAACAAGATAGATAGTAACTAATGCAAAAGAAGAGACTCATTTTGAACTTCCATAGTCACATCTATCGGCTAAGCAGAAACTGCTCATGAATGAGGTGGCCTGGTCACCTCAGGACATTATACAGATAATTTATCTCTAGAGATGGGAACCCCATTTAAGTGTGAAGTTGGGAAAGCCAAATTTAAATGTATACCATTGTGACCTGGTTATTCAATTTTTTAAAAAATAGAAATACAATAAACATAAAAGGATGAACTTACTATTGCTTAATGGGGCAAAACAGCGGAAGTTCTTGGTCCCGAATGATGAATAACAGCATCTGTATTCCAAACATGCACTCTTATTAAGATTTGGCAGATTATTGCAAACCTTCACCTCCTGGTTCTCCTTTACAATGCATGCTTTTAGAAACAAAATCCAAGAAAAAGAATTCAGTGTGATTAATTATTATTTTCCTGAATTAAAATAATGAGTGAGAGGGAAAACAAACAAACATTTAAGCTGGTACATTTAATGAAAAGTTTGAATGACATACAAATAGCAATGAATGCTGAAAAAATAAGAATTAAACTAAAAATTACCACAAGGTTATTTAACATCACACTTTCTATTCTAAATGAAATGCAGAAAATGAACAAGTATAGGCCAAAAATGTCCTTAAAATAACATCTTTTTAATGCAACAGATATCATCTCACACATTTATTTTATTTCATTTTATCTTATAGTTTATTTTTATTTTTGACATTACAAATGTCTCCCATTTCCCCCTTTGCCTCCCTACACCTAGACCCTGCCCTCCCCCTCTTTCATTCATTTTTATTAAACTACAGAAACTCATTGAATGCATCAGTGAAAATGAACATAAATAAAATTCACACAGTTTATTGCTAGAGAGTAAGGTAAGTGATACTATTGGGACTAACCTACTTTCTGTGAACACTTGTCATATTGGCACTACCACATATTTTAAGATTCTTCCTTTTGAACTTAAGTTATGACTCTATAATTATGAATAGTCAATGATTTATGGCATGAATGCCAAGATTCATGCAACTGCAATAAAGTCATGCATGTTTGAATCTATAAGACTCATGAGTTCAAATAGCTGATTTTTTAACAACCTGCTTTAGAAAAGAAACAAATGACAACTAAAAAGGCAGATAACAGATTGTTATTCAAAAAGAAAATCTCCACAGTATTGCTTAAGGCCAGCTTAGATTAGGTTCAATCTCCAATGCCATCAACAACTACAGACTGATGTTTTATGATGACTTTAAAGTTACTCAACATAAGCAAATAACAACATAATGGTTAAAAGCATATTTTTACTTCATGGTTTATTTTATTATGTTCTTCTTCTTTAAAGACTGTCAATTTCTGAAGCTATGGTAAAAATAATACCTACCATTCAGAGTACTATTTATGCCTGTTTTTTTCTAAAGCTGAGATGGCAGCCCAGTAGCTCCTCTCTGAAGAGTGTAGGGTTTGCTATTAATCACGTGGCATCTTTGAGCTGCACATCAGTGATGCTTATTTATCTATGACCTGTTATTACATTGAAGACCCAGGAGAACCTCGTTTTTGCCACATTGTTTGAAAATTAAGCTGAGTTGAAGAGGGAACATGGAAAGCAATTCTTAAGATATCTAAGAGGATGTGAGAGTAAATTCTGCCTTCCAGTGATTAAGAGGCTTGAGAGAGATAACTGGCAAACTGGCATACAAGCTCTAGACTCTGCTCTGGAGTTAGAGAACCAGTTAACCAATCTCCTGCTAGACCTGAAGACCATAGCTTCTGCCAACATGAATATGATGTCTTATGTTTCGTGGGAATGTACCTGGATGAACAAAAGAAGAACAGAAACTACCTGGAATACCAGCTTGTATATTATTGGGAATTGGAAAAGCAGGCCCCAGGAGGAGGAAGACCCATTTAAAAAGCCTGTAAATAGACCTAACATCTGAAGACAATAAAGCAAGTCTTCCCATTGTCGTAGGTCCCAAAATCAGATACTTAAGAATTTTAATCTTCTACATTTGACAGAAGACTGCTTTTCTTCATTGGTATGTATACAAATAAATCTGTTTTGACATTACAAAAAAAAACTAGAGGCCCGATGCATGACATTGGTGCACTGGGGGGCAAGGGGGTTCCCTCAGTCCAGCCTGTGCCCTCTCACAGTTTGGGACCCCTTGGAGGATATCAGAGAGCCAGTTTCGGCCCAATCCGACAGGCCAGGCCAAGGGACCCCACTGGGAAAGTTACCTTGCTTTACAAACATCATTTGTAAATCTTCACAAAAAAATCTCAAAATGAGTTTTACAACCTGCATCTAAAAAAATAAAAACATAGCCCTAGCCAGGTGGCTCAGTTGGTTGGAGCATCATCCCATACACCACAAAATTGTGGATTCTATTCCCAATCAGGGCACATACTTAGGTTGTAGATTCAATCCCTGGTTGGGGCACATACAGGAAGCAACTGATCCATGTTTCTCTCTTACATCAATGTCTCTCTCTCTCCTCCTTCCTCTCTAAAGTCAATAAAAACATATCTTATCCTCAGGTGAGGATTAAAATTAATTAATTAATTAATTAGTTAGTTAATAACATCAAGGATCACGATAACTTGTGCAAAGTCACAAATTTAATGCATTACCAATTGGCCTGGATATTGATTTCCCAAGCATTTTAGACATGTAAGAGTTTGCCTACTTTGTTGTTGTATACTCTAAGCTATTATTTCTTCAATTCTGCCAGAGCCAGAGTGACTCTACTCCCCATGTTGGACTGCATGTGAAATACCATGTTCAGGCTGGGCATTACACACCCAGAAAAGAGTGACCATAGTCAGGGCCTGGTCAGAGATGGGATGGACTTCCTGTGTGCTGAGTTTCTCACTATTGGCATTGTTCAAAGACCATTTTCAAGGAATGGAAATCATAGAAGAGATTTTAAATCATAGAAGAGAATAGACTAGATGATCGCTAAGGTCCCTTCTGATGCTGAGTTTCTATTATTTTATACTTAAACTAGAGGCCTGGTGCACAAAATTTGTGCATGGGAGGGGTGTCCCTCAGCCCAGCCTGCACCCTCTTGCAAGCCGGGACCCCTCAGAGGATGTCTGACTGCCAGTTTAGGCCCGATACCTGCATTGGGCCTAAACTGGCAGTCAGACATCCCTCTCACAATCTGAGGATGCTAGCTCCTAACCACTCGCCTGCCTGCCTGCCTCATCGTCCTTAACCACTCAGCTTACCTGCCTGATTGCCCTTAACCCCTCTGCCTGCCTGCCTGATTGCCCCTAACCACACGCCTGCCTGCCTGATCACCCGTTTGCCTGTCTGCCTGATCGCCCCTAACCACTATGCCTGCATGCCTGATCGCCCCTAACTGCTTGTCTGCCTGCCTCATCACCCCTAACCACTCTGCCTGCCTGCCTGATGCCTCTAACCAACTCTGCCTGCCTGCCTGATGCCCCTAACTACTCAGCTGCCTGCCTCAGTGCCCCTAACCATCTCTGCTTCAGCCCCCGCCATGGCGGCTTCGTCCAGAAGGATGTCCGGAATGATGTCCGGAAGGTCATTTGGCTGTCCAGGCTAATTAACATATTATTCTTTTATTATTATAGATAGATGGCATCTGATGAACTTTATGCCAGTTACTAAATTTAACTTTCAGACTCAAATTACTAAGAGACACTTGCAATTTTGAAGAATAAAAATGGTAGAACCATTTTTATCAGGTTTAAGTATATAATTTTCTCCAAAGAGGGAAGAATCATGTGACCTCTCAAGCTTCCATGCCAGTCTGTCTCAAGGTTATCATTTTAATCTATAAGACATAAATCTTTTACAAACAACAGCCTAATGACAAAACAACAGACTTTTGTTTTAGTGCTTAAGTGGGAAGAATGTTCATAATTCAATTATAAAAGGGAGGAAATAAATTTGTTAAAAATTATTTCACATTTTATGAGCTTATAGTTACTCTTTTCAAAAAAGGCAGTGTATATACATATAATCACTGTTTTTGAAATATTTGAATTAACCTAGGTCATATGTTTCCCTTATAATAGAACAGTTTGATTTTGTTGGGAAAAACATCTCGTACACTTGGTTTTGACTAAAGTTACTGTGCCAGGCTGGGGAAATATTTTAGAAATACAGATAGGTATCCTATTTAGATTTTTTAAAGGTGGCTTCAGTGTTTGTATAATATAATTATAGGTAACTATGGGAAACAAATTATCATTTGTTGTTGTTTATGATAAACTTTAGCACTCACTGAACCATTCTTTTAGCTTTACAACATACCACCTTCTCAGATTTCTCTTTCTCCCCTCAACTTGACCATGGCAGTATTTTTAATTTATTTATGGAGCTTGTTTATTTTGCTATTCTCATTGGTGGTAGGTATTGTAATGCCTGTTTTGTATTTCATGAAACCAGTATAGAGAAACATGAAGAGATTTATGCAAGGTCACAGAAGAATTCAGTGCTAGAGTCTGGAATTAAACAATGGAAATTATTTTTTCTTATATATGTACATCAAATATTATTAGAATAAAGTCTGCATGATTTTTAATGAAAGCTTCATCTTTGTAACTCATATATGTCAATTTATTTTAAGCTTCTCCTTGAAAGGGCACCACATGCTGTACAAAATGAAAGGTTGTTTATTTGTGGTTAATAATTCTCAGGGGTCATCATGTGCTTGATAAACACATTATATACAGAATCACAAAAAGGCAATGTGACTTGAAACCTGAACTTTTTATCATTAAAACAGATGGGAAAACATCTGGTATATTCCGTACATTAGAGCTACACAGCACCCCGATTAATGCCACAAAAGATATTGAGTTCACAAAACTGGGTCAGGTACTAAATTTCAGGCAGTCATTAAGGTAAATCACAAAAGGTTTAGACAAATGTGAAGGAAAACTATTTTATAAAGAAAAACAAACATATGGAGTTCCTGTAAAATATGGCCTCAGTTCTTCCTTGCAATTCTTTGTGGTAAATATTTTCATTGTAAAGATGAGGACACTGAATTTCAAAGAGGTAATCTTGCCTAAGACAACAGGCAGTCAGGATGAAAACTCAGGTCTATCCCACTCCAATGCCAATAGACCATACTGCCTCCTAAACATTTAACTACTATTTTCAAAACAAGGACCCTAGGGGGGAAAAATCAACCAAGAACTTACTTGTGGGAAAGAAGAAACTTATCAGAGCTCTCCGTGCAGAAATTTTTTCCAGAGATTGTCCATTAGGATTTTCACTGCTCCACATAATATACTCGCTTTCAGTCACAGAATTTGAGAATCCTTAATAAAAAAGTGAAATTATTAATCTCAGCATATAAAGTATCTATAACTCTCTTTGGCCCCCAAAGTTAATAATGGAAAATATAAGAGCTAACAGATATTGTACTTACACCTCATAACAGCTTAGGTACTATAAATACTGATAACATCACAATGTTTAAACTATAGGCCAACATATTCCATTGTGTTATAAAATGATTTACAATAGTTAACTTGACTCACAAACAGCACTGATGTTTAGAGGTCCAATCAATTAACTATTTGTAAACAGTATTTTTTCTAACTAAATCAGACCCCATCACAGAAACTCTTGGAAACCATGTTGGCTTCTTTATTTACTGATAAAGGCCTGAGGAAACACTGCAAAACCTTCCTATCCTTCTTTCTCCCTACTTCAAACAACCTGCTTTTAGTTTCATTTGCATGATTCCCTTCCATATTAGAGGAAATGATATCTACCTTTGTTCCCATAACATGGATTTGTCCATATCATTAAATATTCTCCAATGCTATCTTTATAACTTCACAATATTTCATTATATGGCTCTACTACAACTAAGTAAAACATTCCCCTAAAGAAAAGGATTTAGGTTGCTTAACATTTATTGGTATTATAATGAACACTGCAAGGAACTCACAACTACAAAGAACAGATTGGTGTTTGCCAGAGGTGAGGGGTTGGTATGGGGAGAAATGGATGAAGGGAGCTAAAAGGAACAAACTCTTGATTATAAAATCATCATGTGATGTACAGTATGGTGACTATAGTTAACAATATTGTATTGCATATTTGAAAGTTGCTAAAATATAAATCTTAAAAATTTTTATCACAAGAAAAACATTCATAACTATGTATGGTAATGAATGTTAACTAGACTTATTGTGGTGGTCATTTCACAATATATACAAATATCAAATCAAATTACGCTATACACCTGAAACTAATATGCTATATATGTTAATTACACCTCATTTTTGAAAAAAAAAAGCAATGATTATCACTGGAGCTATATATTTTTAAATATTCACGAAAAATTGCTTAGGTTAAATTCTTAAGGGATGGCTCTTGACCTTAACCACATTACACTCCATCAAGGCTGCCCCTAGATACACTTCTACTAGTAGTGTGCATAAGTACCAGTTACCAGTATTCTTTTTTTTTAATTCTTTATTGTTTAAACTATTACATATGTCTCCTTTTTTCCCCATTGACCTCTCCCCGGCCACCCCCGCCCCCAGTACATGCCCTCACCTCCCTAGTGTCTGTGCCCATTGGTTATGCTTATATGCATGCATACAAGTCCTTTGATTGATCTCTTACCCACCCACCCCCATCCCCCGCTGCCTTCCCTCTGAAGTTTGACAGTCTGTTTGATGCTTCTCTGTCTCTGGATTTATTTTTGTTCATCAGTTTATGTTGTTCATTATATTCTACAAATCATAAGGTATTTATCTTTCTCCAACTGGCTTATTTCCCTTAGCATACTAGTAATGCTCTCCAGGTCCATCCATGCTGTTGCAAATGGTAAGAGATCCTTCTTTTTTTACAGCAGCATAGTGTTCAATTGTGTAGGTGTACCACAGTTTTTTAATCCACTCATTTGCTGATGGACACTTAGGCTGTTTCGAAATCTTAGTTATGACGCCCTGAACATGCCCAATCTTGTCTGATCTCAGAAGCTAAGCAGGGTCAGGCCTGGTTAGTACTTGGATGGGAGTACCAGTATTCTTGCACCCTCACTTTTTTGTTGTTTGCCAGTTTGATGGGCAAATGAAACTGTCTCTTTTGTTTTAATTTACACTTTTGGTCATCAGTGAGTTTACATGTTTCATACATTTGTTGCAGAGTAGAGAATTTAAACATTAATCTGCTACATATATTCCAAATATATTTAAGACAGTCAGAAATCTTTATATTTTTACTAGAAGCCCGGTGCACGAAATTCGTGCATGGAGGGGGGTTGTCCCTCAGCCCAGCCTGTACCCTCTCCAATCTGGGACTCCAGGAGGGATGTCCAACTGCCCGTTTAGGCCCGATCCTGGGCCTAAACGGGCAGTCGGACATCCGTCTCACAATCCAGGACTGCTGGCTCCCAACTGCTCGCCTGCCTGCCTTCCTGATTGCCCCTAACCACTTCTGCCTGCCAGCCTTATCACCCCCTAACCACTCTGCTGCCATCCTGGTTGATGATTAACTGCTCCCCTGCCAGCCTGTTTGCCCCCAACTTCCCTCCTCTGCCGGCCTGGTCACCCCTAACTGCCCTCTCCTGCAGGGTTGATCACCTCCAACTGCCCTCCCTTGCAAGCCTGGTCCCTCTCAACTGCCCTCCCTTGAAGACCTGGTCCTTCTCAACTGCCCTCCCTTGCAGGCCGGGTGCCTCCCAACTGCCCTCTCCTGTTGGCCAACTTGTAGTGGCCATCTTGTGTCCACATGGGGGCAGGATCTTTGACCACATGGGGGCAGACATATTGTGTGTTGGGAGTGATGGTCAATCTGCATATTACTCTTTTATTAGATAGGATAGAAGCCTGGTGCAGGAGTGGGGGCCAGCTGGTTTGCCCTGAAGGGTGTCCCGGATCAGGTGGGGATTCCCTTGGGGTGTGGGGCGGCCTGGGCGAAGGGTGTGTGGTGGTTGCAGGCTGGCCACACCCCCTGGTGACCCAAGTGGAGGCCCTGGTATCTGGAATTTATTTTCCTTCTACAATTGAAACTTTGTAGCCTGGAGCAGAGCCAAGCCTTCTGCTCCCTCCAGGGCGGCAGCCATTTCTGTGACAGTTAATTCACCTTCTACAATTGAAACTTTGTAGCCTTAAGCGGGTGGGCCCGGCCAGGGTGTGCGGAAAGCTTTGCTTCCCCTGTTGCCACCGGCAACCCTGGCCTGCTCTCTCAAGCTCCAATCTGCCGCCATTTGTTTGAATTTGTTTACCTACTATAATTGAAACTTTGTAGCTTGAGTGGAGGCTTAGGCCTGCAACGGCTATGGAAAGCTTGGCTTCCTCTGTTACCTGGGAAACCTTGCTTTCTGTGGCTGTAGCCATCTTGGCTGGGGGTTAATTTGCATACTCGCCTTGATTGGCTGGTGGGCGTGGCTTGGCTGGTGGACGTGGCTTATGTAGCAGAGTGATGGTTAATTTGCATATTACCATTTTATTAGAGAGGATGGTGTTTTTGGAAGTTTAAAATGTTTTATAAAATCAAGTGTCTAAATATCTTCCTTTACTATTTCCTTCTTTTGAGTCAGGTTTAGAAACATTCCATACCTTAATGTTTCCTTATATTTTCATTTTTTAAATTTACATTTTAATCCACCTAAAATGTATTTTGAAGTGTGTTATGAAGTAGGAATACATTGTTTTGCAGTTGTCCTAGTAACATTTATTAATTCCATTCTTTCCTACTTATGATATCACCATCATATTCTGTTTCTTAACTTTATATTCTGTTCCACTAACCAGTCTGTTCATACACCAATATCACTATTATAATTTATCTTATACTGTTACATATTTTAATAACTTATCTGAAATCATTTCATTAGTCTTTATTGTCAAAATTTTATTCTCAACTCTGAAAAATCTTTTAGATGGACCTTAGAATCATTTTGTCAAGTCAAAAAAATCTTAGTAATATATTATTGTAATTATGTTCACTTGTTTAACATTCATTCAAAACACATTTATTGTAAGTATGTCTCATGTGCTAGGCACAAATTCAGTTAAATGTAGATGCATTTGGAGACCTTTGATAACTGTACAAAATTTTCTCACCCAAGAGTAGGTTTGTTTCTCCACTCATTCAAGTCTCCTTGAATAAGTTTTATAGTTGCATTCATACAGGCCCTGTACCTTTATTATTATGATTATTCTCATATGTCATATATATTTTGTTGTTATGTGAATATGATCTATTTCACCACATTTTCTATCTGATTCCTGCTGGTATATAAGAAAACTACCGGTTTGGGTTCATGTATTTTCTAGCTTACTATCTTATTTAACTTTTGATAGTGCTGACTGTTCTTCAGTTTCATTCTAGATCCATCTATATATATAAAAGACTAAGCGATGGCCAACTGGCTGACCAGCTGATAGGTATGATGCACACTGACCACCAGGGGGCAGATGTTCAATGTAGGAGATGCTGAGCAACAGCAACTTTGCTGAGTGCCCTCTCGCACTCTGGGACGCCTCGGGGGATGTCAGACTGCCAGTTTGGGCCTGATCCCCACAGGCCAGGCTGAAGGACCCCACCTGCTGGAGGGACCCTGCTCACTCCACAGATGCCCTTCGAGCCCCGGTGCCACCCCAGGTGCAGCTGGCTGGGGAAGGACTGCAGGAGGATGGCTCCAGGGCATGTCTGGCCCATCTCACCCAGTCCCACCCTGCCAGCCACCTTCTAATTAATTTCCTTTCAATGTGCACGAATCCGTGCACCAGGCCTCTAGTATAATCATATTATCACTAAATAGAAATGGTTTCGTCTCCTTTCTTT
Organism: Ia io; assembly: GCA_025583905.1. Taxonomy (NCBI): domain Eukaryota; kingdom Metazoa; phylum Chordata; class Mammalia; order Chiroptera; family Vespertilionidae; genus Ia; species Ia io. Next base: position 125,590,452 of record JAJQQW010000001.1, on the reverse strand, counting down.
CCAATATTAACAGCTTATTTTGTTTTCTTCTCTCATTGCATTGCCTAAAACTTCTGAAACTATGTTTATCAATAGCTATGGACATGAGCACGTTCGAGTTAATAGTGCCTTTAATGGAAATGTACTAGTGTTTCCTCTTTAAGTAACTTGGCTTCTGGCTTAAATGTGTAAAAAATAATTCAAAATGCATCAAAGAACTACATATAAGAACCAATACAATAAGTTACATAGAAGAAAATATAGGTACCAAACTTATGGACCTTGGTAATAGAGAACATTTTATGAACTTGACCCCAAAGGCAAGGGAAGTAAAGGCAAAAATAAATGAATGGGACTATATCAAACTAAAAATCTTCTGCACAGCAAAATAAACTGACAAAAGAAAGAGACAGCCAACTAGATAGAAGATGATATTTGCAAAAGTAGCTTTGACAAAGGTTTAATTTCCAAAACACAAAAAGAACTCATAAACCTCAACAACAAACAAACAAACAACCCAATCAAGAAGTGGGCAGAGAACCTAAATAGACCTCTCCCAAGAAGACAGATGAATAGTCAATAGATTTATGAAAAGATGTTCAAACTCAACAGCAATTAGGGAAATACAAATCAAAAATATAATGATATACCACTTCACACCCATTAGAGGGGCCATTATTAACAAGACAAGCAATAACAAGTGTTGGAGAGGTATTTTTTTTTTGGGGGGGAAAGGAATCCTCATTCACTGCTGGTGGAAATGTAGACTGATACAACCACTATGGAAAGCAGTCTGCAATTCCTCAAAAAATTAAGAATAGAGCAAAACCAGATAAAGACAACACAATGAAAGAGAATTACAGACCAATATCCCTCATGAACATAGATGCCAAAATCCTCAAAAAAATTCTAGCAAATCAGATCCAGCGATACATCAGAAAGATCATACACCATGACCAAGTAGGATTTATCCCAGGGATGCAAGGATGGTACAATATCCATAAATCAAGAAATGTGATACATCACATAAGCAAACAGAGAGATAAAAATCACATAGTCATAACAATTGACGCAGAAAAAGCATTTGACAAAATCCAACACCCTTTCTTGATAAAAACTCAGCAAGGTGGGAATAGAAGGATCATACCTCAACATAATAAAATATAATATGACAAACATAATATGACAAACCCACAGCCAACATCATACTCAATGAGCAAAAATTAAAACCATTTCCCCTAAGAACAGGAACAAGACAGGGATGCCCACTCTCACCACTCCTCTTCAACATAGTACTAAAAATACTAGCCATTGCAATCAGACAAGAAGAAGAAATAAAAGGCATCAAATTGGAAAAGAAGAAGTAAAACTGTCCTTATTCGCAGATGACATGATACTGTACATAGAAAACCCTAAAGACTCCATCAAAAAATTATTAGACTTACTAAATGAATTTGGCAATGTAGCAAGATACAAAATTAATGCCAAGAAATCGATGGCATTTCTATACACCAATAATGAATTTATAGAAAGAGAGACTAAAAAAGCAATCCCATTTACCATCACACCAAAAAAATTAAGATACCTAGGAATAAACTTAACTAAGGAAGTAAAAGACCTATACGTGGAAAACTACAGGACACTGAAAAAAGAGATAGAGGAAGACATAAACAGATGGAAGAACATACCGTGTTGATGGATTGGTGGAATCAACATCATTAAAATGTTCATACTACCAAAAGCAATATATAGATTCAATGCACTCCCCATTAAAATACCAAAGGCATATTTCAAAGATCTAAAACAAACTCTCCAAAAATTCATCTGGAATAAAAAAAGACCCCAAATAGCTGCAACAATCCTGAGAAAGTAGAACAAAGTAGGTGGGATCTCAATACCAGATTTCAAGCTGTATTACAAAGCCATTGTTCTCAAAACAGCCTGGTACTGGCACAAGAACTGACATATACATCAATGTAATAGAATAGAGAACCCAGAAATTGACCCAAGCCATTATGCTCAATTAATATTCGACAAAGCAGGCATGAACATACAATGGAGTCAAAACAGTCTCTTCAATAAATGATTTGGGAAAATTGGACAGATACATGCAAAAAAATGAAACTAGACCACCAACTTACACCATACGCAAAGATAAAATCAAAATGGATAAACGACTTAAACATAAGACGGGAAACCATAAAAATACTAGAGGAACCCACAGGCAGCGAAATCTCAGACATATGCTGAAGCTATTTCTTCACCAATACTGCTCCTATGGCAATGGAAACTAAAGAGAAAATAAACAAATGGAACTACATCAAAATGAAAAGCTTTTGCACAGCAAAAGAAACCATCAACAAAGCAACAAGAAAGCCCACTGCATGGGAGAACATATTTGCCAATGTTATCACCGATAAGTGTTTAATCTCCAACGTTTACAGGGATCTCATACAACTTAACAAAAGAAAGATAAACAACCCAATCAAAAAATGGGCAACGGGCCTAAATAGATACTTTTCAAAAGAAGACAGGCCAAGAGGCATATGAAAACATGCTCAAAGTCACTAATCATCCGAGAGATGCAAATCAAAATGACAATGCGATACCATCTCACACCTGTCAGAATGGCTATCATCAACAAATCAACAAATCAAGTGCTGGTGAGGATGCAGAGAAAAAGGAACCCTCGTGCACTGCTGGTGGGAATGCATACTGGTGCAGCCACTGTGGAGAACAGTATGGAGTTTCCTCAAAAAACTGAAAATGGAACTCCCATTTGACCCAGTGACCCTACTTCTAGGAATATATCCCAAGAAACTAAAAACACGAATCAGAAAGGATATATGCACCCCTATGTTCATAGCAGCACAATTCACCATAGCTAAGATTTGGAAACAGCCTAAGTGCCCATTAGCAGATAAGTGGATTAAAAAACGGTGGTACATCTACACAATGGAATACTACACTGAGGTAAACAAGGAGTTCTTACTATTTGCAACAGCATTAGTGCAACGGGAGAGCATTATGCTAAGTGAAATAAGCCAGTCAGAGAAAGATAAATATCACATAATCTCACTCATTTGTGGAATATAATGAACAACGTAAACTCATGAACAAAAAAAGATACAAAGACAGAGAAACATCAATCAAACCATCAAACCTCAGAGGGAAGGTAGGGGAGGGTGGGTGTAAGGGGGAGAGATCAACCAAAGGAATTGTATGCATGCATATAAGCCTAACCAATGGACACAGACAACAGGGGGGTGAGGGCATGAGTGGGGGGATGGGAGGGTAATGGGGGAATAAGGACACATATGTAACACCTTAATCAATAAATAAATTAAAAAAGAAAAAAAATTTAAAAATATAGCTACCATATGACCCAGAAATTCCTCTCTTGGGTATATATCCTAAAACCTTGAAACAATGTATTCATAAAGATATATGCACCACTATGTTCACTGCAACATTATTCACAGTGGCCAAGAATGGAAACAAAAGTGTCCTGCAATAGAGGACTAGATAAAGATGTAGTACATATACACAATGGAATTCTAATCTGCCATAAGAAGTGATGAAATAGCACCATTTGCTACAACATGGATGGACCTTGAGTACATTATGGTAAGTGAAATCAGTCTGAAAAAGCTAAGAATCATATGAGTTCACTCATATGTGGGATATAAAACTGAAACTCATAAACACAGGTAACAGTATGGTGGTTAGCAGAGTGAAGGGGTCAGGAGGGAGAAAGGGGTTTTAACATACGATGATGGGAGAAGATTTGACTTTGGGGAGTGGGAACACAGTGCAATATATAGATCTTGTAACATAGAAATCCACACCTGAAACCTACATGGTAATGTTGACCAATGTTACTCTAATAAAATTTTTTTAAAAAGTAAAGACTGAAAATCTAACTACATTTCAAAGAGGAAAAAAAGACTGAAATTTGCAGCTTTCATGGATATGAGACCTGTGCAATCTGCTGAGTCTGGTTCCTAGAAGGACCCCAAATTTGCTTTAATATTCTTGAGATTCTTAACAAATTTTGTACAAGAAACCCAGCATTTCCATTTTGCAAATTATGCTGCCAACCCTGATTTGTAGCAAGGTCTCTTAGAGGAAGAACAGTATTAAAGAAAGGGTAGGAGACAGATGGGAGTAATGACTAATGTTATCAGCTTGTAAAGGAGTCTGCTGGGGCTTCAGTAAGCTGAAGGTCTACCTGGACTCCACCATTTCTGAGCCTTGGCCTTTAATAGACTTTAATTTGCATCCTGGCTCTGCTACATGCTAGCTGGTGAACTTGGACAACTCAGTAAAGTTCTCTACCTCAGTTTACTCATCTGCAAATTGGGGATAATATTTATTTTGGAGGATTATAAGGATTAAATGAAGTCATATATGAAGTGCTTAGTATAAAGTAAAAGAAGTAAATATTTGTCATATATCTTTCGTTGTTTATTTTGTAGGCATTTATTTTTAATTTTTATTCCCAAAGCATTACTTTGAATTTTATGATCAAATATACCAAGACATTTCTACTTTTAATCTCCTCTCTATCCTGCGAGGTTTTTTTGTTTTATTGTTTGTAAGTTTTTAAATTTAATAACATTACTTTGTTCCCAGAATATTTACTTTTATAAATAATTCTCTTAATAGCAAATATGACTTGTTTTCCACTTATAACTTTGCTACAATTTTCTTTTAAGATAAATATTTATGTAAAAATGTGAGGCAGTTTTTAAAAAATATGAATAACCAGTAGCATTAAGATAACCAAGAGTTGTGAAAGTGTTATACAAATGACTGAGGCAGGGGAAAGATCCATCTAGTGAAATCTCCTCAATTTTTAGATATGGCAATTGAAGCCTGAAGAGGTAAAGTGACTTATAAAAGGTTACACACACGCATCAAGTCAGAAGCAGAATCAAGACAACTTGGGTCCCCTAACTGCTAGTTCAGGGCTCCTTCAACTACACCAAATACAAAAATGACTAAAGCAAGAGCAAGCTTAGTGCTTAATGAGGTACATGGAAGGCAGGCAGACCTTCTATCTATGTTTACTGCCTCATTCATTCTCCAGAGATAAGAGAGAAATAAAGTGTTCTAATATAATGATACAGAAACTAGTCATCTGGTTTTTCCATAAAGCCAAAGCATTCTGAAAATATTACCTATTAGTCGATCTTTATTTCTCCTTTTTTTAAAAATCTCCTTGAAAAAGATATGCAATAAAGACTGACCCAATAGGCTACAGAGAATTGGTGGAGAAGGTAGATCAAACTCCCAGTTCCCAGTCAGCTCATTTCCTCATCCCATATGCCACTAGTCTATATGTCTTCTGGGTAAATATAAGCTGAAAAGCAATGTGGCTTGGTAGTCCAAATGACAATACAAACTGGAGCTATCTCAGAGTTACCTCAGGTCCCTCAACCTCAATTCACCTTGGTGACATTAAATCTAAAAGAACTCAGAAGAGTCTAGGAAAGAGAAAGGGAACTTTAGCTCTAAGACTATATCCCTGCTTTCACCAGGGTCATGGCCAAACTATCTTATCTCTCAGCGTATGTTAGTATGTTAAGCTTGTTATAACAAAGCACCATAAACTGGTTGGCTTAAAGCAACAGAAATGTATTGTCTCACAATTCTGTAATCTATAAATCCAAAATAAGGATGTCAACAGGTTGGTTAGCTTTTGAAGGCTATGAAGGAAAGCTTCCTTCTTTGGCCTAAAGATAACTGTCTTCTCCCTGAGTCTATGCATATAAATATCTACCTCTGTATCCAACTTTCCCCTTTTTATAAGAATACCACTCATATCATTTTATAAGAATACCATCCATATTGGATTAGGTCCCACCTCATTTTAACTTGATTACCACTATAAAGGTCTAATCTCCAAATAAGGTCATATTCTGAGGTACTGGGGGTTAAAACTACAATTTTTTGTGGGGGACACAATTCAACCCATAACACCATAAGTTATCATTTTATATGAAAAATGAAATGTAATTCATCCAGTCATGTATTAACTCCTGATAATTTAGGAAATCTGCCAATATAAAGAATGAATCATGGATTATTTCTGGGTGGGGGGGAAATGTTAAACTTATATTGAAAAAATTCTCATGTAAATAAATCTTACTGAATAACAGTATCCTCTTTTTGTAAGAGTTCTATTTAAACTAGAAGTATAAAATGAAGAATTCATGTACTAAAGTAAATAATGTATAATTTATAGATTCATATTTTAACTTACATTTTTAGAGAATGAGAAAGCTCTGTTTATAAGGCTCTCAATTGTATTTGTAACTAATATTTACAAATATAGTAAAAGTAATTCAGAAATACTTTGGTATTTTAGATGAATAGTAGAAAAATCTGAATTTAATTTAAAGTAATATGGTTTGTAAATGTTCATTTAGAAGTTTCTTAAAATATTTTTGAAGTCGAAACCGGTTTGGCTCAGTGGATAGAGCGTCAGCCTGCAGACTGAAGGGTCCCAGGTTCGATTCCAGTCAAGGGCATGTACCTTGGTTGCGGGCACATCCCCAGTAGGGGGTGTGCAAGAGGCAGCTGATCGATGTTTCTCTCTCATCGATGTTTCTAACTCTCTATCCCTCTCTCTTCCTCTCTGTAAAAAAATCAATAAAATATATTTAAAAAAAAATATATATATATATATTTGAAGAGAAGAAATCATATTTTTCTAACTTATTTAATTTGGTTGAATAAAATAATACATACATATACTTTATTTAACTTTCAATTCCACCCCTCACAAAAAGTTATAAACCCAAATAGTTGTGATATAGTATATAGAGATTTCTGTTTCTTTTACTTATAATTCCTCTACCCAATTTTTGCCTTCTTCTTTGACTGTGGGAGTACCTTGGTTGGGGGATGGAAGACCTCTTGGGAGAACAGGGAGAGAGAAGTCACTGAGTCACAAGTGGAGATGATGGAATGTCTTTGGGCTTGAGGTTGGAGTTTGGAGTGAGGAAGACTGAGAAAGCCAAGGATTTTAAACAGATACAGAGATAGAATACCATTATGAGGGGGTTCAGAGGGAAGGCAGAGATAAGGTAGAGTAGGCCCTTTTGAGAATGCTATCTTGAAGCTAAGGAGAGCAAGGAAAGGAAAAGTATTTCATGGGGGATGGGCAAGAAAGAGTTGTAGGAGGAGTTGGGAAAGGCTTTGAGTGAAGACAATGAGGCAACAAAACCATTGAACAGAAGGAGGAAAAGATTTTGGGGGGGAAAGCAAAGAGTATCTTTGAATAGTAAGGGAGGAGAAACCTGTGAGTGTGAAGAAGGGGAACCTTTATAGGGCTGAAAGAGGAAACTGAAAGGAGGTGAGTGAAGGCCTAGAAAAGGGTAAATAAGGAAGGATTTTCACTGAGGGAGGGAAGGCCTTGGTGAAGATAAGTTGTGAGAGAAGGAAAAGATAATGAAGGCATTTTAAAGGGAACATGAGGGAGTGAAAACTTTTGAGTGAGGGGAGTAAAGGGTTTTGTGAGATAAGGAAGAAGGCTTTTGAGTAACTGGAGACAAAGCCTGTAATGTGAGCAAAGGACAGTCATTGTGGGGATGTAAAGAATGAAGAAACCTTGACTGAAGATTAAGAAGAACTTCTGGAGTATTGATGAGGGAGGGAAGGCATTCAAGGGTAAGAGAGAGAAGGTATTTGTGAAGTACAGTGACAAAGGGAAGGCCTTTATGAGCATAAATAAATGAGGCTAGTTCTTTGAGAACAGAGGTGAGTGAGTAAGATGAGTTGACGGAAGGAAGCCTTTCAGGGAGAATTGAAAGAGGGAAGTCAATTGTGAGGGCAGAGGATGCAGGGAAGGCATCCGTGAAAAACAGGGAAGACCTTTGTGAACAAAAAAAGGGAGGTGATGGAGAAACAAATTTTACAGTTGAGGTAAGGGGGATTAGCAAGGTAAGGTTAGAGCAGAAGAGCATTAAAAGAGGAGATGATGGAAGTTAGTACTCTGAGTGGTGAGGTGAGGGAGGTTAGTACTATATGATGAGAGATAATGAAAAGAAGGCTTTAGGGGAAATGAGGGAGGGAAGTCATTCATAAGAGGATAAAAAGGCCTTTATGAGAGTTTGTGAGAGGATTTAGTAATAGTTTATGAAAGGGGGTTAGGGAGGGAAGACCTTTCAGCGAAAACCTCTAACAAGTAAATCAAAACCTCCTAACAAAGAAAAGTCCAGGTGCAGATGGCTTTACTGATTATTTCTAACAAATATTTAAAGAAGAATTAACACACCAATCCTTCTCAAATTCTTCCAAAAACTAGAGAACAAAGATAGTGGTGTATGTAAATCCCAGTACTCACCGCTTCCCACAACGTCAAAATTACAGCTAAAATACAGAAAAACCATTCAGAACTGCCTGAAATCTGGCTGGATGGAAGTCCTACAAGTAAAGAAGTAAAGAAGAGAGCACATTGAGACTAGTAGGAGGGGCAGAGGCACTGAATGGGCTGTTCTGACACCCGTGTGTTGCATGTTTTTAATCAGGAAGGATTTCTCAGCTTCTGAGGTCTTCCATGAGGAGCAAGGGGTCCCAGCCCCACATCAGAGCCCAGGGATCCAGAATTGGAAAGAGAAGTCCCCGTAACTTCAGGCTGTATAAACCAGCGGGGACTGTGGCTGAGTAACATGGAGACCCAGGCAGTTCCTCTAAAAGGATGGCATGAACTTACATGGACTCACTCCCTGTGAGCTCCAGTGTGGGGACAGTGGCTTGAGGGTATCTAGGAACATACTGGGAGGAACTGGATTATCTGGCATCTGAGCAAGAACTTGGGAGCAGCTTTCTCCAAGACAGGGTTGCTTGCAGAGGGCATTATTCCTATGCTGAGACCTCCCCCATTGCAGAGCTAACTGGCAGCCATATCTGAGTTCCCATCAGCCTGGCTTACACTGTTTGTTCTGCCCTGGTGATTCATTGAGACCCTTCCCCATTCAATTTTCAAGCCCACCAAAGCTGTGTGTAGTGGCTTTTCCATATGAATGGCCTGTCCTGGCTCAACCTGCAGACTTTCCTAAAATCTCTCAGACAAGCAGCAGCTGGCATCAGCATGCCCCATACCTATCAATAAGAGGCCCAAGACCCGGCACTAGCACCCATCTGCCTTGCTGCACAGCTTGGCCTCACCTGACACTTCCAAGCCCAACACAAGTAGCAACCATCTGCAGATTGCTCTGTAGCTCCTGTCAGGTAGCCCCAAACAGTGGCTGACTTTGCATCTCCCAAGAGTCCCCAGAGAGTGCACCCAATGGACAGCTTTAGGACATACCAGATTACAACTCTACACATCCACTAGTGACACACTCAAGGAGAAGACTCAGTGAGCACCAAAGCCCCACTGAAGCATGTCCTGCTCCATAGGGGTATCTCCTGCACAGCAACTCTTCCACTGTAGTCACAGCTGGTCCTCACAGCCAATTGGCCTGGAGGTCAATTCCTCCCAATGATGCCAAAATCAATCAAGGCTCAACTACAACTATAGCAAAACAGTGCACACAGGGGCACAACAAGAGTACTCAGCTCAGGTGACTAGGTAGGCTGAGCCACTGAGCCCTACAGGACACCTAATACACAAAACCACACTACCAATTCAGGACACCTACTACACAAAACCATGCTACCAATTCAGGACACCTACTGCACAAAACCACACTACCAATTCAGGACACAATGCATCCCATATTCTGTATTGAAAGACTTAATATTGTTAAGATGCCAATACTTCCCAGTGATCAGCAGATTCAATGCAATCCCCCCAAAAAAACTCCAATGGCCTTTTTACATAAACAGGAAATCTGATCCTCAAATTTATAAGAAATTGCAAGGGGTCTTGAGTACTCAAAACAGTATGAATAAAGAACAAAATTGGAGGACTCACATGTCCCAAATTCTCAACTTGCTACAAAGCTACAGTAATCAAAATAGTATGGTAGTGATGTAGGGATAAACATATAGACCAACAGAATAGAACTTAAGGTCCAGAAATAAACACATAAACCTATGGTCAATTGCTTTCAACAAGGGTACCAAGACTATTCAGTGGGGAATGGGGAATGTTTCAACAAATGGTGCTGAGACAACTGGATATCCAACTGCAAAAGAATGAAATTGGACCCCTAACATACCCCATACACAAAAATCCATTCAAAATGTATCAACAACCTAAACATAAGGGTTAAAACCATAAAACTCTGAAAAGAAAACATAGAAATAAATCTTTAATTTTTTAAAATTACAGTTTACATTCAATATTATTTTGTACTAGAGGCCCAGTGCACAAATTCATGCATGGGTGGGGTCTGGCAGGCCTGCCCTAATGGGGGCCAATCAGGGCCAGCAGGGGGGAGGAGACACACGGGAGGTTGGCCAGCCAGCCCTACCCCCAATTGGGGTGGGGGGGCTGATCAGGGGTGGGGCCACCTGGGGGGAGGGGCCACGGAAGGAATTATAAGTACAGTACGTCCTCGGGTTACGTCGGAGATCCGTTCCTACAGTGCGACATAACGCGATTTTCGCTGTAAGTCGGAACCCACCTACATAAGCACCTACATCACTCACATGGAGCACATACACAGCAGTAATGAAGTGAAACGGTAAAAAAAATTTAAAAGAAAGATAACAATTCCTGACCTCTACTTGTGGTAAATAAATAATAAAAAACATAAAGCACATATGTACATACATCAAAATGACAGAACTTTTTTTTTTATAAATAAATGGGAGATGGCGACGTAGCCATGAAACGATGTACATCGAGTCTGAGGTAACCAGAGGACTGTCTGTATAACTGAATAATAAATCTGATAAATAGAGCACCTGAATTAATCTGAAAAGTAGCCATATTATTTTAAATCTTAGAACACATATACTAATGTGAATAGAGGGCTAAGTTTTTCTTAAAGTTTCCTTTTCAAGTTCTGTACAAAGTAATAAGGGAGGTGACTCAGCTGTGAATCCAGCAAACAGAACTGATAAGCATGGTCAGACTGACCCAGCAGGAGTCAACATCATCTCATTGCCTGACAATAGCGGATGTCTATAGACCCCAGGCCTGCACATAGCTACATTCCTCACCCTAGCCCCTTCCCCTTTATAATTCTGTCCCCTACACCTTGCTAGAAGGCAATATTTAATGCTTTTAAGTACCCTTTCTTCTTAATTAGACCAACCATTGCTGTCATTATAATTCTCTTTTTCTTATAGTCTACAAATCAGAACTGGAGCAGTAAACATGCTTCACAGACCCTGACATTCCAAAGCAGAAAATTCTCCAACTCCCTCTGTCTTCTACAGCCAGCAAAACAAAAGGGTGGAGATGTGGGAAAGCATGGGACCTGGTTGAAAAGTCTGTAAGGAGGATTCTCTGAAAGGTCAGAGGCTTCTGGAGGACCTTGCCAAAGGCAGCAGACCCTGCCTTGACTTTTCCAAACAAGTCCAAACTCCTGAGTGTTTTACTAGAATCTTTATGTTTAGACTTCAAAATGTCCTTGTCTGAAAGACACTACAGATGCAGGTGCTTTCTCAAGGATGCTTACCCTGCTGATTGTATCTAGAGGTTAATTTTAGTTCAAGCTGTTGTGACAATAAAAGCCTAAGGAGGCAGGCAAACAGGGCTTTTTGCTCCTAAAGCAAAACAGCCCCTTAGCCTTCTCTTTCACAGAAACATGTGTCAGAGTAATCATTCATCTGTCACTCAGGGTCTGCTAGGCAGCCCTGGCAGATGAGCACACAACAGAGTATACAGATGTCATAATGTTGCTCACCTGAACTTTATATAATGTTATTAACCAGAATTAGTACAATATATTTAATAAAAACAAAAATAAAAAATAAAATGTTATATTCTATTGGTCAAAGAACTTGACTACACATTTCTCCAAAGAAGACATACAAAAGTCCAAAAGCACATGAAAAAGTGCTCAAGAGCATGAGACATTTTACTAATGAAAATCTTAAGCTGCCACTTCATACCTGCTAGGATGGTGAAAATAAAAAAATGGGAAGGTTATAGCAAATGTTGATAAAACTGGGATCCTCATACATTATTGGTGACAATGTAAAATGTTTTAGTCACACTGGTAAACAGTTTAGGAGTTCCTCAAAAAAATTCACCATGTAATTCCCATATGACCCAGCATTTCCACTTCTAGGTATATACTCAAAGAATTGAAAACATGTTGACACAAATTGTAAATGAATAGTCACAGAGGTAATATTCATAATAGTCAACACCTGGAAACAACCCAAATGTCCATTAGGTGATAAATGGATAAACAAAATGCAGTACAGCCATACAATGGAATATTTTTCACCCATAAAAAGGATGAAGCACTGATACAAACTACAACATGGATAAGTCTCAAAACCATTATGCTAAGTAAACAAGCCAGACACAAAAGGACAAATAGTATATGTTACCATTTCTATGAAATGTCCACAGACTAGCTCAATCCATAGAGACAGAATGGAGTTTGGGGGTGACCAGGGGTTAGAAAATGGGGAGGAACCACATTATTAATGGATGTGGATTTTCATTTGGAATTATGAAAATATTTTGGAACCAAAGAGAGGTGGTAGCCACCGAATTGTCTACTGTAAAATGGTTACATTTATATTCCATAAATTTCACCTCAATTTTTCTAAAAAGGCGGGGCAGTGAGGGAGGTCAGTGTTTGGTGAGGTAAAGTTGAGGACAGAAGGGGAGTGAGTATGGTTATGAAGGGAGATTGGGTGAGAGAGGCCTATAGAGTGGAGGGGGGAGGGCAGGCTCGTGGGTGGCTGCCATGGGACCCCTGGGCACCCCTGCCCTGGTGGCCTCCCCAGGGAGGTTACTCACTGAAACCCAAATGGTAGCACAGCAGCGTCATGAGAAGGATGGTGAGCAGGAAAAGGATCAAGCGATTTTCGGCCCACATGTTCATCAGAGACCTTCGCCTCTCAGCTCTGAGGCCGCGCAGGGACACCTGCCAGCCAGGCTGAGGCGTGGCAGCCATGATGGGATGGCGCCCATGATCGGTGCTGCTGCTGAGATGCGACCCCACCACCGGGTTTTCGGCAGCATAGGACTCATCACATCTGACCGGCCTTATGCGCGTCCCTTTCAAAGCCTTGGTCCTCGGCCTGGTCTTCCCTCTCGAGCATCTCCCTTCTGAAGGCATGGCTCCGTTTCTGACTAGCTCAGACGATGCCTCCCTGCCAACAGCCCTTCACGCAACAAGCGCCTGGGTGCTGACGCATGCGTGGTACCCCCTGCGCAGCACATGCCAGCCCTTAGGCCCCGCCCCTTTTTAACGGCCAGCAGGATATCTTGTGCCTCCTCTCCCACTCAAGGCCTGGCCTTTCTAGCGCTTGTTAATTGTTGAATGAATGAAAAGGGCCTGATGACTGTGCCAGGATCATGGCCGTTTGTCATAGATCAACAGAATGGATAAATGGAATTCAGACTCCAGATTTGACTGTTAATTCCTACTCAGATTCAGTCCTATGAAAGGCACTGTAGTATCTATGGTCACTACAGTTGCTCACTACAGTATCCACTAGCCAAATATGTCTGCTTAAATGTACATTTTAATTAATAAAAAGTACACGGAATTAAGAAATCAGTTCATTAGTCACAGTAGCCATATATCCAGTGCTCAATATCTATATAAATATATAGATATAGATATAGACAGACATAGACATAGATATATAGATACATAGATATAGACAGATATATAGATAGATAGATATAGACAGATAGATAGATATAGATATATAGTTATATATAGATTTAGATAAAGATAGATATAGATAGATATAGATATAGATATAGATATAGATATAGATATAGATATAGATATAGATATAGATAGATATCTATGTCATGGTGCCCATGTTTGACAGTGCAAATATGAAGCATTTTCATCACAGCAGAAAGTTGTAAGGTGCAGTGCTGGATGTGCACAGTGACTATAGTGAATAGGGTAGATATTCAATAGGTTGTTACACTGTAGTAGGAGCTTTCAAGTGGAACAAATGGCATTTGCCTTCAGAGACATTGAGTTACAAACTCTTTACATAGGAAACATGAAAACAAAGAGTGTGTGAGGAACACTAATGAATGACAGAACACTTAGATGTATTCCCATCATTTGCCACTAATGAATTGGATTATCCTAAATGCCTTCCTCTTGCTGGGCCTCAGTATTGCATGTGTAAATGAGAGAGTTAGCATTGTCTCTAAGACCCCTTCTTGCTCTAAAATCTGACCCATAAGCAAAATCCCATTAAATGGCTTGGTTTGACCCAGCTGGTTAAGTGTTGACCTTTGAACAAGGAGGTCACAGTTCAATTTCCAGTCAGGAAACATGCCTGGGTTGTGGGTTAGATCCCTAGTGGGAGATGTGCAGGAGGCAGCAGATCAATGATTCTCTCTCATCACTTGTGTTTCTATATCTTGCTCCTTCTCCCTTCCTCCCAGAAATAAATAAAAATAAAATTTAGCACACTCAACCCCACCCCATGCTCACATGCAGGAGCAATTAATAATGCTCTTTAGTTTTTTAAAGGATATGACCAAAAGCAAACTGCTTTTCTATTTTTTTTAATATTTTAAGTGAGTTTGTGGGGGGTTTTTTTGTGTGTTTTTTGTTTGTTTGTTTGTTTTGCCTCAGCTTTTCTTTAATTTGACCAGAAGATGCCTGTCCCACAAAATACTATTAACTGCTTCTTGAAACCACTGCTTGGAACTTGTGAAGTGTCTGAGGTCTTACTCTGTGAGTTACAAGGTAACCTGACAGTTTCACAGATTCTAGCAGAGTTTGCAAGACTATAGGGTCAAAGAAAAATAACAAAAGTTCTCCTGAGATATGCAGAAACTCGAGAGACTTATGAACAATTGCCACCCAATAGCAACCTTCTTCATGTCAGAGCACATGTGGAAAATGATCGAATTGCTGGGCACCATGCAGATGCCCTGAGAGAACAGGGTATTAAACTGGAGAACACAGGCTGGGAACTCAGCTCTTGACCACCTCATGGGTTGCATTCTCTGAGCCTTTGTTTCCCCTTCTGCAAAATACAGGCTGTGGACAAACTGATTGTGAAGATTCCTTCCAGATCTGGCTTGCTATGTCTAGTAATTGACTATAGCATTTGTGTTTGCCGTAAAGGCTAGGCATGGCAGTGCAATATTCCTGAGGAATACATATCATACCCCTAGAAACCAAAATTTTAACAAGAACTCAGGTGGACAAAATTTCTAAAATCATGACTGAGCACTCTCTGGTTTATACAACAGTAAATGGCTGAAGTTGAGCTTCTTACTGATTAACCCTCCCTGGTTCCTCGCTGCCCTGGAAACTGCCCTTTCACTCCCAGGTGAAGAGAAGGGGTCAATAAACTCCTTGGATGCTTTGTTACCCCAGATCATGTTTTTAATGCTTGTGTTAAACCTCCTCTCTTTTGAAGCTTACATTATCTGATTATAGCAACTGCTTCATTTTCTGCATTTCAAGGGCCTACTAAATTCCAGAAAGTTCTATCCTCTTCTTTCATATTTTAGCATCTGAAATTCTGACTTCCCTTCCATCACAACTCTTGGTCATTATCTTTGGAATGAAACTGGCTGCATGGCTCCTTCACATTCCAATTTTTAAATTCCAAGACCACTGAAGTATGTATCCTCCTCAAATTCTTTACAACATTTGAAACTATTAACCTTCCTCTTTCCCTGAGCAAAGCTATGTATCCCTATTGTACTGTAAACTCTATGAAAGCAGAGATCTTGTTTGCCTTGTTTATTGATGTGTTTTCAGTGTCTAAACAGTGAGTAGCACATAGTATCCTCTGACTAAAAATATTTTAATGGATAATTGCTAGGACAAAGCAGGATTCTCATGTCCTTCTAATCCTCATCCTATTGGCTAAATGTAGTCATTCCCCAAGATTTAGCACACTACTGCCTACTATTTGTGTTCTCTAGTCCTCCCCTCCCTCCACACTCCAGTGATATATTCACTCCCATTTCTTCACAGATCACCACTATGTCAATGATGCTTTCCTATTTAAATATCTAGCCTCATCCCTGTCCACTGCCCCAAGCTGAAGATCAACCAAGCAAGTTCAATGGTCTTGCTTCTAGGAGAACAAAATTAAATAATTCAGAGGCCCTGGGCTCAGGGAGCTCCAGTCTAGTGTGAGAAGAGGCATGTAAAATACAATGTGATGACTACTCTTAAAAACAAATGTACGAACACAGAGCTGCAGGAACACAGAGGAAAGGGCAAATAATTCTGCCTAAACTCAGTGAAAGCTACTGAGAAATGATATTTAATTTGGCCTTTGAAGATTGAATAGAAAATGTCCTGGCAAAAAAAGATGTGAAAGGTATTTTTCATGGTGGAGGTTTAAGAAAGACTTAGAGGAATGAAAGATATGATAGAGCCTGGGCAATGTTGCATAGTGGTTAAGCTTTAGAGAGAGGAGGGAGAGGGAGATAGAAATATTGATCAGCTGTATCCTGCATGTCCTCTACTGGGGATCGAGCCTTAAACCTGGGCATTGAACCAGTGACTTGGTCCATGGGATGATGCACAACCAACTGAGCCACACTGGCTGGTCCTCAGCCTTAGATCTTGTACCTTTTCCTCATTCGTATGTTATGGCCATGCCCAACTTACCCAGACTCACAGTGTTCTCTCCTGCCTTTGCATATGCTTTTCCTTCCTTTCTCCTTGGCTAACTACTCCTCTTCCTCCATCAGGTCTCAGCTTAAATATTATTTCTTCAGCAGACCTTACCTGAACCCCAAACCAGGTTATATCCTCTTCTCATACTTCCCTATAAAGTTCGGTGTTGTTGTTTTTTAAATACATCTCTATTGATTCCGGAGAGGAAGGGAGAAGGAGAGAGAGACAGAAACATCAATGATGAGAGAGAACCATATATCGGCCGCCTCCCACACGCCCCCCACTGGGGACTGAGCCAGCAACCTGGGCATATGTCCACAACTGGAATCAAACCTGGGACCCTTCAGCCCGCAGGCTGACACTCTATCCACTGAACCAAACTGGCCAGGGCAAGGTTAGGTTTAATATCATTATTCATATGGTGCTTAAAAGTGAAAAATAGAATTCATAGTTAATTCAGACAAAGAAAAAGACATGCTGAATGTTTACCACTTTCTCCACTCATTGTTTGGGAGTTTTTGCAACACTGGATGGCTTGACTTAGCCATCAGTCTTCCTGGTGGCTTTTCTTTGTTTACATTGAGTTGGAATTCCTCTGTTAAACAAACATGCTTCTAAGCCTTGTGTCCAATTTTATCACCCTATCAACAAGGTGTGACTGTTTTTCCCTATCTAGAATTGGCATGGGACCAGCTTCCATCTCAACTTGAGCTTCCAAATTGCTGTGTCAGGGGAAGAGAGTGTGGAGAAACACACCACCCTGGCTCTTCAGTGCTTTGGCTCAGCAAGGACACATATCCTTTCTATTTCCATTCACTTCACTGGCCAAAGGAAGTTATGGAGCCATACTTCATTCATTGGAGGCCTGTGCCTGGAAGGAAAAAAGAACCAGAAAACTTGGCAAGCCCTAAAAATGTCTAACACCAGATTTATTACTAACAGCTATTCTTTATTTAAAATGAGCCATGTGCTGGACACCATGGTAAGCACATTACACTAATTCTCCTAACAAGCCTCAGGTAAGTGTTAATGTCTCCATTTTGGGGGGAAACTAAGGTTCAGAGAGATTTGTGACTTTCTTGAGGCTGCTATAGGTGATATTTAAGCTGGGTTGAACCTTTGTCAATGAACTGGCAGTTAGTGTTACCCCTCTCCCCACACATACTTGACAGGTGAGCCTGACACTTCTGCTAATCAATACTCCATTGCCTACACTACACTATAGTACTCAATGCCCTTCTAGAATTCTGTGCTTTTAAATCTATGATGCCCTTGGCCTGATGAAAGTGTGAAAAGTGCATTTTTGGAAAACTCCGGTTCACATCTTATGATCCAATTAAAATCAAAATCCCTCTGTGAAACTTCTCTTGACTTCCTCTCACAGGATTCATTGTTCCAGGCTCAGCTACACAAAGCTAAAGTTCCTACCAGGGCACTCATCACATGGTTTTATTATTATCTTGTAAGCTTTATATTTCTTCCACTAGACTGTGTCTCCTTGAGCAAGAGAGCCACATCCCATTTCTCTCTGTATTCATAGGTCAGAGGCAGAATAGCTTAAATAGAGCCAATATTGATTATACATATGTGTCACACAGGTCTAAGTGCTTTATATATGCTCCCTAATTTCACTCTTATACCATCTCTGGTATAAGGTGGGTGCTATTATTAACATCATGCATTTTACTGATGAGGAAATTTAATGTACAGTATGTTTAAATAACTTGTCTCATAGTTAGTAAATAGCTGTGCTGGGATTAGAACTCAGGCACTCTAACCCCAGAGCCTAAGGGTGCTATGCTACTGCTAAAAACTTCTTTCAGTTCATACACATCTCAGTCCTTTAGTTCTAAGTAATTTGTGTATTTCCTAAAAAACAGGAACACTCTCTTACATAATCACAGTACAATTATCAAAACTGGGAAATTAGCATTATCTTATGTAATCAACAGACTTCATTTCTAGCCTATTTTCTTAGTAATGTCCTTTATAACAAAAGACAACAAAATTTTATTTTTAAAAAATATTTTTATTGATTTTAGAGAGGAAGGGCGAGGGAGAGAGAGAAACAGCAATGATGAGAGAGAATCATCAATCGGCTGCCTCCTGCATGCCCCCTACCGGGGATAGAGCCTGCAACCTGGGCATGTGCCCTGACGAGGAATCGAACCTTTATGTCCTGGTTCATAGGTCAATGCTCAACCAGTAATCCACACCAGCCAGGCAACAACAAAATTTTCTGGTTCAATATTTGGTCCAGAATCACATGTTGCATTTAACTGTCTTTTTAGTATCCTTTGATCAGAAAAATTTCCTCAGTATTTCTTGGTCTTTTATAACCTTAATAACTGTGAAGAGTACAAACCATTTATTTTGTATAATGTGCATCAATTTGAACTTGTCTGATGTTTCCACACGATTGGTTAGATTTATCTTATTAATATTTTTAGCAGGAGCACTAAATGTGTTGTGCCTTTCTCATTGCATCATATGCAGATGTACATGATATCTATTTGTACTATAATTATTTTTTATGGATCTGAGAAAGAAACATCAATTTTTGTTGTTCCACTTATGCATTCATTGGTTGATTCTATGTGCCATGACTGGAGATCAAACCCATAACCTTGGAGTATTGGATGATGCTCTAACCCAGTGGTCGGCAAACTCATTAGTCAACAGAGCCAAATATCAACAGTACAATGATTAAAATTTCTTTTAAGAGCCAAATTTTTTAAACTTCAATTAACTTCTTCTAACGCCACTTCAAAATAAACTCGCCCAGGCTGTGGTATTTTGTGGAAGAGCCACACTCAAGGGGACAAAGAGCCGCATGTGGCTCGCGAGCCGCAGTTTGCCGACCACAGCTCTAACCAACTGAGCTTCATGGCCAGGGACTATAATTATCTTTTTTTAAAATTCTATTTTTAATTACAGTTTATGTACAATATTATATTAGTTTCAGGTGTACAACCCAGTGTTCAGACATTTATATCACTTACAAATATATCTAGTACCGATCTGACACCGTACATAGTTATTACAATGTTGTTCATTATATTCCCTATGATGTACTTTACATTCCCATGACGATTCTGTAACCAACACTTTGTACTTCTTTTTTAAAATAAATCTTTATTGTTCAGATTATTACAGTTGTTCTCTTTTTTCCCCCCATAGCTCCCCTCCACCCGGCTCCCACCCCACCCCATGCCCTTACCCCTGCCACTGTCCTTGTCCGTAGGTGTAAGATTTTTGTCCAATGTCTTCCCGCAACCCCCTACACTCCCTTCCCCCCTGAGAATTGTCAGCCCACTCCATTTCTATGCCCCTGATTCTATTATATTCACCAGTTTATTCTGTTCATCAGATTTTTTATTCACTTGATTTTTAGATTCACTTATTGATAGATATGTATTTGTTGTCACTTTGTTGTTCATAAATTTTATCTTTACCTTTTTCTTCTTCTTCCTCTTCTTAAAGAATACCTTTCAGCATTTCTTTTTTTTATATATATTTTATTGATTTTTTACAGAGAGGAAGAGAGAGGGATAGAGAGTTAGAAACATCGATGAGAGAGAAACATTGATCAGCTGCCTCCTGCACACCCCCCACTGGGGATGTGCCCGCAACCAAGGTACATGCCCTTGACCGGAATCGAACCTGGGACCCTTGAGTCCGCAGGCCGACGCTCTATCCACTGAGCCAAACCGGTTTCGGCTACCTTTCAGCATTTCATATAATACTGGTTTGGTGGTGATGAACTCCTTTAGCTTTTTCTTATCTGTGAAGCTCTTTATCTGACCTTCAATTCTAAATGATAGCTTTGCTGGGTAGAGTAATCTTGGTTGTAGGTTCTTGCTATTCATCACTTTGAATATTTCTTGCCACTCACTTCTGGCCTACATAGTTTCTGTTGAGAAATCAGCTGACAGTCATATGGGTACTCCCTTGTAGGTAACTAACTGTTTTTCTCTTGCTGCTTTTAAGATTCTTTCTTTGTCTTTTGCCCTTGGCATTTTAATTAAGATGTGTCTTGGTGTGGTCCTCTTTGGATTCCTTTTGTTTGGGGTTCTGTGCGCTTCCTGGATTTGTAAGTCTATTTCCTTCACCAGGCGGGGAAGTTTTCTGTCATTATTTCTTCAAATGGGTTTTCAATATCTTGCTCTCTCTCTTCTTCTGGCACCCCCATAATTTGGATGTTGGTACGCTTGAAGTTGTCCCAGAGGCTCCTTACACTATCTTTATATTTTTGGATTCTTTTTCTTTTTGCTTTTCTGGTTGGGTGTTTTTTGCTTCTTTGTATTTCAAATATTTGACTTGATTCTTGGGATCCTCTAGTCTGCTGTTAGATGTCTGTATATTATTCTTTATTTCAGTCAGTGTATGCTTAATTTTTGATTGGTCTTTTTTCATATCCTTGAGAGTCTCACTAAATTTCTCAGAGGTTTCTGGAAGATTCTTGAGTAACCTTATAACCATGGTTTTGAACTCTATATCCAATAGTTTGCTTTCCTCCATTTCTTTCATTTGTGACATGTTTCTTTGTCTCCTCATTTTGGCTGCTTCCCTGTGTTGATAGAGTGGCCTTGTGTGCTAGGTGTCCTATAGGGCCCAGTGGCTCAGCCTCCCCAGTCACCTGAGGTGGACACTCTTAGTACACCCTTTTGTGGGTTGTGTGCACAGTCTTGTTGTAGTTATCACCGGGAGGAATTGACCTCCAGGCCAATTGGCTGTGAGGACCAGCTGTGTCTACAATGGAAGAACTGCTGTGCTGGAGATACTCTTATGGGGAAAGACTTGCTTCAGTGGGGCTTTGGTACTCACTGAGTCTGCCCCTTGAGTGTGTCGCTTATGGATGTGAAGAGTTGTAATCTGGTATGGTCACACACTGACCACTGGGTACACTGGCTCTTGGATCTCCAAGGAGGTGCAAAGTCAGCCACTGCCTGAAGCCACCCAGCAGGAGCTACAGAGAGATCTGCAGATTCCTCCTCCTTGTTTGGGGTTTGGAAGTACCCAGATGAGGCCCAGTTGTGAAGCAAGGCAGGCTGCTGCTGCTGGGCCTTGGGCCTTCTTTTGCAAGCTTTTGAGCTCTCTGACCCAGCTGCAGTTTGTTAGGTTTTAGGCTGTAAAAGGACAGGCCATTCATATGCAAAAGCTTCTGTGCACAGCTTAGGTGGGGGTGTAAATTGAGTAGGGTGGAGTCTCAGGGAATCACCAGGGCAGAGCAAACAGTAATGGCTTCCAGTCAGCCCTGCACCAGAGAGCTCCCTGAGTCTCTGTGTCCTGCGGCCCCATGCAGGAACAATGATCGCTGTGAGCACCTCTGAGAGAAAGCTGCCCTCGCATTCCGGCCCAATGCATACAGTCCAGTGTCTCCCGTATGAGTCTGGGTCCCTAGCATCTCACCCAGAACTAGAGTTCAGAGCAATTGCCAGCTTGTATCTCCCTCCCGACTGAAAACAACAGCGCACCCAGTTGACAGCCCATTTCACATGCACCTCCGCACTTCCACACCTCTTCACCTTCTACCAGTCTTAATGCACTTTTTTTTCCCCTTCTAGTTGTAGGACTTCCACTCAGCCAGCTTTGCCATGGTTCTGGATGATATTTGTTTTGTCTTTTAGTTGTAGTTTTGATGTGGTTGTGAGAGGCAGCAAGTACAGGTGTTTACCTATGCCGCCGTCTTGGTTGTCTTCAACACTTTGTACTCCTTAATGCCTTCCCCTTTTTCATCCATTTCCCTATACCACCTCCCATCCGGCAAAATGATCTCTATATCTGAGTCTGTTTCTGTTCTGCTTGTTTGTTTATTTTGTTTTTCTTATTCCACATATAAGTGAAATCATATGGCATTTGTCTTTGTGTGACTTATTTCACTTATCACAATATCCTCTAAGTCCATTGGTGTTTTTGCAGATGACAAGATTTCACTCTTCTTTATGGCCAAGTAATATTTCATTGTATATATGCACCACTTCTTCTTTATCTATTTGTCTATTGATGGGCACTTATGTTGGTTCCATATTTTGGCTATTGTAAATTTACTGCAATGATGATATAGATGCATATGTCTTTTCAATTGAGTGATTTGGGTTTCTTCAGATAACTACCCAGTAGAATTGCTGGGTCCTTCTTTGTCTCCTGTTATAGTTGTTTTAAATTGATTTTGTCTGATATAAGTATTGCTACCCAAGCTTTGGTTTGTTTCTTTCCATTTTCATGAAATATTTTTTTCTTTCCCTTTACTTTCAGTCTGTAGGTTTAGATCTGAAGTGAGTATCTTGTAGACAGTATATGTAAGGAACTTGTTTTGTTATCCATTCAATCACCATGTCTTTTGATTGAGCACTTAATCTATTTGCATAATTGTTGAAAGGGGGTAGAGATGGTATAAGGGTATGGGTGAATAAATGGTAATGGAAGAGACCTGACTTGGAGTGGTGAACACACAATGCAATGATATGTTATAGATTTGAACACCTGAATCATATATAATTCTATTAAGCAATGTCACCACAATAAATTCAATAAAAAAGAAAAAATAACATAATTGTTGATAGATATGCATTTACTGTCATTCTATCATTCATAGTTTTTATTATTTTTCTTCTTAAATAAGACCCATTAACATTTCATATAATACTAGTTTGATGGTGATGAACACCTTTAGTTTTTGTTGTCTGAGAAGCTCTATATGTCCTTTGATTCCAAATGATAGCTTTCCTGGGTTGTAGGTCCTTGCTTTTCATCACTTTCAATATTTTGTGCCAGTCCCTTCTGGCCAGCAAAGTTTCTGTTGAGAAATAAGCTGATGGTCTTAGGAGAATTCCCTTATAAGTAACTAATTGCTTTTTTAAAAGAGATTAGTCATTTTCTAATTACTAGAGGTCTGGTGTACAAAATTCATGCATGGTCAGGGTGTCCCTCAGCCCAGCCTGCACCCTGTTCAATCTGAGACCCCTCGAAGGATGTCCTACTGCCGGTTTACAGGGATCAGGCCTAAACCAGCAGTCGGACATCCCTCTCGCAATCTAGGACTGCTGGCTCCTAACCACTTACCTGCCTGCCTGCCTGCCTGATTGCCACTAACCACTCTGACTGTCAGATTGCTCACCCCAAATTGCCCTCTACCACCAGCCTTCTCACCCCAAATGCCCCCCTGAACCAGCCAGATCACCCCCAACTATCCCCCTGCCAGTGTGCTTGCCCCCAACTGCACCCCCTGCTGGCCTGCTTGCCTCCACCTTCCCTCCCCACTGGCCTGCTCTCCCCCAACTGCCCCCCTGCTGGCCTGCTCACTCCAAATTGCCCCCCCACTGTCCTGATCACCTCCAAATGCCCCCCACTGACAGCCTGCTCACTCCCAACTGGCCCCCCTGCTGGTCTGCTTACCCCCAACGGCCCCACACCCCACCAGCCTGATCACCCTCAACTGCCATCCCATCCTCGCCTGATCACCCACAACTGCCCTCCCATCCTCGCCTGATCACCCACAACTGCCCTCCCCTCTTGGCCTCTAACTGCCTCTTCCTCGGCCCTGCCACCATGGCTTTGTCCAGAAGAACGTCCGGAAGGTCTCCTGGAAGGTCTCCCAGTATAATTAGCATATTACCCTTTTATTAGTATAGATAGAGGCCTGGTGCACAGGTGGGGGCCAGCTGGTTTGCCCTGAAAGGTGTCCCGGATCAGGGTGGGGGTTCCCTTGGGATGCGGGGCAGCCTGGGCGAGGGGCCTGTGGTGGTTTGCAGGCCGGCCACGCCCCCATGGGGTGAGGGCCCCAGCTGCGGGGGGTGTGGCCAGCCTGGGTGAGGGGCTGAGAGCTGTTTTCAAGCTGGCCACAGCCCCTTCAGAGTGGGGGGTCCTGCAGGGGTGCCTGGCCAGCTTGGGTTAGGGGCTGAGGACCGTTTTCAGGCTGGCCACACCCCCTTCAAGCTGGGTGTCCCCGCTGGGGTGCCTGGCCAGCCTGGGTGAGGGGCTGATGGCTGTTTGCAGGCTGGCCAAGCCCCCCAGCAGGGACCCTCACCCCATGGGAGTGTGGCCAGCCTGGGTGAGGAGCTGAGGGCTTTTCAAGCTGGCCATGCCCCCCGGCAATCCAGGTTCCCAGCCCTTCCTTTTTTTCTTTTTTTTTCTTCAGCACCTCCTTGAGTGGAGGCCGGGCCGGCTGGAAGCAGGTATCTGGGATTTATTTATCTTCTATAAGTGAAACTTTGTAGCCTTGAGCAGAGGTCAGGGCCGGCTGGAAGCCTGTGTTTCCCCTGGCAACCCAGGCTCGCAGCCACTCCTTGAGCGGAGGCCAAGGCCAGCTGGAAGCAGGTATCTAGGATTTATTTATCTTCTAAAATTGAAACTTTGTAGCCTTGAGCGAAGGCCAGGGCCATCCAGAGTGGGTGGGAAGCTTGGCTTCCTCCATCGCCAGGGCAACCCAAGCCTCCTGCTCGCTCCAGCTCCATGGCCACTGCCATCTTAGTTGGTTTAATTTGCATACTCGCTCCTGATTGGCTGGTGGGTGTAGCGGAGTGATGGTTAATTTTCATGTTTCTCTCTCATTAGTGTAGATTTTATTGTTTAAAGTGTCACATATGTCTCCTTTTCCCCCGATTGACCCCCTCCCCCATCCACTCCCACCCCCAAGGGAAAGCCTCCACCACTGCAGTGTCAGTGTCCATTGGTTATGCTTAAATGCATACATACAAGTCCTTTGGTTGATCTCTAACCACCACCCTCCCCTGCCTTCTCTAAGGTTGGATGGTCTGTTCAGTGCCACCTTGTCTCTGGATTTATTGTTGTTCATCAGTTTATGTTGACCATTATATTCCATATATGAGTGAGACCATGTGATATTTATCTTTCTCCAACTGGCTTGTTTTGTTTAGCATAATGCTCTGCAGTACCATCCATGCTGCTGCAAATGGTAAAAGTTCCTTCTTTTTTACAGCTGCATAGTATTCTATTGTGTAGATGTATGACAGTTTTTTAATCCACTCATCTGCTAAAGGGCACTTAGGTTGTTTCCAAATCTTAGCTATTGTAAATTGTGTTTCTATGAACATAGAGGTGCATATCTCTTTTCTGATTGGTGTTTCTGGTTTCTTGGGATATATTCCTAGAAGTGGGATTACTGGGTCAAATGGGAGTTCCATTTTTAACTTTTTGAGGAAACTCCATACTGTTCTCCACAGTGGCTGCACCAGTTTGCATACCCACCAGCAATGTACAAGGGTTTGTTTTTCTCCACATCCCCACCAGCACTTGTCATTTGTTGATTTGTTGATGATAGCCATTCTGACAGGTGTGAGATGGTAACTCATTGTTGTTTTGATTTGCATCTCTCGGATGATTAGTGACTTTGAGCATTTTTTCATATGTTTCTTGGCCTTCTGTATGTCCTCTTTCAAAAGTGTCTAAGTCCTTTGTCCATTTTTTTTATTGGATTGTTTATCCTGCTTTTATTAAGTTGTATGAGTTCCCTGTACATTTTGGAGATTAAACCCTTATCTGAAATAGCATTGGCAAATATGTTCTCCCATGCAGTGAGCTTTCTTGTGTTTTGTTGATGGTTTCTTTTGCTGTGCAGAAGATTTTTATTTTGATGTAGTCCCATTTGTTTATTTTCTCCTTAGTTTCCATTGTCCTAGGAGCTGTATCAGTAAAGATATTGCTATGACATATGTACGATATTTTACTGCCTATGGAGTCTTCTAAGATTTTTATGGTTTTCCATCTTAAATTTAAGTCCTGTAACCATTTAGAGTTTGTTTTTGTGTACGGTGTAAGTTGGTGGTCTAGTTTCATTTTTTTGCCTGCATCTGACCAAATTTCCCAGCACCATTTATTGAAGAGACTGTCTTGACTTCATTTTATGCTCTTGCCTCCTTTGTCAAATATTAATTGAGCATAATGTCTTGGGTCTATTTCTGGGTTCTCTGTTCTGTTCCATTGGTCTGTATTTCTGTTCCAGACAGTTTTGAGAATATTGGCTTTGTAATATAGCTTAATTCCAGTACCAGACAGTTTTGAGAATATTGGCTTTGTAATATAGCTTAATATCTGGTATTGTGATCCCTCCAACTTTGTTCTTCTTTCCCAGAATTGCTGTGGCTATTGGGGGTCTTTTTTATTCCAGATGAATTTTTGAAGAGTTTGTTCTAGGTGTTTGGAATTTAATGGGGATTGCATTGAATCTATAAATTGCTTTGGGTAGTATGGACATTTTAATTATGTTGATTCTACCAATACATGGACACTGTATGTTTTTCCACTTATTTATCTCTTCCTCTACCACTTTTTTCAATGTCCTGTAGTTTTCTGAGTACAGGTATTTTACCTCCTTAATTAAGTTTATTCCTAGTTATTTCAATTTTTTGGTGCAGTGGAAAGTGGGATTGTTTTTGCTGTTGCTGTTGTTGTTTTAGTTTCTCTTTCTGTGAGTTCATTGTTGGTATATAAAAAAAGTCATAAGAGAGAGGAATAATCCCAGAGTTCTTCAGGGATATTGGGGCTCCCAGAACAAATTTATTTGCCACAGTTTGGTGAAAGTGACCCATTCTGGACCCTCCCAGTGTGGGTGTCCATAATTAATGAGATATTCTTAAGGCTGACGAAAGCATCTAAAATCAGTAACTTTGCAGGGGGGCGGGGGGAGAATGGCAGTGGAATAGACAGACGTGTCCCGAGCCTTGTCCCAGAGCAGAAAGAAAGAACAGCTGAGGGTCACACGGGGAGGGTTTGTTGGCAAGTTAAGGGACAGCTATACTCCAGGAGAAGGTGAGGGTCTGCTGGACAGGGTTCCCCTGACCAGGCAGCCCCCACTGCTGCTGCTTTCCCTCCCGGAGCAACCCGCTCAGATGCGGAAATCACGCCATCTTGAAGGGGAAAGTGGATCTTATTGGAAGCTTGAAAATATACAACTGCGGCACCCACCAAACAGCTGCAAACCCCAGAACACCGGTCCCCAATTGGCGCAAACATGCGGATACAGAGGAGCTCTACACTCCACCACAGAAAGGTCAGATTTCGCCTGGGATAAGGTGAGGTATCCGTTCCTGGCAGGTCAGAGAAACGCGAGCATTGTGGGAGCTGGAGGACCAGGTGAAGTCTGCACCTAGAAAAATCCCTGGCTGTAGGGGCTGGCGTGATCCGTGAATGTGGAAGGGGGTCCTCAGAGCTGCTAACAGAAGGGATATCTAAAAAGCAACCCATTTTGATCTGACGCAAAAGGACAGCCTAAAAAATTTTTGCACCCAAGAGGGAGAGGGGGACTGCGGAGACTTATGCGCAGCCCCGTTGTTCGCACACTTGAGCTCTTTCCTCTTCAAATCCTTGCTTCTGATTACAAAGCCCATTACACAGGATCACCCAGACAGGAACACCCTAGGAGACTGCAGGGGAAAGTGGTTTTTCTGGAACCTGGGGATCGGAGCGGGGAGTGACCATCGGAGAGCCAGCTCTGGTGCAGCCACAAACCAGAATTGCATGCCACAGGGAAAGCAGGATATAAGTATAGGCTAGAGAGGACTTATAGACTCGTAGGTCAATCCAGAAACACTGCCACCCAGGGGCGGAATCACAAATTAACTCTTGTGTAATCAAAAATAAAGGAATATGAGAAATTAAGACACAATGCCTGCGTAAAAATCAGGACTGGCTTACAACACGGAGGATCAGTGGAACGCAGGGAACTGCAATACTCTCCTGACTGGAAAACAGGTGTGCCAAACAGAACAATAGAGGAAGTGAATGACCTTCACTACTGCACATTATTTTTTTAATTTATTTTTTATTTTTTTATTTTTATTTTTTTCATCTATTACATAAGAAACTAAGTTTTTTCTTTTTTCCTCACTTAATTTTACCTTTTCAATTATTACATTTTTATTTTCAATCAGTATTATTGCTATTACCATTTTACATTTTTTTTAAAAAGTGTCATTTTATTTTCTCCTTATTTTACTTTGGGATTAGTGTCCCACATTCTATTTTCATCTTTCCTTTAGCATCGTTCTACACTATCTCAACTCTACCTTTATGCCATCACTCTCTTCCTCAATTTTCCCCTTTTGTTGTCCTATTTCTCTTAACCTATTCCTGCTTTAGATTTTCCCTATTCCTTCTTTTTACCCTGTTAAAATTTCACCCTACTTATATATCTAATTTCCAATCCCCTTCTCTAAGTCCATACACACCTCTCTCTTCTCTTTCTTCACTATCCAAATTTATTTCTCTCTGTCTTTTTGTTGTTTTTGCTTGATTGTTGATCATATTGGTTTTTTATGCTTGTTTGTGAGATTCTTTCGCTCTTTCTTTTTGTTTTTTTGTTTTGTTTTGTTTTTGTTTGTTCTTTGCTTCTGTTTTCACTCACCTTGTTCGACATTAGTTGTTGTTTGTACTTTGCATTCATCTCTAGGTATTTCTTGCTGGCATTTGTTGGGAATAGTGGCTGTTCTATTGGAGTTTTCTCCCCATATAAATACTTTTTCCCCTTTTCTTTCTTATTCTCTTTCTTTTCTCTCTTACTTTTTCCTTTTCTCAATATCATTTTTCACTCCTTTTCTTTCTTTCTTTCTTTCTTATCCCCTAATTCTATTTTCTCTGGTGGTAACCTTCATTTGGGGTTATTAGCATCATGAACACATTTGTGTTCAGTGCCTTGTGCATTGTGCCTTGTTGTGTTTAATTTTGTGCTGTTAAATAAATGCAGGAGAGAGAGAGAGAGTTACATAACCAGACAACCCGAAGAAGAGAGATCATGGGGAGACAAAGAAATAGCCTGCACATGAAAGAAAAGGAGGCATCACCAGAAAAGGAAGTAAACAAAGTGGAGGCAAGCAATTTGTCAGAGAAAGAATTCAGAGAAATTGTCATAAGATTGCTGAAAAGAATGGAAGACAAATTCAACAATATGTGTAAGAACCAAGAGGAAATGAAAAATGACATCACTGCTGGAAAGAACTCCATAGAAAGCAACAAGAGTAGACTAGAAGAAGCAGGGGACCGCATCACTGAGCTAGAATACAGGAAGGGAAAAAATACCCAAGTAGAGCAGCTTCTAGAAAAGAAAATTAAAAAGAAGGAGGAGAGCCTAAGGGAACTTTGGGACAGCACAAAACAAAACAACATCCGCATAATAGGGGTTCCAGAAGGAGAGGAAACTGAACAAGGAATAGAAAACCTGTTTTAAGAAATAATGACAGAAAACTTCCCTAATATAGGAAGGAAAAAACCCACACAAATCTAGGAAGCTCACAGAGTCCCAAGCAAAATGAACCCCAAAAGACCGATGCCAAGGCACATTATAATTAAATTGGCAAACACCAATGACAAAGTAAGAATCATAAAAGCGGCCACAGAAAGACAGAAAGTTACATACAAAGGAACCCCCATCAGACTAGCAACGGATTTCTCAACAGAAATACAACATGCCAAAAGAGAAAGGAATGAAATATACAAAGTCATGCAAAGGAAGGGTCTGATTCCAAGAATACTGTACCCAGCAAGGCTATCAATCAAAATTGAAGTTGAAATCAGGAGCTTCATAGACAAAAAAGTACTAAGGGAATTTATTACCAACAAACCAGCAATGCAAGAAATGCTAAAGGGTCTGCTGTAAAAACAAAGAAATAGGAAGCGAAGGAACACAGGGGTAAAGAATAAAAATGGCGACAGATAAGTACCTATCAATAATGACTCTAAATGAAAATGGATTAAATGCCCCAATCAAAAGACATAGGGCAGCTCAGTGGATAAGAAAACATGACCCATATATCTGCTGTCTACAAGAAACCCACCATAGAAAAAAAGACGCACACAGACTGAGGATTAAGGGATAGAAAAAGGTTTTTCAGGCAAATGGAAATGAAAAAAAAGCTGGGGTAGCAATACTTATATCTGACAAATTGGATCTCAAAGTGAAAGACATAACAAGAGATAAGGAAGGCCACTTCATAATACTGAACGGAGCAATCCAACAAGAAGAAATAACTCTGGTAAACATATAGGCACTCAATACAGGAGCACCTAAATACATAAAAAAGTCCTGGAGGATATCAATGGAGAGATTGACAGCAATACAATCATAGTAGGAGACTTTAATACCCCACTACCACCATTGGACAAATCCTCTAAACAAAAAATAAGCAAAGAAACATCAATCCTAAATGACTCACTAGGCCAGATGGAATTAATTGACATCTTCAGAACATTTCAACCCAAAGCCACAGAATATACATTCTTCTCAAGTGCACATGGGTCATTTTCAAAGATAGACCATATGTTGGGTCATAGGCAAAGTCTCTTCAAGTTGAAGAAGATAGAAATCATATCAAGCATCTTCTCAGATCACAGTGCCATAAAACTTGAAATCAACTACAATAAAAACAATCCAAAAAAATCAAACTCATGGAGAGTAAACAGCATGCTATTAAACAATGACTGGCTAACCAGAGAGATCAAGAAAGAAATAAAAAGCATCATGGCAACAAATGACAATGAAAACACAACAATCCACAATCTATGGACACAGCGGAAGAAGACTTGAGAGGAAAGTTCATAGCTCTACAAGCCTATTGCAAAAAAAACAAGAAACAATGGTAATAAATTACCTAACCCTACAACTCAAAGAGTTATAAAGAGAGCAACAAGAAAAGCCCAGTGTAAACAGAAGGAAGGAAACAATAAAGATCAGAGTGGAGATAAACGACATAGGGACCAAAGAAACAATACAAAAGATCAACAAAACCAAGAGCTGGTTCTTTGAAAGGATAAACAAGATTGATGAACCTCTAGCCAGGCTCACCAAGAAGCAAAGAGAGAGGACCCAAATAAACAAAATCAGGAATGAAAGAGGTGAAATAACAACAGACCCCATAGATATACAAAGGATTGTGAAAAAATACTATGAACCACACTATTCCAACAAACAGGACAACTTGGAGGAAATGGACACATTTCTAGAAAAATATAACCTTCCAAAACTCAATCAGGAAGAATCTAAACATCTCAATAGGCCAATAACTATGGAAGAAATGGAAGCAGTCATCAAAAAGCTTCCGGCAAACAAAAGCCCAGGGCCAGACGGCTTCATAGGGGAGTTCTACCAAATATGCAAGGAAGAACTAAAACCTATCCTCCTGAGATTATTCCAAAAAATTCAAGAGGAAGGAACACTTCCTAGCTCCTTCTATGAAGCCAGCATCACCCTAATACCAAAACCAGATAAAGACAACACAATGAAAGAGAATTACAGGCCAATATCCCTCATGAACATAGATGCCAAAATCCTCAACAAAATTCTAGCAAATCGGATCCAGCAGTACATCAAAAAGATAATACACCATGACCAAGTAGGATTTATCCCAGGAATGCAAGGGTGGTACAATATCCGCAAATCAATAAACATGATACATCCCATAAACAAATTGAGAGATAAAAATCACATAGTCATATCAATTGATGCAGAAAAAGCATTTGACAAAATCCAACAACATTTCTTGATAAAAACTCTCAACAAGGTGGCAATAGATGGATCATACCTCAACATTATAAAAGCTATATATGATAAACGCACAGCTAACATCATACTCAATGGACAAAAACTAAAACCATTTCTCCTAAGAACAGGAACAAGACATGTATGCCCACTCTCACCACTCTTTTTCAACATAGTACTGGAAGTATTAGCCATTGCAATTAGAAAAGAAGAAGAAATAAAAGGCATCCAAATGGGAAAAGAAGAAGTAAAGGTGTCCTTATTTGCAGATGACATGATATTGTACATAAAAAACCCAAAGGATTCCATAAAAAAACTAAGAGACTTAATAAATGAATTTGGCAAGGTAGCAGGATACAAAATTAATGCCAAGAAATCTATGGCATTTCTATAGACCAATAGTGAACTTACAGACAGAGAGACTAAAAAGGCATTCCCATTTGCCATCACACCAAAAAAATTAAGATACCTAGGAATAAACTTAACTAAGGAGGTAAAAAACCTATACGTGGAAAACTACAGGACACTGAAAAAAGAGATAGAGGAAGACATAAAGAAATGGAAGAACATATCATGTTCATGGATTGGTAGAATCAACATCATTAAAATGTCCATACTACCCAAAGCAATCTATAAATTCAATGGACTCCCCATTAAAATACCAATGGTATATTTCACTTACCTAGAAAGAACTCTCCAAAAATTCATCTGGAATAAAAAAAGACCCCGAATAGATTGCTGCAGCTATCTAAGAAAGCAACAAGAGTAGACTAGAAAGAAGAATAAAGTAGGAGGGAGCTCAATACCAGATTTCAAGCTATATTACAAAGCCACTGTTCTCAAAACAGCCTGGTACTGGCACAAGAACAGACATATAGATCAATGGAATAGAATAGAGAATCCAGATATTGACCCAAACCACTATGCTCAATTAATATTTGACAAAGGAGGCATGAACATACAATGGAGTCAAGACAGTTTCTTCAACAAGTGGTGTTGGGAAAAATGGACAGATACATGCAAAAAAATGAAAACTAGACCACCAACTTACACCATACACAAACATAAACTCAAAATGGATACAGGACTTAAACATAAGACGGGAAACCATAAAAATACTAGAAGAATCCACAGGCAGCAAAATCTCATACATATGCCGAAAGACTTCTTCACTGATACTGCCCCTAGGGCAATGGAAGCTAAAGAGAAAATAAACAAATGGGACTACATCAAAATAAAAAGCGTTTTTACAGCAAAAGAAACCATCAACAAAACAACAAGAAAGCCCACTGTATGGGAGAACATATTTGCAACTGTTATCACTGATAAAGGTTTAATCTCCAACATCTACAGGCAACTTATACAACTTAATAAAGGAAGATAACTGATCCAATAAAATAATGGGTAACGGACCTAAATAGAATCTTTTCAAAAGAAGACAGAAGGAAGGCCAAGAGACATATGAAAACATGCTCAAAGTCACTAATTACCCGAGAGATGCAAATCAAAAGGACAATGCGTTACCATCTCACACCTGTCAGAATGGCTATCATCATCAAATCAACAAACAACAAATGTTGACGAGGATGTGGAGAAAAAGGAACCCTCGTGCACTGCTGGTGGGAATGCAGACTGGTGCAGCCACTGTGGAGAACAGTATGGAGTTTCCTCAAAAAACTAAAAATGGAACTCCCATCTGACCCAGTAATCCCTCTCCTAGGAATATATCCTAAGAAACTAGAAACACCAATCAGAAAGGATATATGCACCCCTATGTTCATAGCAGCACAATTTACAATAGCTAAAATTTGGAAACAGCCTAGGTGCCCATCAGCAGATGACTGGATCAGAAAACTATGGAACATCTACACAATGGAATACTATGCTGCCATAGAAAAGAAGGAGTTCTTAACATTTTCCGCAACCTGGATGGAACCGGAAAGCATTATGCTAAGTGAAATAAGGCAGTCAATGAAAGAAAAATACCACATGATCTCACTCATTTATGGATAATAAAGAACATTATAAACTGATGAATAAAAAGATAGATACAGAGGTTAAAGCATCAAACAGACTGTCATATTACAGCGGGAAGGTTAGGGAGAGATGGGGGAGATAAGAGATCAACCGAAGGACTTGTATGCATGCATATAAGCATAACCAATGGATGCAAAACACTGGGGGGTGAGGGCATGTATGAGAGTGGGGGGGCATTGGTAATATATTTACACATATAATAACTTAATAAAAATTAATTTTAAAAAAGTCATAGATTTCTGGGTGTTGATTTTCTATCCTGCTACATTGCCAAATTCATTCAGTAATTCTAGTAGTTTTTTTATAGAATCTTGGGGTTTTCTATGTACAGTATCATGTCATCTGCAAATAATGACAGTTTTACTTCTTTTCCAATTTGCATGCCTTTTATTTATTCTTCTTGTCTGATCACTATGGCTGGCACTTCCAGTACTATGTCAAACATGATTATTGAAAGTGGGCATCCCTTCTTGTTCATGTTTTTAGGGGAAATGGATGTCATTTTTGCCCATTGAGTATGATGTTGGCTGCAGGTTTCTCGTAAAAGGCTTTTTTCTATTTTGAGGTGTGATCCCTCTATTCCCACCTCTCTGAGAGTTTTTATAAAGAAAGAGTGTTGGATTTTGTCAAATGCTTTTTCTACATTGATTGATATGATTATGTGATTTTTGTCTCTCATTTTGTTTATGTGATGTATTGATTTGCAGATATTGTACCATCCTTGCATCCCCGGAATAAATCCCACTTGGTCATGGCATATGATCTTTTTAATGTAATGCTGGATCTGATTTGCCAGAATTTTGTTGAGGATTTTAGCATCTATGTTCATCATGGATATTGGCCTATAGTTCTCTGTGTTTGTGATGTCTTTATTTCGTTTTGGAATTACAGTAATGCTGGCTTCATAGAAAGACGTTGGAAGTATGCTTTCCTCTTGAATTTTTTTTGGAGTAATCTGAGGAGGATGAGCTTCAGTTCTGTGAATGTTTCGTAGAACTCCCCTGTAAAGCTGTCCAGACCAGGATTTTTGTTTGCTGGACGATTTTTGATTACTGCTTTAATTTATTCAGCAGTTATTGTCTTATTCAGGTTTTTTTATTCTTCCTAATTGAGTTTTGGAAGCTTTTATTTTTCTAAGAATATGTCTATTTCGTCCAGGTTGTCCAGTTTGTTGGAATAGAGTTGTTCATAGCATTTTTTCATAATCATTTGTATTTCTGTGGGGTCGGTTGTTACTTCATTTCTTTCATTTCTGATTTTATTTGGGTCCTCTCTCTTCTTGGTAAGCCTGGCTAGAGGTTCATCAATGTTGTTTATCCTTTCAAAGAATCAGCTCTTGGTTTTATTGATATTTTGTATTGTTGTTTTTTTGGCTCTATGTCGTTTATATCTGCTGTGATCTTTATTATTTCCTTCCTTCTGCTTACTCTGGGTTTTTCTTTTTGCTCCCTTTCTAATTTTTGAGGTGTAGGGTTAGATAATACATTACCATTTTTTCTTGTTTTTTTTTTTTTTTTTTAGGTAGGCCTGTAGAACTATGAACTTCCCTCTCAGGGCTGCTTTCACTGTGTCCCATAGATTTTGGATTATTTTGTTTTCATTGTTGTTTGTTACCAGGATGCTTTTTATTTCTTCTTTGATCTCTTTGGTAAGCCAGTCATTGTTTAATAGCATGTTATTTAGCCTCCAAGTGTTTGATTTTTTTTTTCAGTTTTTATTGTATTTGATTTCTGATTTTATGCCATTGTGATCTGAGAAGATGCTTGATATGATTTCTATCTTCTTGAATTTGCAGAGACTTTGCCTGTGTCACAATATGTGGTCTGTCTTTGAAATTGTCCCGTTTGCACATGAGAAGAATGTATATTCTGTAGCTTTGGGTTGGAATGTCCTGAAGATATCAATTAATTCCATGTGATCTCGTGATTCATTTAGAATTGCTGTTTCTTTGCTGGTTTTGTGTTTAGAAGATTTATCCAGTGTTGTCCCCTGCTATGACTGTATTGCTGTGGGTCTCTCCCTTGATAACTTCCAGAATTATTTTTTTTATGCATTTGGGTGCTCCTGTATTTGGTGCATATATGTTTACTAGAGTTATATTGTCTTGTTGAATTGTAACCTTTAGTATTATGAAGTGACCTTCTTTATCTCTTGTTATGGCCTTCACTTTGAGCTCTATTTTGGCATATATAAGTATTGCTACGCCAGCTTTTTTTTTCATTTCCATTTGCCTGAAAAGTTTTTTCCATCCTTTCACTATCAGTCTGTGTGAGTCCTTTGTTCTGAGGTGGGTCTCTTTCAGACAGCAAATATATGGATAATGTTTTCTTATCCATTCAGCTACCCTATGTCTTTGATTGGAGCATTTAATCCATTTACGTTCAAGGTTATTATTAATAGGTACATGTTTGTTGCCATTTTTATTCTTTATGCCTGTGTCCCTTCTCCCCTTCCCATTTCTTCTTTTTACATCAGTCCCTTTAGCATTTCTTGCATTGCTGGCTTGGTGGTAATAAACTTCCTTAGCCCTTTTTTTGTCTGTGAAGCTCCTGATTTTCACCTTCAATTTTGAATGATAGCCTTGCTGGGTATAGTATTCTTGGATTCAGTTCCTTGCTTTGCATCACTTCGTATATTTCATTCCATTCCCTTCTAGCCTGATAGGTTTCTGTTGAGAAATAAGTTGATAGTCTAATGGGATATCCTTTATAGCTAACTTTCTGTCTCTCTCTAGCAGCCTTTATGATTCTTACTTTGTTGTTAGTGTTTGCCAATTTAATTATGATGTATCTTGGTCTCAGTCTTTTTGGGTTCATCTTGTTATGGACTCTGTGAGCTTCTTGGACTTCTGTGAATTTTTTCTTCCCAATATCAGGGAAGTTTTCTGTCATTATTTCTTCAAACAGGTTTTCTATTCCTTGTTCAGTTTCCTCTCCTTCTGGCACCCCTGTTATGCAGATGTCATTTTGTTTCATGTTGTCCCCAATCTCCTTTAGGCTCTACTCCTCTTTTTTATGTTGTTTTTTTTCCAGTTGTTGCTCTGCTTGGGTGTTTTTTCCCACCTTTTCTTCTAGCTCACTGATGTGGTCCTCAGCTTCTTCAAGTCTACTGTTGATGCTTTCTATTGTGTTCTTTATTGCAGCTATGTCATTCTTCATTTCTTCTTGGTTCTTCTTCATTTACTCTTGATTTTTACATATGTTGTTGAATTTGTCTTCCATCCTTTTCAGTGTCCTTATGACCCTTGCTCTAAATTCTTTGTCTGAGAAATTACTTGCCTACATTTTGCTTACTTTATTTTCCAGTGATTCCTCCTTTTCTTTTGTATGGGGGATGTTACTTTTTCTCCCCATGTTTGCTCCTCTCTGGGTGTTTATTTATGTGGCTCACTCTCTACCACGTTGACCAAAAGGCACAAAATACAACCCAACTAGACATGGCTCAGAGGGGAAAAAACACAACATGATACCGATAACCCCAAATAAAGGTGACCAACAAAAAAAAGGTAATTAAGGAAGAGAAAAGAGTACAAATGATATTGAGAAAAGGAAAAATGGTAAGAAAGAAAAGAAAAATAAAAAAACAGATGGGGAAAAATATACATATATGGGGGGAAAACTCCACAAAACCAACAACTAAACCAAAAAATGCAAACAATAAACAGAGAAAAATGAGGGGAGCTGAATCTGAAGAGACAGAGCTTATTTCCAGGAGGTAAGGTAAAGGAATTGAATGAGTGGGGGAACGGCCATGATTCAGTATAGAGGAGGTAGAAAGAGAATGAGTGTATAAGAAGAAAAGTAAAAAAAACCCAAAATACTCAAAAAATAAATAAAAATAATAAATAATAATTTAAAAAATAATAAATATATATATATATATAAATTTCCCCTTTCTTTAATCTATCTCTGTATATATTAATCTATTTTTGGAAAAGGAGAATAGAGAGCAGATAGGCCTGAGTTTGGTGAGTGAAACTAATTAAGCTATTAATGGAAGAAGAGAAAAATTGAGGAGAGGAAAAACAAAAGCATTAAATAAATAAAAAAAACAAATCAACAAACAACAACAATAAGAAAAAATTTGCCTAGTGAAGAAAGAGAAAAGAGAAGGGTGAATGGACTTGGAATAGAGGAAAGTAAATTAAATATATGAGTAAGCCAACAGAGACCACTATACTAGTAATGCATCAATAAAGAAGATAAAGAAGATCAATTTTTAACAACGAGCAAAAAGAAAGGAGAGAGAAAAACTAAAGCTGGGACAGGAGAAGAGAAACAGGATGAAAAAGGGGGGAGTGAGGAAGAAAGGGTTGGCATAAAGGAAAATATGAGATAGTGTAAAATAATGATAAAAATGAAAATAAAAATAGAATGTAGAACACTAATCCAATAAATAAATAAATAAATAAATAAACAAACAAACAAATAAATACATAATAAATAAATTAAAAATTAAAGGTTAAAAATAATAAAAGTAATAAAAAATAAAACAAAGAGGAAAAAATTTAGTTTCTTAAGTAAAAGATAAAAAATAAAAAAGTGAAGTTCGTTCACTTTAGCTGAGTTTTGGTGTCCCATGGGGGCTGGTTTAAGACCCCTCTCTACTGTTCTGTCTGCCACGTCTCAGTTTCCTGTTAGGTAGTCAGCAACATGTTGAAGTTGCCAGCGATTCATCACTCCTCTGTGTCAGATTCTACAGCCTTGGTTTCAGGCAAGCAGGATCAATCTGCCTGCTTTCAGTTGTATTTACACAAGTGTCTATTTCAGACACAGGCTCTAGGTGGCGGTGTTGCTGTATTCATTTCCGGGACCAAATGGCCTTTCAACCCAGTCCCAGAGGGCTCTGTGGGGCTATTCAGAATCCTTGTTTCCCTGCTGAGCTCAAGGCTGGATGCAGCTGTGCTGCGAGGAGGGACCTGGTCTTCAGGAGAAAAATGGCTGTTCAGAGTTGGAGGGACTGGACTATCACAGAGTTGGCTTCCTGGTTGCCTCTCCCTATTTTGCTCCCCAGCATCCACAAAGGCACCTTCCCCTGCACTGCAGCCTCAGTGAGTGTTTGTAATTGAAAGATCCTATGCATTGGGTTTAGTGAGTAAAAGCAAGGGTATTATAAAGACAGAGCAACTGTGCCGCTGCTTGTCTCTCTCCCCCCAGGACTGCTCAGTTGGTGCAGAACTCCAGGCTGCCTTTCTGGGTGTAGCCTCTCACAGCTGTGGGCTTAGATCTAGAGTTCCCCACTGCCAGCAGCCTTATGGACCCCCTTCCACAGTCGAACGCTACACTGTCCCCAAGTAGCATTCAGGCTGGACGCGTAGTTGGTGCAGCACAGTCTCCCTCTGACACTCTATTCCTAGCTGTGCACATTTCTCCCTCCAGCCCAGAACCCCAATCCCACCATTCTCCAGGCGATCTCTGACATTTCTGTTCATGGTTTGTCACACCAGCTGTTTTAATTCACTAATTCCAGGTGGATGTTATTTGATTCAGCTGTTTCTTCTATCTGCTCCGTGAGAAGGCACAGGAACTATCCACCTATCAGCCACCATTTTGTCTCCCCCTGGACAAACTTTTTAGGTGCCCACAGCCAGGGAGGCTGTAGTCTCAGTGTTTGTGGGTTCGTAGCCAAGGCAGCAGGTCCCTGGCCTCTGTGGCTGTAAGGTCCTGGGTGGTGTCCGAGGTCTCCTTGGGTGAAGGTAAGGCTGGGCTTCTGATCACAGATGCTCTCCCCTTCAATATGGCATGGTCTCTGTGGCACATCTGCCTACCCTGGGAGAGATTGCAGTGGTAGTAGAGTCTTCCCAGCTAGGGGACCTTGGTCCGCCAGCCCCCAACAGACCTGTGGAATACAACTGTC
Source organism: Ia io (assembly GCA_025583905.1). Lineage (NCBI taxonomy): Eukaryota > Metazoa > Chordata > Mammalia > Chiroptera > Vespertilionidae > Ia > Ia io. Next base: position 125,550,369 of record JAJQQW010000001.1, on the reverse strand, counting down.
CCTCATTCACACATGCACACACATGCCCCCCATGTCCCTTTTCGCTCCCTCACTCACACACGCTCTTCCTCACTGCTGTCCTGTCAGCCGCCATCTTGGATCCAACTAACTGCTTTTTTCTTGCTGCTTTAAGAGACTCCCTTTGGATTCCAAGATGGCTGCAGAGTAGGTGTAAGCTACACTCACTTGCTCCCAGTGCCAAACTGGATTTATAGCTAAATTATAATCAATCTGAATAACCAACTGAAGGCTAGTTTTTCATGGTGGTTTTGTTACTGTGATGGTTCTGGACATGGATCTAGGAGGTCACCATAGATATGATGGCTCACAGGATTCATTGATTTTCCCATTGCAGATTTTCCACTTGCTTTTCTCAGCATGTGGTCCTTTCAGGATATAGATACATATGTGACTTATTAATTGAGCTGGTGGGTGACTTATATGTTTCCATAGGATATGACTTTAATAGTCTCATCCTGGATGGCCTAATGGCCTGACTAGAGTAAGGGCATTAGCAGCAGTCCATGAGTCTAGGTAAAGGTTTACTTCCTTCATCAAGGAGCAGAATGAATTATCAAAAGTACCACTTGAAGTTACACCCATAGATACTGCAGAGCAGCCAATGCCACTGGTTGTACCAGTATTATAACAAACTAGAGGCCGGGTGCATGAAAATGCGTGCACCTGGGGGGGCGGGGTCCCTCAGCAAAGCCTGCACCTTCTCACAATCCGGGACCCTTCGGGTAGGGTCCCTAGGCCTGGCCTGAGATCAGGGCCTATCAGGGCTGTCCTTCTCTGGGCTGCAGGCAGCTGGCCCCACCCCCTGCTGCTGCCACTGCTTGCCAACTGTGCAGCACTGCCTCCTCCTCCCCTGCCACCAGTGGCCTCCTTCTGCAGGCAACAGGCTGGGGTGAAATGGCTTGGTTGGCCTGGGCCTCCCTCCTTCTTTGCTGGGGGGCGGGGCCAGCCCTGCGAGGGGCCATCTGCCTACCTGATCACCTCTAACCACTCTGCCTGCCTGATTGGCCCTAACCACTTGCTTGGGTGTGGGGCCAGCCCTGCAAGAAGCTGTCTGCCTACCTGATCTCCCCTAACTGCTTGCCTGCCTACCTGATTACCGTTAACCACTCTGCCTGCCTGCCTGATTGCCCCTAATGCTTGCTTGGGGGTGGGGCCAGACCTGCGAGGGTCCATCTGCCTACCTGATCTCCCCTAACCACTTGCCTGCCTACCTGATCACCCCTAACTGCTGGTCTGCCTACCTGATCACCCCTAACTCCTCTGCCTGCCTGCCTGCCTGATTGCCCCTTACCACTTGCTTGGGGGCCAGCACTGACTTCCAGTTGGTCAGCCTCTGGTCGTTATGACCCAGGGTTTTTATATATTAGGATGGCTTAGTATTCCACTGAACTTGCTTACCCATTAGTGAAACAGGCTTCCTTGTATGATACCTAGTCTCAAAATTGAGATCCCCATCTAGCCAGTAGTTCAAGCGAAGCAGGCAATGGGGCCATCTCAGTACCTACTGGGTGGGCAGCTACCTATTCTTGCAGTTGGCTCGACACCTAATTGGATGTACCATTTCCATTTCACAGGTTTTTGGATTGTTGCACTTTGTCAATAATTAAGCTAGTGTCCCTCAGTTCCACATTATCCTTCTTTCTATACTCTGCTTTGTAAGGCTTGTCTGGGACTCTAAACACCACATTTATCTTTTGTCAGTGCTGCCTATTAAGTTCTGATAAGAGGCTCTAAAGCAGTGGTTATCAACTGTATTAAAGGGTCACGGCATTAGGAAGGTTGAGAACCACTGATCTAAAGGGAGACTGGAAGACCATGGTTCTTCACTCTGGCAGAAATGGTTCAGTAGTAGCAGCTGAATCCAATTTCCAGATCCATCCCCCCCACACACACACTTCTTTCGGAACCAGTATCACATCTCCTCAGAGACACCAGTATCAGTCAGTTGCTGGCACCCCTCCTTAGTGGTCTAAATCCCAGCCCTATAAAGGACTGCCTGGGAGTAACCCAGGTACCAGTACCAACTGCAAGTGCCCATTTCCTAGAGGTCTGAAATTCTGAGGGGACTGTATTGCTTCTGTGGCTTTTTACTGCAGCACTCACGAATCAAATTTGGTTGACTTAGAACAGACTCTTAAATAAAGATAAATTTTAAAAATGTCATCAATATAATGGAATGGGCTTGCCCAACTTATCACTGATATATTGCAGTTATTAAGTATTTCTGAGGAAGTCCAAAATGCCTGAGGCAGGATAGTCAAGGTGAACTTCATGCTCTGTCAACTTAAAATTTTTTTTCTTTTTACACAGAAAATCCTAGAGAAGAAAACATGAGTAACATAATTTTTTAAAATATATTTTTATTGATTTCAGAGATGGAGAGATAGAGAGATAGAAATATGAATGATGAGAGTTAATCATTGATCAGCTGACTCCTGAATGCCCCACACCGGGCATATGCCCTGACCAGGAATCATGACCTCCTGGTTCACAGTTCAATGCTCAATCACCAAGCCACGTAGGCCAGGCTCAGCTTTTTTTTTTTTTTTTCTATTCTCCTAGAAACCTCTTTGGAGTGACTTAGGTTGCTTATCAGCCCACCAGCCCCAAAGCGTGCTGCCTTAGGGAGCCTCAGAATGAAGTCTGGAGTGGTGCTCTTCTCCCTCATTTTAATTTCTGCTAAGACTTGGAAAACCTTACAGGGCCCATTATATCATGTGCCACTTTAGGGTGGCACATAAATCAACCCTAAAGTATTATCCCATCCCTTACTACCTGGCAGAGTCAAGAGATATCCTCATGTAAGATAGCATCAACTTTTCCAGCATTCTCTGAATTAAGTTCATTTGGTCATGAGTTATCCTTGATGCCTAGGATTTTCACCCAACCATTATGTAATGCCAGAGTGCTTCAAAGAAGCTGTGGCCTCAGTAGACATGTTCCAGTTTTCATTCAGCACCTTGGGAAAGTCTCCTCTTTGTGGCTATGTGAATCCAATTTTCAGGAGTATCTAATTCAAGCACAGGGCAGGCACATTTGCTCTCCTCCCAAAGGTTGGACTAGCCAATTCATTCAGCAAAAGGGAATCTGGTGGTAATCCCCAAATGTTTCCCATTCAGTATCACTTAACTCATGGGTGTAGCCCAAGCATTTCAAACCTCAAGGGACTCCTGTGACCATTGCTGGGAGTCAAAGTCTCTGTTAGCACATTGAAGCCCCTCAGGCTATACCTCAACCGCCACCCCTCAAGCCCCTGGATGCTACACTACACAATGACAGATTTCAAATCTAAAAGGTTAGGTTTCATCTACTGTTTTAGTGCACTTGGGACCGGGGGCTCTTTTCTACCATAGGCTCACATGGCTGGCTGACTTGTAAGGGAGTGTGTGTCAAGGAATCAAACTTTCTCAATCTGCCTTACATGGAGAACTTTCCAGGGCCTTTGTGGCACATGGCATGGCCATACATATATACCACAATAACATGTTCACCAGTGATTTCAGCTCAGCTAGGTTTCCCACGACCAGCCCTAGGAGGGATGTGGTCCATCCCTTGGTATGGCTTATTTGATCCCTTTTGCTACTTTCAAAAGGCCAGATGGAATACGTGGTTTGCCTATTGGGCACCATCTGTAAAGCAGTGGATGAAGGCAAACAGCATACTACCACGCAAAAGGAAAAGGGAAAAATACTAGCAAGGTGAATCAGAAAGAAGAGGCATATGGATACCCATTCACTCATGCAGCCATGCAAAGGCTGGGGCACTGCTGGCTGCACCTTGTGGCTGTACTAAAAAACCTGAGTCTACCCTTCCACAGGGCAACCCTGACAACATCCTTGCATGCAGATGATCAAATCAGGACTTAAATACCATCTGTCAGGGCAGCTGTGTGGGAACACAGACTGCTAACAGCTGTGACCTTGTGGGAAGCTAGATTTGGACTGTGGGGCAGAGGATTTGGGCCTAGTACCTCCTGCTAGCTGGTAACCAGGCAACTGGACAGAGGATTCAAGCTGTGTGGCAATCCTATCTATCCCTCCACACAAGTGTAAATCTGTTTCTAATCCTTCAAAGGCTTACTAAAGTCTAGCTTCTAATGTGGCACCATAGACCCTCCTTGACAGTACCTCTAGCTCACCTCTCTTAATCCCTATCTCAAATTCTATGTCTGAGTCACACTGAAATCTTGGAAGCTTCCTGAATAGTACACTTTTTCATACCTAGATCAATGCCTGCAGTACATTTTCTTCTGGCTAACTCTTCCAATCTGTCCTCCCTCATATGTAAGATTTCACTTCACCTGCGAAGCCCTTTCCTGACAACAAAACCCATGACTGAATGTGTTTCTCCAAAGAGCTCCCACCGCACCCTGAGCATCTTCACACTTACTATACCATATACCAGAACTGCCCATTGACTCATAAAGCTCACTCAACACTGAGTTTTCACTGTGGTACCTTTACAGTGGAATACTAGCAGCCATTAAAAAGAAGGAACTCTTACATTTTGCAATAGCATGGATGGACCTGGAGATTATTATGCTAAGTGAACTAAGCCAGACAGAGAAAGACAAACACTATATGATCTCACTTATATGTGGAATCTAATGAACAAAATAAACTGATGGAACAAAATAGAAACAGAGGCATGGACTGACAGCTGTCAGAGGGGATGGCGGTGGGGAAACTAGTTGAAAGAAGGTGAAGGAATTGGCCAGAAAACATGTATACGTAACACATAGACACAGACAACAATGTGGTGATAGCCAGGGGGAAATAGGAGTGGAGGCTAGGTGGAGGTGGGCAAAGGTAGATGAATGGGAATTGAAAGAGGCTTTACTTGATGTGATGGGTGCATGATGCAGTGTGCAGATAATATTTTGAGTTGTACACTTGAAACCTGTATGGTTTTGTGAACCAATGTCAACCCAATAAATTCTATTAAAAAAACAAACTGAGCTTTCAAAAGGCATGAAATAGAATCTTTGTATCCCTCCCTAAAAAGCTTGTGAAGTGCCTGCTATTTAGTGAATGCTTGGTAAATATTTAATGAGAACCTGATGAAATCAGGTGGGTGGTTTGTTAACACTCTCTGTAGCTTTCTCCATATAAAACATGAATACTTTATTAATGTGTACACACTTTGGAGTTCAGATACCTTAGCAACCATTTATTTAACCCAAAAGATAGAAACCTAGAGATGGAATGACTCATCCAATTATCACAAAGCTATTCCATGCCCTGGTCAAGTGTGGACTCTATCTCTGGATTCATCCTTTTTACAGCATAACTCCGTATGTCCTTTTCTATCATGTAGTATCTATGCTGCACTTGCCCCTTCAATGATATATATTCCTTGATCACTAGTACTGTTCTTTGATGCAATTATCTTACAAGTATTGATCGCCAGAGAAATCTGATAAAGATGTCTTAGTATTTAACAACAACAAAAAAGCTTTATACTTGAAATAACACTAGCATTCTTTTTTCTCTTAGCAAGCCATTCAAGTTCTGTATGATACTGAATAATGATAATAAACCCTAATTCCCAGGATTCCATGGAACCATCTTTTGTTGATACTTAATATTCTTTCCAATTTTCAAACTACTCCTGTGATTAAGTTGTATGGTATACCAAAACTGGTGGCAAGAATTTTAAGCAATCAATTTTGAAGGTCAGTTTTTAAGCATTTAGCAGCTATACTTGCAAAGACTTTTTAAAATACCTCTCCCACTAACAGTAAAACTCCTTAGCATAAAAAATAATTCCCCCATTTCTTCAAGTTCTGCAAAATAGAAGGAAACTTTAGTCCCAAATAAAATTTGTAAACAGCCCTAAACAAAAAAGATGCTCAAGATTTAAATGCTGGTACCTCTTAAGCCTTCTAAGCGATCAAGATGAGCATCTGGTAATGGCTATTTCTGAATAACTGGTTATCAGAGGGATCAGAGGGTTATGAGGGAAAGATCCTGTTTATGGTCATGAAACAAACTGCCTCAATAGGGATCAAATCAGTATATTGACTCTAAAAGGGCAGTAGACTCCAAGCTACCAGGACCTTCAAGATCATGATCAGATGAGAGAAATGCCTCTGAGTGAACCCAGTTGAGTCTCAAGGCCATTACTGCCAGCAGGCTGTTCATGTGTAGCACAACCTCTACCTACAACCTCTAATAGGCTGTGATCAGCTCTTTTGGCTCTGGAGGAGCCCAGAACTAGGCAGAACAAGTATCAAAGAACTACTAAGTACCACAATGAAAAACTAGACGAGCAGAAAACAAAGGCATATTTTTCTGAAAAACAAAACAAAAAACATCAATGTAGAGGAGATTGTCCTGCATCATTGGATCATTTTGGACTAACACCACGTAGGACTTTGACACTGTTGCCTCTCCATTTCTACCCTTCTTTTCCAGGCTGTGCCCGAGTTCCTTGAAGTGACCACAATAGTCAATTCAGGCACATTCTACCTCAGTCTTGTCATTTATTTTCTGAGATATTGACATCAAAGTTATTTTCACTTTTAGCTACATAGACACATTTAATATTTTCCAAATGGCAGGGTATGTTTATGGTTACACAGACAAAAGTATGTGTTTAATATGGTTTAGTGGCATTCTATATAATTAATGTGCTGAAATCTTCTAACTGGGAATATGAAGAATTATATTTTCAAATATCAACATTTTTATCTTTTAAGGACACATAAAAGATTTGCAAGGCATATATGCTATGCATGGTAAATAACTTTCCCCCCACATATCATTAATTTTTTAAAATATATTTAGAAATTTAAGACCAGGAGCAAACATTTGTCAGACTAATTTTTTGCTTTTTCATAAGTGCAACTTTTTAATAAAAATTTACATCTAGATAAACAATCTTCAGATTTTTTGAAACTTTAATAAGATTTTAAAAACATCATAACTTTTAACTGAAAAACATACACATTTAGCACACAAATATTGTAATATGAATCAACTCCAACTCTATTTGAAAACATGTGAATCAAATTACAGTTTTAGAAGTTAATAATTCACATTTAAGCAAGTTAGCGCCCTGCTGAATTCAGCCTTTGTAAAAAAAGAGACTTAGTGCATATTGTAATGGCACAATGTGCTTCTGTACCATTTTGTTGATTTTTTTCACCTTATTAAACATGATCAAGTTATTGAAAGTTGGTAGATAACGGCTAACTTTCTAGGACGTGAATTTCCAATGGTAACAGTTACATTTGATAACAACACTTTCTATAGATTTCTTTTTCTATCTTAAAACTTTAAAAGCAATCATTTGTAAGGATTGCATCAACATCAATTTCGCAGAGGAAGATCAAACTTTATTGAAACTGCTTGCATACAAAATATATTGCACTATAACCAAACAAATGTCAACATAAAATCCAATCTGTTGTCGCTAATATGTACAGAGAATATTGCCCAAGAGCAGTTACATTACAAGGTCATTCTACCTTGGTTAATTATCTACAGTATTTTAAACCAAACAGCTTACAGATGATGTGTGCAAGGTACCAATTTGTTTTCAAATACTATACATTCCAAGAATAAATAACTAGAAATCAACATTAATTTTGGCAATAGTTTTAAGAGACTTTTTAATATTCTTGAAATCATGTGCAGTTTGTTGCCATTTTATGTTTATTTGTATGCAAGGAAAAGTAACTGTAAAATGAAAATTCAAAGAAACAAACTCACAAAATACATCAGAGGCAGAACTTCTGTTTGTACGGCTCTACAGATTCAGTGGTACCCCAGCTTGGGAGTTACTTTTTAAGAAAAATATAACATCTTAGAGTGAAGGTCCTTCACATCATTTGCCTCACTAAATTTCACCCATTAAAAAAAAAAGACTTAAAAACAAAACCAAACCCAACACATCAAAAAAGAAAAAGAAACAAAAAAAAAGTTATTTGTTAACCAATCTTAGTCTGCTTTCCAATTCTGCTTATGCATTAGACCTAATATTTCAAAGTTTACAAAACATTTAACCTGCTTCCAATATTTCTTAGACAAAGTACCTGTACTTCACAGGTTTATTATGCACACATAGAAATGACCCTCCTATCTCCCCAAATTAAGCTTGAAATTAAAATATGAAAAACTTCACAAAACAAGGGGAGGACAAAATAAAAAAGGCTCTAAGTTAAAACTGGTCATCAGGCCAAAGAGCAGGCATATTTTACTTTCAATCAAAAAGATTTGCTCCTAGCTGAAAACATTTTAGCCTCTCTCAAATGAAAAGACAGTTATTTCTTCTCCTGTCTATTCAGAAAAAAAATTACACAACCCTCTCAATAACACTATTTGTCAAACTTCAGTGCAACAAAACATAAACAAAAACAATCCTATTCTTTATACTGCCTAACCTGATGTTTATGCAAGGAACAAAAGTGGAAAGCATGCATTCTTCTATAAAGTACTAATGTTTGACAGGGTTTGCAACATCTTTAATATTTAGTGTTCCAACTTATCTTCCCTGAACTCTGCATCCAAATATAATATTCCTACCTGCCAAGATATAGAAAAGGCACAGATCATACAACTTTTTTTTTTTTTTTTTTTTTGCTAATGGAATGACAAATGTCACATCACACACATCTCAGGGCCCACTAAAATACTGAAATAGTGGACCAACACATAAATTGACACAGGACATGAAATGACATACTATTTCATTGACTTCTAAACGAGACTGAAAACATAAGTCTAATATGATTACCATAAGTGCTATTTATTCAGAAAAACTGAAATGTACCAGTGTTATCACCGATGTAGGAAAATGATCCAAATTAACAAAGAATATCACTTCTCAGTACTTTAAAAAATAAACCAAACTAAAATCCTGTCCTGAAGTGCTAAGTATACTTAAAAGCAGTGCTTGAAAATTTCAAGATCAAGATACCATTTTTGTGCAAATCTGAAAATTGTTGCTTATGGCCAATACCAGAAAAATAAAATTCTTAAACAGAATTTGTGTTCATTTCATGCCCTGTGCCACCTTGCCTACCTTTTGTCTTTGGCCTAACAAAGTTTTCTAATATGGAATAAGAATTACGGAAATGGTAATGGAAATATAACTTCAGAATTATGCAGTTTAGGGTACTCCATTCACAAGTGGTTGCTGACCATCCACGTTGTCTGGCTTTTCCTTCTTCTGGTTACGATCTTTACCCGTGCGCAGCCGATTACCTTCACTGGAGGTATTCTGTAATGTTTTAGTGTGGACACTCCTTTCATTATTGCAGTCAACTCTGATCTAAAACAAGTTATATTTGTTATATACACACACCAAATCCTATTGTAATCTGTAATTGGCCTGACAAGAAATTTAAGCCTGAAGTGTAAACTCCACATGTCAAAAAGGGAAATGGGGGATGAGAATAGAAGTAGTGAAAGGAATTAGGTCAGGTAGGATCTTTATTTTGTTTATGATTTTAAGACACTCTTCTTCTTTAACTGGAACCCACTGGTCATCTCATTGCATTCAAAGTTAGATAAAAACTCACAATCCTACCGTGTCTTCTTCTAAGCAGAATAAAACAGTGAGAAACAAATAATTAAAATGAATGACTATTACAAAATATACATGGCTATAATATTAAGAGTTCAAAAGAATGGGTTATTCTTCAAAGATTATGAAATGCAGGAAAAAAGAGGCAAATTAATATCTTCCGAACCTGACTTTACCAGAATAATAACTCTCTTATTAACTAGCCTTCAGTTTACACCTTTATATCCATCATGGGTGTGATTAAGTTTGTCTATACTGAGTGCTCCCATTGTCTATGGTAGAAGAATATGAGCATTGGTTTCTAGCAGCTTGTATTTCAGTAAGGAAAGTCAGATGATAATATAACTTGAACTCTGAAGAAAAATTGTACAGGGAAATTTGAAGACACTAATTAGCAGAGGAACTGGAATCCCAGGAAGAGTGTAAAGATGAATGCAATTACAAATAAAATACTGATTTATACAATATTTTAAGTGCCAACACAGGACACTTAAAACACTGCTAACAGAATTCTAGACACTGTACAAAGGGAAGGCAATATTGACAAATGGGTCTAAAATAATGACAAATATTGATCTGCTTCAAGTAGAAATGCTACATATATCCCAAAATGGTTCACTGTAATTTCAAAGTGAGTTGAAGTGTTGGGTATGGTTGTATGTTTTAAATGTTTTATTGTCAAGAGTTTGGTGCTTTGATTTATTTTATTTTATTTTTGTATGCACAGAGGGACCTGGAGAGTATTATGCTAAGTGAAATAAGCCAGTCAGTGTCTGATTTACATCTATTCTCATACTTACATAGAAAATACAGCCTTTCTTTCGATATGCCATTTTAGTTACAAATATGCATCCTTTTAACCGATGTGATAAAAAAGCCTAGTTCATCAAATATGTCCATTTAAGAAAGGAATTACAAAATTGGTACATTAAATGCCTTTCATCTTTGTAAAATACATGTAAGTACATTATTTCATCCATCTCTTTATCTAGGTCTAAGGTCTTTTCTATGCCGGTCCTAAAGAACCCACCAGTAGTTAACATGTACTTACAACTACTATGAATTTTAAAGAATATTTTGTCATAAAGGTCTGCTTTTAAAAAGTTCTTTCTCACTTATCTGGGGTGTTGGTCCCAAACCAATCCATAGTCGAGAAGGAACCCTAACTAGTTGGCTTAAGAATTAAGGGTCAAAGAAGTAGAAGAGAACATGTGCCCTTGGAATCAGACACCAGGGTTCAAATATCTCTGCACCATATGCTAACTATGTGACTTTGGGCAAAGGACTAAATCTTTCTAAACTTCCATTTACTAACCTTTAAAACAAAAGAACAAAATGACTTACCTTAGGTGGCTGCTGCAAGATTAAATTAGATAAAACACACACAAAACACTTAGCAAAGGTGTCTGGACATTGTCCGAGGTAATTTTAAAATTATTTAACAATAGATACAGCACAGGTGACAACCAATTGATATGGAAGTTTCAGAATAGAGGCTGACTGTAAACAAGCAGCTGACTGATTCAGCAGATTCTAGCTGAGTATCATCAGCCCTGCCTTTTACAATTATTACGTTTGAAAGACATGCCTTCTTTTCCTTACTTTCCATTTAAGTATTCCTGCTTCTATTCCTGCTTCTCAGGGGAAGAGGGACCCACAAGGTTTACTCAGGTCTCCCTCTCAGTACATTCTGGGGTGTTCTTTTCTTGGGGAAATCAGAGGAACCACCAATGTGGTATTGAAGTCATGTGACAATTAAAGTTTTCACAAATACTTTAATTATTCTCTGGAGAAATCTTTGTATGTTTGCATGAAAATCAAAGATTATCACAGTTGTATAACGCTAAAAGGAAATTATTTCGGATATCAAATTTATAATCTTTGAATATGTTTAAAAATAAACTCATTAAATTTCAAACTACCGTAATGCAAATAATTTAGATGAAAAAGGCATATGGGTTTACCTGGAGGGATCCATCTGCGGTTCTCCCTTTAGCCTCTCTTGGATTACGAGGACGATTATCTGTTCGGGAGTGATCATCGTTTCCTATAGGGACGTTTTAAAAAGGTTCAACAATTACTGACTCTAACATGCTTATTGGAAGCTCTTTATTCCCATATCCTCAACTTACTTAGACCAACCAAAAAATCTAAAATATAATCAGCAACCTAGTGATTACAGTTACATAATGGTTAATAATGGAACATTCTGCCAAGAAACAAAATATTTTGAAGGCATTACAACTATGCAACTGTCACAGGTCAATCTGAGCTAATTTCAGATGTTATGTTTAGACTCTGAAGAAGCTGAACTAGTTATCAGTGTTAATTTATATATTCTACATGAACCATAAGAAAGGCTAATATTCTGTTAATTACTGTATGAAAGGCTGAGGCTTTACTATGATGAGCAGTACAAAACAGAATTGGGGTCTTGGTAATACGGTGTTAAATCACCAAGATTTCTCACCGAACTTCAGGCAGTTGTTACAATTCACCTTTATTTCTTACTAGAGGCCCCGTGCACCAAATTAGTGCACTCGGGGGGGAGGGGGGACCCCTCAGCCTGACCTGAGCCCTCTGGCAGTCCAAGAGCCCTTGGGGGATGTCGGACATCCTTAGCGGTGCCATGGAGGTGGAAGAGGCTCCTGCAACTGCCGCTGCGCTCGCCAGCCATGAGGCTCAGCTTCTGGCTGAGCGGTACTCCCCCTGTGGGAGTGCACTGACCACCAGGTGGCAGCTCCTGTGTTGAGCATCTGCCCCCGGGTGGTCGGTGCGCGTCATAGTGACCGGTCATTCGCTGTCCGGTCAATTTGCATATTAGCTTTTTATTATATAGGATGGGGGGTGAGGGTGGGCTAGAAGAGGTCAATGCGGGGGGGAGAGGAGAAGGGGTTATATGTAATACTTTCAACAATAAAGATTTCTTTAAAAAGAAAACCTCTACCTTTGAAGCCGCCTCCGCGCCCTCTTCCTCCCTGTCCTCTTCCTCCACCGCCACGTCGTCGTCCCTCTCCTCTGCGCAGAAAGTTCTCCCTCTCTTCCTCTGTTGGAGCTAATGACCAATCACTGAGTTCGTCTCTGTGGTCAGATTCTGTTTCAGAAGCATTTGATGCTTCAGAATTAGTTCCTATCGAGAGTTAAAAGTTATATACCATTGTCCGACTTAAAAAAAAGTTAGGTTATCAGAAGCTTCCAGAGACCTTTTAGGGGTAATCTAGTACTCTTCCTCCCAATTTATAAGCCTACCAAAGGGTATTATCACCTTCTATTTTGTAAAACCAATTATCTTAAATTCAAAATGAAGGGCTTTACAATTTTTGAGGTAATCTTGGAAAATATTTTTGGTTCTCATTTTTAAAAAAAGATATTTTATTAGCCATCTAAGTTCAAATCTAAGTATGCCACATCATTAAACAGCTGTACTCCTTTAACCATCTGCGCTCTCTGGAGGAAAAGTTGTCTACAATGGTTAAAAGCAATACTTTGAGAAACAAAACCTCTATATAGTTCCTTTTAATAAGGTTTGGTTAAGGAACAGAGGGGAATGCAGCACACATTTTTGGTCATCTCTGAGAGTGGCAAAGGCAGAGACCATGGCAATGTCTCAGGGAAGGATCCCTTGTGGGAACAGGGATTGGACCAGATGAATGGGGATATGCTTGCCTGATACTTGGTCCATAACCTTTCTTCCCATTCCCACTAGAATAATTTATTATTAATGAAAGTTTTATTATAATGCACTTATTATGCCTGAGGGGGTGAGTTAATGACGTAAGGGATGGGAGTGGAAGAAGAGCTCCAAAGTGAGGTGGGACTTCAACATCAAAAAGAAGAGACTTTTGAAAGAGGGTTACGGGTTAGGTTCAAAGTTGGCCATAGGAGTGGGTATGTCTCTCCCCAACTCCAGAATGTCAACTCTACTACCTCTCTCTCTTCCTTTGTTGGAGCTAATGACCAATTATAGCTTCACCATTATAGCTTCATTCCTGTGGATCTTGAAGGCTTTCCATCTTAAAGAGTTCCTTTTTGAAACGCAAATATTTGTGAGATGGATTATACCTTATACCACCATCAGCAAATTACATAGTAGTTACACAGTTGAGCAAGAAAGACAGTAGGCACTGGCAGGTGGGGACAGCGTTCAGGAAAAGTACTGGGAGAGAAGAAAGAAGCACTGACAGAAGAGCTGGGAAGGCAAAGAGAAACTTCGCCGACTTCTTGACTGTGCCTAGGGCTGACTTTGGCCATGCCATACAAAATCACCTTATGAGCCACAGGATGTAGACCCCTGATTTACAGTCCATCCAGCAAGTATGACCAGCACATGCCTGACAAAAAATGAGCCACAGTACACAAATGTAAAAAGTTTTGGCTATACAGTAATAAAATTAGGAAAGGCCTTAAGAAAATCATCAACACACAAGGGCTTAAGCAGATTTATCCCCAGTCAGAGCGTGGACAGAACTCACACCTGCCCTGTGAACACTATGTGTCATTATGGTTTTTACTCTATGTCTCTTGCAACACAATTTGACCCATTGTGAATCGGAAAACATGTAGTGAGAAATAGTTATAATGGGGTTCTAATGAATATTAGAGGTTAGCAGCTATTAAGTGTAGGAACAGATAAAGTTACTGAGTAAAATGCTTAGTTTGTACCTGAAGTATATCCAGGACCGCGTCTGCCGTGCCCCCTATTTCTGTAAGGTCTACTACCTCGACCCATTCCTTGACCATCATCAGTCACATAGCCTTTTTCCTTATCTGTACGATTTGGTGGTGGTCTAGAACTAGCTCCAATCTGTCGCAACTGCTCATCAATTTGTAATCTCTCCAAACGCAACTGGTCTACTTCCTATTTAAAATATACAAGATAACAGTAAAAATAATTTGACATTTTACTTAATAATACCTTTCTCCTTTTCATCAGATAAAAAAGTATACTGGAAATATTTCAATTTCAGTTCTTAATTTATAGTAAACACTGTTATATAGAGTTATCAAGAAACTGAATGATCTCCTTAAAAACAAAATTAAGTAACAGATTACTGATGCCCAGAATTAGAGATATAACAAAAATACTCAGCATTAATAGAATTTAAAGTTGCTTGATTTGGCACTATTACTCAATGGAATCTGCTAAGGCACAGATATGCTAATTTTGGGACTTCTTAATGACAGGATACTGAATAAAACAACTCTAAAATGTATGAATACAGAATATAGACATTTAAAGGTTTAACCAGCTAACCCTAAAAATCACACATTGTAAATAATCTGAATTGAAATAGATTTGCCAGTTAATATCTTAATTTACAAAGTATTGAGTTTGGGCCATCTTGTTTGCAAAGAACATATACTACAGTAGGTCTTTGGATGTGATTATACAATTAAGGAACAATTATTTTCAATGAACTGAAAATTATTATATTCCTTATACAGGGCAGAAAACTATTTAATAGCTGACCAAAAAAGTTAGGTCTTACATCATGCCTTGCAAACCCCTTAAACACTACAACTTTGCTAGGCCAAGTGTGATGAACAATATAAATTTAGTTGATCAAAATATACACCTAGGGTCCACAGACAGATCCTTACATACAGTGCTTCCAATATGTTGGGTTCTGTCAAATCCATACACAGTCTCAATTATAACCCTCATCCTTCCAATCTACCCATTCATGGGATATAGGGAGCTAGATCCATAAATATAGTAGTACTGAGTGTCTCAGTCAAGCAGAGGCCACCAGAGAAACTGTCTACATGAACAGTCACTGGGGAAGCCCCTGAAAAGCTAAGCTCCTAAAATCTGGTTGTGGCAGTTTCTGGAAAAGAAAGGGCAGGTAAGGATTTGGGTGAGTTTGATCTGAGCTCTGAACTAGAATCTGTTTTACAAAGGACTTGAACAAAGAAGAGCCTGTGGCTGAGTGAGTGGCTTACTCCAAAAGTATAGTTATAGCTCATGGAATGGATACATCTTGCAAAACAGAATGGCAGTCCATGTTATCTCACTGGGGCAAAGCAGTCACCTTTTGGTGAAAGATGACAAGCCCAATCAAGTGAAGATCTGGTGATGGAAAGAATGGCAACAGGACAGCTGCTGATAACCAAAAAAGATATTCAATTGTGAAGAATAAATCAAAAGATCTAAGAAAGATTAGTCAAAATAACAAGGGATCAATACAATGCAACACTAACTCTCCAGGTCTTCATAATTAATGTAAGCTAAGAATATGAAGAAAAACACATACAACAGATTACACATAAACATGTTTTAAAATAAAAATAAATAAGCAAATCAATGGGAAATCCTACCCATGCAAGCCTTGCTGGATAAAACTTTCCCACTTTCAATTATTAACTAACCACCATAAAAATGAATGAAATGTCTAACTATTGAACTTTTTCTTCCTTATTTGCATACAAGTAGAAATTGTTTAATTTTATTTCTCTAAGAAATCGGCAACAAATTCTTAAGATAGCATTATAAATAAAATAGAAAGTTGGATTACTTTTAAAATATTACTTAGTACCAGTTACATTATATTTTGATACACATGGATGGATAGAAGGGATTATAAAGTGACATGGATAAGACTCCATTTCAATGATATATAGAACTTTTTGGCCAGAAGACATTTTAAAAAGCATCTAGTCTAGGGAAGTGACTTGCCTAAAGTCACACAGCTAGTCCATGACAAAGGATAATCTAGAAGCAAATCGCTGGACTGCCAATCTAGTGCCCTTTCCATTTATACCTTGTAGCCCCCTGGTTCCTGCTTTCCAGTTTGCAATCTAGAGGGGGCATAAATGCTACAAAAATTGTTTCTATTTTGTATAACAGAGTATAGAGAAAAATATGAAGGGTACACATTTAAAAAGAAGATTTCTTGAAACACTGGGATTTCCTTAATAAATGACATAAAAGAGACAACAAAAGCAAGTGGAAAACTCACAAAGGCTAGAAAGGATCAACCTAATGAAAAAGCTGTGTACAGGATTAACCTAAATTGAGTGCAAGAGTTTAAAGGAGGATAATGAGAAACGGGGGAATTTATTGAGAACTGGGATACTGGTCCTTACATTTGTGATGATGATGAAAATTGACTTGTGTTTTCAAAAGGAATATAATAAGCTAAACAAAGTGAGCATTTTGTCTATTACTTTTTACAGGTCATTCATTATAATGTTCAGAATGAATCTTAACTATTGAAAGGTTTACTATGCAGTTATATTTTAGTGCAAAAAGAATTTGAAATTAAAGATCTTGCTGTTCTCACCTTTAAATAGTTCAGGTGATAATCCAAAAGAACAGTGGCATTAGCGATGCTGTCCTTTGTTCCCACAAAAACAAATGGTACCATACCCTGGAAAAGAAATGGTGACAATGATCCCATAAAATTAATAATGTATTAATCTGAAAAATGCAAATAATGACTCAATCCCTAGTAGAGGGTCTGACAAACAGTAGGTACACAAATGTTTGTTGTAAATATAAATCAATAATACATGAAAACAAAAGTAATTGGCATATTTTACACATCTGTGAATAAGGACAGATCAATATAGCAACCCCTTAAATGCATCAGGTTATTATGTTTTAAACACTACAATTAAATGTTGGAAAAGTCACAAATTATGTAATTCAAAATTATACAGGCTTTAACATGAGATGCATAAACAAAATACTCTAATTCATCTAAAAATTTTTATCAAAATCAACTTCTTTTAAAAATTAGACACTATGGTACAAAATTAAAAATTAAATCAATTAGCTAACCAAGTCAACAGAGTACAAACAAAAAACACAAACAGAATTAGGATAATTAAAATGCACTGAGTAATTATTCCACGAGGAGGAAAAAACCTGTCATTTCCATGAGCATAAAATTTAACACTATAATACATTTCAACAATTTGCTCTGAAAATTATAAAAGGCTGAATCATAAGGTAAGTTTCACCTTCTCTCTATGGTACTACTTCAATATAAGGATAGATTTTTAAAAGTTGTATACTAAAAATTTATACTTCCAGCCCATCAGTACAAATGAGAAAAAAACACTATTTCTTGTCATAAGTTATAGGGAAGCCTAGGCCAGTTGTGCAAACTAACAGCTGGCAATTATGACATTCAAAGTTGAGAACAGTTCAATATTTTGCTGAAGAAATACACATGGTTACTAACATTCACAAGTAACTAAAAAATCATACAATGGCTCTGATGTGGATATAATATTATAATTTTCTAGGCGAAGTTTCTAGGTGTTAGAAGCCAAGAAGCTGTCTCTTTAGCATCACTCTTTTAAAAAGAGCATTCATTTGATAGGTGTGGCTACTCCTGGGCTGCTTTTGCTTGCGTGCATTCAGTACACAGCATCTTAAATGGATGAGGGGCTGGAACAGGTTTTTTTCTTTTTCCTTCCACATGAACATGGCTGTTACTGGGGAACAAAACTGAACAATTAGGAAATACAGCTTGCAGACTGAACTTTATCTGATAGAACAGGAACTGCTTCCTAGTAGCAATGACCATCTGAATAATCAGGTGCAACTGAAAATTCATGGGCTTCATAATGGATTTTTTTTGCATCAAATAATATATGAACTATGGAAATTATTAAGCCCATGGATCAGATCTTCTTCTCAAAAACATGTTGACTGTTGAGTTTTTCCCCCAACTGACTGTTAAGAAAGCAGTAAACCATACTATTTTCTAAAATGTCATATGATGAAATGCTATAGCCTTCCTTTTGGATCATATGCTACCAAAATAAGCTTTGAAACCCTGTCACTGATTTAGTTTGATCAACTTTGGGACAAATAATTTTAAAACATTTTCTTTTTCAACATATCCAAACTGTTAGTGTATCCAGTGCCACTCTAATTTAAGCATATCGCTAGTGGACCAGAATAGTAAATTAAAATGAAAAAATGTGAGAGTAGAATGGTGGCCTTCTATACTTGACACCAAGAAAAGTAATTCCCTGTTCTAGGGTAAGAACTGAGCTGCCCAGCAGAGAGGAATATCTAATGCACTTGAGGTTATATTTCTCTTTATAAAACGGCATTTTTGCTTTGAATCTCTTGTGAATCACATTTTCCCCATAAACAGTTCTCACGAGCTATATAGAAGTCCCTGCACTCAAGGAACTCACAATGTGGCTGAGGAGGTAGACAAGTAAATGTCTACGTACTGAGTGCTACAACAGGGGCAGCACATTCACTGGAGCACGGAAGGGAGAAAGGCTCTTCATCCAGTCATGGGGAGGGGACCCGTGGCAAGTACACACAGAAAGCTGCATAAGGAGTAAGGACAAAGCATGGTGGCAGGAAGAAGAGTGCTCTAGGCGGAGAAAACATATGCATCTGACTGTTCAGTATGACTGTTCAGAGACCTCTAAATACTTCAGTATGGCTTTAAGTCTCTAGAATGCAAGGGGGAGGAGTTGTAACAAATGATATTAGACAGGTTACCATGAAAGAAAGGCCTTATAAGCAACAGGAAGAAATCTGAGGTTTCTCCCCAGGGCAATAAATTCACGTACCCACAAACACTCCTCCACCAGCCTCCAACACTGAAGGTCATTTGTTATCTCTCTTAACAAGGGGGATAAACATTAAAATATAAAATTAAAATGTATTTTTCAAGGAATGTTTTCCTACCTGCCAAGCCTTGAGTTCAGGTTTCTGGGATTCCCCTGCTACAATTGATGAAATCACTAACACCTAAAGCAGTATAAGGAATGCAAGTGATGTCATTAACTATAACAAATGATACACAGAAGCCTGAACGCAGGACTTTCACTGTAGGACTTTTAAACTATTTTCTAAACAGGTTAGTTCAAATATTTAAAATCAGTTTCTAAAATATGGTTTTAAGTAGTAACTAATGCGTGTAACAGACGGTACATTTTGAGCTAATACAACCTGCAAAATTTCAAGAGATACAACATGGAAAAATTAAAGTCCACCCTCAAAAGAAAAATGTGACCATTAAATGCAACCCTGCATTTTATGTTTACAACATAAGATTTGTCACTGTGAATAAACTGAAAAGTAGGTATCACTTTGGTTTATAATATCTCATAACCTAAAAATCAGATTTGAAAAAAATACGAGTAGCTTATAAGCCTAACCAGAGAAAATACCCGAAACACTCATTTGTAACATCTGAGTGGAAGAAATTACTTTCAGTGTAATTCAACGTGATAAATATTCCTTACCCTCTGTACTTTTGTACTGTTAGGTTGAGAAAAATGAGCGCTGTTTTCCTTTATATCTATATGTTTTTTTTCTTCCGAGGGAGTAGGTCCAACCCTTGAGTTACTACTGGAAGGCAGGGAATTTGGTGGCATTATTTCCTTGGTAAAACAAAAAAGAGAAAAAATAACTAATTTTAAGTCTTTATTTAGCTCCATTATTGTATCAATGATATTTTAAGAAGATAAATTATTATAAACAGTTTTGGTAAACAAAACAGAATGCAAAAATCATGCAATAAAAAACCCCCAAAGATTTAATTACAGCAAAAAAGAACCTTTCACAAAAGGAAGACTAGATAATATATGAAAATTATGGCAACTGAGATTTTATTTTAAACACAGTACCATTGTACAGAAGAGCATGCCCTCACCTCCCCAACCCCCCCCACAAATATTTATACATACACACAAAATAATAAAGGCAAAACATAAAAGGCAGAAAACCTAAGAAGTGTCCCAATTTTGTTTCAGTCAATAAAATTAAATGATATTTGAAAAGTGCTTTGTACTTTTTTTTACAATTACAACAACCCATTTTAAAGATTGAGAAATAAGAGCTAAAGGGATTAAAGTGACTAATCCAAAGTCACAGCATTAGAGGATTAACAGAGGCCATGTCTACAACTATACCACTAACTGGCATGTCTGATAATCAAGAATTTGTACATCTAGATTATGTGCATATCATAGAAGCCTCTAAATTAATCTCAAATAAAATAATAAAAATCTTTTACTTTTCTTATACAAACCAGAAACATATGCATTAGAACATACCTCTTCTTGTGGAACATTTTTCTCACTTTCGGCCTCAATTCTCACCCTCACAACTCCTGACTTGTCCACAATCTCCTGGATCAGTTTTCCATTTTTTCCTATTACTTTGCCTAAATTAAGAAATGAATAATTCATGTTTGGCTTTAAGAACACATAACTTACACCCCACTGTAAACTATAACATTATCTATCTATCTATATATATATATATATATATATATATATATATATATATATATATAAAAGGATAATATGCAAAGTGTTCCCTTAGGAGTTCGACCGCTCACTATGATGTGCTCTGACCACCAGGAGGTGGCACGGAATGAAGGAAGGCCCCAGCCGGCAGCCGGCAGCCAGGGAAGGAAGGCCCCGGCTGGCAGCCAGAAGGCCCCAATCAGCCCTGATCGCTGGCCAGGACTAGGGATCCTACCCGTGCACGAATTTCATGCACTGGGCCTCTAGTCTATAGTAAAAAAAGCATAATATGCAAATCGACCGAACGACTGAACAGAACAACCGTCTGGACGATCTTCTGGACGATCACGCTATGACATGCACTGGTGCCAGGCCAGCCAAGGCAGGTGCGATGCGATTGGCTGGGGGCCCCACAATCACCCCATGATTGCCCCGCAAAGGGAGGCCCAGGCCACACTCTGCAGAGCGATCAATGGGGGGGCTCCACAATCGATTACCCTGCAGAGGGATGCCCAAGCCACCGGCCAACGGGGCGATCAACCGGAGGGGGGGGTTCCACAATCGCCCCAAAAAGGGAGGCCCAGGTTACCCTCTGTGCGGTGATTGATTGCGGAGCCCTCACCGGGAGGGCTGGGCCTCCCTCTGCAGGGAGATCGATCTAGGGGCCCCATGATTGATCGCCCCACAGAGGCCCAGGCCAGCCAAGCGATCACACCCCACACTTGTTGCCTGCAGAGGGAGGCTACCGGTTGCGGAGGAGGGGGGAAGCACCACACAGATGGCAAGCAGTGGCAGTGGCGGAGGTGGGGCTAGCTGCCAGCAGCCGGGGGGAAGGAAAGCCCCAATAGGCCCTGATAACCAGCCAAGCCTAAGGACCCTACTTGAGGGGTCCCGGATGCGAGAAGGTGCAGGCTGGGCTGAGGGACACCCCCCCGTGCACAAATTTCATGCACCAAGCCTCTAGTCCTATATAATAAAGAGGTAACGTGCAAATTGACCATCACTCCAACACATGAGATTGTCACCCCCATGTGGTCAAAAATGGCCACGCCCATGTGGACACAAGATGGCCAGCAAGGGAGGGCAGTTGGGAGGGACCAGGCCTCCAAGGGAAGGCAGTTGGGGGGACCCAGGCCTGCAAGGGAGGGCAGTTGGGGGAGACCAGGCCTGCAGAGGAGGGCAGTTGAGGGCGACCATGCCTACAGGGGAGGGCAGTTGGGGGGAACCAGGCCTGCAAGAGAGGGCAGTTGGGGGTGACCAGGCTGGCAGGGGAGAGCAGTTAGGGGCGACCAGGCCGGCAGGGGAGGGCAGTTGGGGGGAACCAGGCCTGCAGGAGAGGGAAGTTGGGGGTGACCAGGCTGGCAGGGGAGAGCAGTTAGGGGTGACCAGGCCGGCAGGGGAGGGCAGTTGCGGGCAATCAGGCCTGCAGAGGAGGGCAGTTGGAGGGGGGACCAGGCCTGCAGGGGAGGGCAGTTGGGGGTGACCAAGCCTGCAAGGGAGGGCAGTTGGGGGTGACCAGGCCTGCAGGGGAGGACAGGTAGAGGCGACCAGGCTGGCAGGGGAGGGCAGTTTGAGGTGACCAGGCTGGCATGGGAGGGCAGTTAGGAGTGACTGGGCTGGCAAGGGAGGGCAACTGGGGGCAACCAGACCTGCAGGGGCATAGTTAGGTGTCGATCAGGCTGGCAGGGGAGTGGTTAGGAGGTGATTAGGCTGGCAGGCAGAAGCGGTTAACGGCAATCAGGCAGGCAGGCAGGCAAGCAGTTGGGAGCCAGCAGTCCTGGATTGTGAGAGGGATGTCCGACTGCCCGTTTAGGCCCGATCCTACAGGGCCTAAACGGGCAGTCGGACATCCCTCGAGGGGTCCCAGATTGGAGAGGGTGCAGGCTGGGCTGAGGGACACACACACCCCCTGTGCATGAATTTCGTGCACCGGGCCTCTAGTTTTATATAAAACTAAAAGACCAAAACAGAGACTCTTCAAATGAAAAGATAGGGTTAAACTTGGCTTTCCATTTTACTAGGTTATCATTGTTTAAACTCCATTGGCTAGGTATTGGAATTGATTAATACTCATAAACTGATTGGAGAATTTTGAATTTTTAAAGCATTTCAAAGATAGGTTCTTATTTTGCACAAAAGTGTACACTTTAAACTTGCTAGTACAGTGGTGTATATCAGTCTTTCTTCAACGTTCTATTAAAGGTTAAGGTAAAGGATAATCCTATATAATAAAAGCATAATATGCAAATCGACTAAACGGCGGAATGACCAGTTGCTATGATGTGCACTAACAACCAGGGGGCAGTCACTCAATGCAGGAGCTGCCCCCTGGTGGTCAGTGCACTCCCACAGGGGGAGTGCTGCTCAGCCAGAAGCCGGGCTCACAGCTGGAGAGCACAGCGGCAGTGGCGGGAGCCTCTCCTGCCTCCGTGGCACCACTAAGGATGTCCGACTGACAACTTAGGTCTAAGCTGTCAGTCGGACATCCCCCGACCGCAGGTGGGCAGTAAGAAGTGAGGGGGCCTGGACTGCAAGAGCCCCAGACTGCTACAGGGCACAGGCCGGCTGAGGAAACCCCC
This sequence comes from Ia io, assembly GCA_025583905.1. NCBI lineage: Eukaryota > Metazoa > Chordata > Mammalia > Chiroptera > Vespertilionidae > Ia > Ia io. The sequence continues at coordinate 125,527,003 of JAJQQW010000001.1, read as the reverse complement.
CTCCCCCAGTGCACGATTCTCGTGCACCGGGCCTCTAGTAAAAATACATTTGCGCCCAGCTGGCATGGCTCAGTAGTTGAGCATTGACCTATGAACTAGGAGGTCACAGTTTGATTCTTGGTCCAGGCTCAATCCCCAGTAGGGGTCATGTAGGAGGCAGCTGATCAATGAATCTCTCTCATCATTGATGTTTTTCTCTCTCTTGCTTCCTCTCCCTTTCTCTCTGAAATCAATAAAAATATATTTTAAATAAATGTATTAACAAATAAAAATGTATTTTATATTTATTTGACAATTTCAATTCTATCTGTACCTGATTTAAATCTGCTTCTTTGCCCATGGTAAATACAGTCATACACCACTTAACAATGGGGATATTTTCTGAGAAATGCTTAGCTGAGGAATTTTGTCATTGTGCAAACAGAGTATACTTACACAAACCTAGATGGTATAGCCTACTGTAAATCTAGGCTATGTTATATTCAACTGCCCCCTAGGCTATAAGTCTCTATAGCATGTTATTAAATAAAACAACAAGAAATTAAATAAAGCATAAGAGAAAATGATGCAATCGAGACACAGTGAACAGGAGATGTATGAGGCTGCTGCTGGCATAACACGGTATACTTTTACAGTAAATTTTTTTCTTGTAAGTAGAAAGAGCACACTCTAAAACAATGATAAAAAACATAGGATAGAAAATACATAAACCAGTAACAGTCATTTATTATCATTATCAAGTATATGTACTGTAGATCACTGTATGTGCTACACTTTTATATGACTGCCAGCACAGTAGGTGTGGTTACACTAGCATCACCACAAACATGTGAGTAATGCGTTGCACTATGATGTCAGAATACCTACAGTGTCACTAGGCAACAAAAATTTTTTAGTTCCATTATGATCTCATGAGACCACTGAAGTATACGTGGAGTGCCGTTGACCAAAATGTCACATGCAGCATATGACTGTATTTTTATAATTTTATGACACATTTATAAAATATCCTCTAAATTTTAAAATAGCTTAAGCAGCTAAACATACATCTAAAAGAAGTGCACATTCTTTAGGCCAATGTGTTAATAGAATATTACTCCTGTGCATTACTCACAAATTATATCAGTATATTAAAAGTTGAAGGGATAAGTCACAGAGTAAAAGATTAAGAAATCACACTTTAAAATAACTCAGAACCACTATGAAAAAGCTCAAAACCAGTTTAAGATTAGGTACTATTCAATACATCTGTTAAAACTCCAAAGCCTTCAAGCGCTCGATTCTTTCACTCATTTTATAAAATTCAGTCATATCATTAACTGAGAAGTGACTGCTTTCATAGACATCATAAATTACAAATGTAAGAAATACTGATTCAAGAAATCTACATGTAAGTTACATCTAACTCCAAGGGCTCTCCCAAAGTACCTAAAGCACCCTTGCACTGACCACCTTCATCATGTGCTTGCCCCACCATCTCATCTAAGGAAGGAATGGGGAAAAACTGGAAGCCAAAATTTGTTTTGAGCACATGCCCGGGTGGGCTCCATCCCCAGTGACAGTGTGCAGGAGGCTGCTGATCAATGATTCTCTCTCATCATTGATGCTTCTATCTCTTTCTTTCCCTTCCTCTCTGAAATAATAAAAATATATTTTAAAAAATATATGAAGGCAACTTAGGTGCCTATGGATAGATGAATGGATAAATATGTGCTAAATACACACACACACACACACACACACACACACTCTCACAATGGAATCGATCATTAAAAAGAATGATACCTTGCTATTTGTAACAGAACCTAAGGACCTCTAGTAAAAATATAATTACCACTGATGTTGCAGAAAGCCCCAGAGACCTTTGGAGTTACTTATAGCTTTGAAACTTACTAGATTTAAGCCTACATTAAGATTTTCAACTCTGAGATAATTAAGAATGCTATCGTTTTATAGCCTAATTAGAGGGATCAAATATGAATCTATTCCAAATTATAAAACCCCCAAAATGTCATTCATTTTGAAAAAACATACTTAATTTTAATATATGTAAAATATACAGTGAAGAGGCTGTGCAAAATGTATCTTTCTTGGCACTAATTGGTTTGAACTAAACTAAACAAAGCAGTATCTTTTGTACACCTTCTGAAATGTAATCTTGGAGTATCACATTTACCTAATATTTTCTGTACATTGAAGCAACATATCATATTTCAAAGATTACATTTCAATTAAATGAGTTAAAATGAAATTCTATTGGTGTAAATGGTTTACCAAACTTTTGTTTTTGTAGAGTATGTCAACAGGATATTTTTTCCATTGGTTTTTAGAGAGAGTGAAAGGGGGGGGGGCAGAGAAAGAAAGGGAGGGAGAGGGACAGGGAGAGAAACATCCACGTGAGAGAGACACATCTATTGGTTGCCTCCCACACGAGCCCCAACGAGGGCAAGGGGTCAAACCTACAATCCAGGTATGTAGCCTTGACCGGGAATCCAACCCATGACCTTTCCTTGTGAGGGCCGGTGCTCTAGTCACTTAGCATGTGGCCAGGGCTCAACAGCAATTTCTGACTCACCCACTAAGTTCCTTGGAACTTGTATGACATCTTCAGCAAATTCAAGAAAGCTTCTAGCCTTTTTAACTGCATCCTGATCCTAATAAAAGGGGAAAAAGATTTAAGCCAAAAGATGAACCATCTGAAATACTGGATTTTGTTTTAGAAAAGAACTAGTCAAATATTTACCTCTCCATAAATATGAAATGTGCAGGTATCTTCATCTAGATCGATAGCAGTGACCCCAGGTACTTTTCTAGCTTGCTGAATATTAGCACCATGAGTACCAATAGCTAGACCCATCAGATCTTCTCGTACAATAAACTGTTCATGAAATCTTGAGGCAAGCTGCCTTGAACTCTGATGGGAAATGTATATCTGATTAATATTATGCTTTTCAACTATTGAGAGAACTGTATACCAGGGGCCTACAAATTAGTTTATGTTGGAAATTAACAGATTTTAGAAAATAACACCCACCCATAGCATAAGTTCTTTTTAGGTTACTGAAGGTCTCTATGCTATTTGAGATATTTCTGTTAATAGGAAAAGGCTTGTTGACAATTTTCCAAGGTAACTTTTGAAAACCTATTTGCAAGGCTGCCTTAGCTAACCAATGACATCAACAATATAGTGATTAAGAATCAGATCAAATGTTCCCAAATAAAAACGAGCTCACTGGATCTGTTAGACTCAATGTTTTCTAAAAAACAATTAAATAACATCTCCACAGAAAACTGTATTAGCTTCACTTTTATTAATGGGCATTGGTTAATATATTCTAGAAACAGTGCCATTTATATAACTTATCACTAGATACTGGGGTCTAGACAGCCCTTTGATGAAGTGATGGATGGCATTAAAATTACATCATCTCACCTCACCCCCCAACCTGAAAAAAGGGATTTATAAAAACTGTTGGTAATTAAATTACACTGAATAATTATAGAATGTCAACGATTTACAACTTATCTTACATAGGCACTTACAACCTAAAATGAGATCAGAGTCTGTAAGACCTAATGATCTGGATCCACACATACTATGAATTCTTTCAAATACTCAGTGATGACTGAACTAAGTTAAAATGACACCCAAAACTTGTGGATAAGCACTCTCTTTAAATATTATCAAAATTTAATATTTAGTTCTAGCATGCCATTAATGAAGTCCAAACATATTAGTGACTCATGTTGAAAAACAGAAATTTCTTATCTGAATATGTGTATCTCTTTAATAGTAGTGAGGAAAGACAGGTATGCATACTAGTTTCTCATTATTCAACATACCTCTAGCTGTTTACTGGCTTCTTCATTTCTCAGTATCAGAGACAGCTTAGTGCGCAGACTCCGAAAGTGCATATCAATCAGCATGTGTGCTCGTTTTGCGGTGACTTCATTGATAGACTAAAAGATATAAATTAACAACATTATTATCAAAGCAAATGCCCCAAATGATATACACCAAAATAAACAACTCAAAAACACTCACCAAAATGACAAGCTGGTAAGTTTCTGGATCATAAGTTACAGAAAAGGCACCAACTGCCTTTTTAAAGTCTTTATGTGCTGATTCTTTGGCACACCTAAAAATAAAATAAATATCCATTGTGAAGTTAAAATGAGTGATTACCAAATACTGGCATAAATATATGCAGAGATTTCCACTTAGAATTGTGGATTCATATTAAATTTGATTTATGCAAGATACTTATATCAATTTAAAGGTTTAGTTCCTTTGCTGTTCACCTTAGCAATACGCAGCTCAATCAAGCATTTGAGATTATAGAAAAAGGAAAAAAACAAAGTTATGTTCTTAAGGGATTTCAGATGGTATTAGATTACTAAAGGTGACATATTTAAGGAAGCCATTATTCCTCTGCAGGCTTCTTCATTTCAGTTACATATAAGTAAGTTATTTTCTTGAATTAACTATTGAAAACTGTTGGGAATAGCTACAGGGTACCCAACTTTGGGGTTTTTTTCCCTCTAAAGAAAAACTGCTGACCAATTTAAGGGAGAGAAGGAAATGCACATGAATCAGAAGGCAAAAAAATGTACATGCCTATTCAGTCTCTATAATCAAAATGTAAGATTCCTATGTAGTTTGAACTGCAAGTTAATGTTTAAAGTCCAGCATGTACAAATAAAACATTATATTCCTTTGATGCAATCTTTAAAAAGGAATCTCTTAACTAAAAGTCTTTAAGCATTATTCCATATAAAGATAGAGATTACCTTTTGAATCTTCATTACCCCTAGTTATTACATACTTATCTGAAAATATTAGCTAAAAGGGAAAAAAACCTGGAGTAATTTTCATTGTCTAGAATTTTATTTGTGACTTTATGACAACCTGTATTAATCAGTTTCAAAACCTTAAAAGTCTGTTAAAAAGGTAGTTTATTTTAGAAAACAAATGTACTTGAGCCAGGTATCTAGCCAAGTAAGTTTAAATAAGTGCAATGCGGCTTAGTTATATAACTCAAAAAAGCTAAGCACGTTTTTTCACTACATTTTACAAACCATTTTCACTGAATTTAAAAATTGATTTTTATTATTTTAACATGTATATTCTTTTAAACTCATTGCACATCACCTGTAAATTCTCAGAGTTTCTTGCCCATCAACTTACATTTGTCGTAAGTCTTCTGGCACATCCAGTTTGATTTTATGGAAGGTATCTTTTGTGGCAGGTTTGTTGGGATTAACTGATCGTAGACGTTCAATTGTGACAATTTCATTGTACGTAGCATCACATGCTGCATATTCTATCACATAAAACTGAGAGAAATAAATAAAATTCATTCCTGGTCATAGTATTTATAGAAAGAACAATAAGTTTTGCCTATTCAGCAATGTTTAAATTCTCTTGACGTCAAAAAACACTGTTTTTGATCAACTAACTGAAACACAAGAAACATACTTAACATATACAGAAAATATTGTAATAAAATGACTCACATTACTTATTACTTTAAAATAAAAATCCAGACTGAAATGTAGTACCTGGGTTTAGAAAAGGGAAATAGTATAAGAAAAAATTTTAAATATGCATTTTCCTACCTCACCCTTTATCATCCTCACTTTAGCTAACCACCAACAGCAAGGTTCTTTTTCATTTGCTCTGGAATAAACCTACACAAAAATTACAACAGAATATTTCATGATTAACATCACTCAGAAATTTATAGATTATCAGACATTGAGGAAAATTTCTTAAAATGACCCTAGGTGTCTTTTGAACCCATATCCTGTATCCTTAAATCAGACTGTACACCTACAGCTAGACACAGATACATAATCAGAAGCTGCCTGATTACCTCGGAGAGCCCTGTAAAAAGAGCTTTCCTATTTATCTTATCTGTTCTAATTCAATAATAATTAGTACTCTGAATATGAATGCTCAGGAAAAGCTAACTGTCCATAAACCTGGGCATACTTTCCTTAGATACTTTGAAAGCTAAAAAAAAATATCTAAAACAGTGGTTCCCAACCTTTCTAATGCCACGACCCTTTAATACAGTTCCTCATGTTGTGGTGACCCCCAACCATAAAATTATTTTCATTGCTACTTCATAACTGTAATTTTGCTACTGTTAATGAGTCGTAATGTAAATATCTGTGTTTTCCGATAGTCTTAGGCTCTACAGCAGCGGTTCTCAACCTGTGGGTCGCGACCCACAGGTTGAGAACCGCTAGCAGGGTCGCCTAAGACCATCGGAAAACACAGATATTTACATTACGATTCATAACAGTAGCAAAATTACAGTTATGAAGTAGCAATGAAAATAATTTTATGGTTGGGGGTCACCACAACATGAGGAACTGTATTAAAGGGTCGTGGCATTAGAAAGGTTGAGAACCACTGATCTAAAATGTACAATCTTGTTTTTGTTTTGTTCTAATAAGCAAGTAACTGGAAGTTGCTGATCTTGGCCTACACCTGGCTGCATGGTCACTAAATGGATAAGGCCGCTGACCACTCACAGCCCACTGAAAATACCATCCTGGCATTCATGTCTCCTAGGGACTAAATGAAGAGATCCTTGGTCACTTTCTGTTCTCCTGTCTGCTCTCTACTAAAATGGACAACTCCACACTGGCAATCCTCTGGATACCACCTTCCTACTATCACATCAATTTCTCTCATGACCACTTCAAAGTTCACTTACTATGTCCAGCATGGAACCTTTTTTGAAGACACTAGCAAATTAAGGTTAATAGGAAAAGAGACAGTACAGCATACATGGGGAGAGAAACAGAAATACTCAGAAGCAGGAACAGCAGCAGGGAGGACGACAAGGGGGGGTGGGGAGGAGAGAACTGAAAGAAGCACAGAGCCTAAGGCTAACAAGCAACTCAAAGCTCCAACTCTTGTCTTTCTTTTACAACCGAAGTTATAGTTATAACTATAATTGTAGTAGTTATACAACACAGTGACTAAATACAACTAAACCAAACCTACCTTTCCCTCTTGCCTCCATGACTTCCTATTAACTTTGCCCTACCCAGAGAAATAACCTGGTAATTATTATGTAAAACAAAGAGGTTGCCTTGGCAACAGTGTCCCATTGGTCCCCACCTGTCAGGTGACTAAGTTGGGGAGGAGGGGGATAAAAACCTCTATCCCTCACTATTAAGAACATTCCTGATATAGACAGACCAAAAGACCTGGTATCTTACTTCCCTTTTATAACTTAAGTTAATGATAATACAATACAGTGACTAAATACTATTTAATTTAACCTACCTTCCCCTCTTGCCACCATTAATCCCTTTCAACTCTGCTCTAGCCAGACCAGTAACCTCAGTTATGTATTATTGTTAGGCAATATAGGGAGGTCACCCTAGCAACAGGGTCTCATTGGTTACCACCTGTCATGTGATTCATTTGGAAAAAAAAAGTCCCATTTATCCATCCAAACAGTATTATGAGCACTCCCAATATAGACAGACCAAATGTCCTGATTCATGCCTTCAGGAAGCTTGTAGTCTCCCGGGGAAAATGAACAGTTAAAGGTTCTGAAGTATAAACAGTTTTTAGTTCTCTACTGGGATCCCTCATAAAACCAAGTCCAGTTCCTTACACCCAGTAGGTACTGAGTACATTTTTGGTAAATAAATAGTACTTTATTCTATTTCTAATTTATAATTGTAGAGAAAAGAACACAGACCTGAACATCCAGAGACCTTCTCTGAGTACTCCTACCCCTACATCACCTTCTATCCTGAATTTTTTTTTTCTTCCTAGGACTTACACCTGCCATGTTAGCAATCCTCACTAGAATGTGACCTCATAAAGGCAGGGACTCTTCTGTTTCACTGCACCATCTGTACCTAGTACAAAAAATAAGAATTCAAAGACCTAGTATACTTTACCTTACCTGTACAAATGTCTATTTAACTGCTTAATACACACATACCCATAAAGTGGCATCTACTAACAAGACATTGTGGAGAAAGAAGAAACTTAAAATGGAGTGTGTGAAAGATGAGGAAAGAGAGGTTACTACACAGACCAATCATAACATAACCAGACTCTATAAGTGTCTTAAGCCATGCCCCCCAATTTTCTGTAACTAGAGAAAACACAAACACAATGTTTCTGTTAATGTGTTACATCTCCACAGCACCTTTTGGTCAAAGACATAAATAGCACATGAGCTGGTGGTTCACAGCATGCCCTGTAAAAAGGTTTTACCTACATTCATATATAGTACTAAAACGCATACATGGCTTTGAAAAAATATACCAGGATGATTTACTACTACTTTTTACTATTACTTAAAGAAATTCTAGGATGATGCTCTATTATGAAGTTATGATTTTTTTCCTTTGTAAAACTAATTTTCCTGATCCAAAGATTCACAGATTGAGGGAAGCAAGAAAAGAAGTATTAGTGGGCAAAGGAAATCAGTGGTGATTTTCAAAGATGGGCCCAAAATTGCTACTCAGGCAGCCACATTTAAGCAGCATATATTATTTCAAATTAAAAACAAATGTCCATCACTGCTAAAATTCTCAAGGTAGTTTAAACAGTGTTAAAAACAAGGAGTACAAAAGGCACAGGGAATTTAAATGCTCCTACTCCTTCAGTGCTCAATAACTTGATGACATGGGAAACTTACCTCAACTTCATCACTTTCATTTATATCTTTATTATAACCTACAGGTGGTGGGAATCTCACATCATGGAATGGAATCTGCCTCTCTGGCTGCCAGCTGCAAATAAGCAAACACAATTATTTAACAAGCTTGTTGGTTTAATAGAAACAATGACCATGATGCCATCAACTTTGGTTAAATGTGACCCTCTGTTTTTCTAATTTAATGAAGCAAATGCTTTAAAACTGTCAGTGTTTTGCTGAGTGGGGCACAAAGGCAATATAGATACATCTCAACAAAGTCTGCATGCAGCACAGGAGCCTTGTACTTCTATTTGGAATATTTCTTTAAACACAACAGATCAACATTACAATTTTCCAAACGAGTTTTTTGTCATTAATTCCAACCTCTAAAAGTTCTAAATGCAAGGTCACAACAGCAATTTCCTTTGATGCTTAAATTAAATATGTTAGTATTAGTAAATGTTAGTAATACCATCACCATACTTCTACTTGCAAAGGAATTTTAACCACATTCCAATAACCACAGAAACTGGTACTAAATGCCATCTAATTCCCAAGCAAAATGGGGCAGTCAGCACATTAGCCATTCAGAACTCACTTTTCCCTATTTAAATTTTAGATCCCACGATGTGGCCAATTCTTGCCATGGATAGCTGGCGTCTGATCAGTATGGTGGGGCCTGATGGGGTCTCCTAAACCACAGAAACCCAATGGAGACAGCCTATAGAAGTTCAGTAAGTTGCCTATGTTTTTTTTTAATTTTAAATGATATGGAACAATTTTGAAAAACACCAAATTATTCTTTTATATTCACAATGATATAAAATACTAAAAGACAAACTTAAAAAAAGAAAACACTGGAGGATTCAACTGCTAGAGCAGTCATTTCTGGTTTTTGTTTTGTTTTGTTTTTTTACTAAAGAGCTTTCTTAGTAAAATCCTACTGAGAAAAGTACAATTTTTTTAAAAGAAGAGCTATTATATCAAACAGGAGGATAGGTAATTAAGTCAGAATGTGAGGAAATCTGATGAGGACCTATATTAGACTGAGCCCTTTATCTAGTATTATACATATTTGAAAACTATAAAACAAAAAAATTATCTTTACCTCAGGAAAGCCTTTTTCAACTTACTGAAAACCAATGACTTAACATGTTACAAATCATTGCTAAATTCGATTCGTAAAGCAAGTAATAATACATGATATAATTTTCTTGGTTCCTAGGATATTTTTCCTGTTGATCTCCAGAGACAGTGGAAGGGAGAGAGGAGGAGGATAGAGAAACATCCACATGAGAGAGACACATCAGTTGGCTGCCTCCCGCACCCTACCGGGGCTGGGGAACCTGCAACTGAGGTGCATGCCCTTGACTGGGAATCGAACCTGAGAGACTTTGGTCTACAGGCCGGAGCTCTAAACACTGAGCAAAACCGGCCAGGGTAAAAAATTCAAATTCTTTATTCAAAATACATGAACTAGGGAAGGTAAAAAAAAAAAAGCATGTAAAATAATTTTGTATTACAGTAATAGGAGGTTATGATTGAAAGGAAGGGTAAATATAGTCCGAAGTTCCATAAAATATTAGTTGTTTTTCTGTTAAAAATAAAACAAAAAAGGGCAAAGAGACTACTTTGGTAGGGACCTAGCAAGTCCTGGTGATGTGCTTAAATACAGCGTTGACTCTAAAATATACTCTATGAATTCAAGGAAAAAGAGTTTATCTATTTCAAATTCTAGAGATGGGAGATAGTTTGAAGAGAAATTTTTATACAGCTATAATACACAAGAGAAGTAGTAGGTCCAAAGATATAATAATTTTAAGTTTATAGTAGAAATTTGATTGAAAACAAGAGAAATGATCTGATAAATCAGTGTGTAAACTAATTCTTAAATGCAGAGGAAATGACTATTTGCTTAATACTCTAGATCAGTGGTCAGCAAACTCATTAGTCAACAGAGCCAAATATCAACAGTACGACTATTGAAATTTCTTTTGAGAGCCAAATTTTTTAAACTTAAACTTCTTCAAAATAGACTCACCCAGGCCGTGGTATTTTGTGGAAGAGCCACACTCAAGGGGCCAAAGAACCGTATGTGGCTCGCTAGCCGCAGTTTGCCGACCACGGCTCTAGATTAAGGACTACAGGAGAAACTAAGAGTGGCAAATAAAGATAACTCTCCTTTTATGGGAAACAGTGTTCAAGTAGTGATTGGAGCAAGCAGTATAGAGTATAATTATGAGAAAAAAAAATTACTCTCCAAGTTATCAAAGAGTCCTCCGTTAGAGGTGTGATGCTATTGTTTCGTGTATAACCATGGATACCAGAAATAGCAGAAATGCAGATTCTAGAACTTTTGGCTCTATGTATACAGAGATAGGTATTCTAACTATAATTTGGACTGAAATTATTAGTCTAGAACTAAGAACAGAGTTGGATACACTAAATCCTTTTATCTCTGTCCCCCTAAATGTGTTTTAGGGATCAGAGAATACTACTTTGCCCTGTTGGTAGCTAAAAAAATCTGTGAACAATCTAATTACAGTACGTCTGGGTCAGATACTATATTTTAATAGACTTACTGAGATATATAATTCACATATCATATAATCCATCCACTTAAGTGTATGTACAATGTAATGATTTTAAGTATAGTCACAGATATGTGCAACCATTACCAGTCAATTTTAGAACATTTTCATCATCTCAATAAGAAATCCTATACTCTAGCTGTGGCTCCCTATCCCCCAAAGTGCTAAGCAACTACTAATCTATTTCTTCTCTCTGTAAATTTGTAATTTGCTTTTGATGTACTATTAATTCTCTTGGTATATAAAAGCCAAAATGTTATCATTGTTGACTATTCTTCAGAGTTCAATAAAATCCTAATATCATGACCATGTCCACACTACAGTCAAGGAGTTTGTTTGTACTTTAGAATCTTGAATGGCTACTCTGAAAATAGCCTTTATTAGCAATCAAAAATCTTAGTAAACATAGATACAGACAACAGACTGACAGTTGTCAGATGGGAGGAGGTAAGGGGGGCTGGGTGAAAAGGATGAAGGAATTAAGCAGTATAAATTGGTAGTTACAGAATAGTCACAGAGATGTGGATTACAGCATAGGGAATATAGTCAACAGTGTCATAATGACTATGTGTGGCCAGGTGGGTGCTTGGGGCACCAGGGGGACCACTCTGTAAAGTGCAGGATTTTTCTGGCCACTTTTCTGTACATCTGAAATTGATACAGAATAACATTGAATGTAAAATGTAATTAAAAACAAGTTTTAAGCAAGAGACTGGTCTCCCCAAAAATAACATCTACATTACTGATACTTTTGTATAGATAATATTCCTAGACCTATAAATATGATGTTTACTCATCTAGCAGAAGAAAGCAGAAAAGATCAGTTACCACTATTTTTGAATATAAATACTAGTATATGTAACAAGTAAAAAATAAGTTAAGGGGTAAACATGATTATTTCCAATAAAATATACTAGAAAACTAAAACCACTAATTTTAGATTTAATGTTACAAAACTCACATCAATTTTACCAGTACCTGTGAATCCATTAATTTTCATCTTTTAACAATTACAAATATTCCTATCCAAACTCTCAGTTATTAATAGAGAAGGATCTGGTTTCTTTCTTCACATTCAAGGAAACTGAGATGTAAGGATCAAGATTATACAAAAGGAATCTCTGAGGTCATTAGCAGGAACAGTTTTTCCATTGGTTTAATACTGAATTGTTCAGGACCTTCCTGGTCAGTAACATGAAGATCCATTCCTGAAAAACACTCAAACTAGACTTGAATTTTTTTAATGAGGAGTAAAAGGAATAATTAGCATAAAATATTAAAGAACCTGAACACTAAAATTACATCAAGACACTTACTTGTTTTCAAATGCAACTGTTATTGAATCTTCATGAACGTCCTTTACAAAGGCCTGTAAAAACAAACAGTTAAATTACCTTCTAAACTTGAAGATCTTTTGTTTTTAGTTAAATTTCACAGATACCAAAAAAAAAAACATTACACCGATACCAAATATTTTATGTTTAAGAATAAAATGGAGCCCAGCTGGTGTGGCTCAGTGGTTGAGCATCGACCCATGAACTAAGAGGTTTCCGGTTCAATTCCCAGTCAGGGCATATGCAGGGGCTGTGGGCTTGATCCCCAGTGGGGGGGCATGCAAGAGGCAGCCCATTGACGTTTTTCTCTCATTGATGTTTCTATCTCTCTATCCCTCTTCCTTCCTCTCTAAAATCGATACAAACATATTTTTTTTAAAAAGAATAAAATGGAGATTTAAATGAAAGTTTGTTCATTATGAGAATAACTCATTCATGAATCACATCTATATGTAGTCACCTACTCTGTGCTAGGCCCTGGGAATATTGATTAGTTAAAACAAAACATGAAAAAACTGCGCCAGAGTTCAGCATCTAATAGGAGAGATAGTGAGTACAAAGCTGGAGGTATACTTTAGGCTACAATTATTGGATACTATAAAATTTGTTCCAGAGCCCTATGCCAGACCCCTTAGCACAGCTGTTGTAACATATCTTTTTCTCCTTAATAAAATGTTAGTATCTATACTAATAATAGAGGAATATGCAATTGTCCAGGATGCCATCACAGTAACGACCGAACAACAGGCTGCGTGGGGCGACCAGGCTGGCAGGGGTGTTAGTGAGGGACTACCGAACAACTGAACAGCAGGCTATGTGGGTGACCAGGTTGGCAGGGGGGTTAGTGAGGGACGACTGAACAACAGGCTGTGTGGGGCGACCAGGCCGGCAGGGGGGGGCAGTTGAGGGCGACCAGGCCGGCAGAGGGGGGCAGTTAGGGGCGATCAGGCTGGCAGGCAGGTGAGCAGTTAGGAGCCAGCAGTCCCAGACTGTGAGAGGGATTGGGCCTAAACTGTCAGTCGGACATCCCACAAGGGGTCCTGGATTGGAAAGGGTGCTGGCTGGGCTGAGGGGATCCCCCCTCCAGTGCACGAATTTCATGCACTGGGCCTCTAGTACAGTAATAACTAAATGTAACTGCAAAAACTGCAAATCTATATATACACAAGTATACTAAATTTTCTTCAACAACAATATATTTCTAATACCACTAAAATGCCCCATTACTAGAGTTTAATTAAATTCTCAATCTCATATGTACTTGGAGAAAAATATAGTAATATAAAGCACAGAGGTTTAACTCTTTAAAATCTGATACCACAATTGCTAGTAACCTGCAGAAAGACATAACAAAAGTAATAGCTAATTATGGGGAATTACTTAATCAGTATGCTGTGCATAATTCTATAAAATGACATAACAAAAGTAACAGCTAACTCATTATTAAGAATTTGTTAATCAGCATGCTGTCCGTAATTCTGTAAAATTAAGTTTTTTAACAGGAGCGGAATGTTTTGTTTTTGTTTTCTGACAAGTAAAGGAGTAGGACAAACCATAAAGAAACCCAAGGAGCTTTATATCTTAATTCATTTTATAATGGCTTGAGAGATTTAAGCTTCTTACTCAAATTTGTTCTGTACTTTTCTCTTGCGTAGTTTTTCCCTACCTGCAAAGATTATGGCCAAATTCCTCTGGCTGTAAAAGTCCCTTCATGACCTGGCCCCACTGCTTATCTTTCCAAGCTTCATCTTTCACATCCTTGGAGGCTGTGACCCAGCAGTGCTAAACTACTTGGGCCTCTCTTTGTAAATGCTTTTTCTTCTTTCCAATTGTCCTTCCTGTCTTTTAACTTAGCTACTTCCTATTGGTCTTTTAGGTTTCAGTTCAGATCTCACCTTGTATTAGAAAACCCTGAGGACTAAGTTAAATTGTCTTCTTCATTCTTATACATCCTATGCTTATCACTTCTATAAACATATCCCATTTATTACTATTGCCCATTTTCCCACTAACAGCAAACTTCCTGGGGGTAAGGGCAGAGGTCTTGAATGACTACTAAAAACTGTATGAGTAGTTATTAAGTGGATCATTGCCTAAGGGTTTCCTATGCTAACTTTGGAGGAAAGGTATGTGTGTTAGAGGGAAGGTGTGTAGATGTGTTGATCAGGAAGACACACAAGAAGATAAGGTTCCTATTGAGTTTTAAAGGAAGAATTAGCACAACAAAAGGGAGTGGAGGTTAGGGAGGCACAGGCCTAAGGGGCAGCAGGAATAAAGGCTTAGAATTGGAGAAATGGGTGTGGTAGAAGGGCCACTGCTTCTGTCTAAAGTTTTATGTTTGCATATTTTGGCAGTACAGTTAACCTTTGAATAACATAGGTTTGAATTGCATGGGTCCACTTACACATGGATTTTTTTTTTCAATAAGTACCTGTACTGTTTTTGATCCACACTGGAGACTGCAGATGTAAAGGGCCTACTATGAATTCATCTACACAATTTTATATAGCAGATTTGAGCATCCAAGGATTTTGGTTTTCACGGGGAATTCTGGAACCAATCTCCCACAAATACCAAGGGAAAACTAAGTTTTGGGGGAGTCAAAAGTTATACACAGATTTTTTTTAATGCATGGAGGATTGCACCCCTAACCCCAGGGTTATTCAAAGGTCAACTGTAATTAATATTAATTCCTTACTGTATATTAGATGCTGAAAATGTTAACACCTTTAGTTAGGTAAGAGAACTTTATTACTGCTGGATGAAAAACTGTTGCCATTAAATTAGGTGTCTTTCCAATACTATTGCCACTGTGTAAAACTGTGCCGTCCACCTTAGCAGCCACTGGTCATATGTGACTTTCTATATTTAAATTAATTACAATGAAATAAAATTAAAAATCAGTCTCCTGCTCATACTTGCCACATTTCAATTGCTCAATAGCCACACATGGCTTATTGCCTACTGTAGGGGACAGCGTAAATAGAAACTATTTCTTTCATCGAATAAAGTTCCACTGGATGATACTGATTTAAAACATCTATAAATGTTGGGGATTATTTTCAAAAACACCTTAAAAGCACTCTGAAATCCATTATTTCATTACTATATATTTTTTCTATTTGCCAAAAAGATATTGCACAGTTTAATCAGATTCATTCACCACATTTGTCTATTTCCTAAATCAAACATTCCCTCAAAGGAGGAAGATCTACAACTGTTGTGACTATTTAAAACAAAACAAAAATGCTTTGAAATGCTCTGAAAGCAATTCTTGATGTAGTGTCAGAAATGGTTTGAGTAATCATCACAGCCTACCAGGGCCACTGCCTTTGAGTTAAGGAGGCTTATCTGTATATAGATGGATATTTGTATGATTGTTCCAAAATCAGTCATCTTTGGTCACTGTTTGCATATTAAGTTAATACAGAAGGCATGTAACTAACTGGTTTCTTCGGCACTCATGCCAAGAACCGCCTCCTATGACTTCTAAGGCCTTTTGCTAAACTGTCACTTCCAACGAGGGTCCCATCTTCCTGTTTCTTATTATTTCTCCAATAACCCTCCTTTTGGCCCTGTCCTTCCCTTAACCCAACATTCATACTCTCCCTTCCCTGGCCACTTCCAGAGCACTATCATACCCCCCACCACCAACTTGGAGAAGTACATTTTGTTGTAATCCCTATCTATCTATATCAAGCAAAATTGGTGTTTGTGGAGAAGATAGTCAAGCTGGTGTTTGGGGAGGGGATTTCTGAGAGGTTACCAAAGAAGGCAGATTGAATGGGTTTGAATGACTACACAAAGAGAGCTGTACTGAATGAGAGCTAGGGCTCTTGTAAGAGTCAATAAACTTAGGGGTTAAAAATTTTGCTGTGAATGATATCTAGATTCAAAATCTTGATTCTACCACATCATAGCTGTGGAAATCTCCAAAAAGTGGTTTAGACCTTAAGATTCCTCATTCATCTGCAAGTAAGGAACAGATACAGGGGAACAGGACCTGCCTTTTAATGCTGTTGTAATAAAATCACACATGTCCAGTGTCTAGCACAATGCCTGGCACATAGTTGTCATTAATTAATTTAGAGGTAAAGCATAGAGGAACACACTTTATAAAAGATGCAGAGCCCTGACCGGTTTGGCTCAGTGGATGGAGCGTTGGCCTGCAATCTGAAGGGTCCCAGGTTCTATTCCGGTCAAGGGCATGTACCTTTGTTGCGGGCACATCCCCCAGTGGGGAGTGTGCAGGAGGCAGCTGATCGATGTTTCTCTCTCTCATCGATGTTCCTAACTCTCTATCCCTCTCTCTTCCTCTCTGTAAAAACATCAATAAAATATATTTTAAAAAAAAAAGATGCAGAACCGTAAGTGCTCTTGCATTTCAGAGTTACATCTCAACAAAATCACACTTTTAAAGATTTAAAAATTGAGACAGAAAAATAAATGGCTACTTCCTCAAAGATAGATAGTAAATACTAAAAGGTTATTTAGACTCTGAGAGAGAAAAAATGCGATGAAAATCTTTGGGGTCTGAGAAAGGTGCTAAAGTGCAGGTAAAGACAGACACAAGTTTCCCTTCAGGGGGAATAAATAGGAAATCAAAAAAATCATTATGGGATTCCCAACTTATTGGAAACTGGCCCAAAGAGACAATCACAAAAGTCATACTTACCAAAGTGTATAATGACTAGAAATCCAATTCAAATATTACATTATCAGGATGGATGAAACTAAGAAGAAAATCCATCCCATTTGAGTGAACTCTTACTGCCTCACTATACCTCACACCCTTTGGTTAGTAAACTCTCACAAGTATGAGTCACCGGTCACAAAAGACGTTATCATGTAGAGAAATTTCACTGTAAGCCCCTGACCACTAATAAATATAACCTCTATATTATCACTGAAGAGAGCACATATAGTGCAGTGATAATTCTCACTAGAGAAAACTTAAGAGCATTGCAAAATAATCCTTCAAAAGAAAACCTGTAAGAGATAGTGGATAGATAAAATATGATTCAGCCTGGCTGGTGTGGCTCAGTGGTTGGGCATCGACCAATAAACCAGAAGGTAACAGTTACATTTCAGGTCAGGGCACACGCCCAGGTTGCAGGCTCAATCCCTAGTAGGGAGCATGCAGGAGGCAGCTCCCTCATCATTGATGTTTCTATCTCGCTCTCCCTTCTTATCTCTGAAATCAATAAAAACTTATTTTAAAAAATAATCTAAAAAAATTGTGATTCGAACCCAAGGTCTCACATATAAAGTTACTATGTAGGCAGTAACAAAATAAGGGAATGGATCAATCAAAGAACTTGTATGCATATATGCATGATCCATGGACATAGACAGTAGCATGGTGAAGGCCTGGGGTGGGGGGCCAGGGCAGGCTAAAAGGGGTCGGGGGGGAAAAAGGGGGACATATGTAATACTTCCAACAATAAAGGTTTTTTAAAAAACAAAATAAGGGAATGAACAACAAAAAGGGAAAAGTACATAAACCTCATAAACAACCTTCCAATCATAGTGTATATCCAGCAGTTCACCCTGAATCAAAGACAACACACAAGTACAAAGAGAATAATATTAAAAGTTATTACGGTAATTTTCCTGTATGTATTCTAACTTTAAAAAAAAATCCATACACGAGGATATGCTTTTTATTGATATTTGAGAGAGAGAGAAAAAGAGAGAGGGGGGGGAGGAAGAGAGGGAGGGAGAGAGGGAGGGAGAGGGGGGAGAGAGAGAGAGAGAGAGAGAGAGAGAGAGAGAGAGAGAGAGAAACAAAACATTGATTGGTTGCCTCCGGTTCATGCACAACCAGGGAATTGAACCCGCAATCTAGGTATGTGCCCTGACTGGGAATCAAACGCACAACCTTTTGGTGCACTGGACAACGCTCCGACCAACTAAACCACCCGGAAGGGGCTATAGTCTAACTTTTGAATAGTTCAGTTCTACGTGCTCTCAAAGTACCATATTTTCCGGCATATAAGGCGACTGGCGTATAAGATTTTCCTGGGTTAAAAAGTCGTCTTATACGCCGGAAAATACGGTAATAGTAAATAGGCTTTTTGCCCAAGTCTCTCTCATGAATAGTGTCAGGTACCGTATTTTCCGGCGTATAAGACAACTTTTTAACCCAGGAAAATCTTATACGCCCAGTTGTCTTATACGCCGGAAAATACGGTAACAAAAGCCAATTTCATAGCAAGGTCAAAGATTTCTAACTTTACTAGTATCTTTCTTTAAAAATATTCATACAAAGAATGACAGTGTAATATTTCAGGTTGCAAGAGTGCATAAAAAGGAAACTGATACATTTGTTGAACATTTTACATGTCATGACATCTTTGTATCAACAGTAAAAAATGGCAACATAACCTTGCAACTTACTTAGAGAATGCTAAGGCAGTGTTACAGTAATAAATACAATAAAAGATTACAGTGAAGTAAAAAAAAAAAATGGTAGGAAATCAAATCCAACTCATTTCTTCAAACTAAATTTCCTCATTTCAGGAAGTCAGACTATCTGATCTCAAAACTCAGATCTGACCTTTACTAGCTAGTAACAGATCTCATCTATTTTTAGATCTCATCTATAAAATGGGAACCACACTACCTCAGAATGGGAGAACATTAAATAAATTAACAGAGGGAAAGCACCTAGAACAGTGCCTGGCACCTAGAAAGCTCTCAGCATCTGTTAACAGCTATCATAATCAGTAAGTACATTCCATAGTGGGCAGGAATCAGAAATCGTTATTACAGCACTGAATTTTGTATTTAATTCATTAATTGGAGGTTTTCAGAATGTTTGAATATGAAGTTGGAAAAAACACAGTTTAAAAGGGGGAAATAATGCATCCATAAAGATACCGCACATTAAAAAAAATTATTTAGACTCTCAGAAGAAAATAATGTGGTTGAATTGAATAATTTATTTCCTCAAAGTACAGAATATCACCGGCATGCAAAGTTAGGTCTAGAGACTTCAGAGGAAACATGAATAGTGCCTTATGCAAGTTTAGTAAAACAGTGATTTCTAGCAGGTTATGCAGCTGATATGACATGTTGGGCCACTTATGTCTTCAGTAAAAAAAAAAAAAAAAAAAAATTCTTGGATTGTAGATTTTGCCATCTTTAGCTGCTAGCTCCATATCACTGTTCACCAAATTAAAGTCTATCCTAAGATTCCAAACTTAAAAACATAAAATATATTAAAATATAATTTAGCAATAAGAATGTAGTTTATTATATTTACACCATATTACTTATCAGTCAGTATATAAGGTGTCCTCCAAAAATGTACATACATACTTTGAATAATTATAATGGCAGTGTTTATTAAAATACATTTATTTTTCAAAATTGAGCTATCAACTGTTAAAAGTGCATATACATTTTTTGAGAAACCCTGTATTTTCAGAAAACAAAAAGGTTTCGTATTTTATGTTTCCAACATACGACTTATCCATTTTTAGTAATTTCCATACTAGTATACAAAACCTAGGTATCTTGTGATGTATTAGTACATTCATATTGAAATGACATACATTCTACATTTAAAATGGAGTTAATTCATTACTATTCTCAATATATAACTCAGCAAAAGAAAAACCCAATAACAACAAAACCCCCACTGCACAATTTTAGGCAGATGCCCCTAGAATAAAGACTATATTTCAACATTATTCATTTAGAACTGCTTTGTAAAGATTTTGTGAGGTATAATGCAAGTGTCTTCATGTCTTAAATAAGGTAAGGCTCTATAAGTTGTACACGTGACTATCATTTTCTAAGTCAAAGAAATAGCTATGCGTAATAGTAGTGGTTTTGACAATTAATAAATCTAACTTCCAAATTTTTAAAAATAAACACCAGAGGGAAATACAGAAATGAGCTGTTACAATCTTAGGGTTTAGGTTTCATGGTTCTGTTAATTCTGCATCCTGAGCTTAAGTTATTTTTTAGAAAAAATAATTCAACTGTTGCCATATCTATCCAGTTTGTATTGCAAGGTTGTATAATGTGCTCACAGAAGATGAAGAACTGTCTCTTGTAATAAGGTGGTTCTGTTAGGCAAATTAAAGTCTGAGTTCAATTATACTGAAGTTGTTTTGTTTTTAAAACCTTTTCTATCAATTTAATGAACCAGGTTCCTTTTTTTCATAAATTTAACATTTCTCCACAATAGTTTATTTTTTATTGGTCTTTATTTCCCATCTTTTCTGCCAATCCCACTGGACAAGCTACTTAGTTTACTTTTGTTTTACTTTTATAACTCACAACAATGAGTCCTATAAAAGTTTAAAATTGTTTTCATTATAGTAACTATTTTTCCACCAATACAGATCATTTGAGGTTTTCTTAAAAATAAACCTAACTAACTAAATAAAACAGCAATTTCATTACACACATTTGTTCAAATTTCCCCTCAGGAAACTATGGGATAGGACAACCCATTCTTTTTATTCACCTTCAAATTAAGCAACTTTGTTAAAAAACAAACCAAAAAAACAACAACTGGGGTTGATAGCAAAGACAGAGGGCCTTTTTTAGCAGGCTTAATTCACTTTATTTTTCTTGTATAAAAATATGTGGTGGCTTCTTATGCTCCAATCGGTTTGCAAGCAAAATCATAGTTACAAATCATAGGTTGCTGGAAGAGAATGATAAATCCTTCAAGACCAGGATGTGCTACTTGCCCTGTATAGCAAGCAAACTCCACTACAAGACAGTAAGAGTGGCATCCAATCTAAGTTAATAACACAGATCAGAATATTGTTCAACCATTAGCCCCTGCTTATATTTATTTAATACTTAGCACCACAAATCTAGTAAGCAAAACTGCCAATCTTGGAACCAGAGAAAATTCTACACAAACTAACTAGCAGATATTATGAATCCCTGAAATAAATGCAATCAAAATTTTGACTGCAGAGTCAACAGAAACAATTTTATATTGGTGAGACTTACGAACATAAATGTTGGGTTATTTCTTCCTCCTTTTACAGCAAAATGTTTTATCTTTTTGCTAAAAGTATGGAACACTTTATATGCTTTACTCGCTTATGAAATATGTTGATTTCCAAATATCTCCATAAAATTGGTAAACACATATATAATTGAGTCAATTGTTTATTTTCCTTCAGCCAAATCAGTCTCATTTGAAACATTTAAGTTGTTCTATAATAAATTTAAGAATCATGCTGGATAATGGCAACAGCTACTTTACATGCTTCCTGTCATACACACCTTCTATTGCCAAGACTGTAGTAAGGTGAGATATTACCTGCAGAAGTTACAGAAGGATACTGAAGAGGAAACAAGAATTTATAGATTACTAGATCTAGAGTTAGTGTGTAACAACAGATGCACTACTGATACCTCAAAATATTTTTTAATCCTCCTTTTGAAAATGTAAGGTATTAGTTGATTTGCAGTGGCATAACTTAAAAAGAAACACACAGTAAAACCATCATGCCTATTTAAAACCTCAATAATATAATCCACTGCAACACTGCACATTCAGAGCGACAGTTAAGTATGAAACAATTATTTTTACGCATTTTTAAAAATTCCCTATAACATTCAGTTAATTTCCTGAAGTTTCATAGCATATATTCAGGTCTTTGGAGGGTTAAAATTTTGTTTTTTAAGTGGTAGAGTAGCTAATGTTTTTAGTTACTGAAGCATCTTTATTCCTGAATTTGCCCACATTTATAACGAGGTTGAGGGGCCACGAATATTAAAAGATTACTAACTTCTTCAATACATTACTCGGATATGTCAGTGTTTTCCTGAAAGTTTTGGATCTAAAAATCTCTTCTGAAATCTACAAAGAGAAGCCACGAAAAATCAGTTGCCATTGTGATTTGGTAGTGGCTACAGCTTACTACTCTTTCTTCACATCCCTTGCCCAGAACAGCGGAGCTCTCCGAAGTCCCAACGCTGGACCGAAAAAGAGAAGCCAAAGGAGATATCAAACCCTCTGCAAGGCAGAAGGTGGCTCCACAGAAGCGTCCCCCCCCCACCCCCCCCACCCCCCCGCTCCTCAGCAACTACCATCACGTCAGGCCCTGATCCCACTGGGAGAGAATATTTAGGAAAAGAGAAATAAGCCATGCAGTCCCTTCACACAGATATCGGCCCTTCCTGCAGGGATCTCCAACCTGCCTCTAGCCAGCGCCCATTCCCAGCTCTCCCTGGCGGGGCTCAGCCCCCAAAAGGGGACCCTCTCCACCTGGTTCGCTTCTCATTCTGTTAGGCGCCAGGGCCGCTAACAGGAAAGGAAGCGAAGCTCGAGGGGCTTCCTACAGGCCCCAAGTCCGGTCCTTCCCTTTCAAACAACATCCCGCCTAGAGCGTCCTGGCCCCCAGGGCGCAGCACTAGGGAAGAGGGCCCCAGGCCTGCCTCCCGCCGAGGCCGACAAGAAAAGGGAGGGAAAGAAGGGCGAAGATGGGGCCTGCCCTGGAGCCAAGTACCTTGTAGAAAGCGCCATTGGAGCCCCGCACTTCCACCACCAGCTCCTCCATCTTCTCGACGGCCCTGCTGGCACCTGGAGTCCGTCCTGGAGAGGTGGTCTGCGGGCACTAGAGGCCCAGCTGCTGCCGCCGCCGCCGCCGCCGCCGCCGCCGCGCTACCGCACGCCCCCCGGCAGAGGCGCCGCCGTCACCGCCGCCTGCTCTCACCGTAGGCTTACGGCCAGTCGGAGGCTGCCCCTCACCGGAAGTGAAACCGAAACGGAGCCGAACGACTGACTGAGGCCAAAGGCTCTGGCCGTTCCGCGTGTAAACAGTGAAACCACGTCACGTGATCGGCACCGCCCCTCCCCCCCGCCCACCCTCCCTCAGGGTTCGGCCCCTCATCCCCGCCCTCTCTCTGCGCGGGCCTTGGGGCGCGCGCCTGCGTACAGCCTGAAATCTGCTGCATACAACCTGAAATTTGCTTCGCGCGCGGACTTAGGGTTCCTGGACTCTGAGGAACGCGGGAAGGTGGGAAGGGCGGCGACTAGTCGTCTGGAAGGTGGAGGTCAGGCCGCCTGGCGTCTCTGGGGGACAGCTAGAGTGCCCATTCCTGTATAGAAGGGCAAATGGAGGCGTGGGAAAGGGCCTACCATAGCGATCAAGTGCATTCACTTAGAATCCTGGCGGGCTTGGTTTGGAGGTTTTTTTGTTTGTTTGTTTATTTTTGAGTTTCGTTTTTTTAAAGTGGGGCAAAGCTTGATTGAGGTGAAGGTGGAGTGTGTGTGTGTGTGTGTGTATGTGTGTGTGTGTGTGTGTGTGAGAGAGAGAGAAAGAGAGGTCAAGAATAAAGGTAAATCATTAAAGAAGACTTTGAACTAGTAAAGATGGCAACTACAATGAGAGTAATGCTGCCTCTTCCCCAAGATATTTTGGGCTGTCCTGTGGATACAGCCTGTGTTCTCTGAGGGGCAATGAATTGTGGACTGGACCGTTGGAAATGTTAGTCCTTCCACAGACCCAGCACTGACCCATATACTTCCCTTGATTTAGTTCCATAGTTTTACTTGACATACAAAAAAAAAAAAAAAAAGAATGTGTTAAACACTTGTTCGTTTACTTGCAGCTTATTTCCCTAAAGAGTGGGGTGGGCATGTGTATAGCAGCAGTCAGGCAACCCATCCATAGGGGCCCATGCACCTATTTCCTAGCAGCTCTTCCGCCTTACCCTCCACAGAAGAACAAACCCCAACTTTCTCATTCCTACTTCTGCAGTATAATTGGATCCACCTTAACCTAGGTTTCTTTTGGAAGGCTTGTATCCAACTGAGAAGTTTATTAAGCCTCTACCATATGCCAGGCACTATGCTAAGTGCTAATGAATCATTGGTGAAGAAAAAAAGAAAGGAAGAAAAGACTGTCAGCATTGAACTTGGATCCAGAGGCATAGATGGACAGAAATCAAATGATCAGAAAAGTTAATGTGGAGTTGCAACTGTGATAAGAGCTATGAAAGATAGATACACCTATGATAGTGGAACAGGACCCAGTCTGGGGTGAGGGAGGGGTGGCCAGACTCCACCTGGAATATGACCAATGAGAGTTAACTGGTAGCACTGAGTTGGGGTAGCCAAGGTGAACTGTCCCAAGTATTAGTAAGTGCCCCAAAATGAGAGGCATCCTTGGGCCTCCAGTTCTCTTCCTACCCCATTCCTAGCTAAAGCATCAGTGCTACTTGAAAAAGCAACAGACCAAAGGTCACATTCCTTGAGGCCACAGTAAATAGAAATGACTTATTGGACTAGGGTTTCTGGAGTAGTCACGGAAGCAAAGACTGCAGTAGGGCCGAAATAAAATCTCACTATAACCTGGATGGGAGCACAGCATGATCTTTAACCCCAGTGGTATAAAAAGGGACGGATTGATGAAAATGATAATACCTTCCATGTGTAGAGTGCTGTTCCCTTTACCCAGAGCATTCAGTTATTATCAGCTCTCCACAACCACTGCAAACCACACTAAACATGCTGCTGTTCCCTGAACCTATGATGCACTATCATGCCTTCATGTCTCTTCACCCTTCCTGGCTCCCAGAAATACCCTTCTCTGTTGGATTATCAGCTAGATTCCTATTACCTAGTTATTTTAACTCAGGTGCAGATATTTTAGCTAACTTTGCTCTTCAATTCTCAGCACATTATCATTAGTCCCTGCAAGGCCTTTTTATTATTTATATTATTTTATATTGTAAATATTATTTTTCCTCAATTTTCCCAATCCCCGCTCCCATTCTTTTTCTAGACACCAACTGAAATATGTTTGATATAGATCCTTGATAATTTAAGGCATGTAGTGTTTTGTGTACGCCTTTTACATTTATAGAGATAGCATTGAACTGTAAATCTGTTTCCCACTGTTTCCACTCAGCACTATGTTCTTGAGCTAATCCACATTGCTGTGTGTACACCTGGTTTTTGCTTCTAGCTGTTGCTGAGTATTCCATAGATTTTACTAATACATTTCCCTGGTGATGGGTGTCTAGGTCACTGCCAACTCCCTGATGTCACAGTATGGTGAAAATCCTTGTGAATCTTTATTAACCTTTGTAAGAATTTCTTTTATGCTCTTATAGAATTTTATTCATATCCCCTGTTTCCTCACCATACTTCTTGGCATATAGCAGGGACTCAGTAAATGTTGACTACTTCTACTATTATGCTTAATGGACTAGGATCACTTATTTATATTTATATTTCCCTAATTGGACTATGACTTCTTTCTAGTCAGGAAAGATATCTTGTTCACCTTTGTGTCTTTGGCACATACAATGTGGCTGATTTTAGGAAATGTTCTGTGAATCAACATGACTATACTAGATATCTGTATATACTGTGACTTAGTCTTGCCCACTTAACTCTGCATCTCAGCCTCTCTCTGATCTCTAGCTCTTGAAATGCCCTCTTTCAAGACAGCTCCACTGAATGCTGGATTCAGACTCAGGCTCAACCCTGCTTGTGATCCTGCTCCTTCCATATCCTTCTCTCAGTCACTGGCAACCTCTTCTTCGAATTAGTTGCTCAGGCCTAAAACTGACTCATTTTGACTCTATCTTTCTCTCACTCATCTAATTCATCAGCAAATTCTTTCTGAGTACACAATCTATTTATAACCAGTTGAACTGGTAAAACCATAGTTTAAGCCCCCATTGTCTCTTACCTATATTACTGCACCAACTTCTCTGGTCTCTCAGCAGAATAGAGGGTGACCTTATTCAGTCAAGACACTTTGCCACTCAAAACCCTCCAATTGTTCTCTAAATGCCTCAGGGTAAAACTCAAAGTCCTTATTTATTCTGGCCTTAGTGCCCTTTACATACTGGCCTCTATTATCTCCTCTATCTCACCTTTTACCTCCATTCCATTCCAGCCACACTGGCTTCTTTGCTATTTCTTGAAAACACCAGGCAGATTCTGTCTGTCTCTTCTCACTAGAATGTAAACTCAGTGAGAACAGAAATTTTTGTTTCTTTTATTCACTGCTTATCCCCAGTGCCTACAACAATACAGTTTTGGGAACATAGTAGGTGCTTACTCAATATTTATTGAATGAATATGTGTTGAGGACACAGCCCTTGTAAAGTCTACTTCCATGCCTGTAAGCCTTGGTTCCTAGCCTCCATCAAATTGCTGCCTGTTGTCTTTGCATTGATTTATTCTGTGTTATATTTCCTGCTTCTCAATTTGAACCCTCTGAGTCTTTTTCATGCCTCAATCCCAGCTGAAATTCCTTGTCTTTTCTAACTATAGAAATCATACATACCCTCTAGGACCCAGCTAAAGCTTCATTTCTTTCATGGCACATTCTCTGACTATTTTGCCTCACTTGGACATCACCTTTAAACTAGATAGTAGAAAAAAATTACATCATCTCTATGTTTTAAAACAATTTTAGACTTACAGGAAAATTGAAAAGATAGAGTTCCCATATCAGTTTCCTGACACCTCCCTCCCAGTTTCCTTTATTATTATCTTGCATTACTGTGCTAAAATTGTTATCATTGATGAGCCAATGTCAACGCATTGTTATTAACTAAAGTCATAGTTTACATTAAGGTTCACTCTTTGTGTTGTACAGTGTATGGGTTTGTACAAAGCATAATGTTCCATCACCCTAAAAATCCTTAGTCAGTAGCTCAACCCTCTAATCCCTGGCAACCACTGAGATTTTACTGTCTCCATAGATTTGTCTTATCCAGAATGTTGCATAAATTAGAATCATACAGTATGTAACCTTTCTATATTGGCTTCTTTCACTTAACAATATGCATTTTAAGCTTTCATCATGTCTTTTTATGACTTGATAGTCCATTTCTTTTTATTGGGGAACTAGAGGCCCGGTGCCCAAAATTCATGCACAGGTTGAGTCCCTAGGTCTGGCCAGCGATCAGGGCTGATTGGGGCCTTCTGGCTGCCGGCCGGGGGCTGCCAGCCAGAGACTTCCTTCGTTCTGCACCATCCCCTGGTGGTCAGTGCATGTCATAGAGAGCAATCAAACTCCCAGTCTCCTGCTCAAACACCCGAGGGGACAATTTGCATATTAGCCTTTTATATATATACTAGAGGCCCGGTGCACGAAATTCGTGCACGGAGGGGGGTTGTCCCTCAGCCTAGCCTGTACCCTCTCCAATCTGGGATCCCTCTCACAATCCAGGACTGCTGGCTCCCAATTACTTGCCTGCCTGCCTTCCTGATTGCCCCTAACCACTTCTGCCTGCCAGCCTGATCACCCCCTAACCACTCTGCTGCCAGCCTGTTTGCCCCCAACTTCCCTCCTCTGCTGGACTGGTCACCCCTAACTGCCCTCTCCTGCAGGGTTGATCACCTCCAACTGCCCTCCCTTGCAGGCTTGGTCCCTCTCAACTGCCCTCCCTTGCAGGCCGGGTGCCTCCCAACTGCCCTCTCCTGCTGGCCATCTTGTGGTGGCCATCCTGTGTCCACATGGGGGCAGGATCTTTGACCACATAGGGGCAGCTATATTGTGTGTTGCAGTGATGATCAATCTGCATATTACTCTTTTATTAGATAGGATAGAGGCCTGGTACAGGGGTGGGGGCCAGCTGGTTTGCCCTGAAGGGCGTCCCGGATCAGGTGGGGGTTCCCTTGGGGTGTGTGGTGGCCTGAGCGAGGGGCCTGTGGTGGTTTGCAGGCCGGCCACGCCCCCTGGCAACCCAAGCAGATGCCCTGGTATCTGGAATTTATTTTCCTTCTACAATTGAAACTTTGTAGCCTGGAGCGGAGCCAAGCCTGGGGCTCCCTCTGCAGGCAGCCATTTGTGTTGGGGTTATAATTAAAACTTTGTTGCCTTAAGCGGGTGGGCCCGGCCAGGGTGTGTGGAAAGCTTTGCTTCCCCTGTTGCCGGCGGCAACCCTGGCCTGCTCTCTCAAGCTCCATTCTGCCGCCATTTGTTTGAATTTGTTTACCTTCTATAATTGAAACTTTGTAGCTTGAGTGGAGGCTTAGGCCTGGCTAGGGCAGGCGGAAAGCTTGGCTTCCTCTGTTACCTAGGAAACCTTACTCTCTGTGGCTGTAGCCATCTTGGTTTGGGCTAATTTGCATACTCGCTCTGATTGGATGGTGGGCGTGGCTTGTGGGTGTGTCGGCGGTATGGTCAATTTGCATATTTGTCTATTATTAGATAGGATACACTAGAGGCCTGGTGCATGGAATTTGTGCACAGGAGGGGGTCCCTCAGCCCGGCCTACAGCTTCTCCAATCTGGGACCCCTTGGCGGATGTCCGCTGGCTCCTAACCACTCGCCTGCCTGCCTGATAGCCCCTAACCACTTTGCCTACCTGCCTGCCTGATCACCCCTAAGCCCTCTGCCTGCCTGCCTGATTGTCCCTAACTGCCTCTGCCTGCCTGTGCGCCTGATTGCCTCTAACTGCCCCCCTGCCACCTGATCGGCCCTACCTTGCCCCCCTGCTGACCTGATCGCCCCTACCTTGCCCCCATGCCAGCCTGATTGCCCCTACCTTGCCCCCCTGCTGGCCTGATCGCCCCTAACTGCCTCTGCCTTGGCCCCCAGCCTAAGCCTCAGTCTGGCCTCCCTCTGCCAGAGGCGACCTGGCCGATCAGGGGAAGGTGCCGCCCCTATTACCCCGCTACTGCTGCCACTGGCAGCCAACATGGCTGACTGAGCCTTGTGCCTTGCAGCTGGGTGCAGCTGCCTGAGCCTCGGGCTGGCCCTCGCAGCAGCAGCCGCCATCCGCAGCTTGCCTGAGCCTCAGGCAGCCACTGCAGCTTTGTCTGGAAGGATGTCCGGATGGTCGTCTGGAAGACGTCCACCCTAATTAGCATATTACCCTTTTATTAGTATAGACTAGAGGCCCGGTGAACAAAATTCGTGCACAGGTAGGTTCCCTAGGCCTTGCTGGTGATCAGGGCCAATTAGGTTCCCCACCTCCCAGCCTCCCTGCCTCCTCCTTTCCTCGCTGCCAGTTCCGCCACTGCACAGTTCCTCGCCTCCTGGCCTTCCCACCTCCTCCTTTCCTTGCTCCCTCAGTGCCCCGCCGCCAATGCTGGTAGCCTGCCATGTACTGCGCTGCCCCCTGGTGGTCAGCACACATCATAGTGAGTGATCGAACTCCCGGTCTCCTGGTCGAACACCCAAGGGGACAATTTGAATACTAGCCTTTTATTATATAGGACTAGAGACCCGGTGCATGAAATTCGTGCGGGGGGGGTGGTTTTCCCTCAGCCTGGCCTGCACCCTCTCCAATCTGGGACCCCTCGGGGGATGTCTGACTGCCAGTTTAGGCCCGATACCGCAGACATCCCTCTCACAATCCAGGACGACTCTCTCCTAACCACTCACCTGCCTGCCTGCCTAATGCCCCCAACAGCCCTCCCCTGCTGGCCTGATCTCACCCCCAACTTCATTCCCCTGTCAGCCTTGTCACACCCACAACGGCCCTCCCCTGCCAGCCTGGTCACTCCCAACTGCCCTTCCCTGCTGGCCTGGTCACCCTCAATTTCCCTCCCCTGCAGGACAGTTTTCCCCCAACTGCCCCCCCCTACTGGCCTGATCTTGCCCCCAACTGCCCTCCCCTGCCAGCTTGATCTCGCCCCCAACTGCCCTCCCCTGCCGGCCTGATCTTGCCCCCAACTGCCCTCCCCTGCTGGCCTGGTTGCCCCCAACTGCCCTCCCCTGCTGACCTGATCGCCCCTAACACCCTGCCACCCTGATCTTCCCCCTAACTGCTTTCCCCTGCCAGCCTGATCTCGCCCCTAACTGCCTCTGCCTCAGCCCCTACCACCATGGCTTTGTCCGGAAGGAAGTCAGATATCTGGAAGGTGGCTGGTTGACCCGGTCTAATTAGCATATTACCCTTTTATTAGTATAGACTAGAGGCCTGGTGCATGAAAATTAATGCACTGGAGTGGGGGGGTCCCTTAGCCCGGCCTGCCCCCTCTCACAGTCCAGGAGCCCTCAGGGGCAGGAGGCAACCCAGTGATCAGGGGAAAGGTGACGGATGATCCATCACACCTCTGCTGCTGCCACTGCTGGCAGCACAAATCTCATCTGGCCCTAGTTACCTGAGCCTCGGGTGGCCCTGGGCGCCTGGGCGCCTGGGAATCTGTGATCTGAGGCTTACCTGCACCTCGGGCCTGCCCTGGGGGGCTGGGGGGCTGAGGGGACTGGGCACTGCCATCTTGTGGCTGTGGGCACTGCTATCTTTGAGGGCATGGCAGTCAATTAGCATATTCCCTCCTTATTGGCTGTGGGCGCTGCCATCTTTGTGACGGTGTGAGGGTCAATTAGCATATCCCCTCTTCATTAGATAGGATAATATTCCATTGTCTGTTGTATGTATATCATGGTTTGTTTATCCATTAACTTATGAAGGATATTTTGGTTGCTTCCAGTTTTTTATCAATTATGAATAAAGCTACTATAAACATTCATGTGAAGTTTCTGTGGACATAAGTGTTCAACTCTTTTGGGTAAATGCCAAGGTACATGATTGCTAGGTCATATGGTAAGAGTATGTTTAGTTCTGTAAGAAACTGCAAACTCTCTTTCAAAGTTGCTGTACCATTTTATATTCCCACCGACAATGTATGAGAATTCATGTTGCTCCAAATTCTCATATTTTGTTTGTCAGTGTTTTGAATTTTGGCCATTCTAATAGGTGTCTCTTGGAATCTTGTTTTAATTTGCAATTCCCTAATGACTATGTTGAGCATCTTTTTATATGCTTATTAGCCCTCTGAATATCTTCTTTGATATATTCCCTGTTCTGATCTTCTTTTTTAATTGAATTTATTGATATTACATTGGCTAATAAAATTATATAGATTTCAAGTGTACCATTCTATAATACATCATCTGTATATTTTATTGTGTGTTTACCATCCAAAGTCTAGTCTCCTTCTGTCACCATTTATCCCCCATTTATCCTCTTCTACCTACTCCCATCCCCCTTCCCTCTGCAAATCACTATACTGTTGTCCCTGTCTATCAGGGTTTTTTTTTTTCTTCTACCTAACCCCCTCATGTGTTTCACCCAGCCTCCCATCCCTCCTCCCCTCTGACAGCTGTCAGTCTGTTCTCTGTATCTATGTGTCTATTCATTTTCTTCATTTGATTTCATATGTAAGTGAAACCATATAGTATTGGTCTTTTTCTGACTGCCTTATTTCACTTAGCATATTACTTCTAAGTCCATCCATGCTATTGCAAAAAGTAAGAGATGTTTCTTTTTACAGCTGCATAGTATTCCATTGTGTAATTGTTTCACAGCTTTTTATCCACTCATCTACTGATGGGTATTTGAGCTGCTTCCAAATCTTAGCTTTATAAATAGCCCTGCAATGAACATAATGGTGCATATATTATTTTGAATCAGTGTTTTGGGTTTCTTCTAATATATTTCCAGAAGTGGAATCACTGGGTCATAGGCAGTTCCATTTTTAATTTTTTGAGGAAACTCCATACTGTTTTCCACAGAGGCTGAACCAATTTTCATTCCCACCAAAAGTGCAGTAGGGTTTCCTTTTATCCACATCCTCTCCAACACTTGTCATTTGTGGATTTATTGATGGTAGCCATTCTGACAGGTGTGAGGTGATATCTTATTGTGGTTTTAATTTGCTTTTCTCTGATGATTAGTGATGTTGAGCATATTTTCATATTCCTATTGGCCATCTGTACATCCTCTTTGGAGAAGTGTCTATTCAAGTCCTTTGCCCATTTTTAAATTGGATTGTTTGTTTTTGGTGTTGAGTTGTTTGAGTTCTTTATAAATTTTGAATATTAATTCCTTATCAGATGTATCATTGGAAAATATGTTCTCCCATTCAGTGGTTTCCCTTTGCATTTTGTTGATGGTTTCCTTGATGCTGATGGGAAAGGTATTGTGTTTTTAATTTCAAATTCCAATTGTTCACTGCTGACATATAAATCCCCTTTTACTGTTTTTTCTGCACCCCATACATTTTGATGTTGTATTTTTTCATTTAGTTCAAAATATTTTAAAATTTATTGGAAATTTTTCTTTTGATCCATGTGTCATTTAGAAATGCATTGTATAATCGCCAAATATTTGGGGATTTCCCAATTATCTTTCTGTTATTGATTTCTAGTTTAATTTCATTGTGTTTTGAGAGCAGACATTGTATGATATCTGTTATTTTAAATTTAAGGTATGTTTTATGGACCAGAATGCCAGAAGCCAACTCCAGCATGTCAGCAGGGCTGAATCATCTGGAGATGGCTGAGGGCATTTCCCCAAACCTGAAAAGGATGATTGCTTGCTGCCAGACAGCTCAGGGCATATTAATCTACATGTTATTGCCTCCTACTGGCCAAACACCTCTTTCAATAATTGATAGACTGAGAAGGCAAAAATTCAGTAAGAATATAATTAGCCCTAGCTGGTTTGGCTCAGTGGATAGAGCATCGGCCTGTGGACTCAAGGGTCCCGGGTTTGATTCCAGTCAAGGGCGTGTGCCTTGGTTGCGGGCGTATCCCCAGTGTGGGGGGTGTGCAGGAGGCAGCTGATCGGTGTTTCTCTCTCGTCAATGTTTCTGGCTCTCTATCCCTCTCCCTTCCTCTCTCTGTAAGAAGTCAATAAAATATTTAAAAAAAAGAATATAATTAAACTGAATAGTTCCATCAATCAACTCGATCTAATTGACACCCATAGAGTACTTCATTCAACAACAATAGTTCACATATTCTTCTCAAATTCATATGGCACAGTCACCAAGACAGACCACACTCTGGTAATGCCAGTGATCTTGATCCAGCATCTAGAAGGGTTCAGGAACCTGGAGAATGCGCTGTGCATAAATTAAATAAGAGTCCAAAGACAAAACATAATTTTGGAAGGCATTATGGGGAGTCAGAGAAGACTTAGCTAAAGGAATTAAGTTCTCCTTGTCTCAGGACTCTTTGCTACTTGTTAACACAATTTGTACGAAGGCTAGGTAGAGATATACACATCAAAAGGTAGAGTTTCGTACAGAATCCATTGTCAGATTGGAAGAATTTGCCTACGGCTGTTCAGGTGTTTGGCCAGTAGGAGGCAATAACATGTAGATTAATATGCCCTGAGCTGTCTGGCAGCAAGCAATCATCCGTTTCAGGTGGCTGCTGGCCCCGATCACCCCTCAGGAACAAGGGTAGGTGGAGAAGCCCTGTAGGGCGATCAGGGCCAGCAGCCACCACTCACACCTGCTGACAGTGCCGAGCGATCAGGGCCAGTGCTGGGCACTTGCAATGGGTGCAAGCGGCAGCTCCAGTGCTGGCAGTGGGTGCGAGCGCCAGGCAAGACCGTGGCGTGCGAGAGCAAAGAATTTTAAGTAACCACCAGAGGCTGACCCCGATGACAGCGACCAGTTCCCCGTGCCCTGCCTTGGTCTGGCGCCCCTGCTTACCTGCTCCACCATTCCACCACGGCCAATGCCCGCCATGTCTTGCACTCTGCAGCATGCTGCCGACACCCACCATGTTCTGTGTGCGCCCCCTGGTGGTCAGCACACGTCATAGCGACTGGTTGTTTGGTTGTTCTGTTGTTCCGCCGTTCAGTCTATTCGCATATTAGCCTTTTATTATATAGGATTAGATTAACTATGATTAAGCAACATAAGAGTTTATTTTACTTTCATTTCTCCCTCCTCAAAAGTCCTTCCTTTCTTTATGTAGATTTGAGTGTCTGACCTATGTCATTATTTTTCTCCTTAAACAACTTTGAACATTTCTTGAAGGTATATCTAATGGTTACAAATTCTCAAAGGAAGGGTTCAGGTAAGGTATTTTCTTTGGAGAGCAGGCCTTTATTATGGAAAACATGGGGTATATTGAAAAAATGATTGCTGCCCTAGCCCAGTGGTCGGCAAACTGCGGCTCATTAGCCACATGCAGCTCTTTGGCCCCTTGAGTGTGGCTCTTCCACAAAATATCACGTGCGGGCGTGCACGTACAGTGCGATTGAAACTTCGTGGCCCATGCACAGAAGTCAGTTTTCGGCTCTCAAAAGAAATTTCAATCGTTGTACTGTTGATATTTGGCTCTGTTGACTAATGAGTTTGCCGACCACTGCCCTAGCCAGTTTGGCTCAGTCGATAGAGCGTCATCATGTGAACTGAAAGGTCCCAGGTTTGATTCTGGACAAGGCCACGTGCCTGAACTGTGGGCTCGATCCCCCTCTCTCTCCCTCTCCTTTCCCCTCTGAAATCAGTAAAAATATATTTTTTAAAAAAAGGATTGCTTTGCACCACCTCCTAGAGGAAACATTAGAGAATTTTTCTCTGATCTTTACTGTGAGGAACTAGTGGGCTTCCTAGAGGCAAAACCCAAGAAAATGTACGCTTCCCCCTAAGATTGGTCCCCCAGGTGTTTTCAGCCCTCAGCCTACTCCACGCCTACCTTCAAGTAATTCATCAAAACCACCCTTTAAGTGTTCCTGCCAATAATTGGCTCCAGCAGCTTCTGCCTTAATCGTATCTCTGCTGTGATTCTTTGTATTCACTTGACTGTCCACATTTTGGGCTAGCAGGTTGCTCTGTGTGTCTAAGAAAAAATATCACTTTTCTGTTTGCTCAACTTTTTTCTTTTTTAAAAAAATCTTTATTGTTGAGATTATTACAAATGTCCCTCTTTTTCCCTTCATTGCCCCCCTTCACCCAGTTCCAGCCCTGCCCCAGGCCTTCACCACCCTATTGTCTGTGTCCATAGGTAATGCATATATGCATATAATGAAAGGCTAATATGCAAATTGTCCCCACGGGCAGGGGTTCCAAAGATCTGGAGTTAGACGTGTACTGACCACCAGGGGGTGGCACAGAACATGGTGGGTGTTGGTGATGCAGTGCTAGCATGCAGCGATGAGCCCTGACTAGAGCAGGACTGCAGAGGGATGGTGGAACAGGTGAGAAAGTGGCGCCACGCCAAAGCGGGTGCGAGAGGGGGCCCCGAACGCCCTGCCAGTCACCCTAATGACAGTGACCTGCGGCAGCGACAGGGGCCGGGGCCAGTGAGAAGGCAGCACCAGGCCAAGGCAGGTGTGAGCAGGGGCTCCCTATCACCCCGGCAGTTGTAGTCTATGGGGCAACCAGCGGGGAGATTGGTGAGCAGGCGGTGCCAGACCCAGGCAGGTGCAAGCAGGGCCCACAGTTGCCCCACCGGTCACTCCACAGATCGGCCCTGATCACTGGCCAGGCCTAGGGATCCTACCATTGTATGGATTTTGTGCGCTGGGCATCTAGTATGCATATAAGATCTTGGCTTAATCTCTTCCCATCCCCCCACCCCCATTCCCTCTGAGAATCATCGGTCTGTTTCATTCCCATGTCTCTGATTATATTTTATTCACCAGTTTATTCTGTTCATTAAATTTCTTATTCATTTATTTTCATTTTTAGATTCAATTATTGATAGGTATATATTTGTTGCCATTTTGTTGTTCATATTTTTTAAATTTAATAAATCTTTATTGTTCAGATTATTACAATTGTTTCTCTTTTTCCCCCCCATAGCTCCCCTCCACCCGGTTCCCACCCCACCCTCTGCCCTTACCTCCCCCCTAACTGTCCTCATCCATAGGTGTACGATTTTTGTCCAGTCTCTTCCTGCACCTCCCACACCCCTTTCCCTCCGAGAACTGTCAGTCCACTCCCTTTCTATGCCCCTGATTCTATTATATTCACCAGTTTATTTTGTTCTTCAGATTTTTTATTCACTTGATTTTTAGATTCACTTGTTGATAGACATGTGTTTGTTGTTCATAATTTTTATCTTTACCTTTTTCTTCTTCTTCCTCTTCTTAAAGAATACCTTTCAGCATTTCGTATAATACTGGTTTGGTGGTGATGAACTCCTTTAGCTTTTTCTTATCTGTGAAGCTATTTATCTGCCCTTCAATTCTGAATGATAGGTTTGCTGGGTAGAGTAATCTTGGTTGTAGGTCCTTACTATTCATCACTTTGAATATTTCTTGCCACTCCCTTCTGGCCTGCATAGTTTCTGTTGAGAAATCAGCTGACAATCGTATGGGTGCTCCCTTGTAGGTAATTAACTGTTTTCCTTTTGCTGCTTTTAATATTCTCTTTTTGTCTTTTGCTCTTGGCATTTTAATTATGATGTGTCTTGGTGTGGTCCTCTTTGGATTCCTTTTGTTTGGGATTCTGTGTGCTTCCTGGACTTGTAAGTCTATTTCTTTCACCAGGTGGGGGAAGTTTTCAGTCATTATTTCATCAAATAGGTTTTCAGTATCTTGCTCTCTCTCTTCTTCTGGCACCCCCATAATTCGGATGTTGGTATGCTTGAGGTTGTCCCAGAGGATCCTTACACTATCTTCAAATTTTTGGATTCTTTTTTCTTTTTGCTTTTCTGGATGAGTGTTTTTTGCTTCTTTGTATTTCAAATCTTTGACTTGATACTTATGGTCCTCTAGTCTGCTGTTAGGTCTCCGTATAATATTTTTTATTTCAGTCAGTGTATGTTTAATTTCTAGTTGGTCCTTTTTCATATCCTCGAGGGTCTCACTAAATTTATCAGCTTTTTCTAGGAAATTCTTGAAAAACCTTATAACCGTGGTTTTGAACTCTATATCCAGTCGTTTGTTTTCCTCCATTTCTTTCATTTGTGATCTGTTTCTTTGTCTCTGCATTTTCACTGCTTCCCTGAGTTGGTAGAGTAGCTTTGTGTGGTAGGTGTCCTCTAGGTCACAGTGGCTCAGCCTCCCCAGTTACCTGAGGTGGACACTCTTGGTGCACCCCTTTGTGGACTGTGTGCTCAGCCTTGTTGTAGTTAAGTCTTGATTGTTGTTGGTATCACTGGGAGGAATTGACCTCCAGGCCTATTAGCTGTGAGGATCAGTTGTGTCTACGCTGGGAGAACTTCTGTGCTAGAGACACTCTTATGAGACAAGATTTGCAAAATTGCAAAAGCCTCTGTGCTCAGCTTGGATGGGGCAGAGTTTCAGGGCGGAGCAGACAGCCTTGGTTTCCCATCAGCCCTGCCCTATGAGGCCCCTGGGTCTCAGTGTCCCT
The DNA here is from genome assembly GCA_025583905.1 of Ia io. NCBI lineage: Eukaryota > Metazoa > Chordata > Mammalia > Chiroptera > Vespertilionidae > Ia > Ia io. Next base: position 125,489,370 of record JAJQQW010000001.1, on the reverse strand, counting down.
CAGTAATTGCTGCAAGCACCTCTGAGAGAAAGCCACCCTTGAGTTTCGCCTGCTGCCAGACAGTGCAGTTTCTCCCCGAATGAGTTGGAGTTCCTGGAAACTTGCCCAGAACTGGAGTTCAGCGCAGTTGGGAGCTTCCGTCTCCCTCCCGCTTTAGAAAGCCAGCCACGCACTCAGCCTCCCATGCATTCAGCAATCAGTCCTCTCTGCGCACGCGCGCCTCCGGACCTCTGCCTCCGCAGGTCCCGAGTCTCAGTGTGCTTTCTCTTTTCCTGACAGTCCAGATTCCCCCCAAATGAATCTGGTTTCCCAGCGTCTTGCCTGGGACTAGAGTTCAGTGCAGTCGGGAGCTTCCTTCTCCCTCCCGCTTTAGAAAGCCAGCCACATACACAGCCTCCCGTGCATTCAGCAGTCAGTCCTCTCTTTGTGCGCGTGCCTCTAGACCTCTGCCTCCGCAGCTCCCGAGTCTCAGTGTGCTTTCTCTTTTCCTGACAGTCCAGATTCCCCCCGAATGAGTCTGGTTTCCCAGCATCTCATCTGGGACTGGAGTTCAGTGCAGTCAGGAGCTTCCTTCTCCCTCCTGCTTTAGAAAGCCAGCCGCACACTCAGCTGCCCATGCACACAGCTGCCCGTCCTCTCTGTGTGCGAGTCTCCATACCTCAGCCTTTTGCAGCTCCTCTGAGTCTCAATGTGCTTTCCTCTTTTTTTCTAGTTGTAGAATTTCCATTCAGCCAGCTTTCCTGTGGTTCTGGATGGTGTCCGTTTTTGTCTTTTAGTTTTAGTTTTGATATTGTTCTGCAAGGCAGCAGTTTAGGTGTTTACCTATGCCGCCATCTTGGTTTTCCCTGTTGTTCATATTTTTTACCCTTTTCTTCTTCTTCCTTTTCTTAAAGAATACCCTTTAACATTTCATATAATATGAACTCCTTTAGCTTTTTCTTGTCTATGAAGCTCTTTATCTGACCTTCAATTCTAAATGATAGCTTTGCTGGGGAGAGTAATCTTAATTGTAGGTCCTTGCTATTCATAACTTGGAATATTTCTTTCCACTCCCTTCTTGCCTGTATAGTTTCTGTTGAGAAATCAGCTGATAGTTGTATGGGCATTCCCTTGTAGGTAACTAACTGCTTTTCTCTTGCTGCTTTTAAGATTCTCTCTTTGTCTTTAACCCTTGGCATTTTAATTATGTTGTGTCTTGGTGTGGTCTTCTTTGGCCTCCTCTTGTTTGGGACTCTTGGTGCTTCCTGGACTGTAAATCTATTTCTTTCACCAGGTAGGGGAAGTTTTCTGGCATTATTTCTTCAAATATGTTTTCTTTTTTTTTTATTGTTTAAAGTATTACAAATAGTAGTAATATGTCTCCTTTTTTCCCCATTGACTCCCCCCTGGCCTCCCCTACCCTCCGGCACATGCCCTCCCTCCCCCTGCAGTGTCTTGTGTCCATTGGTTAAGCTTATATGCATGTATATAAGTCCTTTGGTTTGTCTCTTACCCCCCAACCCTCCACTGCCTTCCCATTGTAGTTTGACAATCTGTTCGATGCTTCTTTGCCTCTGTATCTATTTTTGTTCATCAGTTTATAATGTTCTTTATATTCGACAAATGAGTGAGATCATGTGGTATTTATATTTCACTGACTGGCTTATTTTGCTTAGCATAATGCTCTCCAGATCCATCCATATTGTTGCAAATGGTAAGAAGTCCTTCTTTTTAACTGCAGTGTAGTATTCCATTGGGCAGATGTGCCACAGTTTTCTAATCCACTCATCTACTGATGGGCATTTAGGCTGTTTCCAAATCTTAGCTATTATAAATTGTGCTGCTATGAGCATAGGGTTGCACATACCCTTTCTGATTGGTATTTCTGTTTTCTTGGGATACATTCCTAGAAGTGGGATTACTAGGTCAAATGTTAGTTAGATTTTTAAATTTTTGAGGAAATGCTATACTGTTTTCCACAGTGGCTTCACCAGTCTGCATTCCCACCAGCAGTGCAAAAGGGTTCCTTTTTCTCCGCATCATCTCCAGCACTTATCATTTGTTGATTTATTGATGATAGCCATTCTGACAGGTGTGAGATGGTACCTCATTGTTGTTTTGATTTGCATCTCTCAGATGATTAGTGACTTTGAGCATGTATTCTTGTGCCAATAGGCTTTCTGAATGTCTTCTTTCAAAAAGTGTCTATTTAGGTCCTTTGCCAATTTTTTGATTGGATTGTTTATCTTCCTTTTGTTAAGTTCTATGAGTTCCTTGTAAATGTTGGATATTAAACCCTTATCAGAGATAACATTGACAAATATGTTCTCCCATGCAGTGGGCTTTCTTGTTGTTTTGTTGATGGTTTCTTTTGCTGTGCAGAAGCTTTTTATTTTGATGTAGTCCCATTTGTTTATTTTCTCCTTAGTCTCTCTTGCCATAGGATCTGTGTCTGTAAAGATATTGCTAGGAGATATGTCTGCAATTTTGCTGCCTATGGAGTCTTGTAGGATTTTTATGGTTTCCCATCTTTCAAGTCCTTTAGCCATTTTGAGTTTGTTTTGTGTATGGTGTAAGTTGGTGATCTAGTTTCATTTTTTTTTTTTTGCCTGTATCTGACTAAATTTCCCAGCACCATTTATTAGAGAGGCTATTTTGACTCCATTGTATGCTCTTGCCACCTTGGAAAATATTAATAGATTATAATGGCTTGGGTCAATTTCTGGATTCTCTATTCTGTTCCATTGGTCTATATGTCTGTTCTTGTGCCAGTACCAGGCAGTTTTGAGAACTGTGGCTAGGTAATGTAGTTTGATGTCTGGTATTGTGATCCCTTCAACTTTGTTCTTCTTTCTCAGGATTACTGTGGTTATTCGAGGTCTTTTTTTATTCCCGATGAATTTTTGGAGAGTTTGTTCTAGATCTTTGAAATATGCCATTAGTATTTGAATAGGTATTACATTGAATCTATAGATTGCTTTAGGTATTATGGACATTTTAATGATGTTGATTCTACCAATCCATGAACATGGTATGTTCTTCCATTTGTTTATGTCTTCCTCTATCTCTTTTTTCAATATCCTGTAGTTTTCCGAGTACAGGTCTTTTATGTCCTTGGTTAACCCTTTGCACTCGCTTGCTTTTTTCTCGATTCCTTTATTCTACTCGGGATTTAATTTTTTAAATACCCCAGATTTTACAAAGCGTGGCAGTAGAATAAAAAACTGGAGTTTCTTTTCATACAAACTTATTTATTTGGATTTTTTATATTTCATATTATTGATACATTCAAAGAGTAATTTTAATCTCTATAATTTTTCATGGTGTGATATTTTTTGAAACATTCACCCACATGAAGACCTGGTTTACATTCACATGCTTCACAAATATAAATCATCTCTCTTCTTCCTCCTTTGATTTTTCTGTTAGAACAAACAATACAATCTGTGTTTTTTGTTAGGGTGAGGTGTGATTATATGGAGCTTTCCATCTAAACGTTGCTCTAAGTTAGTGGATAATAATCTACCCCTGGAAGTTAGTGTACCATCTCTGAATTCTCCAACAAGATCATGTATTAGTTTCCTAATAAATTTCACATGCGTTATCGGTTTTTCATTTTTCTTTTTTGGCATCAGTTGAGACAACATTTACATTTTACTTGTCCTTTCATGCTTATGAAAACAAGAAAAGATACTGGAAAAATAGACAAAAATCCCCCTTCCCCCCGCGGTGAAACCATGTGTTGAGTGGGGCTCGACATACGAGCTGCTACTGATGCTAACCGTGTGGAGTCACACTCGACATCCGAGTGCAAAAGGTTAAGTTTACTCCTAGGTATCCTAATTTTTTTGGTGCAATGGTAAATGTGATTGTTTTTTTCATTTCCTTTCCTGTGAGTTCATTATTGGTGGATGTTAATTTTTTATCCTTCTAAATTGCCAAATTCATTTATTAGGTCTAGTGGTTTTTTGATGGAGTCTTTGGAGTTTTCTATGTATAGTATCATGTCATCAGCAAATAAGGACAGTTTTACTTCTTCTTTTCCAATTTGGATGCCGTTTATTTCTTCTTCTTGTCTGATTTCTATGGCTAGTACTTCTGGTACTATGTCGAACGGGAGTGGTGAAAGTGGGCATCCTTTTCTTGTTCCTGTTCTTAGGGGAAATGGGTTTAGTTTTTGACCATTGAGTATGATGTTGGCTATAGGTTTGTCATGTAGGGCTTTTATTATGTTAAGGTATAATCCCTCTATTCCCACTTTGCTGAGAGTTTTTATCAAGAAATGTTGTTGGATTTTGTCAAATACTTTTTCTGCATTAATTGATATGATTATGTGATTTTTGTCTCTTAGTTGTTTTTTTTTTATGGGATGTATCACATTTATTGATTTGTGGATATTATACCATCCTTTTATCCCTGGAATAAATCCCACTTGGTCATGGGGTATGATATTTTTAATGTATTGCTGAATCTGATTTGCTAGAATTTTGTTGACAATTTTAGCATCTATGCTTATCAAGGATATTGGCCTGTAGTTTTCTTTTTTTGTGGTGTTTTTATCTGGCTTTGGAATTAGGGTAATGCTGGCTTCATAGAAAGCTTGGAAGTGTGCCTTCCTCTTGAATTTTTTGGAATAGTCTGAGGGGGATAAGTTTTAGTTCATCTTTGAATGCTTGGTAGAACTCCCCTGTAAAGGCATCCGGTCTAGAGCTTTTGTTTGCTGGAAGATTTTTGATCCCTGTTTCAATTTCTTCGGTAGTTATTGGCCTATTCAGGTTTTTTTTTATTCTTCTTGGTTGAGTTTTGGGAGCTTGTATTTTTCTAAGAATATGCCCATTTCGTCTAGGTTTTCCATTTTGTTGGAATAGAGTTGTTCATAGTATTTTTTCATAATTGTTTGTATTTCTATGGGATTGGTTGTTATTTCACATCTTTCATTTCTGATTTTATTTGGGTCCTCTCTCTTTACTTCTTGGTGAGCCTGGCTAGAGGTTCATCAATCTTGTTTATCCTTTCAAAGAACCAGCTCTAGGTTTTGTTGATCTTTTGTATTGTTTTTGGTCTCTATTTCATTTATCTCCACTCAGATCTTTATTATATTCTTCCTTCTGCTTATGCTGGGCGTTTCTTGTTGCTCTCTTTCTAACTCTTTGAGTTTTAGGGTTAGGTAATTTATCACCATTGTTTCTTGTTTTTGTTTTTTTTTTTTTGTGGTAGGCTTGTAGAACTATAAACTCCCCTCTGAAGATTGCTTTCACTGTCCCATAGAGTTTGGATTGCTTTCACTGTCCCATAGAGTTTGGATTGTTGTGTTTTCATTGCCGTTTGTTGCCATGGTGCTTTTTATTTCTTCCTTGATCTCTCTGGTAACCCAGTTATTGTTTAATAGCATGATATTTAGCCTCCAGGTGTTTGATCTTTTTTGATTGTTTTTATTGTAGTTGATTTCTAGTTTTATGCCATTGTGATGTAAGGAGATACTTGATATGATTTCTATCTTCTTGAATTTGAAGAGACTTTGCACGTGACTCAATATATGGTCTATCTTTGAAAATGGCCCGTGTGCACTTGAGAAGAATGTATATTCTGTGGCTTTGGGGTGAAATGTTCTGAAAATGTCAATTAACTCCATCTGATCTAGTGAGTCATTTAGGATTGATGTTTCTTTGCTGATTTTTTGTTTAGAGGATTTGTCCAATGGTGATAGTGGGGTATTAAAGTCCCCTACTATGACTGTATTGCTGTCAATCTCTCCCTTGATATCCTCCGGAAGTTTTTTTTATGTATTTGGGTGCTCCTGTATTGGGTGCGTATATGTTTACCAGAGTTATATCTTCTTGTTGGATTGTTCCATTCAGTATTATGAAGTGGCCTTCCTTATCTCTTATTATGTCTTTCAATTTGAGATCTAATTTGTCAGATATAAATATTGCTACCCCCACTTTTTTTTTTATTTACATTCGCCTGAAAAACCTTTTTCTGTCCCTTCACCATCAGTCTGTGTGAGTGCTTTTTTTCTGAGGTGGGTTTCCTGTAGACAGCAGATATATGGATCATGTTTTCTTATCCACTCAGCTACCCTATGTCTTTTATTTGGGCATTTAATCCATTTATATTTATAATTATTATTGATAGGTACTTGTTTGTCGCCATTTTTATTCTTTACTCCTGTGTTCCTTCTTTGCTTCCTATTTCTTCTTTTTATATTAGACCCTTTAGCATTTCTTGCATTGCTGGTTTGTTGGTAATAAACTCCTTAGTCCTTTTTTGTCTGTGAAGCTCCTGATTTCCCCCTCAATTTTGATTGATAGCCTTGCTGGGTACAGTATTCTTGGATTCAGACCCTTCCTTTGCATGACTTTGTATATTTCATTCCATTCCCTTGTTGCCTGATGTGTTTCTGTTGAGAAATCAGTCTCTAGTCTGATGGAGGATCCTTTGTAGATAACTTTCTGTCTCTCTCTGGCCGCTTTTAAGATTCTTATTTGGCATTGGTGTTTGTCAATTTAATTATAATGTGCCTTGGCGTTGGTCTTTTGAGGTTCATTGTGTTTGGGACGCTGTGAGCTTCTGCGTTTTGTGTGAGTTTTCTTCCCTATATCAGGGAAGTTTTCTGTCATTATTTCTTCAAATCGGTTTTCTATTCCTTGCTCAGTTTCCTCTCCTTCTGGCACCCCTATTATGCAGATGTTTCATTTGTGTTGCCCCAATGTTCCCTTAGGCTCTCCTCCTGTTTTTTAAGTTTTTTTTCCTAGATGCTGGTCTGCTTGGGTATTTTTTCCTACTTTGTCTTCTAGCTCACTGATGCGGTCCTCTGCTTCTTCTAGTCTACTATTGATGCTTTCTATTGAGTTCTTTTTAGCAGCAATGTCATTTTTCATTTCTTCTTGGTTCTTTTTCATTTCCTCTTGGTTCTTACACATATTGTTGAATTTGTCTTCCATTCTTTTCAGCAACCTTATGACAATTTCTCTGAATTCTTTCTCTGACAAATTGCTTGCCTCCATTTTGTTTACTTCCTTTTCTGGTGATGCCTCCTTTTCTTTCATGTGCAGGCTATTTCTTTGTCTCCCCATCATCTCTCTTCTTTGGGTGTCTGGTTATGTAACTCTCTCTCTCCTGCATTTATTTAATGGCACAAAATACAACACAACAAGGCACAATGCACAAGGCACTGAACACAAATGTATTCATGATGCTAATAACCCCAAATGAAGGTCACCACCAGAAAAAAGAGAATTAGGGGATAAGAAAGAAAGAAAGAAAAAAAGGAGTGAAAAATGATATTGAGAAAAGGAAAAAAGTAAGAGAGAAAAGAAAGAGAATAAGAAAGAAGAGGGGAAAAAACTATTTATATGGGGAGAAAACTCCAATAGAACAGCCACTATTCCCAACAAATGCCAGCAACAAATACCTAGAGATGAATGCAAAGTACAAACAACAACTAATGTCGAACAAGGCGAGTGAAAACAGAAGTAAAAAACAAACAAAAACAAAACAAAACAAAAAGAAAGAGCGAAAGAATCTCACAAACAAGCATAAAACACCAATATGATCAACAATCAAGCAAAAACAACAAAAAGACAGAAATAAATTTGGATAGTGAAGAAAGAGAAGAGAGAGGTGTGTATGGACTTAGAGCAGTGGATTGGAAATTAGATATATAAGTAGGGTGAAATTTTAACAGGGTAAAAAGAAGGAATAGGGAAAATCTAAAGCAGGAATAGGGTAAGAGAAATAGGACAACAAAAGGGGAAAATTGAGGAAGAGGGTGTTGGCATAAAGGTAAAGTTGAGATAGGGTAAAATGATGTTTAAGGAAAAATGAAAATAGAATGTAGAACACTAATCCCAAAATAAAATAAAGAGAAAATAAAATGACACTTTTACAGAAAAGGTAAAATAGTAATAGTAATAATACTGATTAGAAATAAAATATAATAATTTAAAAGGTAAAATCAAGTGAGGAAGAAAGAAAAAGAATATTCTTTTAAGTAAAATGTTAAAAAAATAAAAATGTATAGTAGTGAAAGTCATTCACTTCCTCTACTGTTCTGTTTGGCATGCCTGTTTCCTGTCAGATATTCAGGACAGTATTGAAGTTCCCTATGTTCCACTGCTCCTCTGTGTTGTAAGCCACAGTCCTGATTTTCTAGCAGGCAGTATTTCTTTGTTTCTTAGACTCCTTTATTTGTGTTTACCCAAGAGTCAATTTGTGATTCAACCCCTGGGTGGCAGTGTTTCTGGATTGACCTCTGGGGCTATAAGTTCTCTGTAGCCAGTATTTTGATTTTGTTTTCCCTGTCGCTCTTAATACTGGTTTGGGAGAATGGACTGCCCCAGAGCTGGTTCTCTGATCATTACTCCCCACTCTGATCCCCAGGTTCCACAAATTCAACTTTCCCCTGCAGTCTCTCAGTGTGTCCCCAATTGCGTGATCCTATGTACTGCGCTTAGTAATCAAAAGCAAGGATTTAAAGAGAAAAAAAGAGCCAGAGTAAGTGTGCAAACTCGCAACTTTTACCCTCTGGCACTGTGCGCAACTCTGTGAACTTCTCTGTGCACGTCTTTTTTCCCCTGGCACTAAGCAGCCAGCACACTGGTTAAATTTCAGACTGCGTTTTTGCACCCAATCCAGCTATGGGTTGATTTTTAGAGTTCCCTTCTGCCAGCAACCCTGCAGATCCCCTACCACATTCGCAGATCATGTTAGCCCCAATGGCTGTGGATTTTGTGGGGCGCAGACTTCCCCCAAACCTCTTGATCCATTTGCGTGCGTTTCTTTCTCCAGCCGGGATCGCAGACCTCACCTTTTCCTAGGTGAAATATGACCTTTCTGTGAGAAAGTGCAGAGCTCATCTGAGTCTGCATATTCGCGCTGCTTGAGAACCTGTGTTCCTGGGTTTGTAACTGGTCCCTGGGTTTTGTGGTTGTAGAGTCCTGGGATGTATAGGCTTCTGATCACAGCCACTCTCCCCTTCAAGATGGAGCAATCTCATGATTATTATTGATATGTTCTTTTTTGTCTCCATTTTTATTCTTTATGCATGTGTTCCTTCTTCCCTTTCTATTTCTTTGTTTTACAGCAGTCCCTTTAGCATTTCTTGCATTAACGGCTTGGTGGTAATAAACTCCCTTAGCCCTTATTTGTCTCTGAAGCTCCTGATTTCACCTTCAAGTTTTATTGATAGCCTTACCGTGTATAGTATTCTTGGATTCAGACTCTTACTTTCCACCACTTTGCATATTTCATTGCATTCCCTTCTGGTCTGAGGTGTTTCTGTTGACAAATCAGTTGATATTCTAATGGTATATCCCTTGTAGGTAACTTTCTGTCTCTCTCTGGCATCCTTTAAGATTCTTACTTTGTCATTGTTGTTTGCTAGTTTTATTATGATGTGTCTTGGTGTCAATATTTTTGGGTTCATTTTGTTTAGGACTCTGTGTGCTTCTTGGACTTGTGTGGATTTTTTCTTCCCAACATCAGGGAAGTTTTCTGTCATTGTTTCTTCAAACAAGTTTTCTATTCTTTGCTCTGCTTCTGCTCCTCTGGCACCTCTATTATGTGGATGTTGTTTTGTTTCATATTATCCCAAAGCTCCCTTAGGCTCTCCTCCTGCTTTTTAATTTTTTTTCCCAGTTGCTGCTCTCCTTGGTTATTTTTTTCTATCTTTTCTTCCAGATCACTGATGCAGTACTCAGCTTCTTCTAATCTACTGTTGATGCTTTCTATTGTGTTCTTTATTGCAGCTATGTCATTCTAGATTTTTTTCTTGGTTCTTCTCCATTTCCTCTTTATTCTTACACATGTTGTTGAATTTGTCTTCCATCCTTTTCAGCATCCTTATAATCATTACTCTGAATTCTTTCTCTGACAAATTGTTTGCCTCCATTTTGTTTACTTCCTTTTCTGGTGATTCCTCCATTTCTTTCATTTTGTTTTTTTTCTTTATCTTCTCATTTTTGCTGTTTCTTTGTATTAGATCAAACTTTTATGTCACCCAGATTTTCGTGAGTTTGTCTTATATAGTAGATGTTTTGTGGGACCCAGTGGTGTAGTCTCTCAGGTCTTCTGGGATGGGTATTCTATGTATTCCCCCTACTTGGAATATTTGGGTACTCTTGGTGTCGTTATGTCTTGAGTGTTATTGTCCCATTTGTGGATGGAGTCTCCTCTCAGGGTGTCTGGTTATGTGGCTTACTATCTACTACGTTGACTGAACAGTACAAAATACAACTCGACAAGACATGACATAAAAAGAATAAAACATGAATGTACTCATGACACCAATAACCCCAATAAAAGTGGCAAACAGGGAAATGGGAATTAGGAGAGAGAAGAGAGAGCAAGAATTATATTGAGAAAAGGAAAAAAGGTGAGAGAGGAAAGGAAAAGAAGAAAAAAGAAGCAGAAAATACTTACATATATAGGGAGAAAACGCCATTAAACAAACAAATAAACCAAAAAACTGCAAACAACAAACACCTGGGAAAAAGGGCAGGGGGGTGTCAGAATCTGTAGAGGCAGAGCTCATATCCAGAAAGTAAAGTAAAGGAATTAAATAGGGGAATGGCCTCGGTTCAGTATAGTGGAGGTTGAAAGAGAATGAGTGGATAAGAAGAAAAATTTAAAAATAATAAATTTTAAAAAAGGTAGTTTTTTAAAGTTCACCTATCTATATATTCATCTATTTTTGGAAAAGGAGAATAGAGGCGAGAGCATATAGGCTTGAGTTTAGTGAGTGAAACTAAGCAATCCTATATAATAAAGAGGTAATATGCAAATTGACCATCACTCCACACAAGATGACCGCCCCCATGTGGTCAAAGATGGCCACCCCCATGTAGACACAAGATGGCTGCACAAGATGGCCAGCAGGGGAAGGCAGTTGTGGGCGATTAGACCAGGAAGGGAGGGCAGTTCGGAGGGACCAGGCCTGCAAGGGAGGGCAGTTGGAGGTGATCAGGCCTGCAGGGGAGAGCAGTTATGGGTGACCAGGCCATCAGAGGAGGGCAGTTAGGGGCAACCAGGCTGGCAAGGGAGGGAAGTTGGGGGTGACTGGGCCAGCAGGGGAGGGCAGTTGGGGGTGACCAGGCTGGCAGGGGAGGGCAGTTAGGGGTGACCAGGCCAGCAGGGAGGGCATTTAGGGGCAATTGGGCTGGCAGGGGAATAGTTTGGCATCGATCATGCTGGCAGGTGAGTGGTTAAGGGGTGATCAGGCTGGCAGGAAGAAGCAGGCAGATGAGCAGTTGGGAGCCAGCAGTCCTGGATTGTGAGAGGGATGTTCGTCTGCCTGTTTAGGCCCAGTCCTACAGGGATCAGGCCTAAACAGGCAGTCGGACATCCCTCAAGGGGTCCCAGATTGGAGAGGGTGCAGGCTGGTCTGAGGGACACACACACTCCCTTCCCCATGGATGAATTTTGTGCACTGGGCCTCTAGTTAGGAGAATAAGAGAGTAAGAAGGAATTCTTACCATTTGCAGCAGCCTGGATGGAACTGGAGAGCATTATGCTAAGTGAAATGAGCCAGTCAATGAAAGAAAAATACCACATGATCTCACTCATTTATGGATAATAAAGAACATTAGAACCTGATGAACAAAAAGATAGATACAGAGGCAGTAAAGCCTCAAACAGACTGTCAAATTACAGCGGGAAGGTTGGGGAGGGGTGGGGGAGATAAGAGATCAACCGAAGGACTTGTATGCATGCATATAAGCATAACCAATGGATGCAAGACACTGGGTGGTGAGGGCATGTATGGGAGTGGGGTGGGGGCGACAATGGGAAGATATGTACACATGTAATACCTTAATCAATAAAAAATTTAAAAATGGGAAAAAATAAAAAAATAAATATCTACGCTAATCTACACTAATAAAAGAGTAAGATGCAAATTGACTGTACCTTTATGATGCCCACCAGCCAATGAGGAGTGAGTATGCAAATTAACCCAACAAAGATTGTGGGTTAATTTGCATATGCACATGCCCAGCAGTCAGGGCCGTAACACTTGCGTCATTGCCATGGTGACAATGCAGGCGTTCCGCACCACCTCAGCCACCTGAGGCCTCTGGGCAGCATAGGATGGCGGCTCTGGGCCAGAGCGAAGGCAGTGCCAGCAGCCAGAGAAAGGAAGGCCCATTCTTGCATGAATCTTTGTGCATTGGGCTTCTAGTATCTGTATAATAAAGAGGTAATATGCTAATTGGTCCTAACGGTGTCACAGTCACAACCAGGCTGCGCATGCACAGGAGCTGGTAGGCAGGGATCGGGGCGGGGACTTGTGCCACTGGGACATGAGGCTGCCACAGGGGGTGCCCACCCCAGTGGAAGCCTGGCCTGGAGGAGGGCATAAGGATGGGGGTGGGGCCTTGGTGGAGAGCTCTCAGCACTCCTGTGCCGGGGTCTGAAGGCGCGGTAAGGAATGGAGAGCACATAGGCAGTTAGGGGGTTTAGGCTAGGAGGGGAGAGCAGATAGGCAGTTAGGGAGATCAGGCTTGGAGGGGAGTGCAGATAGGCTGTTAGGGGGATCAGGCCAGAAGGGGAGAGCATATAGGCAGTAAAGGGGATCGGACAAGGAGGGGAGAGCAGTTAGGGGGATCAGGCCGGCTGGGGAGCAGTTAGGGGCATCAGGTAGGCAGGTGATCACTTAGGAGCCAGTGGTTCTGGATTGTGAGAGGGATCCCAGATTGGAGAGGGTGCAGGCCAGGATGAGGGACCCCCACCCGTACACAAATTTCGTGGACCGACCCACTAGTATTTTAAAAAATAGTAAATGTAAAGCAAGATGCAAAACATAAAATCAAGCACATCAGACTATACACTGAGTGGCCAGATTATTATGATCTCTGAACGCATAATAATCTGGCCACTCAGTGTATATGTGTGTGTGTATATATATATATATATATATATATATATATATATATATATGTACATATATATATATATATATATATATATATATTAGAGGCCTAGTGCATGAATTTGTGCATGGGTGGGGTCTGGCCAGCCTGGACAGGGGGAGGAGACATGGGCGGTTGGCCGGCCTGCCTGCTGGTCGAACTCCTGGTTGAGGGGACAATTTGCATATTAGCCTTTTATCATATAGGATATACACTGAGTGGCCAGATTATTATTATTTTTTAAAATATATTTTATTGATTTTTTACAGAGAGGAAGGTAGAGGGATAGAGAGCTAGAAACATCGATGAGAGAGAACCATCGACCAGCTGCCTCCTGCACACCCCCCACTGGGGATGTGCCCGCAACCAATGTACATGCCCTTGACTGGAATCGAACCTGGGACCTTTCAGTACACAGACTGACGTTCTATCCGCTGATCCAAACTGGTTTCGGCGAGTGGCCAGATTATTATGCGTTCAGAGATCATAATAATCTGGCCACTCAGTGTATATTATATATATTTGAATGAACTGTTTTCTTCCATTAAAATATAGAGACTGTTAAATAGATTAAAAGTATTCTTAAATAACGTGATAAAAAGATTAGAATTAAGGAATTGGCAAAAAGTATTATTAGACAAATACAGATAAAAAAGAATGGAGGAAGAATTCAAAGTTAAAAGCACCAATGAGGACAAAGAAGGACTTATATGATTATAACAAGGCAAAACAAACATGCACATAAACCTTTGCAGTAAACAATATAGCAACTAAATTCATACAGTAGGTTTGGTTGTTGACCTATAAAAAGAAACCATTGGGTGGGGGTTCCAGACACACTTTTAAAAGAAGGCTGACTCTGGTGCCCCTTCCATTTCTCTCTCCTTCTTTCTAGAATGTTGGATGTGATGGCTGAAACTGCAACAGCTATCTTTTGGGCATTAAGCAACTTTGAGGATGGAAGATGAAACTCAAAAATACAAAGCAGAAAGATGAAAGGAACCTGGCACTTTGGTGCATTAATAATATCATAGGGTTGCCAGTCATAATTACAAAATTTACTTTTTTTGTGTGAGAAAAAAAAATAAACCTTTACCATTTTTAAATCATTGTTGTATTAGTTCTCTTTCTAGTAGATGTCCACCATTCCTGTCTGATACATAGAATAATTGAATAACAATAAATAGAATTGAGTTAATAGCTATGTGTGGATTGGTAAGCATACTATTTTGTGGAGATAAAGTGGGAAGCAATGGAAAATTTAATACTATCAATCATGAGTTGGTCAAAAAGAAAGTTGAAACAAATTTTTTTTGTTGTTGTTAATCCTCACTTGTAGATATCTTTCCCATTAATTTTATTTTTAAAGAGAGTGGAAGCGAGAGAGGAAGTGGGGAGAGAGAGAAAAAAATATCACTGTGAGAGGGCCACATAGATTGGTTTCTTCCTGCATGGTCCCCAACAGGGGCCAGAGAGCAAACCTTCAACCCAGGTACATTGCCTATGATGGGGAATTGAACCTGCGACACTTCGCTGCTTGGGCCAGCACTCTAACTACTGAGCAATATCAGCCAGGACTTGAAACCCAATTTTTAAAGTAGTTCCTTTACAGATTATATTCACTGATCCACTTTAAATAAAATATTATTTAAATAATACAAAGTTGACCCTTATGTCCTTAGATATTAAAAAACACATTTCTAAATAATCTGTATAAAAGAAAAAGAGAAATTGAAAACTACTTAGAAAACAATGAAAGTAAATCATAATAAAATATCCATGGCCTTCAATATCTTCATTTTTTTAAAGGATGATGAAAAACAAAGAATCTAAGTACTCACCTAAAAATAATAAAGAACAAGGAAAGAAACTGGGAGGAGCTAGGAAAACACAATTAAGAAAAATAAAGATGAAATTTCATAAATTAGGAAAGAAAAAATGGTAGTAGATAGGATAAAAATTCAAAACCTTGTACTTAGGAAATAGCTATAAATTATATAAATTCTTTGCTAGACTGATCAAGGAAAAAATGTAGGAAAAAAACCAAAATTCGTAAAATTCATAAGCAGAAAGGAAACATAAATTCATAGGTAACATCTGGAGATCAAATTATGTCAGTATTGTACACATGTGTTTGGCTGTAAATGGGAAAACATAGAGGGATTGCTAATTGCTTTTTAGTATATGATGACCAAAATTGACCAAAGTAGAAATGGAAAACTTGAAAAGATCAATTTCATAGAAGAGATTGGAAAAATGATTTAAGATGTGCCATGCTAAAATCCAACAGAGAATGTTGGATAAATATCATAAACACTAGAGGCCCGGTGCATGAAATTCATGCACTGGAGGGGAGGGTCCCTCAGCCCAACCTGCCCCTTTTCACAGTCCAGGAGCCCTCAGGAGATGTCCTACTGATGGCTTAGGCCTGCTCCCCACAGAGAGCAGGCCTAAACTGCAGTCTGGCCTCCCTCTGCAGGAGGCGACCCTGCAATCAGGGGAAGGTGACACCCCCATCACACCTCTGCTACTGCCACTGCTTGCAGCGAGGCTCCCTGAACCTTAGCCATTGCAGCCACTGCAGCTTGCCTGAGCCTCAGGCCCTTGAAGGGACAGTGGTCATAAGTGGCTTGCTGGAGCCCTGGGCCAGCCCTGGGCAAGCAGCAGCAGCCATCGGGAGTGCTCACAGCCGCCGTCACCATATGGGGAGTACAGGCTGCCATCCGCTGGGCGCCCCCTCCCCTGCCCTCATCCCCGTCCCTGCTGCCACTTGCCCCAGGCTGGCCCTAGGCAAGTGGCAGCAGCCATTGGTGGCTTACTGGAGCCCCAGACCAGCCCTGGGCAAGCAGCAGCCGCCATCGCATCCCCAACACTGAAAGTCCCTGCCCACCCACTGCCCACGCAGCCTGCTGATGGGTCATTGCTGTGGCGGTGTCCCAACCAATTTGTATATTACCCTATTATTAGATAGACTAGAGGCCTGGTGCACGAAATATATACATGGGGGGTTTCCCACAGCCCAGCCTGCACCCTCTCCAATTGGGGACCCTTTGGGGGATGTCCAACTGCCAGTTTAGGCCTGATCCCACAGGACATCCCTCTCGCAATCTGGGAGGTTCTGATTGGTCGGTTTCTATGCCAGTCAGAATCAATAGCTCCGCCTCCTAGGCAGACATTGGCTCCTCACAGTTCACCCAGATTTGGTTCTGATTGGCTGGTTTCTATGCCAGTCAGAGTCCCCCAGCCTATCTCTGGGCCTATCTCTGGGCCTGATATGCAGCAGCCACAGCTGCTGTGGATCAGGCCCTGCCTCTCTCTCCGGGCCTGATCCCCAGCCTTCATGGCAGCTGCAGATCAGGCCCTGCCTCTCTCTCCGGGACTCTCTCCGGGTCTGATCCCCAGCCACAGAGGCAGCGGTGAGGTCATTAGGCCTCCGGCCCGGGCCTAGGCCGAGGCTAACTACCTCGCCGTGCCCACCTCATCCCGCCCATCCCCCACTACCCCGCCCACCCAACAGCTGCTAGCCTTGCTGTTATAGGAGCCTTTGGGCTTCAGGGGAGGGACCTAGAGGTGCTCCATGCACTTCCTGGTTACCGGTTGTCCGTCTCATCATTTAGGTCGTGACAGCCCCTGGTATTGTATAATGTAGATTATCTCAGAAGCATATAAGAGCTCAAAAGAAAATAAGGCCAATTCTCAGGGAATAAAACAAATGTAGCTGAAAACCAGCGGTGTAAACTGGAGTTGGGGATGAAGCTATCCACCATGCTTGCCAATCTCAATAACAAAGGGTTTAGAATATAATGACTCTGGCAGGACAGGAGATAAACCCATGGGACTGCAGAATGTGGACCATTGAACTAAGACACCCACATAAAGTTGAGGCACTCAAAATGAAAAGTGAACTAGAAAAATTTTATCTTCCAGGAAATGGGAGAACAAGAAAATGTGTTTGCTTCATCCAGGGCTTTGGATGGTGTATACACCTGTGTACTTCTTCCCTTATCCATCTTCAATCCTTCCCCCTGAGGTAGCTATTGTCCTGAATTTTGTGTTTGTTTTTACATAAATCTCTGCTTTATTTTGAGATTTCTAAAAATGAAATACTGCCCTAGCCAGTTTGGCTCAGTGGATAGAGTGTCAGCCTATGGACTGAAGGGTCGGTCCTGGGTTCAATGCTGGTCAAGGGAACATGTCTCAGTTGTGGTTTCTGATCAATGATTCTCTCTCATCATTAATGTTTCTATTTCTCCTTCTCCCTTCCTCTCTGAAATCAATAAAAATATATTAAAAAATAAAAATAAAAATGAAATACTGAGGTTGTCTTGTCACTTGCTTTTTTCCCAATCAATATAGTGTTTAAAGATTCATTCATGTTATCGCATGTAGTTATAGTGAATTAAGTTTGTTTGCTGTATAATATTTAATTATCTTAATTTATCACCATTTGTCTATATTCACCTGTTGTTGGACATTTTTTTTTCATTTTTATTTTTGCTATTATGAACTGTGTAGGTATGAGGTTGATGTACATATGCAAGGATACATATATATCCTAGGATTGGTTAGCATATTTGAATGTTAAACATTATAAAATAGTGCCAAATTGTTTTGAAAAGTGTTTATACTGTTTCTACTCACAGCAGTAGTTCCAAGTGACATGCATCCTGACAAATATTTGATGATATCATATTTCTTAATTTGTGACAAACTAGTAGATATGAAATTATGGTAAAAATATATTTCTTTGATAATTAATGTGGCTGAACATCTTTTTACATGGTTTTGTGCCACTCATTTTTCTTCTGTGTGATGTCTGTTCATGTCTTGGTCCAATTTTCTGTTTGATTGTCTTTTCTTATTGATTTGTAAGATTTATTTATTTATTCTAGATACTAGAGGCCTGGTGCATGAAATTCATGCATGGGGGGGGGGTCCCCTCAGCCCAACCTGTACCCTCTCCAATCTGGGACCCCCGATTGGGCCTAAACGGGCAGTCAGACATCCCTCTCACAATCCAGGACTGATGGCTCCCAACTGCTTGCCTGCCTGCCTTCCTGATTGCCCCTAACCACTTCTGCCTGCCAGCCTGATTACCCCCTAACCACTACCCTGCCAGCCTGATTGATGCCTAACTGCTCCCCTGCCAGCCTGTTTGCCCCTAACTGCCATCGCCTGCAGGCCTGGTTCCCCCCAACTGCTCTCCACTGCAGGCCTGGGTCCCCCGAACTGCCCTTCCCTGCAGGCCCGATCACCCCCAACTTCCCTCTTCTGCCGGCCTGATCACCCCTAACTGCCATCTCCTGCAGGCTTGATCACCCACAATTGCCCTCCCTTGCAAGCCTGGTCCCTCCCAACTGCCCTCCCCTGATGGCCATCTTGTAGTGGCCATCTTGTGTCCACATGGGGGCAGCCATCTTTGACCACATGAGGGAAGCCATCTTGTGTGTTGGAGTGATGGTCAATTTGTATATTACTCTTTTATTAGATAGGATAGAGGCCTGGTGCATGGGTGGGGGCCAGCTGGTTTGCCCTGAAGGGTGTCCCGGATCAGGGTAGGGGTTCCCTTGGGGTGTGGGGTGGCCTGGGCGAGGGGCCTGTGGTGGTTTGAAGGCCAGCCACACCCCCCAGCGACCCAAGCAGAGGCCCTGGTATCTGGGATTTACCTTTTACAATTGAAACTTTGTAGCCTGGAGTGGAGCCAAGCTCCTGCTTGCTCTGTTGCAGCAGCCATTTCTGTTTCTATTTATTTATCTTCTATAATTAAAACTTTGTAGCCTTAAGCGGAGGCCTGGGCTGGCCAGCATGTGTGGAAAGCTTGGCTTCCTCCATTGCCGGGGGCAATCCTAGCCTCCTGCTCTCTCTAGCTCCATGGCTGCCGCCATTTCTATTGGGATTTATCTTCTATAATTGAAACTTTGTAGCCTTGAGTGGAGGTCTAGGCCTGCCAGGGTGTGCGGAAAACTTAGCTTCCTCCATCGCCAGGGAAACCCAAGCCTCCTTCCTGCTCGCTCTGTGGCCGCAGCCATCTTGGTTGGGGTTAATTTGCATATTTGCTTCTTGATTGGCTGGTGGGTGTGGCTGGTGGGCGTGGCTTGTTTAGCAGAGTGATGGTTAATTTGCATATTACTCTTTTATTATATAGGATTATTTTGTCAGGCATATTTGATGCATATATCTTCTCCTTGTTTATCACTTATCTTCTCACTTTTTTTTTAATCCTCGCCTGAGGATATTTTTCCATTGATTTTTAAAAAGAGTATAAGAGAGAGGGAAAGACAGAGAGAAAAATCAATGTGAGAGAAACACATCGATTGGTTGCCTTCTGCATGAGCCCTGACCAGGGCCCAGGCCAGGGAGGAGCCTACAA
Source organism: Ia io (assembly GCA_025583905.1). Lineage (NCBI taxonomy): Eukaryota > Metazoa > Chordata > Mammalia > Chiroptera > Vespertilionidae > Ia > Ia io. The sequence continues at coordinate 125,470,113 of JAJQQW010000001.1, read as the reverse complement.
CCATGGTACATGCCCTTGACTGGAATTGAACCTGGGACCAACTCTTCAATCTGAAGGCCGATGCTCTATCCACTGAGTCAAACCTGAGATTCTCTATCCATTAGCCAAAAGAAAGTAGCTAGGGCTCACTTTCTCTTTTGATGAATAGGAGCTAATAATTTTTGAGTGTGCCATATGGTAGGATATTCAATTGTCCCAACAACATTGTTTGAATAATCTTTTCTATCTCTGTATTACCACTCCTGGCATATATCATTTCTAATATCCATGGGTCTATTTCTCCATACTCTTTCCTGTTTCACTTTTTAGTTCTTTATTCCTATACCAATATCACATTAATGTTGCTTTATAACAATTTTTGACATCTGATATAGCAAAAGCAAACCTTGGATATTCTAGAGCATATACACTTTAGAATGCCCCTATTGAGAAACTTTAAAATATATGTTGGTATTTTAGTTGGAATTACACTAAATTATGGATCACTCGACAATGAATAAGGTATCCCTTTCTATTTTTTTTAAGATTTACTTTAATATTTTGAGGATTTAAAGACACTGACAGTTGATCATTAAACCAGACAGTGTTTCTAGGCTCTGTATGATTGCACAAATTGCATGTCCAGAAAACTGGCCCTGTCCACATTCCACATTCTATATTGCCATTATTACTTGTACTTACATTATGTCCAAGAGATACTATCAAAACTTGTTAGAACTAGAAATAGAATTTTAAATACAGTATTTAAAATTACCAAGGTAACCAGAGGGAGATAACTAGAAATAACAAAGATCAACAATCAGGAAGATGAGAGACAGCCAGAGGGACCATGTGAATTAAGTGCTTCTTTCATATCAGGTATATTAAGGCATCAACAGATACAAATCAAGAAATAGATGTCTAAGCATAGCAGCCATATTTCCAGAGAGCCAAAAAGATAAGTAGTAAAAATGGATTGCTTTTGATAAGTGGAATTAGGGTTGAGGAAGGGTGAGATGGGAGAGAGTTTACAGCCATTTTATCCTAGGATTTTCTGTATCATTGTTTTTTGTTTTTTACCACTTACATTCATTACCTTGATAAAATAAAAATAGAGACAAAGAAAGTTGCTTTTGGTTTTGTGTTGTGATAAGCTAGTATGCATGAATTACTATAATTCTTAGCTGATTGTGGACAGAGTTAATTTGATAGCTCTTTGAATAAGAATATACAAAGTTTATAATGATTAATTAGACCCAGATGTTTTCTTATTCTCATAAATTGGATATTAATAACCATGCAATTTCCTTATATTGTATATGCTTAAAATGGTTTGTGTTGTGACAGAAGCTGATTTGACTTTGGGTGGTGGACACACAATACAATGCACAAATCATGTATCATAGATATGTACACTAGAAACCTCTTTCACCCTATTGACCAGTGTCACCCCAATAAATTTAATTAAAAATGCTTTGATCTGAGTAGATATTTGTTAGGTGGCTGATATTTTTATTGGTTTCAGAGAGGAAGGGAGAAGGAAATATAGAAACATCAATGATGAGAGAGAATCATTGATTGGCTGCCTCCTGCACCCCCACCCTCCACTCCCCACTGGGGATCGAGCCCATAACCTGGGCATGTTCCCTGACCAAGAATTGAACCGTGACCTCCTGGTTCATAGGTCTACACTCAACCACTGTGCAATGCTGGGCCCAATTTTTATATTAAGTGTGGCTCTCTGTCAGACAGGATGTACTAAGATTTTTTTCAGACTGATCATCTATTTCCAGGGGGCATTTTCAAACCAATTCTGAGTTGTAGGCACTAGAGAGAGAGATGATTAAGATAGTGGGACCATAGTGCTGGAAGTTCATATCCTGGTTCCCCTACTTACTAGCTGTCATGCCTCTAGAAAGTTATTTAATAAATTTATGCCTCTGTTTCCTCCCTTCTAAAATGCAAACAATTATAGTACTCATCACATAAGATTCTGTGACAATTAAATGATAAAGTATGTAAAATACTTAAGGAGTGTCTGAGACAAAAAACAACTGTCTAGCTCCTAAAGATCATAGGAAAAATGTGCCTTAAAATACCTTTCTTTTTTATCTAAGAAATGGTGACAAAAGCCAATAATTTCATGTATTTTAACTTTTCTGAAAGTCAGTCCAATGAATCATGATCTGGTGATTAGAATATTGTTTGATTTTTAACTTCCTTAGAAATCCTAGTTGGCTCTATTCTCCAGGGTGAATAACATAGATAAACAAAACCAAAATTCTCGATCAAGTGTTTTGATGGCTCTAAATACATCTCAGATATGTCTAATAATACATAGTTTATTATACTGTCATTTTTTATTCTGGAGACAGCATGACATTAAACTGTAAAGATAAAGCAAACTGAGTTTGAAACTTTCCTCTGAGGTACTGTCATGGGGAAATACATTCCCCTGCGTTGTTATTTATTTATATCAAGTTTAGAACACATCCATTTGGGAACTAGGCTGGATAGAATTATAATTATGCAAAAATATTCTGCCTTGTATTTTTGTACCTGGAAATTTGATATTATGCTTATAATTAACAAATAATTGAAGTCCTACTTAATATTGCTTTTCCTTTGCTTTTTTTTCTCTGTCTCCCCTCCCCTTCTTCTTTTCCTTCCTTCCCCCCTTCTGGAAAGGAAAAATGAATATGTCCAGTTTCCAAAAGATAAACACCAAAGTATAACCTCACACTAGTCTGATTACCAACAGTGTTTGAAAATACCTTTCTCTTTTAATTCTGAATATATGCCCTGAGGAGAATATATATATATACTAGAGGCCTGGTGCACAAATTCATGCACCAGTGGGGTCCCTCAGCCTGGCCTGAGGGATTGGACTGAAACTGGCTCTCTGACATCCCCTGAGGGGTCTCGGATTGCAAGAGGGGGCAGGCCAGGCCAAGGAACCCACTGGTGCATAATCAGGGCCAGGGAGAGACATGGGAGTTTGGCCAGCCAGGGAGGGACTGTGAGAGGGCTCCAGGGTGTGTCCGGCCCATCTTGCTCAGTCCTGATGGGCCAGACCACAGAAGCAAACTAACCTACTAGTTGGAGAGTCTTCCCCCTGGTGGTCAGTGCACATCATAGTGACTGGTTGACCTGTCAACTGTCTGCCCCCTGGTGATCAGTACACGTCATAGTGAACAGTTAAGCGGCCTTAGCATATCATTAGCATATTATGCTTTGATTGGTTGAGCGGACGACTGGACAACCAGACACTTAGCGTATTAGGCTTTTATTATATAGGACATATATATATATGTGTGTATATATATATGTGTATATATATATATATGTGTGTGTGTGTGTATATATATATGTGTGTGTGTGTGTATATATATATGTACATATATATATAAATCTGTGTGTGTATATATATATATTATGAATAGTAAGTTATAATGATTATAAAGTGTTTAGAAAATTAAAGAGATTACAAAGGATCTCTGAAACAGATCAGAATTATAAACTCCTTTTATCATGTTTGCAGCTGTACCATATAACTTAGAACTCACATTTAGGATATATGTCATTTCTGAAAATAACGGCATTGCTGTTTTAAAAAGTTAACTTTTGCACACATATCACTAATGTTGAATTACAAGTAAAATTTTATTTTGATAGGTCAATAGGATCTTTCTCTATTTTTTAAAAATTTTACTCATTGATTTGAGAGAGAGAGAATTTGTTTTTCCACTTATTTATGCATTCATTGGTTGATTCTTGTATGTGCCCTGACTGGGGATCAAACCCGCAACTATGGTGTATCTGGATGATGCTCTAACCAACTTACTTACCTGGCCAGGACTGGATCTTTCTCTGTTTCCTTAAAATAGCTCATTGAAATGTGAGTAAATCCTGGGGGCAAAATCTTTTCTAGTTGTTACTTGAATTTTTTGAGTGTCCTAGGAATGCTTGCTACTATTGGAATCTACTCTTGGGAATTGACAAAGTTTGTACAGTATATTCTGGTGATTACTATCTCATGTGGTTATTCTTACTTGAAACACCAATGCAGTGAGTTAATGAATTAATCAGGACTCTTGGTTTATGACAGAAATATCTCAAATCAGCTTAAGCCAAATAAAAACAAACAAACAAACAAACAAACAAACAAACAAATAAATAAATAGGGGGGCAGCTGAGGATGGGAATTGGTTGACTTACTTAACCATGGATGGCCAAGGGTACAGCTAGTTCTGGGCATTCTAACAATATCATTTTAATTCTTTCTCTTTCCATCTCTTGGCTCTACTTCCATTAGTGTTGGCTTCATTCTCAAGCAGGCCTTTCCCACTTGGCTGAAAAGAGATGCTGGCAGCTCCAGGCTTACATTGGCCCTGTTGCTTTGCAATCTCAGAAGAGGCTCTTTTATAACCAATAGCAGTCCCCCTAAAAAAAATCTAGGCTTGGCTTTATTTGTGAAATGTGTCCATCCCTGAACCAACCAGCATGCTTAAGAGTATGAGGTACATTGATTGGCTCGGGGCAAGTAAGTGTACTCTCCTAAGTTAGGGGAAGTAGAGTATGTGATAATGCATAGTCTCCCCAATGGGGCAGTGTAAGATTCCAAAAATAAAAGACATAGGAGAGTCAAAAAATTAACCAAAGATTGCAGGGTCGTCTTTTTGACCTCATGTTCTGAAATTTCTCAATAAGATGACTTAGTGTGGTTCTATTTTCATACAATGGATTGTGTACCTAATGCATCCTTTCAAGTTGGAAACTCATATCCTTCAGTTCTGGAAAATTTTCCCTTTAGTTTCATATTTCTCTGAAGTTTTTCTCCTGTGGCAGATTGTATTTTCCAAAGATGATGCCAATATATCTCCTTTCCTACATACTCTTCTTACAATATGATCTTGGCATTCCTCCAAGGAGTGGTATAGTCTATATTTCCTCCCTTTGAGCAGGAGTGGACCTATGTAACTGCCTCAATCAATAGAAGGTGGCAGAAAAGACACTGTGCATCTTCAAAGGCTAGGTCAAAAAAGGAAATATGATTTCTGCCTGGATATCTCTCTATTTCTTTTCTCTTTCAGGATACTTATTCTTATAATGAAGCTGCCATTGTGAGAAAGCCCAGGCCACATGGATGTACCAGTTGAAATCCCCAGCTAGACCTTCATTCCATAGCCAGAACCAACCACAAAGCATATGGATGAGCAATCAGATTATTCCAATCTGCAGCTTTGGAGCCTTCAAGCAGAAGCCCAGACATTGTGGAGCCCTGTCTGAATACCTGTACCACAGAAACCAGAAGAGATACTGATTATTGTTGTTTAAACTGCTATATTTTGGTGAAATATATTTTGCAGCAGTAGATAATTAAAAACTTTCTAGGTTTTCTCTCTATTCTCTTATACTGCCATCTTTTGTGGCTGTATCTCTTGGACTGGTCCTCTAATTTTCTTACCTTTTTTTTTTCCTGTTATTTTTCTCATTTTGCTCTACTTTCTGGGAGATTTTCTCAATTTTATATTTCAATCCTTCTACTGAATTATTTTTTCACTATATGTAATTTAATATACAGGGCCTCTTTTTATGTTTTTTAATGTTCCTTATTTATAGCATCCTATTTGTATTTCATATATATCCTATCTTTTCATATGTATATCTCTAAGATTATTATATAATTTTATAGAAGTTTACTGAGATATAATTCAGATCCCATAAAACTCACCCTTTCAAAATATAAAATGCAGTTGTTTTTAGTATATTTCCAGTTATGTAACCACCATTATTATCTAACTAGGGACCCAGTGCACGGATTTGTGCACCTTGAAAGGAACTGTGGGCCACGAGGCTGTGGTGGGCACAGGGGTTGGTCTTGGTCCATCCTCCGCACACCCCCCCAGACCCTCCCACTGTGGTCCCCAGTCCCCTGTCTGCTAGCAGCCCCACTCCCACCACCACTGCTCCCATACACTGATGGCCCTGGCCCTGCTCGCACCCACTGATGGTGCATAGTGATTGGGGCTGGTGCCAGCAGCAGGTGCGAGCTGTGGCTGCTGCCCCAATCACCCCTAAGGAGCAGGGGGAGGTGGAGAAGCCCTCATGGGCAGATCAGGGCCAGCAGCCACTGCTCGCACCTGCTGACTGCGCTGGCCCCACTCACACATGCTGCTGGCGCTGGCCCTAATCGCTCTGCACCGGCAGCCGATGTGAGTGAGGCAGCTGCCGACAGCAGGTGTGAGAGGCAGCTGCTGGCTCCGATGGCCCCGTAGGAGCAGGGGGAGGTGGAGAAGCCCTGGGCGGCAATTGGGGCCGGCAGCTGCTGCTTGCATCCGCTGATGGTGCTGAGTGATCGGGGCCAGTGTTGGGCACCAGCAGCGGGTGTGAGCAGCGGCTCAGACGCCAGTAGCAGGTGCAAGTGGGGCCGGCACTGGCAGCAGGTGCGAGCGCTGGGTGGGCCTGCCATGCGTGGGAGCAAAGAATTTTCAATAACCACCAGAGGCTCATCCTGATGACAGCAACCGGTGCCCTGCCTTGGTCTGGCACCCCCGCTCACCTACTCCACCATCCCACCATAGCCGATGCCCGCCATGTTCCATACACGCCCTCTGGTGGTCAGCACATGTCATAACGACCTGTTGTGCAGTTGTTTGGTTGTTTCACCATCTGGTCTATTTGCATATTAGCCTTTTATTATATAGGATTCCCCTCCAAAACCCAGTACTCATTAGTAGTCTCCCCTCACACCCTGGCAACCACTAATCTGCTTTTTGTCTGTATGGATTTGCCTATTCTAGGTATCTACACTAATAAAAGAGAAACATGCAAATTGACCGTACCTCCGCTATGCCCACAAGCCATGCCCACAAGCCAATCAGGAGTGAGTATGCAAATTAACCCAACCAAGATGGCTGCAGCCACGGAGCGAGTAGGAGGCTTGGGTTTCCCCAGAGATGGAGGAAGCCAAGCTTCCTGGCCGGCCCTGGCCTCCGCTCAAGGCTACAAAGTTCAATTACAGAAGATAAATAAATCCCAGATACCAGGGCCTCCGCTTGGGTAGCTGGGGGGAGTGGTTGGTCTGAAAACCACCACAGACCCCTCTCCCAGGCTGCCCCACACCCCAAGGGAACTCCCACCCTGATCCGGGACACCCTTTAGGGCAAACCAGCCGGCCCCCACCTGTGCACCAAGCCTCTATCCTATCTAATAAAAGAGTAATATGCAAATTGACCATCACTCTAAGACACAAGATGGCTAACCCCATGTGGTCAAAGATGGCTGCCCCCATGTGGACACAAGATGGCCACCACAAGATGGCCATCAGGGGAGGGCAGTTGGGAGGGACCAGGCCTGCAAGGGAGGGCAGTTGTGGGCAATCAGGCCAGCAGGGGAGGGCAGTTGGGAGTGACCAGGCCTGCAAGGGAGGGCAGTTGGGGGTGATCAAGCCTGCAGGGAGGGCAGTTAGGGGTGACCAGGCTGGCAGAGGAGGGAAGTTGGGGGTGACTGGGCCTCCAGGGAAGGGCAGTTTGGGGGGACCCAGGCCTGCAGGGGAGAGCAGTTGGGGGGACCAGGCCTGCAGGGGAGGGCAGTTAGGTGTGACCAGGCCTGGAGGGGAGGGCAGTTAGTGGCAATCAGCCTGGCAGGGGAGCAGTTAGGCATCAATCAGGTTGGCAGGGGAGTGGTTAGGTGGTGATCAGGCTGGCAGGCAGAAGCGGTTAGGGGCAATCAGGAAGGCAGGCAGGTGAGCAGTTGGGAGCCAGCAGTCCTGGATTGTGAGAGTGATGTCCCACTGCCTGTTTAGGCCCAATGTGATTGGGCCTAAATGGGCAGTCAGACATCCCTCGAGGAGTCCCAGATTGGAGAGGGTGCAGGCTGGGCTGAGGGACACACACCCCGTGCATGAATTTCAGGCACCGGGCCTCTAGTTTTATACAAACAGAATAGAATAATATAATATATGGCCCTTAAAATCTGGCTCCTTTCATTCAGCATAATATTTTCAAAGTTCAACTATATTGTAGCATGGATTAGTACTTTAGAACTTTTTTTTCCTGTTTGAATAGTCCTTGCTTTCTCTGAATTTTTTTGTTTGTTTTTAGTCTGTTTCTTTGGATTCTGTCTTTCATGTTGAAAGTATTCCACAGATGTCTAATAATATTTGGATGTCTGGTTTAGTACTGTACTGGTTGGCTAGGGCTTCTGTAAGAAAGTACCATGGACTCGGTGGTTTAAACAGAAATTTATTATACTCCAATTCAGAAAGCTAAAAGTTTAAGACAACTTTGTTAGCAGGGATGGTTTCCTCTGAGGCCTCCTTCATTGGCTTGTACATGATCATTTTCTCCCTGTGTCTTCATATAATTTTCCCTTTATGTGTCTGTGTCCAAATTTACTCTTATAAGAAAATCAATCATATTGGATGGATTAGGGCCCACCCCAATGACTTTTTTTTAACTTAATTAATTGCCTATTTAAGATCATGTCTCCAATTATAATCACATTCTGAGATGCTGGGGGTAGTACTTCAACATATGGATATTTGGGAAAACATATAACAAGTACTTTTAGGTCTCACTTTTTCTGATCATCAGATTTCTTCCAAACCTCTACCTAAAGATATAAACCTAGCTACCACAGCTCTGAGAACTTAGTAGGGGAAGAAAGCAGGAGATCTCAGCATTAACTGAAATTCTGCTTTTAGTTACAGTACCCCCAGCCCAGCACTGTGTCTGATTCTCCCTGTCTAGAGACCTTCTATTTTACTCTCTCCAGAAATAAACTTTAAGCTCCAGCTGGTGTTAGGGAGGTGATCTGGAGTTTTAACTGGATCCTAAGTAAACTTTCAAGTGGCCTTTTCTTTCATCCTGCATCAGGTACCTGCTACCACCAATTATGTTAGCATCAGGGGTGGGGGTTCTGCATTATAAACTATGTTATATTTTTCAGCTTTCCTTATTATGAGTTCAGGATTAGGCTTTCTTGGTTTTAATAAGTTACCACTCAAATGCTTTCTAGCTTACAAAATTGTATTGCTGTTTTTCCCCATTATTTTTTCAGTTTGTACCTTTTAAAAACCTCATTATTGTTTTAGTAGAGTTTCAGGAAGAAGAGAAAATGTAAGTGTTTAATCCATCATCTTTATTCAGAAATTCCACACATTCATATTTTTAAATGAGCTCATGCTATACAGACTGTTCTAGAATCTGCTTTTATCATTAAATAAATTCGTGAATATTTAAGTTGTTTCCATTTTCAATAAATAGAAATCGACATCAGTGGCTCTTAAGCTGGGATGCATGCTGGAATCATTAGGCATTAGGTGGGGGGAAATTTAAAAAGTACTGATGTCTGGGTCCCATCTCCAGAAGTCCTGATTGAATGTATAAGAGGTATTGTGGCGCTGGGGATTTTACAGTCTACCCAGGTGATTCAAATATTCAAAGTTTAAGAACCATTCATTTATACCATTGTTCATCATGATAATATAGTATTCTATAGGAGGGATGGACATCAGTATGTTTAAATAAACCCCTTTCTGGACACATAAGGTGTTTCAGATTGCTTGATATTATAAACAATGCTGTTACAAACTTTGGGCACAAAACATTATCTATATTTATGATTATTTTATTGGCTAAACTACTAGAAGTAAAATCATTCTGCTAAAGGATATGAATATTAATAAAATTTTGGGTACAATTTACCATCGTTCCTCTAAAGTTGTTTGGCCATTTTCTACTCCCACTAGTAGTATCATGTGAGAATCTTTGTTTCCCCACACTCAGAAATCCTTAACCATCATTAACAATATTTAAAAATTTTAAAAATGTAGTCAGTTTTTATTTTTATTTTTTTGTTGAAAGGAAAAAGGAAGCTTTAATGATAATGATGAGGTATTCCATTTCAAATCATATGCTACCAGGAAAGGGGAATTGTGACCTCAGAAGGTCGACCTCCAATAAAGGAGATCTCCAATAAGTTAGGGAAGATTTGTATTTCATCACTATTTTATTTATCCCTGATTTTATTGTATTTTTTATTGTGGTAAAGTATATATTAACAATATTTACCAATTTAATAATTTTAAGCATACAGTTCAGTGGCATTAAGTACATTCACATTGTTGGGCAACTATCACCCACATCTAATTTCCTGAACTTTTTTATCTTTATCTGAAACTGTCCATTTAGCATTAACTTTTCATTTTCCCCTTCCCTTTTCCCCAGCTCCTAGCAACTACCATTTTAGTTTCTGTATGAATTTCTAGATATCTCATGTATATATAATCATAAGATGTGTCCTTTTGTGATTGGCTTATTTCGCTTAGCATAATATCTTCAAGGTTGCTATTTTGTTTTAAATCTATTTTATTATTTATGAGGTAAAACAATGTTCATGCTTATTTATCTACCTGTATCTTACTTTTTGTGTATGAGTTGCTTAATCATATGAGGAATATCTGTGAAGAATATTTTTGGCTCAGAGTATCTGAAAACCTCATTAACAGTGGCTTAAACTAATAAGGGTTCATTTTTTTCTTCAGACAAACAGGAGTCTGGAAGTAACCAGCTGTTGGTGGTATTGGTTCAGCAGCTCAATGATATCATATTTGCAAGATGACTGACCTGGCTTCAGCAATACCATTCTTGTCCAAGGCAGGAGGAATGAGGTAAGGAATATGTATGAAATCTATACTTTAAACCAAGAGAACATAAATTTTCCTAGAAATACCCTTCTCTTCCAGCAGCTACTTACTAGCAAGATTGTGTCACATTACTCCTAGTTACCAGTGAGGCAGGCAAGAGAGAAGAAGGGTAGGAATGCATGCTGAGTCAAACAATGAATAGTGCATGGTTCTTTGCCTATTAATCTATTAGAATGTTTATCTTTTTCTTATTGATCTGTAAACATTCTTTGAATATTAACAGTATTAACCCTTTTTGTCACATCATTTAGCAAATAAATTTTTCTTATTTGTACTTTAATTTTGTTTCAACATACAGAGATTAATATTATTTTTAATTTTTAAAAATATTTTTATTTGTATCAGACAGGAACAAAGAGGGAGAGAGGGATAGAAACATCAATGATGAGAGAGAATCATTGATCGGCTGCCTCCTGCACACCCCCAACTGGGAATGGAACCTGCAACCCAGTCATGTGCCATGGCCGTGAATCAAACCCTGACCTCCTGGTCCATAGGTTGACGCTCAACCACTGAGCCATACCAGCTGGGCGAGATTAATACTTTTTATTGCTAGGGCCCTACATCTTTCATTTTATGGCTTCTTCTTTTGTTCTTGTGCTTACAAAAGCCTGGTCCATCCTGAGAAAAAAAATGAATATTCTTTCATACTGTCTTCTTGATTTTTCGTAGTTTCATTTTTTAAAAACTTGGAATATTACCCTGTTTGACTTCTTACCTGAGACCAGAGATGGAGTGATTCAGGGAGGTAGGTGCAAAAGAATAGGAAACAAGTTTAATCTACCACTGACCATGGAAAATACAACTATTCAAGTATCTCATGTTAAAATGTTGAGTGGTGGGCAGTGGATAAGGTAGACTCTTAGGGGCCTATTGAAAAGCAAGACATATTTTGTGGCAGACAAACCTCAAATGTTGACTGGAGAGAAGAATATGAAACAAAGACACTGGCTGAATTTCAGAAATAAGTTGTTGGTATGAATATACAAATGGAAAGACAACACAGAGATCAGTTTGCAAGCAGCTGTGCTATGAAATTCCTGTTAGCCTGATGTAAAGTCCATAGTTTGCTGAGAGGCACCAGGGAAGTATAGCTGGAACTGAATTTAGATAGTACAGTGCTCAAAAGTAGGTTTTTAAAAATTTTATTTTTCAATTATTGTTGACATTCCATATTATTTTGTATTAGTTTCAGGTGTACAGCATAATAGTTAGACAATCATATAATTAAAAATAATTTTTATGGAGGGTAGAGGAAAAAAACCCCAGCTTGCTTAGTAGAGCCATTTCCTATATTCTGCATTAACCTAGGGCTTGACACACTCTATATCGGTGATGAAGTTACTTTAAAGTGAAAGCCAAGTGACAGCCCAGCCCTGTATAATAATGAGAAAATATACAAATATATAAGACATTTTAGGCTTAGAAAAAATATCTTCCTGTAGGTTTGCATGTAATCCCATCTGTCTTTGATAGAGAAAGATGACAAACTGAAATCAACAAAAAATTTCCAAAATTATTTTTCTCTGCTCCAAATAGAAACAACAAAATGGCCTAAAGAATAATCTGTAAATTCCTACCCCCTGGCATAAAAAATCCTAGCATCGTGGTATTTTCCAGTTATTTTGAAACTGACGACTAAATTTGAGAAAAAAATATTGTATGATGATGCAATATTTCTTAACATTTATATGTGTTCTCTGTGTTGGATAGTTGATTGGGTGCTCAGGCAATTAGAAATTAATAAATTTGATGAATATTAGCCTTGTAAGGGACCTTTGCAGTCAATCACTTGTTTACTGAACTTTGGTCATCATTTGTGGCACATGATGCTTGTTCTTTGAGATCGCAATTCACTTCAGAAGTGTTTGTTCATCAAGGAGAAGGTAGAAAACTACAGAAACATCCATTTAACTAATTATTCCTCCTCAGCTCTTCTTTAATAACACTCAGTATTTCTTCAAGAGTTGAGTGGGTTTCTTTTCATGTTTTAACCAAATATTTTCCTACCTATTGGACTGGCTACTTCAGGTCATTTTTGGAAACTGCATGAATTGAGAGCTTTGTTCATAACTTTCAACCTCTGGATTCACAATTATATTTCTATTTTGCTTTTCATAGTACAATAGACCTTGAAAAGATTGGTTAGCTTATCATACTTTGTACCCCTCTTATTACATTTGATTCTTCCACAGGTTACTATTAGTGACTCAAATGTTATAGCCTTTGAATAATTTGTTACTTTCTGCTTTTGTCCAAATAGTTGTTTTGATCACAGCTAGATCCAAACAATAACTGGCTTAATATGTCTTATTCCTTTTTTAGCATGTTATTTCCATCTATATTAAAGCAAGGCTAAGGCACTTTAATAATCCCATCTAATAAAAGGGTAATATGCAAATTAACCATCACTCTGTCACAAAGATGGCAGCATCCAGTTCTCTCAGCCCCACTGGAGTCCCCCAGTCCCGGGGGGAGGGGAGGGGGGAGGGGCGGGCAGGGGCCGGCCGTTGAGAGCAGGCAGCGTGAGTGGCCTCGTGGAATGCTTGCTTCATTGCCCCGGCAACGAGACAAGCGTTCTGTGCCTGGCCACGCGGATGGGCCTCTGGGCCACAGAGAGCCTCTGCGTAGCGGGTGCGGAGCAGCCAGGCCCCGCAGAGAGCTACTGGCACACGATTCATGTGCAGGGCTACTAGTGAGCACATAATAGAGAAAATTGGGACTTAGGATTCATGAGGGTATTAGCAACAGATCTCTTTTTGTCTGGTGCTACCAAACAACTCAGCAACTTCCTTAGGTGCTGCCTTGTTAGATCTTGCAGTGCACATGTGGATCTTACCTTCACAAGGCATTTTCAATTGTGGGGCTCTAACTTTGTTGGATTTAATTGCACTTTCACCAACACAGCAGTATGCAATGTAGTAAGTGCACATTTCCTATGCTCAGTGTCTTTATGAACTTCATGCCTGCAAGCTCTCAATCTATCTGTCTTTTGCTGGCTTGGGACTTTGGAATAGATAGAGCTTCTGTGTACTGATGCTTTGAGCAGGCTCCATGCTGCTTATAAATGAAATTTGTATCACTGGCTTTAAAAATACAATGTTCAGCCTGGAATGATCCTACACTGTTAATGATCATGCCCTAACAATGGAGAAGCAGCCTTCCTTTATTTTTTATTTTTTTGAGAACTGGTCTGTGTGTGTGTTGTTCTAATAACATTAAAGAGGACATTTGTTTAAGAAGTGGCGACAGCATGGCAAATCTCCTGTGAGATAGTAAGGGGCCACATACTTGGTTAGATGTGAGCCAAGTCTCATTAGAGCCTCCATTTGTATTCATGATCTCCTTTACAAAGATGAAATTGAACTGTTGCTGTTGTATTGATTTATTCTGTGTAAGCCTGGGAGAGATAGCAGTAAGCTTCATGATGATGGATGGGCAGTTCAAGATGATGGACATTTCAAGCCTTGTTTGGTAGCTTTCCTTCTTAATGGCTTCATTGTCTTCAGGCTTGGTTGTTGGTGGTGTTGAGCTCCAGGAAAAAGAAGGTAAGATGGAAAGGAGGAGGAAGCTTGAGAGACAGATCAGTATTATGTTCCAAGTTTCATTAGGTTTGTTCCCCAATGCTGTCTTGAAAGCAGAGAATAGATAAATGCTGAAGTATACCATGTGATCACAATTATGTGGGGGGAAATGCATTGCAAAACAAGGAGGAGGGAATAAACCAGAATGTTAACAGTTGTTATCTTGCGAGTGGGAATAGAGTTGATTGGCTTTTTTCTCATCTCTTCTGCATTTTCCCCATATTTTCTATGCTGATTCTGTATTATTTTATAATAGATCAATAGTTTTATAAAAATGTAAAGAAAAAACTTATGCATGTCAAGATAGAGTTGCCTTTATGTCTCACAACAAATATATTATACCATGAAATATAATTACTAAATATTTTTTCTACTACTGGGAGTAAATAACAACATTAAATCATGGCATTAATCAGCATCCTTGGAAGAGCACATTCAACAAAAAAGCAAAAGCACATCATTGACTATTACTCCAAAACCAACAGTATTTCATAAGCAATTTTAAAATTTCAATAGCAAATAAACTCAGTGTTAAGAAATCATATCTTCATATATCTCAGAGTTACTGAGATATAATTCACACAACATATAATTCACCAATTTAAAGTGTACAATTCAGGCACTTTTAGTATATTCACAGAATTGGGAAACTATGACCACAATCAATTTTAGAATATTTTCATCTCCTCTAAAAAAACATCTCATACCACTTAGCCATCTCTCCTCAGTGTACCCCTAACTCCACCAGGTCCTAGTGACCACTAATCTATTTTCTATTTCTATAGATTTGCCTGTATACATACCTTATAAATGGAGTCATAACAAAAATGTGGTCTTTTGTAACTGGCTTCTTTTATTTAGCATGATGTTTTTGAGGTTCACCCATGTTGTAGTATCATCCTTGTTATATCATCAGTGCTTCATGCATTTTTACAGCTGAATAATATTCCATTGTATGGATAGAACACATTTTGTTTGTTTGTTCATTAAGTTGATGGATGTTTGGATTGCTTCTACTTTTGGCTAACTAATGCTGCTATGAACATTTGGATATAACTTTTTATGTGGATATTTGTCATCATTCCCTCTCAGGTTTATACTTAGGAGTGTAATTACTGGGTCACATAGTGACTCTGTGTAACTTTATGTAACTGCCAGACTGTTATATAAAGTAGCTGCACCATTTTACATTTCTGTTAGTGATATATGAGGGTTTCAATTTCTCTTCATCTTCATCCAACACTTGTTATTATCCATCTTTTTTATTATATCTGTTCTAGTGGATGTGAAGTGGTATCTCACTGTGGTTTGATCTATGTTCTTATGATGCCTATTAATGCTGAGCATCTTTTAATGTGCCCATTGGTCATTTCTATATCTGTTTTGGAGAAATCCTTTGCCCATTTAAAAAAACATTTTTTTTATTGATTTCAGAGAGGAATGAAGAGGGAGAGAGAGATAGAAACATCAGTGGTGAGAGAGAATCATTGATTGACTGCCTCCTGCACACCTCACACTGGGTATTGAGCCCGCAATCTGGTCATGTGCCCTGACTGGAGATTGAACCGTGACCTCCTGGTTCATAGGTCAACATTCAACCACTGAGCAACACCGGCCAGGCTACTTTGCCCATTTTTAATTGGGTATTTTTTTATTGTTGAGTTGTTGAATAATGAAAAGGATTTGGAGCCTGACAATTCTGGATTTGAACTTAGCTCAGGCACTGAGTGAAGTTGTTCAATAAGTGACAACCATTCTTACTGCTTATCATAGAGTTCTATAAAGGATAGGATGTTCTCTGTGGAGGAACAGGGTATTCTTTGTGACTGTATTTTCCACATAACTGAAGTTTATCTATTTGTTTGCCAAAAGTTGAAACATTTCTAAACTTAGTTATGTACATTCTGTACTTTGTGCAACAGAGAACAATGAACCTGATTTAACTATTTCTTGATGACCCCTTGGACTATCCTGAATTGTATTTATTTGTATCCCTATCAGGGCACTCAGGGGCGACTAAGTTGTGGAGGTTTGTTTGCTGAGGCTCTGTGGCTCTTCTAGTGACTTCTTTCCTCTACTTGGAGTTTATTTTTTTAGCTAACCTATTTTTCAGTGTTCTTGCACCTCCTTATTGTTTCAAATTTGACTGTAATTTTAGAAAGAATGGAAGATAACCAGGGGAAACCAGATAAGAAAACTGGTTAAATATTACACATAATTAAAAAATATTAGTTTCTAGTTCAGAAGGCAGAGGGTAGCTTCCATGTCTACTACATAATAAAGTACAGCCCTGTTTGGGTAGCTCAGTTGGTTGGAGTGTAGTCCCATACACCAAAAATTTGTGGGTTCCATTCCCTGTTAGGGCACATATCTAGGTTGTGATTTTGATTCCCCATTAAGGCATGTACAGGAGGCAACCAACCAATGGTTATCTCCTCTCCTCTTCTCTCCTCTCCAATCCCCTCCCCTCTTTTCCTTCTCTCTCTCTCTCTCTCTCTCTCTCTCTCTCTCTCTCTCTCTCTCTCTCTCTCTCTCCTTCCTCATATACTTGGAGGATTAAAAAATAAATAAAAATAAAGTTCATGCCCTTTGTTTCAGCTTTTTCATTAAAGGTTCAGGTACATTTTCATTTACTTTCAAAGTCCAGATTGAGCTTCAATTAGTTAAGGTTGCTGGAAGTTATACTATTAGGCAAGTGGAATATTGTATTCATTCCATGTTTCATAAAGGCTTTTGTTTCCTTGGTAACATTCTTTCAGGTATATGTGTGAAATTTCAAAATTCAAAACCATATAGGATAAAATTTTAAGTAATATTTAATTTAAAAACTCAATCTAAACAAACCCCAACCTTTCATTAAGTGGGAGAGTTTTTTTTTTTTAAATCAGACTCTTATATTCAACTTTTAATTATCTGAAGGTAACACATCTGTTTTTAAGCTTACCATAAGGAACTATTACCTTCAAAGTACTCTATGTGGGCACTTGGGTCAACCGACAACACTCTTGGTTGAAAATTAACATCTGCCCCATACAGCCTTATTCATTTATTCTGTTTTTCAAGTAACGTGCACCCTATCTGAAAAAGATTTTAAAGATTGCCCTGGTTTCAAGGGACAGTTGCAACCTTTACTGGTATGAAAGGGTTAACTGCTCTTTAGTGAGGCCCACTAAAGAGGGGAAATTGCTTTGGGGAAGGGATGCTTTAAGGGATGGCTGGCATGCAGGTGCCTGGCTGTGTCTGATATTACACTATACTGTTTATCTGTTCAAAATATTTTAGGATTATAGGATTATGTTTTTGGTCATGAGAAACCAGCTTGAACATTTTCTGACAGTTTTAGGAGATGTGGGGCTTAATAAGCAAGCCAATGGAATGCAAGAGAACTCAGCCTGGAATCTTGTTGAAACTGCAGAACCAGGTGTAACATCCCTTGGGGGAAAACCATGACCTATAGGGTGAATTGCTGGCACCAGCTTGCCTGGACTGTGTTTAGCTGCAGGCAGGAGGTGGCTGAAGTGGCCCCTGCAGCTGAAATCTTGACCTACAAAAGAGCCAGCTGGATGGGGTTGGTTTGAGGAAACAGAATCTGTTAGGAGAGTGTTTCTCACTGGGAAGTTAACTTGGAAAACTTTTTATAAGAAGTTCATGTCTTATTACCTCAGGCACACCTTATTCTAGGCCCAGTTCTGTCTGTACTACTTGATTCCACTGGCCTTAATTACTTCTTGCTCTACCACATCAAGAAACATTAAATTGGTAGGCTGGGTCTCAATTCTGTTGTGTGTTTTTCGTCTTCTTTTTTTCTCTTGGCAGCATGTGTCATTCATATTTTGGATATCTTGTTAGTACTTGATGGTGGACATCTCATCTAAGGCTCCCAGATTCCCTCTGTATTTCCCAGTGTCTGTAATTCTGTAATTCTGATGTAAAATCATATATGCTTTATCTGCCAGTTCTCTGCCACTGCTGTTATGGCTGCACTTGTGACAACTGACATTTGTACTTTTTTTTTTTAAGCCACTGCACATCTGTTCCTTGTCCTCTTTTTTGGATTCAGGTTTCCTTGTGTTTCCATTTTGTGCCTGTTTATAATCTCTTGGTGCTGTTCTGTCCCCAAAAAGCTAGGCTGTAGTTCTCATGATCCTCCTGAGAAACTCCTCCCTTGGTTGTATGACCACAGGGTCATACCCACACTGCGAACATGGCTTTCTAGTGTGAGTGACAACCCTGACCACCATACTTCCCTGCCCAGGTGCCACTGACTGAGCAGTGTAGCCTCATGGTTACTCTCACACTGAACATCTCAGTTTTGTAAACTGCTGACTTCCATAAAGCTCTGTTTCCTACCACAATTCGGCTCTGTTTGTTGTACTCCTCTTTTCATATTCTCTGTGGCTTTAGCTAGAAAGGAATAGCAGTTTCTGGGCAGCATGCCATGAGAGAGACTATTCCCTCAGGAGCAGCACTTTTTCTGCCTCTCATTTTCAAATGTTCCTGCTTTAAATCTTCCTTCATCCCCCACCATGGCATGCAAGTTCCATTAAGATCTCTTCAGTCGCCACCTATAACAGAAATTAAGTAGTACATATATGTTCTACAAAAGGAAAAATTGCTAAGATATATCAAGACAATCATGACTGTTGAATTGATAAAAACAAAACAAAAAAATAATGAAGAGCAAAGAGGAATTTCCAAGTATTTCTAATAACCCTGACTTAGAAGGAGTTATTGAGAAATGTAGTCATGGAAAATATCACCCTGAAACTAATGTGCAATGCTTCTAACATGAGTGACCAAGTATTCAATAAAATTAACTTTAGAAAAGAATTAACTTTAGAGTCCCCCTGTAATGTGACTTTCTGTTTTGTGTTTACAGTAAACCTTCCAATGGGAAATTTTTACTTTTTACTTCTTCAACATGAGATTTTTCCAAGTAAATGTTAAAATATTTTGAATCAAAATCAGATTTTTTTTTCTTTTTAAAATTGAATTTATTGGGGTGGCATTGTTTAATAAAATTATATACGTTTCAAGTGTACAATTCTATAACACATCATCTGGATATTGTGTTGTGTGTTTACCACTGCAAGTCTAGTCTCCTTCTGTCACCATTTATTCCCCCCTTTACCCTCTTCTACCTCCCACCTCCCTTTCCCTCTGGTAATCACCATACTGTTGTCTCTGTCTATGAGATTTTTTTTTTTTTTTTGCTTAATCCCTTTGAACACGCAGTGGCAGCTTAAAATTGCTGTGTTAAATACAGAGGAGCCTCACTTTACAAAACATGTGTGTTCATGAAGAGCTTTGTATGGTTACAATTTTGGAAAATCCAGTCACATCTTAAGGGCACCAAGGGAGCAGGCTATTTAAAGGAACTGTGTTCAGTGAGTTTTTTTGTTTGTTTTATAAAATGAATACTCTCCTCCTAATATATCTATTTTGTAAATTTCAGTTTTCTTAAGTCATAGGGCTCCTACATTTTTTCTTTTACTGCAATAATTTTAAAGAATAACATTGAAAGAATGGAAATTATGGTTTTAATTATTTGTTGATTGGCCCAGAAGTAAACATTTATAAGAATGCCTTAACAAACCCATGTATAGCCTGAAGGAATAGCTATTCAATTGAATCCATTAACAGCAGAGCTTGACATGCAGTTTTCTCTTTAGGGTTTAGACTACTTAGTTACCCTTCTTAAGAACCTCAAGTCACTTTTGACTACTTCTATTTTTTTTTTTTACTACTTCTAAAATACTGTTCCTTTAGTACCTGACCTTGTTTTTTGTTGTTGTTGCTATTGCATTTTTTTTTCTATAGAAAAATTCTTTACTGAAAGCTTTTAAATGGCAACAAAAGTCTCTCTCTCTCTCTCTCTCTCTCTCTTTTTTTGAGTAAAAAGCATCTAGCCAGGAACGCAACATGGTTTTTGAAACACACATATGGGCACACACATATATATATATATATATATATATATATATATATATATATATATATATACATACATGCACACACATCCTTAGCCATATTTTCAACACTCCTCTGGATGGAGAAGTGTTATAGCAAGGCCTTTAAGAAATAGGGACTAGGATAATTAATTAATTTGTTATTCATTAATTTATTCAACAAATATTTGTTAAATATTTACTAAAAGCCAGGCACTGTAGTTACAGTCAGCTCTCTGTATCCTTAGGTTCCACATCCACATGTTCCATCAACTGTTGATAAAAAATAATTTTTTAAAAAAGTTATGTTGTTGCTGACATGTACAGTAAATCCTCACTTATTAATAGGTTCTGTGACTTTAAGCAAAATTATGTATAACAAAACCAATTTTACCATTGGCTAATTGATATGAACAAGAGTTAAGTTCCTCTGGTATCTCATCAATATTATAACAAAACAACATTGAATGAAACGAGGATCTGCTGTACTATGTAGTTAGACCTATGATGGTTGTATCTGTACTGCATATGTACAGACTTTTTTCTTGTTATTAGTCCCTAAACAATTCAGTATAACAACTATTTACATAGCATTTACATTGTATTAGATATTATAAGTAACCGAGAGATGGTTTAAAGGGATGGTGTGCATTGGTTATATGCGACTACTACACATTTTTATATAAAGTACTTGAGCATCTGTGGGTTTTGGTATCCATGGGGGTTCCTTGAACCAATGCCCTGCTGATTAAGGGATAACTATATTTAACATTTCCCACCTTCTGTAGGGAGAACAACATTATATAAATAATAGAACTCTAAGCTGGGAGAAGAAGGAAATAATGGGGGCAGGTTAGCATTATCCTCCTCCACACCATGTTATATCAGTGGTCAATGCTGATTTATCACAACCATAGGTCATAGAATGTTAAGGTTGAAAAGAACTTTTGAAATTCCCAGTCAAAAGCTTCCATTGTACAGAGGAGCAAACTGAAGCACAGAACAGAGAAATGACTTGATTAATGTCACATGGAGAGAAAGTAATAGAGCCAGAACAACAACTCATAATAATAGTATCAATCTCATAGAGCTGTTAGGAGGATTAAATGAATTAATAATTATAAAACATTTAGAATATTGCTTTATACTCAGTATGTATGATATTAATATTTGTTAAGTAATACCACCACCACCACCAACATATCATGCTGCATCTCAAGCAGATCTAATTTTACCTGTTTTATTCTTTCCCATACCTTCAGAGACTTAAAGAGGCCTTCAGAAACTTGGAGGCTCAGAGAAGGCATTCCTCTCATTTTCGCGGAGTCAAACTTGCCTTATGAGAGGGCAAGATAAATGGTGTTAGGATTAGAATTTGGAAGCTATGAAGGCCACAGGTAAGAGAAATGTATCTACACATCCTGGATTATAAATGCAGGTCATTCTTGATTTCATTTTCTATTGTGTCTTAAACAGATTTGCTCTCTTCATCCCACATGTACTTGTGTGTGTGTGTGTGTGTGTGTGTGTGTGTGTGTGTGTGTGTGTGTGTTTTAATCTACTCTCTTCAAGTGTTGTTCATTCCATGAACACTTCACATTTCTTGTTTGACGTTGGGGCAGGCAGCATTCCAATGTTCTGATTATCTCCTTCTGCTTAAAGAATAGTTTCTGTTAATCCACATTCTTTATCTTTTGCTGTGAATCCACATTCTTTATTTTTCCTCCCATCTCTCTGTCCAGCCCCTCCCTGTTTCTGGTCTCTTTTTCCCTCTCTCCTTCTTTCTCCCTCTCCCACCCTTTACTCTTCCCTTCTTTCCTCCCGTCCCTCTCCCCACACCATGGAAAATTTCAAATGTACACAAAAATTGAATAGACAGTTCCTCCCCGTGAGGTTATGTCACTAACTTAGTATGCAGTTAGGTTCATTTGCTTTTTTTTTTTTAATTATGGGTTCTTTTTAAAAATTTAATTTTATCTTATAATTACGTAAAATATTTCTGTAGTTACAATATCAAATCGATAACACAAGGCATATTCAAAGAAGTGTTGCTTCTATTATTAACCTCTCCACCATGTTCCCTCTTTCTCTCTACAGGTAACCATTTAACTTTTAGTTTTTGATTCATTCTTCTATTTAAAAATATATTATGTATTATTCAGATTTTACCCACATCTTTACACCTGTATTTGCATCTGTTTTCCTGCCCTCCCCTATACACAATACTGCAATCAAGTAATACTGAATTATTTAAAGTGGCTCTATATGTGTGTGTGTATATATACTTTCCTTGCCTAATTTCTTACCTTTAACTTATGTAACCCACTTTACATCTGTTTCCCTGCCCCGCTTTGTGATACTTCAACCATACTGAATTATTTGAAGGGCTTCAATATACTATGCTTCCGATTGCCTCTGAGCCTTATTAACCTTTTGCACTCGGATGTCGAGTGTGACTCGACACGGTTAGCATTAGAATAAAGGAATCGAGAAAAAAGCAAGCGAGTGCAAAGGGTTAAATGCTGTTCTTTCACACAGAATTCTGATTGGAAGGAGTTCAAGGGAGAATGAAGGGAAAGCCTAGAGGGAAAGGACACTGGCATACATTGCTAGTGGGATGCATGTGGGACAACCTCTACAAAAGGCTATCCTACCAAATTTCAATACTCAATTCATCAGCTCCACATGCCACATGTACAAAATGTATGTATGTGTGTATGTATGTATGTATGTATGTATGTATGTATGTATGTATGTGTATATATCTATCTTTACCGCTATCTTTATTTAACATCCACAAGGTAGAATAGGATGCAGCTGGAAAAAAAAAAGGCTGAGGGTGATTTTTATGTGGTGATATTGGAAGCTCTCCAGGATATATTCTGTAAAATCATGTTTGGCTGGGCTGGCATGGCTCAGTGGTTGAGGGTCAACCTATGAACCAAGAGGTCACAGTTCAATTCCCTGTCACACGCCCGGGTTGTGGGCTCGATCCCCAGTGTGGGGTGTGTGGGAGGCAGCCGATCAATGGTTATCTCTCATCATTGATGTCTCTATTTCTCTCTCCTCATATTCTCTCTGAAATCAATAAAAATATAAAAACAAAAACAATGTACAGAACGTACATGCTTCATCTGGTGTAAGAAAGGCTGGGGAGGAGAAGACTAAGCATTAACAAATGCTTTCTTTTTATAAAGAAATACTGGAAGATAAAAAGAAAGTAAACACATAGTTGCCTATGGGGAGGAAAAGAGTGGATGGACCAGGGAGTGTTAATAAAACACACTTATGAAAGAAGGAAAAATAGAATGGAAAGGAGAGAAATTGGAGAGAATACTGAAAACTCTTGAGAAATTTTGCTGCAAAGCAAATGTGAGATTGTTTCCACAAAAGGGAAGTTAAAATTCTCATTATTTTTTCCTAACTCAGTATTTTATTTCTTCTATAATGCTTGGCATTTTGTTTTCCATAATATATATAGTTATATAATATAAATAAAATACATTTTAATCAACTCCCTCTTAGATGCCCCTGATGCCCTCCACTTTACCCCTACTGTACTATGCACTTATCACTTCCTATGTGTGCTCTAGTAGGAAAAATGTGGGAAACACTGACTGTTGTGGCTATTCATGTATGAGTAATATAACTCAGTTGCATTAGCTACATTTTAAGTGCTTGATAGCCACATATGACCATTGGCTGCCATTGTGGGCAGCACAGATCAGAACATTTCCATCATGTTGGACAGTGTGGCTCTAGGGGTATGGTACATATAACTGAAAACAAGGTATAAATGTTATCCAGAAGAAAGGCACATTATGAAATATTTTAAAGCTATTAATATAATCACTTAAAAAGTGAATTAAAAATACTTTTTTCAAAAATATATTTCTCAGACAAAAGTTTCCAGAGGATTAAATGCTTTTATCTTTAACAATTCACCTTTAGAAAATCTCCACCATTATATCTAAAAGATGTAAACTGTAGTAGTTAACTTGTACCACAAGAGGACCTGCAAAGACAAGTTTGCTCAAATTTTAGCTATGCTTATGTTGTTAAATGGAAGTGTAATTAGGAAAACATATCACCGTCAATATTAATATTCTCACATTTACCTTTATTAAAATCTAAAAAGGTAATCCATTTAAATCTAATTTTAAAATAGCACATGGTGTAGGCACTATAAATGGTAACTTGTAACCATCAAAAGTACCATTTCAGCAGGAATTGTGAGTCAGTGTATCATAGTTAAGAACACAGGTGTGAAGTCATACAGGTCAGGGTCAAGTCTGCTTTGCTCCCACACAAGCTTTATGACTTCAGGCAAGTCTCTGCATTCTAAAATAGAGCTAATTATAGTACCAACATTCTAGAATTTTTTGAGGATTAAATGAGATAACAGATATAGTGTTAATTGTAGTATACTTAGCGAGTACTCAAAAATACTATTTATTATCAAGGTTATGAGTTTTCAAAAGCTCTTAATGCTTTCAGAATTTAGAACATTTCTTTGGTAGAGGAGGAGCCTTGTTTTAAGCTTATGATACTTTGTAATGTTACTTCTATATAAGTAGCTACAGGAACACTTACATATAGTAGTGTATCCAAATAGGAAGTAACTATGTTATATAGGTTAGGGGTCCAGCCCTTCCTGGCTCCTGCCCACACTTGCTCTTCCCAAACTTATATTGGAATCAAGTTCCTTGTCTCCAAGTACCCATTTTTGTCCTAGGACCAACTTCCCTGGCTATTTACTATGTAGTTCATGCTCTTGTTTCTATGAACCACAAGTTTTCGAAGTTTGATGCTTGGTATCATTTTCCCAGGTATGTCCTTGACCTTACTTCTTGGCTTTTCCTCTTTAGCCTGCTTCAGATGAACAACTTTGCCAGTTTTATCTGACATCTTCCTACTGAGTCTTTTTTTTTTAAATTTCTTTATTGATTAAGGTATCACATATTTGTCCTCATCCCCCCATTCCCATCCCACACCCCTCCCCACACATACCCCCACCCCCCTGTTGTCCTTAACCGCTGGTTAGGCTCATATGCTTGCACACAAGTCCTTTGGTTGATCTCTCCCCTTTACCCCCATCCTCCCCTCCCCTCCCTCTGAGGCCTGACAGTCTGATCCATGCCTCCTTGTTTCTGGGTCTGTTCATCAGTCTATGTTGTTCATTATTTCCCCTAGATGAGTGAGATCATGTGCTATTAGAAATACACTTATAAGAACCGAAAATGAGACAAGCAATAATGGTTATGGTGACAGGCAAATGAATCGGTCTGTAGTGAGTTTCTTTCTGGGCCAACAGTTCTTTTGAGACCCAATTTCAATGTCCAACAGTTCCTTATGTGTACATGTCAGCACTGACATTACAGTTCTGGATGGTGGACAAATGGTGGTAATGCAGGTCCGACTCTGTCTGGTTTGGTCCTGGGCAACCTGCAGTGATGCACAGCTGCTAACTGCTAGTATGGGAAGGCCACATCAGCGTCTTCCATCTCTGGACTGCTTCTCTTCTGTCTTCATGGCTGGAGTAGTCCTGTCGATTCCTCTCTGTTGCTGGAATCCACATGGTCTCAGAGTTGTTTTCTGAAAATATACAAACATATTCTCGATCAAAAGTTAATAAAGGAATATTTTCTATCAATTTGACTTGGGATCCTATTTCATTTTTTGCCCAAATGATTTTCCTCTGGCTTGTTTTGACACCTTGTGTGTTTTTCATGGGTGTCTTGCTTTTAGCCTTACAATTAATTTTCTAAAGTATTAATTTTCTAGATGTAATTTACTTACATGATATTCCTCTACTATCCCCTCCTTTTTTGATTTAAATGCTAGGAGGCTTTTGAAAATTTTATAATGTAGTCTTGATGGCTTTTAAATTTTAATTTTTTGCATTATAATATTACTGTTTTAGGTTCATTACATGGTGCACAATTTTATCATGAGATGAAGTACCAATAAAAATTTTAGTTAACACTTTAGGAACACCTTTTTGTTCAGTACAATTAATTTTTCTAGAATATTCGCTTGTTTCAACTAGCCAATTTAAATTTGCCTGAAAACTTGACTACTATTTTACCGTCAAATTTATTACTCTAACAACAATCTTGTTTTACCCTGTAAATATTGATGGAAGGGATTATTTGCTTTCTTGAGTAGGTCCTGAGCATTCCTGGTGGTAGGCTGGATTTATATATCATAAACCCACTTCCCCACACCATGGGTACAAGACAACTCAAACAATTCTTGTTGGAGTGAGAGGGCAGCTGCTGTCGGCCAAGTCTCTGTCGGTCACCTGGGTCCTGATCTGAGCTGGGCATGGGAAGCACGAAGCAGCCATGGGGGCAGGAGACCTCCCTCAGAAGGGGCTAGGGTTCAGGCCCCTGCAATGTTGGGGGGGTGAGGGTCTGTGCCCCACCTCTGTTGATCCCCAAATTCTCTCCTGATGGCCCCTCTGCGACTGTGCCTGTCTTAGGTTGTTCCTTCCTTGAGGAATCTTACTCGTCTCTGGCTAATCAGCCATCCTCCGGGGCCAAGCTGGGTGAGGTGAGGTTCAGATTTGTCTCCTTGGTAGCCTATGCCCCCATGGCCTCCATGCCCAGCACCTGCCTTGGGATCCCCTCGCCTGCTGGCGGGGCCCCAGCACTGATCACATGTCTTGTGGAACCTGGGTTTCTTCTCCAGAGAAGGCTCAGTTCGCCCCGCTGGGTGAGAGACAGATCCATGGCACCTGTCATCACGAGACTTCAACCTCGACATGAACAGAGAGCTCATGCAACAGCTGTGAGCAATTGAATTGTGAGAAGAGGGTCTCTCTTGGCCTAAAGGGTAAGAGGGACCAATATAGAATGCTCAGGTGCCTTCCCAGGAGGCCCTCTACACAATGAGAAGGATTAAATCCTTACATGTCCTTTTTAAATTGATGCCAGACATTCAAAGTTTAGTTTGTACATTTGCTTGGGATAATTGTACATTATGCTGTTGTAATTCTAAAGTATCAAGAGACGTGTTAAGTTTGTCTCCAAGCACCAAACAGATGATTTTTTTTTTTATCCCCAAGGGTGTGAGGAACTATTATAAGTACTGGGGGGTGATCCAAATCTGGGAAAAATTTTAATGATAGTGTAGAATAATGTCATGTAAGGATATTCTTTGTTCTAGTCCATGGCAATTCCCTTTCAAACTGGCTGTCCATTTCTTTTTATATAGACGAGGTCTTAGTTACATTTTCTGCATCTCTACGGGGGCACGTAGTGATAGTAGTGGCACCCTTTTTTTGGTTTCCACACAAGCCAGAAACCTCTCTTTAATTGTACACACAAAGGGGCATTGTTTTGATTTCGTGTCATACAAAAGGGAAGCGGGGTGGAGACCCCTGTGTATTTATATTTTCTTGCCCCACCCATGGACCTCCTGGATGACCAAGGTGTTTGGTATTGTTGGTAACTACATTAGTCAAGGGATCAGTCCACGTAAGGGCTCTTACCCATGAAGGGTCAGGAGCATAAGACCAAAATATTTACCCTCTTGTCCCAGGTAAAATTACCGTACATCTGATGATTGTTAGCGTGGCTAGAAAGGCGTTCTCAGGCATTCTTGGGTTTCTGGTTACCTCACAATTTCTTTCCTGAGGTTTGACGTTCTGATTGATGTTTCTCTGTTTCTGGATCTATTTTCCCCCCGCCATCAGTTTATGTTGTTCATTATATTCCACAAATGAGTGAGATCATGTGGTGTTTATCTTTCTCTGCCGGGCTTATTTCACTAAGCATAATGTTCTCCATCTCCATCCATATTGTTGCAAATGGTAAGAGCTCCTTCTTTTTTACCACAGCGTAATATTCCATCATGTAGATGTACCACACTTATTTAATCCACTCATCTGCTAATGGGCACTTAGGCTGTTTCCAAATCTTAGCTATGGTGAATTGTGCTACTATGAACATAGTGGTGCATATATCCTTTCTGATTGATGTTTCCAGTTTCTTGGGATATATTCCTAGAAGTGGGATCACTGGGTCAAATGGGAGTTCTATTTTTAGTTTTTTAAGGAAACTCCATACCGTTCTCCACAGTGGCTGCACGAGTCTGCATTCCCACCAGCAGTGCACGAAGGTTCCTTTTTCTCCACATCCTCTCCAGCACTTGTCATTTGTTGACTTGTTGATAACGGCCATCTGACAGGTGTGATATGGTACCGCATCGTTGTTTGGATTTGCATCTCTCTAATGATTAGTGATTTAGAGCAGGTTTTCATATGGCTCTTGGCCTTCCTTCTGTCTTCTTTCGAAAAGTGTCTATTTAGATCAGTTGCCCATTTTTTGATTGGGTTGTTTATCTTCTTTTTGTTAAGCTGCATGAGTTCCCTGTAAATGTTGGAGATTAAACCCTTATCGTTGACATCATTGGCAAATATGTTCTCCCATGTAGTGGGCTTTCTTGTTGTTTTATTGATGGTTTCCTTTACTGTGCAAAAGCTTTTTATTTTGATGTAGTCCCATTTGTTTATTTTCTCTTTAGTTTCCATTGCCCTAGGAGCAGTATCAGCGAAGAAGTTCTTTTGGCATATGTCAGAGATTTTTCTGCCTGTAGATTCCTCTAGTATTTTTATGGTTTCCTGTCTTATGTTTAAGTCCTTGATCCATTTTGAGTTTATTTTTGTGTATGGTGTAAGTTGGTGGTCTAGTTTCATTTTTTTGCATGTATCTGTCCAATTTTCCCAATACCATTTGTTGAAGAGACTGTCTTGACTCCATTGTATGTTCATGCCACCTTTGTCAAATATTAATTGAGCATAGTGATTTGGATCGATTTCTGGGTTCTCTATTCTATTCCATTGATCTATATGTCTGTTCTTGTGCCAATACCAGGCTGTTTTGAGAACAGTGGCTTTGTAATACAGCTTGAAATCTGGTATTGAGATCCCACCTACTTTGTTCTTCTTTCTCAGGATTGCTGTGGCTATTCGGGATCTTTTTTTATCCCAGATGAATTTTTGGAAAGTTCGTTCTAGGTCTGTGAAGTATGCCATTGGTATTTTAATGGGAAGTGCATTGAAATTATAGATTGCTTTGGGTAGTATGGGCATTTTGATGATCTTGATTCTACCAATCCATGAACATGGTATGTTCTTCCATCTGTTTATGTCTTCCTCTATCTCTTTTTTCAGTGTTGTGTAGTTTTCCGCGTATAGGTCTTTTACCTCCTTAGTTAAGTTTATTCCTAGGTATCTTAATTTTTTTGGTGTGATGGTAAATGGGATTGCTTTTTTAGTCTCTCTTTCTGTAAGTTCATTATTGGTGTATAGAAATGCCATAGATTTCTTAGCATTTATTTTGTATCCTGCTACTCTGCCAAATTCATTTATTAAGTCTAGTAATTTTTTGATGGAGTCTTTAGGGTTTTCTATGTACAGTATCATGTCATCTGCAAATAAGGACAGTTTTACTTCTTCTTTTCCAATTTGGATGCCTTTAATTTCTTCTTCTTGTCTGATTGCAATGGCTAGTATTTCCAACACTATGTTGAACAGGAGTGGTGAGAGTGGGCATCCCTGTCTTGTTCCTGTTCTTAGGGGAAATGGTTTTAGTTTTTGCCCACTGAGTATGATGTTGGCTGTGGGTTTGTCATATATGGCTTTTATTATGTTGAGGTATGATCCTTCTATTCCCAGCTTGCTGAGAGTTTTTATCAAGAAAGGGTGTTGGATTTTGTCAAATGCTTTTTCTGCATCAATTGATATGACTATTTGGTTTTTATGTCTCAATTTGTTTATGTGATGTATCACATTTATTGATTTGCGAATATTATACCATCCTTGCATCCCAGGGATAAATCCTACTTGGTCGTGGTGTATGATCTTTCTGATGTATTGCTGGATTCGATTTGCTAGAATTTTGTTGAGGACTTTGGCATCTATGTTCATGAGGGATATTGGCCTGTCATTCTCTTTCATTGTGTTATCTTTATCTGGTTTAGGTATTAGGGTGATGCTGGCTTCATAGAAGGAGCTTGGAAGTGTTCCTTCTTCTTGAATTTTCTGGAATAGTCTGAGGAGGATAGGTTTTAGCTCTTCCTTGAATGTTTTATAAATCTCCCCTGTGAAGCCGTCTGGCCCCGGGCTTTTGTTTGCTGGAAGCTTTTTGATAACTGCTTCAATTTCTTCCACAGTTATCAGCCTATTGAGATTTTTAGTCTCTTCCTGAGTAAGTTTTGGAAGGTTGTGTTTTTCTAGGAATGTATCCATTTCCTCCAGGTTGTCTCGTTTGTTGGAGTAGAGTTGTTCATAGTATTTTTTGACAATCCTTTGTATTTCTGTGGGGTCTGTTGTTATTTCACCTCTTTCATTTCTGATTTTGTTTATTTGGGTCCTCTCTCTTTGCTTCTTGGTGAGCCTGACTAGAGGTTCTTCAATCTTGTTTATCCTTTCAAAGAACCAGTTCTTGGTTTTGTTGATCTTGTGTATTGTTTTTTTGGTCTCTATGTCATTCATTTCTGCTCTGGTCTTTATTATTTCCTTTCTTCTGCTTACTGTGGGCTTTTCTTGTTGCTCCCTTTCTAATTTTTTGAGTTGTTGAGTTAGATGATCTATTACCATTTTTTCTTTTTTTTTGAGGTAGGCTTGTAGAGCTATACATTTCCCTCTCAGGACTGCTTTCATTGTGTCCCATAGGATTTGCAATGTTGTGTTTTTATTGTCTTTAGTCTCCAGGATGTTTTTAATTTCTTCTTTGATCTCATTGATAACCCAGTCATTGTTTAGTAGCATGCTATTCAGTTTCCAAGTGTTTGAATTTTTTGGAATGTTTTTGTTGTAGTTTATTTCTAATATTATGCCATTGTGGTCTGAGAAAATGCTTGATATGATTTCAATCTTTTTGAATTTGGGGAGACTTTGCTTGTTACCCAATATATGGTCTATTTTCGAGAATGTCCCATGTGCACTTGAGAAGAACGTATATTCCATGGCTTTGGAAGAAATACTCTGAAGATGTCAACTAGGTCCATCTGATCTAATGTGTCATTTAGAATTGCTGTTTCTTTGCTGATTTTTTTTCAGAGGATTTATCCATTGGTTTCATTGGTGTATTGAAGTCCCCTACTATGATTGTATTGATGTCAATCTCTCCCTTGATATCTTCCAGCAGATTTTTTATGTATTTGGGCGCTCCTGCGTTGAGTGCATATACGTTTACCAGAGTTATATCTTCTTGCTGGATTGCTCCCTTTAGTATTATGTAGTGGCCTTCCTTATCTCTTATTATGGTCTTTACTTTGAGGTCTATTTTATCTGATATAAGTATCGCAACCCCAGCTTTTTTCTCATTTCCATTTGCCTGAAAAATGTTTTTCCATCCCTTCACTCTCAGTCTGTGTGAGTCTTTTGCTCTAAGGTGGGTCTCTTGTAGACAGCAAATATATGGGTCATGTTTTCTTATCCATTCAACTACCCTATGTCTTTTGATTGGTGCATTTAATCCATTTACGTTTACTGTTATTATTGATAAGTACCTGTTTGTTGACATATTTTTCCTTAGTGTTTGTGTTTCTTCTTGCCTTTCTCTTCTTTTTACAGCAGCCCCTTTAGCATTTCTTGCATTGCTGGTTTGGTAGTGATGAACTCTCTTAGCCCTTTTTTGTCTGTGAAGCTTCTGATTCCACCTTCAATTTTGAATGATAGCCTTGCTGGGTATAGTATTCTTGGATTCAGTCCCTTGTTTTGCATCACTTTTGTATATTTCATTCCATTCCCTTCTGGCCTGGTGTGTTTCTGTTGAGAAATCAGTTGATATTCTGATAGGAGATCCCTTGTAGGTAACTTTCTGTTTCTCTCTGGCAGTCTTTAAGATTCTTGCTTTGTCATTGGTGTTCGTCAATTTAATTATGATGTGTCTTGGTGTCGGTCTTTTGGGGTTCAACTTGTTTGGGACTCTGTGTACTTCTTGGACTTGGATAGTATTTTTCTTGCCAATATCAGGGAAGTTTTCTGTCATTATTTCTTCTAACAGGTTTTCTATTCCTTGCTTCTCTTCCTCTCCTTCTTTTATCCCCATTATTCGAAGGTTGTTTCGTTTTGTGTTGTCCCAAAGCTCCCTTAGGCTCTCCTCTTGCTTTTTAAGTCTTTTTCCAGTTGCTGCTGTGTTTGTGTGTTTTTTCTACCTTGTCTTCTAATTCACTGATGCGGTCCTCAGCCTCTTCTACTCTACTCTTTAAGCCTTCCATTGTGTTCTTTATTGCAGCTATGTTGTTCTTCATCTCCTCTTGGTTTCTTTTCATGTTGCTGACATTTTCATTCAGCTCCTTATAGTTCTCATTGAGTTGTGTGTATTTGTCATCCATCTGCTTAAACATCCTTATAACGAATACTCTGAATTCTTTCTCTGTTAGGCTGCTAGCCTCAAGTTCATTTACCTTCCTTTCGGGTGATTCTTCTTTTTCCTTCCTTTGTGGGTTTCCTTTTTGTCTCCCCATGTTTTCCTGTAATGTTTTAATTTTAGACCCAGTTGCTTTGCTGCCCAGGTTCTTTTGGGGATGGTGCTACTGGATTAATCTCGGTTTTCTTGAGTTTGTTAATCTAGTGTAGCTCTTACTCAAGCTATTTGGGTTCTCTTGATGTAGGCCTGCGAGCTTGAGAGGCACAACTGCGGCATCTAGAAGTCAGCAGCTGTGGGTGGGAGTGTCTCAATTTTTGCTGTCTTGCACCCTTAATTGTAATCACACATGCCCAGCAGGGACTCACAGTGGCCCCCAGGTACCGTCTGTTGGGTCTTGGTGCTCAGGGGACCTGGTCTTTGAAAGGCATGGCTGTGGTGCCCTGAGATCTGCAATCATGGGGTGAGCAGACCCAGCTTTTTCTGTTGCACCTGTGGTGGATAGGTGCTTACTCCTAGCGGTGTTTTACAGGAGCACCCTCAGTACTTTTGCCAGTGAGGCACACTGAAGGGCTCTGAAGGGCCCTGGCAGTGTAGCCGGGTAATTGGGGTGCCTGTGGGCCGTTATCCACGGTAAGTGAATTAAAAGCTTCTACTGCTGGAGGGGCGTGCGCCCCCTGCTTGTTCAAGATCACACCCAAGGAGAGCTCACAGTTACTCCCACTAGCGCCCTGTGGTTGGTTGGGCTCAGTGTGTTAGTATCTATGGAGGTGTGCTCTCTGGGCGCAGAGCTCTGATGCACTCCTAGGGTTCCTGGCAATATGGTTGAGTAGCTGGGGTTAATGTGGGCAACCCTCCAGAAAGAGGGAATTCAGAATTTCCACTAAGGGGCCGCACACCCCTGTCTGTGCAGAATCACACCCTTGGGTGCAAACCCTGAGCAAAGTGACCTGGGGCTGAGAACGCGCAAGTGTGTGTGCAGCTGGGGTTAATGTCAGCAACCCTCCAGGAAGAAGGAAGACGGAATTTCCACTGCGGGGCCGGGGGGCCCCATCTGCACAGAATCTCACCCTGGGGTGCAAACCCGGAGTGAAGTGTCCTGGGGATGAGACCACATGAGTGCACATTCGTGCGCGTGCGGGCGGGAACCAGGGGTTCTGCTGTTGGGGAGGGAGAGTTGCACTTACAGCTGCAGAAAGCTGTGTCTTTGGAGGTGGAGGTCCCAGGTTCCCCGAGTCTGCAGCTGGGGTAACAGGATATTTGCTGGAGTGGGTGCTGGGTCGCGGGGCAGTTCCAAGGCCTGTCTTGTTGGTGGTGTTGATGAGTTTCTATGTAAGCGATCATGAGTCTTTCTGAGCAGCCCTGTTTTTCTGGCATTGCTAATCTTTTACTTGTAGCTTCGGCTGTATCCAAAATATAGAGTTGAGCAAACTTCCGAGAAACACCATCCGAATGATGTAAAGTTCCAGTACGGTGATAAACTTTTCCATGTATTCTAAAACAGTATGGCCCATACCCTGATGGCAATGCAATATTTGCATCCATGGAAGCAAAAGCAAAAGAACTATTTATGGATCAAATATTTTCCATGAAATTTTTACTGTCAGAATCTTCATTTGTCATTAATCTTTTTAAATATGCCAGGTAATCTGGAAAATGTATATCATTTGTACAGACTTTCCCTTTGCTACAACCTCGAGTAAATTTCCCATTGGATGGTTTTTCATCAGAGAAATTTAGTGATAGGCAAAATTCACATCTAACAGTCATTCCACCACAGCTATGTTCGAGAATTGCATCTTCATGTACTCCATTTTCGCTGAGAAGGCAGTTCCTACCAGTATTGCTAGTACATGTTGATGACTGTTCTCTAGACATATTCTGTCTTTGCCACTGCCTTCTTTCAACTTCAGAGGCACATTGGTCTTTAGACATTTTCTGTCGATAATGCCGGTGTTTTTCGGCTTCAGAGCAAAGTTTTTCCAATAGCTGCTCTTCAGATATATTCTGTCGCATGTGCCACCTTCTTTCAAGATCAGATGCATGTTGCTCTTCAGACATTTTCTGTCAATAATGTTGGCATCTTTCTGCTGCAGAGCTACATTGTATCAACAGTTTTCTTTGGACATAGTCCCACCTCTCTACTGCCACAGTCTGAGATTCAGGTGAATGAGAGTCCTGGCTGTCAGGCCATTGAGAGCTGTGTGACCAATGGCTGATTCTGTGGGGGTGGGACTTCCTCCTACCTGTTGTCAGTTTCCACAGCTGGGATGAGGAAGCTGGGGCTCCAGAGGGAGCGATGCCCTCTAAGCTGCCAGCTTTCTCGCTCTGCTGGACCCCATGGGCAGGTCCCCGATTCGGGCCCAGACCGTACGGGTGGCATCTGGTGCTGCCCGCCCCGCCTGCATATGCAAATTTGCCTGCCATCTTTGTTGGGTTAATTTTCATATCACTCCTGATTGGCTGGTGGGTGTAGCGGAGGTACGGTCAATTAGCATTTTTCTCTTTTATTAGTGTAGATTAGCAAATATTGACAGTTTTATTTCTTCTTTTCCAATTTGGATACCTTTTATTTTTTCTTCTCATCGGATCGCTATGGCTAGCACTTCCAGTACTATGTCAAACAGAAGTGGTGAAAATGGGCATCCCTGTCTTATTCCTGTTTTTAGGGGAAATGTTTTTAGTTTTTGCCCATAAAGTATGATGTTGGCTTTAGGTTTGTCATATAAGGCTTATATTATATTTTGCATGTTGAAGTATGATCCCTCTATTCCCACTTTGCTGAGTGTTTTTTTTATCAAACAAGGGTTTTGGATTTTGTCAAATGCTTTTTCTGCATCAATTGATATGATCATGTGATTTTTGTGTCTCAATTTGGTTACAATCTTCCAATTTGGTTATGGGATTTATCATGTTTATTGATTTGCAGTTCACCCATCCTTGCATCTGCAGAATAAATCCCACTTGGTCATGGTTTATGATCTTTCTAATGTAATGTTGGATTCAACTTGCTAGGATTTTGTTGAGGATATTAGCATCTATGTTCATCAGAGATATTGGCCTCTAATTCTCTTTCTTTGTAGTATCTTTATATGGTTTTGGGATTAGGGTAATGCTGGCTTCATAGAAAGAGCTTGGAAGTGCTCCTTCCTCTTGAGTTTTTTTGAAACAGTCTGAGGAAGGTAGGTTTTAGTTCTTCTTTGATTGTTCAGTAATACTTCCCTGTGAAGCAATCCGGACCAGGGCTTTTTGTTTGCTGGAAGATTTTTGATGACTGCCTCAATTTCTTCCATAGTTATCGGCCTATTCAGATTTTTTAATGCTTACTGATTGAGTTTTGGAAGATTGTATTTTTCGAGGAATATGTCCAATTTGTCTAGGTTGTCCAGTTTGTTGGAATAGAGATATTCATAGTTTTTGGTTTATTTTTTTACAATCCTTTGCATTTCTGTGGGGTTGGTTGTTACTTCACTTCTTTCATTCTGATTTTGTTTATTTGGTGAGCCTGGCTAGAGGTTCATCAATCTTGTTTTCTTTTCAAAGAATCAGCTCTTTGTTCTATTGATTTTTTTTAATTTAAATTCCTTATTATTTAAAGTATTACACATGTCTCTTTTTCCACCCATTGACCTCTCCCTGGCCACCTTCAACACCCAGAACATGCCCTCACCCCCCAGTGTCTGTGTCCATTGGTTATGCTTATATGTATGAATACAAGTCCTTTGGTTGAACTTTTACTGCACCCCACCTCTGACTTCTCTCTGAAGTTTGACAGTCTCTTTGATGCTTCTCTGTCTCTGGATCTACTTTTGTTCATCAGTTTATGCTGTACATTATAATCCACAAATGAGTGAGATCATGTGATATTTATCTTTCTCTGACTGGCTTATTTCACTAAGCATAATGTTTTCCAGGTCTATCCATGCTGTTGCAAATGGTAAGAGTTCTTTCTTTTTTATAGCAGCATAGTATTCCATTGTGTAGATGTACCACTGTTTTTTTAATCCACTCATGTGATGATGAGAACTTAGGCTGTTTCCAAATCTTAGCTATTGGAAATTGTGCTGCTATGAATGTAGGGGTGCATATAGCCTTTCTGATTGGTGTTTCTAATTTCTTGGGATATATTCCTAGAAGTGGGATTACTGGGTCAAATGGCAGTTCCATTTTTAAGTTTTTGAGGAAACTCCATGCTGTTTTCCAAATGGCTGCACCAGTCTGCATTCCCACCAGCAGAGCATGAGGTCTCCGTTTTCTCCACATCCTCGGCGGCACTTGTTGGTTGTTGATTTGTTGATGATTGCCATTCTGACAGGTCTGAGATGGTACCACATTGTCGTTTTGATTTTGATCTCTCGGATAATTAGTGACTTTGAGTATGTTTTCATATGTCTCTTGGCCTTCCTTCTGTCTTCTTTGGAGAAGATTCTATTTAGGTCCCTTGCACATTTCTTGATTGGATTGTTTATCTTCCTTTTGTTGAGTTGTATGAGTTCCCTGTAAATGTTAGAGATTAAACCCTTATCAGTGATAACATTGGCAAATATATTCTCCCATGTAGTGGTCTTTCTTGTTGTTTTGTTGATGGTTTCTTTTGCTGTGCAAAAGCCTTTTATTTTGATGTAGTCCCATTTGTTTATTTTCTCTTTAGTTTCCATTGCCCTAGGAGCAGTATCAGTGAAGAAGTTCCTACGGCATATGTCTGAGATTTCGCTGCCTGTGGATTCCTCTAGTATTTTTATGGTTTCCCATCTTATGATTAAGTCCTTTATCCATTTTGAGTTTATTTTTGTGTATGGTATAAGTTGGTAGTCTAGTTTCATTTTTTGTATGTATCTGTCCAATTTTCCCAACACCATTTATTGAAGAGACTGTCTTGACTCCATTGTATGTCCATGCTTCCTTTGTCAAATATTAATTGAGCATAGTGGTTTGAGTCGATATCTGGGTTCTCTATTCTATTCCATTGGTCTATATGTCTGTTCTTGTGCCAGTAACAGGCTGTTTTGAGAACAGTGGCCTTATAATACAGTTTGAAATCTGGTATTGAGATCCCACCTACTTTGTTCTTCTTTCTCAGGATTGCTGCAGTTATTCGGGGTCTTATTTTTATTCCAGAGGAATTTTTAGAGAGTTCTTTCTAGGTCTGTGAAATATGCCGTTGGTATTTTAATGGGGAGTGCATTGAATCTATATATTGCTTTGTGTTGTATGGACATTTTAATGATGTTGATTCTACCAATCCATGAACACGGTATGTTCTTCCATCTGTTTATGTCTTACTCTATCTCTTTTATAAGTGTCCTGTAGTTTTTTGCATATAGGTCTTTTACCTCCTTAGTAAAGTTTATTCCTAGGTATCTTAATTTTTTTGGTGCGATGGTAAATGGGAATACTTTTTTACTCTCTCTTTCTGTAAGTTCACTATTGGTGTATAGAAATGCCATAGATTTCTTAGCATTAATTTTGTATCCTACTACCTTGCCGAATTCATTTATAGTTTTTTGATGGAGTTTTTCGGGTTTTTTATGTACAATATCATGTCATCTGCAAGTAAGGACAGCTTTACTTCTTCTTTTCCAATTTGGATGCCTTTTATTTCTTCTTCTTGTCTGATAGCAATGGCTAGTACTTCCAGTACTATGTCGAACAGGAGTGGTGATTGTGGGCATCCCTGTATTGTTCCTGTTTTTAGGGGAAATGGTTTAATTTTTGCCCATTGAGTATGATGTTGGCTGTGGGTTTATCATATATAGCTTTTATTATGTTGAGGTATGATCCTTCTATTCCCACTTTACTGAGAGATTTTATCAAGACAGGGTGTTGGATTTTGTCAAATGCTTTTCTGCATCAATTGATATGACTATGTGGTGTTTATCTCTCAATGTGTTTATGTGATGTATCACATTTATTGATTTGCGGATATTGCACCATCCTTGCATACATGGGATAAATCCTACTTGGTCGTGGTGTATGATCTTTCTGATGTACTGCTAAACACTATTTGCTAGAATTTTGTTGAGGATTTTGGCATCTATGTTCATGAGGGATATTGGCCTGTAATTCTCTTTCATTGTGTTGTCTTTATCTGGTTTTGGTATTAGGGTCATGCTGGCTTCATAGAATGAGTTTGGAAGTGTTCCTTCCTCTTGAATTTTTTGGAATAGTTTGAGGAGGATAGGCTTTAGTTCTTCCTTGAATGTTTGGTATAACTCTCCTGTGAAGCCATCTGGCCCTGAGCTTTTGTTTGCTGGAAGCTTTTTGATGACTGCTTCAATTTCTTCCATAGTTATTGGAACATTGAGATTTTTAGAATCTTCCTGATTGAGTTTTGGAAGGTTGTATTTTTCTAGGAATATTTTCATTTCCTCCAGTTTGTCTTGTTTTTTAGAATAGAGTTGTTCATAGTATTTTTTAACAATCCTTTGTATTTCTGAGGGGTCTGCTGTTATTTCACCTCTATCATTTCTGATTTTGTTTATTTGAGTCCTCTCTCTTTGCTTCTAGAGGTTCATCAATCTTGTTTATCCTTTCAAAGAACCAGCTCTTGGTATTTTTGATCTTTTTTTTTTTCTATGTCATTTATTTCTGCTCTAATCTTTATTATCTCCTTTCTTCTGCTCACTCTGTGCTTTTCTTTTTGCTCTGTCTCTAATTCTTTGAGTTGTAGCTTTAGATGATTTACTACCATTTTTTCTTTTTTTTTTTTTTGAGGTAGGCCTGTAGAGCTATAAACTTCCCTCTCAGGACTGCTTTAATTGTGTTCCATAGGTTTTGCATTGTTGTGTTTTTATTGTCATTAGTTTCCATGATGTTTTCAATTTCTTCTTTGATTTCATTGGTAACCCAATCAATATTTAATAACATGCTATTCAGCATGCAAGTGTTTGAGTGTTTTAGATTGTTTTTATTGTAGTTTATTTCTAATACTAGGGACCCGTTGCAGGAATATTTCCTGCAAGACTTCTGGTGGTGGGCTTCCCTCCCGCCCCCCCACCTCTCCTGCTGCGGCGAGCGGGGCAGGGCGGGCCGAATGGGCAGGGCGCCTCCCGCCCGTCCCGCCCACCCAACCCAGCCCACCTTGCCCCGCACTCCCAACACTCTGTGCCTGCTGACGCAGCTGCCTCTGTGGCCATGCACTGCCGCTGCCTCTGATCACCCCGACCCGCCGCACACGCTGCCACCGCCTCCTCAGCCCCGCACGCTGCTGCTGCGTGCCCCACCACGCGCCACCCGCCTCGCCATGCCCCGCCCGCAGCCACCACCACCTCCAAGGTGCACCGAGGCCTCGCACACCGCCCGCCATGCCCCGCCTGCCGTCTCCACTGCACGCCCCTCCCACCGCTGCCCCCGCCACTGCTGTGGCTGCGTCACCTCCACTCACACTGCCCGCCACCGCCTCAGAGGCCACCATGGCTGGGTGCTCCACAGCTGTGCCACCCGCCATGCTTTCTGCTTTCTTCACTCTTCCCTCCCTCAGCATATGCAATTAACCGCCATCTTGTTCACTCTGATTGGCTGTGGGCATAGCGAAGGTACGGTCAATTTGCATATTACTGTTTTATTAGATAGTATTATGCCATTGTGGTCTGAAAAGATGCTTGGTATGATTTTATCTTCTTGAATTTGGGGAGACTTTGCTTGTTACCCAATATGTGGTCTATTTTTGAAAATGTCCCATGTGCACTTTAGATGAACATATATTCCGCAGCTTTGTGGTGAAATGTTCTGAAGATGTCAATTAAGTCCATCTGATCTAGTGAGTCATTTAGGATTGCTGTTTCTTTGCTAATTTTTTGTCTAGAGGATTTATACAGTGATGTCAGTGGTGTACTAAAGTCCCCTACTATGATTGTATTGTTGTCATTCTCTCTCTTGATATCTTCCAGGAGATTTTTTATGTATTTGGGTGCTCCTGCATTGGGTGCATATATGTTTATCAGTGTTATATCCTCTTGTATCGATCCCTTTAGTATTATGAAATGGCCTTCCTTAGCTCTTGTTATGGCCTTCACTTTGAGGTCTATTTTGTCAGATATAAGTATTGCTACCCCACCTTTTTTGTTTTATTTCCATTTGCCTGAAAGATATTTTTCCATCCCTTCACTCTCAGTCTGTGTGAGTCGCTTGTTCTGAGGTGGGTCTCTTGTAGACAGCATATATATGGGTCATGTTTTTTTATCCATTCAGCCACTCGATGTCTTTTGATTGGAGCATTAATCCGTTTACATTTAAATTTATTATTGAAATGTACTTGTTTGTAGCCATTTTTATTTTTTGAGGCTGTGTTCCTTCTTACCTTTTTGTTTCTTCTTTTTACAGAATTCCCTTTAGCATTTCTTGCATTGCTGGCTTGGTATTGATAAACTCCCTTAGCCTTTTTTTTGTCTGTGAAGCTCCTTATTTTCCCTTCAATTTTGATTGATGGTTTTGCTGGATAGAGTGTTCTTGAATTCAGTCCCTTGCTTTGCATCACTTTGTATATCTCCTTCCATTCCCTTCTAGCTTGATGTGTTTCTGTTGAGAAGTCATTTGATAATCTGATGGGGGATCCTTTGTAGGTAAGTCTCTGTCTCTCTCTTGCAGCCTTAATATTCTCTCTTTGTCGATAACATTTGCCATTGTAATTATGGTGTGTCTTGGTGTGGGTCTTTTGGGATTCATCTTATTTGGGACTCTCTGTACTTTAGTAACTTTTTTTCCCCCCATATCAGGGATGATTTCTGTTATTATTTCTTCAAATAAATTTTCTAATCCTTGCTGCTCTTCTTGTCCTTCTGGGAGCCCTATTATATGTATGTTATTTCGTTTTGCATTGTTCCAAAGCTCCCTTAGGCTTTACTCCTGCTTTTTAATTATTTTCTCTAGTTGCTGTTCAGATTGGGCTTGTTTCTGTACCTGATCTTCTAACTCACTAATTCGGTCCTCTGCTTCTTCTAGTCTACTGTTGAAGCCTTCCATGGTATTTTTGATTTTAGCTATATCACTTTTCTTTTCTTCCTGATTTTTGCATAGGTTGTTGATTTTCTCATTCATCCAGTGTATGAACTGTATGACCATTACTCTGAATTCTTTTTCTTTCATGTTGCATGCTTCCGTTTCACTTTCTTGGCGATTCCTCCTTTTCTTTCCTCTGAAGATTGCTTCGTTGTCTCCCCATTCTGGCTATCACCAGAAGGTTCAAATGTCAAGTTGCGGGGGCCTGGGCCATGTTCAGTGGGAATTTTGCACCCTCCAGTGTCACTGAAGAGCTCTAACACCAAGATGTGCCATTTCTGTGGGTTGATGGGATCCACGCTTGCACTGGGTCAGAGTCACAGGCGCTTAGTGTGGCCTCTTGTGTGCACCTAGAATCAGGGACCCTGCCTGCACCACGTTGAAACAGAGAACCCACTGGCATGTACCAAAAATCAAAGTCCCCTATTGCATGTCAGTAGTCAGAGGTTCCCTGTGCCCATGCTGTGAATCGAATATCAGTCTCTGTTGCTTGGTGCTACCTTGCACTGAGAATTCGGGTCCCTGTGTGCACATGCGCCAAGAATTGGAGTCACTGGCTCTTAGTGTGAATGTACTGGGAATCAGGGATCCCAGGCGTATGCAATGAGGAACAGATTCTAGTCACTGGTGCTCATTGCTGCCTCTTCTGTGGATATTCAGGGTGCCCGATCTGCTTGGGAGACCAGGTTGCTCAGTCGCACTGTGTTGGCAGAAGGTCCACTTCTGTCCTGCAGTAAACAGCCTTCTGTGTGCACTTGCCCTGAATCAAAGTCAGGTGGCACTGCCACTTAGTGTGGGTGTGGGGTCTGGTCATGCGGGTGTGCACTGTGGAAAACAAACTCCCCATGTCCATGTACCCAGGCTCAAATTCAACCCTGCCTCCCTGTGTGGGCACAGGGTCTGGTCATGGGGAACAAACTCCCCGAGTCCACACATCCAGGTTCAAATTCAGTGCAGCCTCTCTTCTAAGGAGCAGGGTCTCGCCAAGGGAAACAAACTCCCTGGGTTTGCAGCCCCAGGCTCAAATTCAGCGCTGTCTCCCTGCGTGGGCACAGGATCTGGTCTCAGAAAACAATCTCCCCAAGGTCGTAGACCTATGCTCAAGTTCAGGACTGCCTCCCTGCCTGGGCATGGAGACTATTCGAGGAAACAAATTCCCCGAGTATGCAAGTCCAGGCTCAAGTTCAGTGCTGTCTCCCTGCCCTGCGTGGGCTTGGGATCTGGTCGCAGAAAACTACCTCCCTGGGGATGAGCAGCTAGGCTCAAATTCAGCTCAGTCTCCCTGCCTGGGCATGGAGCCTAGTTGTGGGAAATAAACTTCCCTGAGTTCTCAAGTCCAGGCTCAAGTTCAGCGCTGTCTCCCTGCCTTGCATGGGCGCAGGATCTGGTCACAGAAAACTACCTCCCTAGGGATGAGTAGCTAGGCTCAAATTCAGCTCAGTCTCCCTGCCTGGGTGTGGAGACGAGTCACAGGAAACAAACTTCCAGTGTCCTGCACCAAGGTTCAAAGTCAGGCAGAGTCGCCACTGCTTTGTGTGTGCAGAAAGCCTTATTGTGCGGTTGGGGTCTGGTAGTTTCTATGTCGCTGCCGCAGGGGTGGCGGGGGAAGGGGGTTGGCTTTGTGACTCACAGAAATCTGCGGCCGGGTGCCTGGAGTCTTGGTGTCCCTGGTACTGCAGCTGTGGTGGCAGGTATTCTACCAGAGTGGCTGTGGGGTCCTGGTTTGCTTCTGAGACCAGACTGGGTATTGGCGAGGCTAGGATTCTAGTCTCAAGCAGTTCTGTTCTTCAAGATGGCGTGGTCTCTGTGCTGCCAGTGTCTTCCCTGGAGTGTTTGTGGCGGCAGTGGGGTTATGCATCTAAGACTGCCTGGATTGGCAGCCCTCTGGAAGAACTGCAGGGTCTAACTGTCCCTATTTCACTCACACACATACCCACACACGTCCACACACACCTCTATTGCTCCCTCACTCTCTCACACGCTCTCCCTCCCTACCTTCCTGCTGGTTGCCATCTTAGCCAACTCCTAATACCTACTCTTAATATGTACATCTTGACATAGATTTGTTATATTATGCTGTAAATTCCTAGAGGATAGGGATGAATCTGTTTAGCTCAATTAGATAAATTGTTATCTCAGCATCATTTGAAATGCATACTTAATAAACAAAAATATCTCTGATGATAATTTAACACAATCTACTGGTCTTTGATCTGAATATATCAGTCTTTAAATCTATGGTGATTTATAAGAAGTGCAGAGATAGCCTGTGGTCTCATGATCCCAACAAAATTGCTATGACTTTGAGATAATAACTAATAGATATCTTTCGTCATATTGAAAACTTAGAATGTGATGGGGTGGTATACTTAGACAAACATAAATAACTGCAACCTAACAAGGCAGAATATGTGTGCCTTCATAATGGCAGTGACAACATGCTCTCTCAAAGGAAGCAGGAGTTACTTATGTCTGGCAATGGGTTTAGGACAAGATTTTGTGAAGCACTTTAGATGAGATAAAATCAGATTTGTGATTTAGATAGGATTCTTTTGGCTGAACTATAGAATATCTGGAAGCTGGCCTAGTACTCAGGACCTAATGGGCACAAACAACCTCACAGAACACCAATATCAGGAAAAGTTAATCTGAGAACATGATAAAGTGAACAAAACAAGGTAACTTCATAATTTCTAAGCAAATACAAAATCAAGATATTGTACTACCCAAAAAATACAAAACATTGTCCTCTTTTTGCTAAAACGTGTAGCCCATTCCTTTTTACTAATTATGACTTTATTTGTGCTCTAGTTTGTTCACCATAGATAACATTTACTCAGCTACCCAATCATAAAATTCCTCAATTTTCTGACAGCATTCAATCAAGAGTGAAGCCCTACTTATATAGATCAACTATAACAAAATACTGTCATAGGTTCTTTTTTTTTATTGTTTAAAGTATTACATATAGTAGTACATATATCTCCTTTTTTCCCCCATTGACCTTACCCCAGCCTCCCCTACCCCCTATCGCATGCCCTCATCCCACCCCACCAGTGTCTTGTGTCCATTGGTTGTGCTTATATGCATGCATACAAGTCCTTCGGTTGATCTCTTTCTGCCCCTCCCCAACACTCCCCAGC
The DNA here is from genome assembly GCA_025583905.1 of Ia io. Taxonomy (NCBI): domain Eukaryota; kingdom Metazoa; phylum Chordata; class Mammalia; order Chiroptera; family Vespertilionidae; genus Ia; species Ia io. The sequence goes on along the minus strand of JAJQQW010000001.1, from coordinate 125,425,371 downwards.
ATTCTTGCTGTAATTTGAGTCTGTTCGATGCTTTACTGCCTCTGTATCTATCTTTTTGTTCAACAGGTTATAATGTTCTTTATTTTCCATAAATGACTGAGATCATGTGGCATTTTTCTTTCATTGCCTGGATTTATTCACTTAACATAATTCTCTCCAGTTCCATCCATGCTGCTGCAAATGGTAAGAATTCCTTCTTTTTTATAGCAGCGTAGTATTCCATTGTGTAGATGTACCATAGTTTTCTAATCCACTCATCTGCTGATGGGCACTTAGGTTGTTTCCAAATCTTAGCTGTGGTGAATTGTGCTGCTATGAACATAGGGGTGCATATATCCTTTCTGATTGGTGTTTCTCACTTCTTGGGGTATATACCTAGAAGTGGGATCACAGGGTCAAATGGGAGTTCCATTTTTAGTTTTTTGAGGAAACTCTGTAATGTTCTCCACAGTGGCTGCAAAAGTCTGCATTCCCACCAGCAGTGCGCGAGGGTTCCTTCTTCTCCGCATCTTCGCCAGCACTTACCTTTGCTGATTTGTTGATGATAGACATTCTGACAGGTGTGAGATGGTACCACATTGTCGTTTTGATTTGCATCTCTCGGATAATTTGTGACTTTCAGCATGTTTTCATATGTCTCTTGGCCTTCCTTCTATCTTCTTTCGAAAAGGATCTATTTAGGTCCATTGCCCATTTTTTTTATTGGATCATTTATCTTCCTTTTATTGAGTTGTATGAGTTCCTTGTAAATTAAACCTTTATCAGTGATAACATTTGTAAATATGTTCTCCCTTACAGTGGGCTTTCTTGTTGTTTTGTTGATGGTTTCTTTTGCTGTTCAAAAGCTTTTATTTTCATGTAGTCCCATTTGTTTATTTTCTCTTTATTTTCCATTACCCTAAGACAGTGGTCGGCAAACCCATTAGTCAACAGAGCCAAATATCAACAGTACAACGATTGAAATTTCTTTTGAGAGCCAAATTTTTAAAACTTAAACTTCTTCTAACGCCACTTCTTCAAAATAGATTCACCCAGGCCGTGCTATTTTGTGGAATAGCCACACTCAAAGGGCCAAAGAGCCACATGTGTCTCGCGAGCCACAGTTTGCCGACCATCGCCCTAGGAGCAGTATCGGTGAAGAAATTGCTTCGGCATATGTCTGAGATTTCTTTGCCTGTGGATTCCAGTAGTATTTTTATGGTTTCCCGTCTTATGTTTAAGTCCTTATCCATTTTGAGTTTATTTTTGTGTGTGGTGTAAGTTGGTGATCTAGCTTCATTTTTTTGCATGTATCTGTCCAATTTTCCCAACACCATTTATTGAAGAGACTGTCTTTATTCCATTGTACGTTCATGCCTCCTTTGTCCAATATTAATTGAGCATAGTGGTTTGGGTCGATATCTGGGTTCTCTATTCTATTCCATTGGTCTATATGTCTGTCTTTGTGCCAGTACTACACTGTTTTGAGAACAGTGGCTTTGTAATACAGCTTGAAGTCTGGTATTAAGATCCCACCTACTTTGTTCTTCTTTTTCAAGATTGCTGTGGCTATTTGGGGTCTTTTTTTATTCCAGATGAATTTTTGGAGAGTTCCTTCTAGGTCTGTGAAATATGCCATTGGTATTTTAATGGGGATTGCATTGAATCTATAGATTGTTTTAGGCACTATGGACATTTTAATGATGTTGATTCTACCAGTCCATGAACACGGTATGTTCTTCCATCTGTTTATGTCTTCCTCTATCTCTTTTTTCAGCCTCCCATAATTTTCCTCCTTAGTTAAGTTTATTCCTAGATATCTTAATTTTTTTGGTGCAATGGAAAATGGGATTGCTTTTTTAGTCTCTCTTTCTGTAAGTTCACTATTGGTGTATAGAAATGCTATAGATTTCTTGGCATTAATTTTGTATCCTGCTACCTTGTCGAATTCATTTATTATGTCTAATAGTTATTTGATGGAGTTTTTCGGGTTTTTTATGTACAATATAATGTCATCTGAGAATAAGGACAGTTTTACTTCTTCTTTTCCAATTTAGATGCCTTTTATTTCTTCTTCTTGTCTGATCACAATGGCTAATACTTCCAGTACTATGTTGAACAGGAGTGGTGGGCATCCCTGTGGTTTTCCTGTTTTTAGGGGGAATGGCTTTAGATTTTGCACATTGAGTATGATGTTGGCTGTGGGTTTGTCATATATGGCTTTTGTTATGTTGAGGTATGATCCTTCTATTCCCACCTTGCTGAGAGTTTTTATCAAAAATTGGTGTTGGATTTTGTCAAATGCTTTTTCTGCATCAATTGATATGACTGTGGTTTTTATCTCTCAATGTGTTTATGTGATGTATCTCATTTATTGATTTGCGGATATTGTACTATCCTTCCATACATGGGATAAATCCTACTTGGTCATGGTGTATTATCTTTCTGATGTACTGCTAAATCCTATATGCTAGAATTTTGTTGAGGATTTTGGCATCTATGTTCATGAGGGGATATTGGCCTGTAATTCTCTTTCATTGTGTTGTCTTTATCTGGTTTTGTTATTAGGGTGATGCTGGCTTCATAGAAGGAGCTTGGAAGTGTTCTTTCCTCTTGATTTTTTTTGAAATAGTCTAAGGGGGATAGGTTTTACTTCTTCCTTGAATGTTTGGTAAAACTCTCCTGTGAAGCCGTCTGGCCCCGGGCTTTTGTTTGCTGGAAGATTTTTGATGACTGCTTCAATTTCTTTCATAGTTATTGGCCTATTGAGTAGTTTAGGTTCTTCCTGATTGAGTTTTGGAAGGTTGTATTTTTCTAGGAATATATCCATTTCCTCTAGGTTGTCCAGTTTGTTGGAATAGAGTTGTTCATAGTATTTTTTTTTAACAATCCTTTGTATTTCTGTGGGATCTGTTGTTATTTCTCCTCTTTCATTTCTTATTTTGTTTATTTGGGTCCTCCCTCTTTGCTTCTTGGTGAGCCTGGCTAGAGGTTCATCAATCTTGTTTATCCTTTCAAAGAACCAGCTCTTTTTTTTTTTTTTTTTTGATCTTTTGTATTGTTTTTTTGGTCTCTATGTCATTTATCTCTGCTCTGATCTTTATTATTTCCTTCCTTCTGCTTACACTGGGCTTTTCTTGTTGCTCTCTTTCTAACTCTTGAGTTGTAGTGTTAGGTAATTTATTACCATTGTTTCTTGTTTTTTGCAGTAGGCTTGTAGAGCTATGAACTTCCTTCTCAAGACTGCTTTCCCATAGATTTTGGATTGTTGTGTTTTCATTGTCATTTGTTGCCATGATGTTTTTTATGTCTTCCTTGATCTCTCTGGTAACTCAGTCATTGTTTAATAGCATGCTATTTAGTCTCCATGTGTTTGATTTTTTTGATTATTTTTATTGTAGTTCATTTCAGTTTTATGCGATTGTGATCTGAGATGATGCTTGATATGATTTCTATCTTCTTAAATTTGAAGAGACTTTGGCTGTGACCCAATATATGGCCTATCTTTGAAAATGACACATGTGCACTTGAGAAGAATGTATATTCTGTGGCTTTGTGGTGAAATGTTCTGAAGATGTCAATTAATTCCATCTGGTCTAGTGAGTCATTTAGGATTGATGTTTTCTTGATGAATTTTTGTTTAGAGGATTTGTCCAATGGTGATAGTGGGGTATTAAAATCTCCTACTATGATTGTATTGCTGTATATCTCCCTCTTGATATCCTCCAGGAGTATTTTTATGTATTTGGGTGCTCCTGTCTTTGGTGTGTATATGCTTACCAGAGTTATTTCTTCTTGTTGGATTGCTCCCTTTAGTATTATGAAGTGGCATTCCTTATCTCTTTATGTCCTTCACTTTGAGATCTAATTTGTCAGATATAAGTATTGCTACCCCAACTTTTTCTTCATTTCCATTTTCCTGAAAAATCTTTTTCCATCCATTCACTCTCAGTCTGTTGCGTCTTTTTTTCTGAATTGGGTTTTCTGTAGACAGCATATATATGGGTCATGTTTTCTTATCCAATTCATTTCCCTATGTCTTTTGATTGGGGCATTTAATCCATTTGTATTTAAAGTTATTATTGATAGGTACTTGTTTGTCACCATTTTTATTCTTTTCCCCTGTGTTCCTTCTTTGCTTCCTATTTCTTCATTTTACAGCAGACCCTTAGCATTTCTTGCATTGCTGGTTTGGTGGTAATAAACTCCCTTAGTCCTTTTTTGTCTGGAATCTCCTGATTTCACCTCAATTTTGATTGATAGCCTTGCTGGGTACAGTATTCTTGGATTTAGACCCTTCCTTTGCATGACTTTGTATATTTCATTCCATTCCCTTCTTGCTTGATGTGTTTCTCTTGAGAAATCAGTTGCTAGTATGATGGGGGATCCTTTGTAGGTACTTTATGTCTCTCTCTGGCCACTTTTAAGATTCTTGCTTTGTTGTTAGTGTTTGCCAATTTATTTATAATGTGCCTTAGTGTTGGTCTTTTGGGGTTCATTTTGTTTGGGACTGTGTGAGCTTCTTGGATTTGTGTGGGTTTTTTCTTCCCTGTATCAGGGAAGTTTTCTGTCATTATTTCTTCAAACAGGTTTTCTATTCCTTGCTCAGTTTTCTCTCCTTCTGGCACCCCTATTATCTGGATATTGTTTCATTTCATGTTGTCCCAAAGTTCCCTTAAGCTCTCCTCCTGCTTTTTAATTTTTTTTTCTAAAAGCTGCTCTACTTGGGTATTTTTTCCTACCTTTCTTCTAGTTCACTGATGCAGTCCTCTGCTTCTTCTAGTCTACTGTTGATGCTTTCTATTGAGTTCTTTACAGCAGCGATGTCATTTTTTAATTTCTTCTTGGTTCTTCTTCATTTCCTATTGTTTCTTACACATATTGTTGAATTTGTCTTCCATTCTTTTCATCCACCTTATGGCCATTTCTCTGAATTCTTTCTCTGACAGGTTGCTTGCCTCCATTTCATTTAATTCCTTTTCTGATGATGCCTGCTTTTCCTTCATATGTGGGCTTTTTCTTGTCTCCCCATGTTCTCTCTTCTCCAGGTGTCTGGTTATGTAGTTCTCTCTCTCCTTATCCCAGGCAAAATCTGACCTTTCTGTGAGGAGGTGCAGAGCTCCTCTGAATCTGCATGCTTGCACCACTTGGAGTCCGGTGTTCTCAGGTTCGCAGCTCTTTGCTTGGTGCCGTAGTTGTAGATTCCTGGAATTATCAGGTTTCTGATATCATCCACTCTCTCCTTCAAGATGGTGCAGTCTCCGCCTGTCATAGGTTCTTTTAACACTCTCTTACTGTCATAACCCATGGTTCCCCATGGTATTTTTTCTCTCCTACTGCATTGAGTGAAAAACTCAACTTGTTCAAAGACTGGTGTGTTTCTGGTAATCTTTGGCTAGAGGACATTGACACTACTAAAAGGAAATTTACAGATATATATATATAAGCAATGGTGAAGGCATGATATAAACAGTAGTACCATTGATAGTGAAGAGTGTACAGATTCTAGGAACAAAGGTAAAATCAGTAATACTTGATTTGACTTGTAGGTTGAGAATGGTAAGGAGAAAGTTCAAGTCTGTTATGTGAGCGGATAATAATGCTATTCATGAATGTGGAGAAAATAGAAAGAGGGGAACTTTTAGGGAGGAAAATTAAAGTTCTTGTGAGACATTCAAGTGGAGAGGTCCAGCAGGCAGTTAGTATATGGGTTTGAAGCTAGGATAGGTCTGACCTTATAGTAAATATAAAAGAGGGGATGAGATCACCTTGGTAGTATGTGTAAAGTGAGAAAAGGAATTGGTTGAGAATTAATCTTGGAGATTTTTCAACATTTGAATAGTAGACAGGAAAAAGAGAGGAAAAAGGAGACCTAGGATTATTGAGTGTCACTAATACAAGGGAGTTGAAAGTTTTAAAAACTACATCACATACAGTTAAGAGATCAAATCTGTTTGATTTGGAAATTATGAAATTACAGTATGGTGGCCAGAGGGAGAGCAGTTTAATTGGAATGGTGGGTGTGTATGTACTAGTATACATCAGTGGTTTGGAGAGTTAATGGAAAGTGAGAAATTGGAGGCACTAAGTTTGAGCCACTCTTTTGAGACATTTGGATTAGAAGAAAAGTAGTTGGTCAGGGTGGAAGCTAGATATAGATATGGGGTCAACAAGTAAAGAAAGATAAGGTAAAAAATACCATTAGAAGGTCTTGTTCACAGATATATTGCCAGTAACCCTAACAGTGCTTGGCACATACATAAACATTCAATAAAAATGTATTGAATGGCCCAACCAGTGTGGCTCAATATCGACCAATGAACCAGGAGATCACGGTTTAATTCTCAGTCAGGACATATGCCCAGGTTGCAAGCTTGATCCCCAGTGGGGTGTATGCAGGAGGCAGCTGATCAATGATTCTCTCTCATCATTGATGTTTCTATCTCTCGCTCCCTCTCCCTTCCTCTGTGAAATCAATAAAATGTATTTTTAAAAATATAGTAAATGAATGAATGATGGAATAATTGGTAGAGAACTTTCCAGAAGATATAAAAGGGGTTGGAGTCAAGGGAGAAAATGGTAAATTAGTTGTTAACCAGAGAAGTTACATATTTTCCTCTGTAGTGAATTCAGAGACACCATTCCATTTAATCCTAGGGTCTTTCCCTAGAATAACTTGATCTTTTCTGCTATGTCACCATATATAGTGTCATTTTGCTCAAAATTTTGAATAATACTATCACTGTAGATTTCTTTTGGTAATAGAAGCAGCATCGTTTAGAGAAAGTTTGTGAATTGATTAATCTCAAATATTAATAACTGTCTTTAATGTTCTGCATATGAAACATTTCCTATCTATAAAGCTGTTGAGATTTTTAAAAATTTTTTGAAGAACCTTTTGACAATCTGAATTGGCCACTGATAGACTGGATTGCCCCAGAATGTACTGATTTCCCCATCAGTGAAGGAGTGTTCATGCAGAGGCTAGCTAACCCCTTGCTTAGAATAAAGTAGTTGGAATCCAGGCATCATGTAAGAGTTCAATTAGATAACTTCAAAAGGTCCACTGTTACTCAGAGCTTCTAAGATTCTGCTACTGCATGTCCAAATAATACCCTTTCCCATTTTAAAAGCAAATGTGTTTCCAGTGTTGTTATCTCATATTTTAGGGTGTTTGAGTTAAAACTTTTGATATTAGAAAGCAAATTTAAGACTTTGACAACCATATCATATGCAAGGGAGTTCATATTATGACAAGTACTTTAAAACCCTTTGCATTCACTTGCTTTTTTCTCGATTCCTTTATTCTAATGCTAACCGTGTCGAGTCACACTCGACATCCGAGTGCAAAAGGTTAAGTAGTCTTTCCTAAGAATGTGGGGAGGTAGTGGGGGTTTGGGGAGAGAGGATATTGAATGAAAATGAACTCTTTAACTTCATTTGCTTTCTACTAACAAGTTAGGATCCCATCCTTACCCAGAAACACTAGACTGATTTGGGATTTTTTTATTTTTTTTTACACGAAAGAGTTACTGTCAGGAAGCTATATACACTGAGTGGGCAGATTATTATAACCACCCCATCAGTACTTCACTGGGCCACCTTTTGCCTTCAATACTGCAGCGATTCTTCTTAGCATTGACTCCACGAGATGTTGAAAGGTGATGCGAGGAATCTGACACCATGCCTGATGAATAGCACTGTCCAGTTCTGTGAGATTTGATGGTTGTGGAACCAGCTGCCTGATGGCTCTTTTAACTTCGTCCCACAAATGCTCAATTGGACTGAGATCTGGTGATTGTGGGGGCTACCTGAGCAAGGTAAAGTCTCCCTCATGTTCTTGAAACCACTCCTGCACAATACAAGCACCATGGCATGGAGCATCGTCTTGTTGGAAGAAGCCATCTCCATTGGGATACGCCATCAACATGATAAGATGAACTTGATCAGCAATGATACTTAGGTATGTTGTGCTATTCAGACGTTGTTCCACACGAATTAAAGGGCCCAAATCATTCCAGGAAAACATGCCACAAACCATAACACTGCCCCCACCAGCTTGAAGGGTTGTACTCATGCATGTGGGGTACATGCTTTCATGCTGTCTGCGAAATTCTCAGTCTGCCATCTGCATGATGCAATTGGAAACGTGATTCATCAGACCACATGACTTTTTTCCAATGCTCGACTGTCCAATCCTTGTGTTCCTATGTGAATTGGAGATGTTTTATCTTGGTAACTGCAGACAGCAAAGGTGTTTGAACAGGCCTTCGGCTTCCATATCCCATACGATGCAGTGTATGGCTAATTTGTCTACAAACGTCAGATGGTCATAATAATCTGGCCACTCAGTATGATCTCCGAACGCATAATAATCTGGGCATTCAGTATGATCTCTGAGTGGCCATATATATATATTAGAGGCCCAGTGCATGAATTTGTGCATGGGTGGGGTCCGGCCAGCCTGGCCAGGATGAGGGGACATGGGCAGTTAGCCGGCCTGCCTGCTGGTCGAACTCCTGGTCGGGGGGACAATTTGCATATTATCCTTCTATTATATAGGATATACACTGAGTGGCCAGATTATTATGCGTTCAGAGATCATAATAATCTGGCCACTCAGTGTGTGTGTGTGTGTGTGTGTGTGTGTGTGTGTGTGTGTATATTTCCCATGAAGCATAAAACTTTGGCTGTTCTCCTGAAGACTCTGAGAGATTTATAGTTTCAGAAGCCTTCTTTGTCAATTCCACTGGATAGTTATACCAATGTAAACTGACTGGTCTTCCAGAAAAGCCTGTTTTCTGCTAGCTGCTTTAGTGATGAGAACAATATGAGGCTGTTGTGGCTGAAAAAATAAAGTGCACCCATGACTGAGGGAAGGTGCTTAGAAGGGCTATACTATGGAGGTCCTCCTGCCTCCAAATCTGGTAGTATCCATCTAACTCTAGCTCAAAATACAATCTTTTTCAAAAGCCATAATATTATCTTCTTTTAGGCTTGTGAAAAAATATAATTAATATTAACATTGGCTAGTTGGTCTTAGGTTGTAAGCCTCTCAATAGCTCAGAACTCCTGAACTTGAACTCCTGAACATTTTTTCCTCTCCCTATCACTCTGTTCCTTTTAGGGCCTCCTCATATGGGTTGCATATTAGACACTGAACAAATCTAGGGAGCACCATTAATATCATGTTTTCAAATATGAAAAAGATTGAAGAAACACATATTGCCTAGGGGAATCTGGGGAAGGGTGGAAGGAGGCAAATGGGTGAATGGGGGACATCTGTAATGGAGTCACCAATAAAAAATTAAAAATAATTTTTAGATATCATATTTGGAAAGTCACATATACTCAGCATACGAGGGCAGGCCCACTCCTAATATTTGCAGAGACTTGGACAAGAGTACAAATGGAGGCCCACATGTCATTTTATCTAAACATTTAAAAGTTATAAATTTCACTTAGATGCTATTAAATGAAATATATTATATCCTTCCATTTTGAAAAATCTACTTTCATAATAATATTGAAGGCAGTATCCAATTTAGAATTCTCAGACTGCTCACTACTCTGTGCCTGAAGGTGATGTTGTACTTCTCTTCCCAATCCAGTTCAGCTCACCTCAGGAGGGATCTCCTACAGAAGCATATGGATACTCCAGGCCACATATTCAAATCCCTTCTAAATGGCCATGCCTTTGTCACCCCTTAGATCTAGTGGTGTCTGCCTTGGTGTGGTTGGCCCTTGAGGGCAGACCTCAAGAAGACACCTAAGTAGGCCTTGGAAGCAGACTGCTGTCTTCTGGAAAATGAATTCTTGAGTCCCAGATGCCTAAATTGGCATCTAAATGGGGTGAGCATAGGCTCAGGTGGGCACATCCTTTTAACTATGTGGGCTTTCCACCCCTTGGGAAGAGGTATAGCCAGGGAAAGGCCAGAATGGAATTTTTTGTGTAAACCAGGGTGTAATGGGCAAGGCACTGTGAAAAACAGGCCAGAGCTCTGCTACTCTTCAACTGTGAGACCAAGGGCTTTCCTCTTTGAGCCCTCTAAGATGGTTTAAGGACATTTAAGTTAAGTGGAACATGATGCCCAAAACTAGGCAGAGACTAGGGACATTTGTGTCACCCTCTGATGAGGAAACCAAATGTAATCAAGCATGAGCAGTTGAGTCGAGAAAGGGTCTGCCAGCCGTAAGCCACACTGAGAGGCTGTTCCTGCTGTTCCTGCTGAGACCTTGGCTAGTAGCAAGAGGAGCCCAGGTTGTCTCCCAATACTCTATGAGACTAGAGCAGTGATGGCGAACCTATGATACGCGTGTCAGCACTGACACACGTAGCCATTTCTGATGACACGCGGCCGCATGCCGAGGATGAAACATTTGCTGCTCCTGAGGATGAAACATTTGCGACTAGAGTCTTGGAGTTAGTTTTTTCCTCAAAGTGACACACTACCCGAGTTATGCTCAGTTTTTTGGCGAAGTTTGACACACCAAGCTCAAAAGGTTGCCCGTCACTGGACTAGAGCAGCCCCTGACTTCTGCCAGAGAGATCCATTGGAACTAATTTCAGGTCTGGTTGTGTTGTCATATCAGAAAGGTGTGGTATGAATGCAGCTGGTAAGAGATAACTAAGGAGAAATAATTTGGCAGTGTGGCTCCAACCAGTTCTGGCTAAGGGAGACAGGCACTATGTCTTGTAAGGCAACACTGCTGCTCCCAAGGTGTGCTTAAGAGTAGATTGGGGGTTAGTAATTCTCCAACCCTTATCACAGTCTGGAGACAATGGTCCAGCAACTAGGCCAGTCAATTTGCTCTCATTCATACTGGAAAAGTAACCTTCAGAAACTTGGGTTCCCATCTAACTCCTTACTAGTGAGGCTATGCACACCAGTCACTTGGCAGAGAGCTATTTCCTTCACACAAAATGAATATATTGGTTTCTGCTCTGTCAGTTAACTTCCTTGGCCTGAATCAGGTCCTCAAGAGAATGACTGACTTTGAGCAAAGCTGAGGTGTTGACCCTGTTTAGTCCAGTCTTAGGCTCTTCTCTCTCTCTCATTTTTCTTTTACAATTTCCCATCTCTTTCTCCTGTTTCTCTTACCTTTACCCTTTTCCCTCCCTCCTTCCTTTCTTCCCTCTCTCCCGGCCTCTCTCCCTCCTTCTCTCCCTCCCTCTCTTTGTCCCCTCTCGTCCTCCTTTCCCCTCTATCCTCTTCTTCCCTTTCCTTCTCCCTCTCTCTATTCCCCTCCCCCTCTCCTTTCCTTTCTCTCTTCCTCCCTCCCTCCCTCTATCCTTCTTTCCTTCCTTACCCGCTCTCCCCCTTTACTTTCTCCCTCTTTATTCTCTTTCTACTTTCTCCGAATCTCTCCCTTCCCATATTCCCACTTTTTCTCCTCTCTTATTTTTCTCCTCTTGCTCTTTTCTCCTTTCCCCTAACTCTCATCTAATCATTGCCTCTTTCCCCATCTCTTTCCCTTCTTTATTCAAATTCCCTATATAAATTATTACTAAAATCAATAGATCATCTAAATTTTAAGGTGCTTGAGTCTGTTTATTACTATTTCACCAGAATACAACTTTCTTTTCAACCAGAATTTCATACAGTGAAACAAGAAAGAGAATAACATCATTTCCAAAGAAGCATTAGATCAGATCCCTCACCCTTCTACCCATCTCACATTCACACTCATTCCAAAATTCAAGGGACAAACTCACAATATCTTAGACAGAAAATTCTGCTTATATCTTTATTAATGTTTTTCTCCTCTCAGTTCTGGATGAGGCCTCATGGGGGAGCTGCTATCTCACTGTAGATAAGAGTATACTGTTGTTTCCAAAAAGCAGTGACCTTTACACATAGGAATGAAGGTTGACTTTGCTGCAAAGAAAAAGGTTCTCAATTGTTATTTTCCTGCAGGTGTCTTTATTTCATTCCCCACAAGAGGCCACAAACACATTCTAAACAAGTTTAGAGCTCCATCTTGCCTTAGCAAAATAAAACCTCAAAATGAAAAATGAGATGTTCATTGTGGATAGAGTTTACTTGTTGAACATTCAAATCAAAGACAGTTTTTTTTTTTTTTTTTTTTTTTTTTTGCAGCAGAGGGGTTTCACATGTAGCATCCTCAGAGTAAGAGTTCATTATAAATTAATTTTGTTATCATAGCTACATCAGATATGTAAAATATTTTTAAAAATACAGGATAGGAAAAAGAAATTGAATTTTGTGGGCATAAATTACAAATTAATTTACATATACAGATCTTATCAATTTCTTTTAAAATAGTTTCAGGATAAAGTAAATAGGTTATTGCTGCAAAAGCTGATTTGTCTGGCATTCAATCAATTGGAAATTCCTACAAGTCCACATTTTGGTGAAGCTCTAGGACATAAGGATTGATGTTCCTATTGATGACCCAGAGGCATCGAAGATCCTCAACATCTCCTGACTCATCAGAAAAGAAGCAGTTTTGCCTAGGGGAGCTTTAATACTAAACAGATTTTTTTGAGAGGTCTAGATTTAAAAAAAAAACTGATTAACATAATACAAAATAATCTTCTATATATATAAAGCCCTACTATGCAAATAGACCGAACAGCAGAACAACTGAACAATGAAACAACCAAACAAGCGGTCACTAGGACATGCGCTGACCACCAGGGAGTGCATGCGGAACATGGTGGGCGTCGGCCATGGCAGGATGGTGGAGCAGGTGAGAGGGGGTGCCAGACCAAGGTGGGATAGTGGTCACTGTCATTGGGGCGAGCCTCTGGGTGGTTGCTGAAAATTCTTTGCTCCTGCATGGCTCGGTCCTGCCTGGCACTCGCACCCGCTGCTGGTGCCTGCTGCCAGCCCTGATTGCTCAGTGCCATCAGCCGGTGTGAGCAGCAACTGCCAGCCCCGATCGCCCCTCAGGGCTTCTCCACCTCCCCCTGCTCCTGAAGGGCGATCAGGGCCGGCAGCCACATCTCGCACCCGCTGCTGGCACTAGCCCCGCTTGCACCTATGGCCAGTGCTGGCCCTGCTCACACCCACAGTTGGCTGGAGCTGCTGCTTACACCGCTGCTGGCACATGGTGCTGGTCCCGATTGCTCCGTGCCATCAGTGGGTGTGAGCATTGCTGGTGTCAGTCACCCCTGAAGGCTTCTCCACCTCCCCCTGCTCCTGAGGGGTGATTGGGGCAGAAGCCACCACTTGTACCCACTGATGGTGCCGGCCCTGCTTGCACCCACTGCTGGCACCAGCCCCAATTGCTTGACGCCTTCAGCAGGTGGAAGTGGCGGCAGGGGGAGTGGGGCAGCCAGCAGACAGGGGAACCAGGGGCCGCAGCAGGAGGGGCTGGGCAGGGGTGTGGAGGATGGGCCGAGACCCGTCCCTGTGCCCATTGTAGCCTTGTGGCCCACAGTTCCTCTCAAGGTGCATGAATTTGTGAACTGGGCCCCTAGTCCTATCTATTAAAGAGGAAATATGCTAATTGACCATCACACCCTCAAAAGATGGCAGCACCCACAGCCAATAAGGAGGGAATATGCTAATTGACTGCCATGCCCTCAAAGATGGCAGCACCCATAACCACAAGATGGCAGTGCCCAGCCCCCTCAGCCCTGCTGGAGTGGCAGGCATGCAGCATGGCTGGGCCTGCTCCCAGGCGGGTCTGGCTTCTCCATGTGCCTGCCTCCAGAGTCCCTCAGTCCCCTAACACCCCCAGCTGCTCAGGGTGGACTTGAGGTGCAGGCAAGCCTTGGATGGCAGCTGCCCAGCTGACTCCTGAGGCACAGGCAAGCCTCAGATGGTGGCTGCCCAGCCACCCAGGGCTGCCCGAGGCTCAGATAACCAGGGCCGGCCGAGGCTTGTGCTGCTGGCAGTGGCAGCAGCAGAGGTGTGGTGGGGCATCGCCTTCCCATGATCGCTGGGTGGCTTCCCACCCCTGAGGGCTCCCAGGCTGTGAGAGGGGGCAGGCTGGGCTGAGGAACTCCACCTCCAGTGCATGAATTTTCATGCACTGGGCCTCTAGTATTGAATATAAACTGTAATTGAAAAAAAAATTAAAAATGTAAAATATGTGGTTAACCAGGACATTGGTCAATATTATAAATTATTTATTTTAAATATATTTTTTATTGATTTCAGAGAGGAAGGGAGAGGGAGAGAGAAATAGAAACATCCATGATGAGAGAGAATCATTGCTCGGCTGCTTTCTACATGTCCCCCATTGGGGATTGAGCCCACAACCTGGGCATGTGCCTTGATCAGGAATTAAACCATGACCTTCTGGTTCATAGGTTGATGCTCAACCACTAAGTCACATGGGCTGGGCAAGATTGCAAATTATTTAGTTCATGTTTCTTATTTTTCATTTGAGGAAAGGAGAGGGAGTTCCTCATAGCTGTCCAGTCATGGTCCTTTTCCACCTGTGTTCTATGGAATCCTAGTGAATCCTGGATATACTTTCAGGGCCACCAGTGAGAGAGAGGTATTGATTGGCCATTCCCTGGGCCCATATATCTGTTTTTATTTGTGTGATAGATATACTATTTTGAGAATATTTATCCAGTGTACTTTCTTCCTTCCTATTCTCTAGTTGTTGGTCATTACAAAGCTTCTTAATCAAAAGCTATGTGTGGCCAATAGAGATGGTGAGATTTTAAAAATAATATGTAAAGGTTATTCCTGCCATCATTAAGGCTTAGTCGTTAGCCTTAGTGCCCCAGAAAAAGGAGTTGGCTATGACATAAGGAAAGTCTCTACCATAAAGGAAAATAAAGATCATCCCTATTACCTAAGTGGATTCTGGGTAGAGAAAGGGGGCTGATATAGAGGAAGGTAGTATGAAACACACAACCCCTGACCACCCTCTCTATAGGCTCAAGTCCTGGAGTTGGGAGGGTATTACATAAGGAAAGGTAGAAGCAAATAAACTTTACCCCACTCCCTGTTTAGAGCCTACGGGTAGTGTGAAAGTGATATGATAGCTTAGCAGTGATGGAGGAATATAACTGGATTAATGCATTTGACTTTCCATGGCTTGCACCTGGTATGCAGCAAATCCAGAAATTTCTAGTTGTCCCACACATGAGAAGATCAGGCCAAAGAGGTAGTTGTAGGTAGGATTGTTAAGGTTGTGACAAATGGGCTCCAGGGGTGAGTATATAAACCCAAAAGTCCAGAAAGGACCAGTTACATCCTAGTGGTCACCAGTTCAAGGACCAGACCAGTGCAGACATTCCCCTGCAGAAATAAAAAAAGAATCAGAAGAACCCAGGGAGATCTGAGTTCCCACTTCTCTCCTTCTATTGTGAGGTTAAGTAAGCAACCCCTTCTCAACAGGAAGAGATGAAGAGTGACTAGGAAGCAATATGAAAGAACAAACAGATAACTGAAAGAAATTATCATTCAAAAGACACTGCTTAAGCCAGCCCTGTTTTCAGGGTTGAAAAAGGCCCCAGGATTTGCAGGCTCCTACTGTTACTTCTTCCTTTCCTCTTTCTGGAATATGTTCAAAGTTAGGTCACTCAGAGATACTCAAACACAGGAGGCAGTGTGATGATCTGGAAAGCACACTGGCAATACAGGAGAGCTGAGTTTAAGTGATAACTCTGCATTTAAGAACCTGTGAGCCTAGGAAAGTCACATCACTCCTGAGTTGCAGATTCTATACTTATAAAATTGGAATGACTACTCCTTTGAGATCCTTTCTAGCATTTGCATTCAATCTTATAGAAACCCTAATGTTCCCTTTTGTGGGTCCCATAATTCCCTTCTAAATTTCTTCTCTGGCAGTTAAGGATAAAATTTAAGAGAGAGTGAGCCTTACAGGGTGTTATTTCTTAGTAGGGTTACCATACTAAGGTTTGGTGCTCAACCAGTTCAAGACTTGGATGGGATCAATGAATGTAGAGGGAATCAAGTTGGGGGAATAGACTAAAATAACCAAATCCACAAGAGGCTGAGAGGCTGATCGAGTTCTTAGTCTCTTCAGTCATTTTGACTCTTGGGCCCTAGAGGAAGCTTAAAGGAAAACAAATACCTTCTGTTTTCACAGCCTCTTCAGAAACTGTGGATATCACAGTGCCTCTTGTGCCATTAGAGTTCAGGTGTTAATGTTTCAGCCTAACTCCAAAATTACACTTGCATTTAATAATTGAATGGTGACTGTTCAGACCACTTTGGCATCTTGTTATGTCTGCCTGTAAGGACCTAAAATATAGGGCTTTCTCATTCACCTTGGTGATTGGCATGGGTCTTTCTCCATCATTCAGCATCAATAAATCAGTCAAATTCCCAGAATTTCAGAACTCCTGCATATCAAATAGATGGAATGGAAAGTATTTTAGGATGAAAGAGCCACAAATAGTCAACAAATGGCAGCTGATTAAAGACATTCAGAAGTCTAGGAGAACAGCAGGGAAGAAATAGTAACTAGGATGGCTTTGAGGCAAGATACTCAAGAGTTAAGTGTGGAACCCAAAGCAGAAACATAATTCTTATTGAAGAGACCCTAACAGATGGCAATGTAACAATGTATTTTTTTATTGCATTTTAATTGGATTTATTGAAGTTATATTTGTTAATAAAATTATATAGTTTTCAGGTGTACAATTATATAATACATCATCTGTGTATTGCATTGTGTGTTCACCACCCAAGTCAAGTCTCCTTCCATCACCATTTATCCCCATGCAACAATGTAATTTAAGTTGAGAAATATAGCCCCAATCTCTGCCATTTAGGAAACTATACACAAGGTAGCAAAGTTTCTATCAGAAAATTACTTCATATTCAGGGACACAGAAGAGAGGGAATCTGAGGCCTCCATGGTTCAACTGTCACATCCTGATGATACTAGTACTGAGGTGAGAATTATTTTGTCAATGAGCAGAACCCCCAGGCTTACACAAGGCTGCAGACCTGGGAGTCAGTTTAACTCTTTGACTTCTTTGGCTTGACTCCAAGCAGTCCTTACCCATCTGTTGCCACATGGTTGCTTCAGACAGTCTAATCACCATGCAATTGAGTAAATTATATCTTCACATTTATATTCTAGTTCTCAGGAGATAATCTGAGTTTTCATGGATGCTTTAGAAATCCCTAAAGCTGTAAGCAAGCTGTTTCTTCTTGAATCTTATCTCCTCTGCCACATGCTGATTTCTACTAGCTTCAACTTCAAAGGGTGGGGCTTGTCCTTCTGTGGCTCCCAGTGTATAACGCTACAAATACCACTGTCTCTCTACCACTAGCAACAGTAACCCCCAGGTTCCCTCTATTTACTGCATTCCAGAACAGCAGCTCTTATCAGAGTGGTGGTATGTATTTGAAGTGAAAATGATCCAGGGTATCCACTTCGTTCTGCTGGAAATGTAAGTATAAGATCTGATTATAAAGAGCACTTGCTAGATAAAAGGTCCTTGAGGTACCCTCTCATTTTAACCTCATATCAGGCCTGCCAGATATTCTCATTTTATAAATTGGAAACCAAGCTACTTTCCACTGTTGAATGGTGAAGAGTCTTCTTCTATCTGGGAGAATTGTTTTCTTTGAGCTATTGGTAGAGTTTCCAGCAGGATGCAAATAGGGTGGTAAAGGAGGAAGGCAATGTCTGGCCAGTTAGATCTGTCTGGCCAGTTACATATGATTACTTTATTCTGGTGACCAAGGGGGTGAAAGAAAGAACATCCAGTTCAATCTCAGCTTTAAGGCTGTGCATTTATTAGTGGCAGAATGGGAACTGTAACCCAGGTCAGCTTAGATCTGAAACCCAAGGTCTTAATACCAACCTACATTGCTAGCTACATTCATTCTTAGGTCTAAACATTCACTGCTTTTCTTTTCTTTTTAAATATAAGTTTACTGATTTCAGAGAGGAAGGGAGAGGGAGAGAGATAGAAACATCAATAATAAAAAAGAATCATTGAACCGCTGCCTCCTGCATACCCCACACTGGGGATCATGTCTGCAACCTGGGTATGTGCCCTGACTGGGAATTGAGCCATGATCTCCTGTTTCATAGGTCAATACTCAACCATTGAGCCATGCCAGCTGGGCTCACTGCTTTTCTATAGAGGCATCCATTTGTTCTTGTGAAGATAGGTCTTCACCTGTCTGCGGAGGAATTCACTCATAGCATTGGCTTTTATTCTTTTTCACTCCATTTCGATCCCACTGGGAGCTGCATCTATAAGTTAGTGAAGACATTTATTCCAGATATAGGAGAACCATTCATCAGTTGAAAAGGATGGGATTAAGTTAAACAGATCAGCGTGCCTACCTGGTTCCTAAATGATTGAGTGGGTAAACAAGAGTTTGTTATGGCTGAGGATAAGACTGAGATGAGTGGAAATGTGAGGAGAATGGCTTAGACATAATCTTGACATGGTTTGGGATTGAAAACTGGGTACTAGGGGTATGAATACCACCTGAGCAGATGGGCAGGTAAGTTCAAAGGAGCCATGCTTTTAGGAGCTGCCTTCATGAGTTGTACATCACCAACTGGCCATCCAGCATTAGTCAGAGTTCTTTCAACCTGGGCCTGGGCTTATGCCTGGCCTTATCTGATTTTGGAAAGGGTGTGTAGCTCTGTGGAACTTTTTCTTATGAAATGGGACCAATAGCTTTGTGTTCTAATACTTATATACCCTCACCTCCCAGACCCCATGATGTCGCTGTGGAAAGTGGGTTGGTGAAAGCAATATTATCTAGGGAATGCTACAGTGAAAAATTCCTATGCAACCTTCAGATTTGATTTCTAAAGTCACTTGCTCCCCTGAGGAAATTATGTCCCTATCACATATTCTCATAATATGCTATCCCTTTCCATCATAGCCATGCTCACCATTGCAATTATATATGTATCAGTATATATTTGATTGCCTTCCTCTGCCCCCCTACTACCGAGTTTGTAAACTCCATTAAGGGCAAGAACTACATTGTGTCTTGTTCATTAGAGCATCCCCAATAGCCAATGAAAGGCTTGTCATGTAGTAGACACTGAATAAATGTCTGTGGAATATACAAATATTGTCCCTTTCATTTTTCAAGGTGAAACATAGTATAGTATAAGCCTAGGCTTTAGAGTCAGACAAAGGTGATGAATTTTGAATCCACTACATAGTAACTATAAAATCTTGAGCAACTTTTTTTCACCTTTATCTTTTAAAATCTTGATTGTTGAAAGTATTACATAGGTCCTCCCCACCATTTACCTCTTCCAGCCCACTCCCATCCCCCCAGGCCCTTACCACCCCACTATCTGAGTCCCCGGGTTATGCATATATGCATACAAGTTCATTGGCTGATGTTTTCCCACCCACCCCCAAACCCTAACTTTTTTCACCTTTAAAGCTCAATTTCTTCATTTGAGTAATAGAGCCAATTAATTGAGTTGTTATAAAAACACCACGAGATTATGCATATTAAATGCTGGGCACAAAGTAGGTATTCAATAAGCATTAAGCATTTTCCTTTATCTTCTTTCCTTTTGTTAGTAGGTATATGTTTCCCAAGTTCACCTGCCAGCCTAGATACTGTATTAATTTCCTACTGCTGCTGTAACAAACTACCACACACTGAGTGGCTTAAAATAATGCAAATTTATTCTGTTACAATTCTGGATGTCAGAAGTTCAGATTGGGTTTTACTGGGTTCAAGTCAAGTGCTGGTTGCTTCTGGAGGATCGAGGGGAGAATTTGTTTTCTCATCTTTTCTAGCTTCTAGAGGCTAACTATATTCTTTGGTTTGTGGCCCCTCCTCACATCACTGAAATTCACATCTCCTTCATCAACTCTGACCTTCTTGCCTTTTTCTTTAACTTAATAAGGACTTTTAATTATTGCATTGAGCTCACCCAGATATCCAGGATAATCTCCCATCTCAAGATCCTTAACTTAATCACATCTGCAAAGTCCCTTTTGCCATGTATACTAACATAGTCACAGGTTTTGGGAATTAGTACATGGATATTTTCAGGATGGGCATTATTATTCTGCCTACAACAGATGCTTTGGAGAAGGTATAGGTTTGATGAGATTTGCATTCCAGACCCTCAGTAGGGGCTGGGGAGAGACAGCTCTTCAACTGCAGCCAAAGACACGTTATCCCCTGCAGAGGTAGCTGGGCCAGGAGCAATAAGTCTCAGGGCCAGAGTGCTGGGGAAAGGACAGGGATGGCATATTTCCACGCATTTTTTGTTTCAAAATAGTTTTGAAAACACAGAGGAATTTCAAAAACATTTCCTGAACCTCTAGAAATATCCAGATGTTTGGCTTTAAAAGAAAGACTGTCACTATCTTGTGCCTTCAGAGTCTACAAAATCATCTTCCAGGGAAATTAAGGGCAGAGCAAGATGAGTTAGCAGATAAGACCCAGCAGATGGATCACATAGAAAGGTGATCTCAAGTTTTCTGGGGGTATACAATAAAGACTCAGTCTTCCCCACCTTGGTTGGGTTTACACTCTCTGCTGAAGGAGAGGGAGTTTGCCTTAATGTGCATACTCACTGACAAGGTACAGGAAGACACTAGATGCCTGCTTTAACTTGGTTCGGGGATTCCTGTGTATATGCAAAGAACTCTTGCACCAATATGATGGAATGAGGTAGAGATTTCTTCCTTTCCTACCAGTAGTTCTTCGATTTTTTTGTGTGAAACCAAAATGTGAACTTTCATTTTGTTTCTGGCTTCTTCATTTCTTGCTTTACCCTGAACAAACCTGGATGTAGGACTCAATGACACATTTTGTCCCCTCGAAGAATCCTCTTCCACAAATATGGTTATATGCGATAAGGACTTTACTAAAGTTTTATAGGAGACATGGAATCCCACAGTAAACTATGTAACAAATTTCACTTACCATCAGTGTTCTCTCTCAATATCCCCATTCCCTGCCTTGCTACCTCTGGGATCAGCTCTCTAGCTATCATCTCACATCATGCCTATAGCTTTTCTAAAGACAGAGGAGCAAAGACCAGGGCAACTGGTGCTTCGCCTTAGGAGCCATGCCTGTGATGTGGCCACAGGTGAACCCTGAGAAAACTTATCTCCAGCATTGATCTAATTCTGCTACACAGCCTCATGAATCTTTTGCCCTCTGAATATCCATTTGTGAAACATGGGTTTTAGATATGGATGAAAACTTTAATTTCCTCTTGAGTCCCTCTGTCCCTTCACACTGTTTTTGAGAAACTATGCTTGTAAGTGGGGTGGTGGAAGTCAGATGTTTTAAGGACATTGAAGTACAGTGAGAATTTCCGGGACACCATTAGCAGCCTTATGTAGTCCAAGGAGTTTCCAGTGCTCAACTGCAGAAAGAACCTTCCTCACTGATCATTCATAACAATAACCAGACTAATTGCTCTGCCCTAGTTTCCTTGTGTCTGAATATGGGAAATAGATGTTCCTCATTCTTGGTTACAGAAAGAAATAATGGGTGAGGGAGTGGCTAATTACATCAGTTACTAATTCAGGCATAGTCAGAAGAAAAGCACTCCCAAATTCACTCCCAGAGAAGCATGAAATTGAGTTGGGGTCTGGGAGGGATAGCTTAGAATGCTGACAGCAGACTGAGCAGACAACTGAAATGTGGCATATTGGGGTTTTGACCACCCTGAGACCCTCTCCCTTGACTAGTAGTAGATCTCAGTGGCATGTTCAAAGCAGAGGAGCAATGCAAGCCTTGCCACCAAGCTATACAGGGCAACTAATGGTGCCTTGTCCAGGTAAGGTGACTAAGGAAAATATTCTAAGTCAAGAACCAGCATACAAATCTGTTTCTGACTTTTCTCTGTATGTCCACATGTGTTTTCTTTAGCAATTAAAATCAAACAGCTTTCTTGATTCTTACATGTAGCCAACAAACTATAGAAACATTAATCATGGTTTATAAAATTAGAAATACAAGGGAGGCAATGATATTTCAAATCTTCCCTTCTTTCTGGTTCACCTAGAATTTCCCCCATCAAGCAGACTCCAGTGCAATTTATGATACATCCTGTATCTACCAATTTCTTAGAGAAAAACATTTTAGTTAAAGAGGGAGGTGCATATATTCCTTTAAAACAGAAAGCATTATGGCAACTGAAAATATGATTTGCAATAACCTTGAATCTATTGCTATTCAGATAAAAGCACCAGGCAAGAAAAATATATTAAAACTATGGGGACTGCCCTAACCAGTTTGGCTCAGTGGATAGAGCGTCAGCCTGTGGACTCAAGGGTCCCAGGTTCAATTCCGGTCAAGGGCATGTACCTTGGTTGCAGGCACATCCCCAGTAGGGGGTGTGTAGGAGGCAGCTGATTGATGTTTCTCTCTCATCAATGTTTCTAACTCTCTCTCCCTCTCCCTTCCTCTCTGTAAAAAATCAATAAAATATATTTAAAAAAACCCAAAACTATGGGGACTGCTGTAAGAGATTTGAACCCTAATGTGTATCCACCTCAACCTTTTGTGAGAGTATCTTTTGAATTTGTGTTGTATTCTTTCACATTTCTTAAAATATGAAGTTGAAGGACACATTTAGCAACTTGGTGAAGGTCTCAGATTGAGCTGGTGACCATTCATGAACAATTTTCTCTGTAATCTCATAATAAACATTTGATTTTAGACATATCAAGCACAATGGAAACTTTCCACAGGAAAAAAATCTGTGTGCAAATTCCAGGAATTGTGGATAATAGTAACAGTTTAGTAACAGTAACAGCTATTTTGAAAGTCAGTAAAATGCTATTTTAAAAAATCCCATCCTATGTCTTATTTTTAAAAAAACGCTATAAATGCTATGTATAGGGGTTATTGAATTAGTGTTGGAATTATATTGCTGCAGCAAAATAAGTACCCTCTGTTCTTCATAGGTGCTCATCCTTTTATTAGTTAGAGCCCAAGTTGAGCTTTAGGACACAAGGGTACAGTGAGTATGAATGTGGGCTATTGGGGAGAGGGTTTATCTTTCCATTGATGGTGCTGCCCATCTGTAACTCACAGACTTCAGGCTTCTGGGAGACTGAGCACATGCAGAAAACATTTTAGCAAAGTATGTTTTCATTCCTAAGCCATGTTTTCCCCCTGAAACCTCACTTGCTTTTCTTCTCTGATTATATGATATGGGGAACCTAGAAGGAAAACTCATCCTTGTTTTCTTTCTCTGTATCTTTAGAGCCTATAGCCAGTTTTGGGAATTCTACCATCTCCTATTTGGGCTCTGCCTCATTCTCTGTTAGCTCTCCAAGGTCAAAAATACTTTAAGAAGGTGCCCCACAGACAAAGCTCAGAAACAGAAGAGGGAAAGGACCCTTCATGTCTTCCTTTTAGCTTTTCATAATTATTTGCTTTAGTCTTACTTACAAAGGTTCCATTTAATTGCTCAATGCTATGATGCTCTCTGCTGGGAGGGGTGTGAGAGTGTGACAGAATTCTTCATTCTACTGAGTGGGGTTACTTCCTGCCTACTTCCAAGCTTTATTATTCCCTAGTTGAAGATCCCTGAAGGCTACCACTGTACCCTCTCCCAAATGAAGCTGGAATGAGATTTACCTAGGGCTCTTTTAACCATTTCTGATAATTCTTGCTTTACCTTCCTTTGCACGGAGTTTCTGAACTGCAACAGAGAGGAGATTACCAAGTCTCAGGATTTTAATGTGAAACTTGATTCTCATGCTATCTCTGAGAAATGACTAGTTTCTCCTTGTGCATTTCTCAAAAGGAGTGTACTTTGAAAAATATCATCTACTAATTAGTTTTCCCATAATTCTGTTCACCATTAGCAAATAGGGAGTTCTACCGTAAAGCATTTAATAAAGGTAAATACCCCAGAGATAAAATGGAAATGTCCAGTTGAGAAACTGCCTTAATGCAGAAAAAAAATTGTCTGTATTGGCACAATATACTTCCTTGAAGAGATTGATGCAAAAACTAATACTATTGGCTCTGTAAATCAGTTCTACTTTATGATGTTCATGGTCTGCCCAAGACAAATAGCAATGTTTGTCTATGAAAATGCATCACTATACACAAAATTTCCTAATCATTCTAGCAAAGTGTGAAGTTAAAACTTAGATGGAAGACTAAGCTGGTGGCAGGTCAACAGGATGTCATTGCCAGCAGTGCTGTTGGTGGGTCATATCCTTTAGAGTTTTTAAGATACAACAGCAGGCTTTGGGGTACTTTTTGCCAAATAACCTATGAAACTCAGCTTATTTTAATGTGTGTGTGTGCTTGATAAAGGTCTTATGGATTTCCTACCATAATTTCTAGGCCAGGCAATTCTGTTCTTCCTCCCTAAAGGTTATGCTTGGAATATTAATTGGAAAAATTGGATCAGAGAAACCTCTAGGTAGCAGTGCTGCTTTTCTGCCAGAATCCTGCATTCTCTTCCAAAGTTTGATCATAATGGTTTTGGCTTTAGGCCCCATATCTAAGTTCTTCCCACTTTTTTTTTTTATCCTGAGAGAGTTTTGCTGATATTCTCTTGGGTTTTATGTAGTTTGAGTCAATTTAACAGACACCATATTTTTCTTGTCATGCCATTTAAATTAGTTCTATTTAAGGGCATTGGGTCCACTCTGGTATTTGTTATGTAAACCTAAAAAATGTTGCTGAAATACTTAAAGTAAAAATCAATTTTGTGTTATACAGGATTGCCCCAAAGGAAGGATATTTCTTTGGGGTGCAAATGATTATTAGAATCTAACTAATACTTGATAATGATATTCAACTTCCACTGAGAATTAGATATTAAGAAGTAGGGCAATTCTTCCTAATTTGATAAAGAGATATCAAAGAATATCAGAGAATCCAGCACTGAGTATTTTTTGTGAACTTGACCACTTGAAGACCCCTAGTGTGTTCCAAATGTGGATGAAGTGGTTGTTGGTTCTTCAAATAAATAGATTATATGGAAAGCATTATGCTAAGTGAAATAAGCCAGTCCGAGAAAGATAAGTATCATGTGACCTCACTCATTTGTGGAATATAATGAACAACATAAACTGATGAACAAAAATAGATCCAGAGACATAGAAGCATAGAACAGACCATCAAACCTCAGAGGAAGGGCAGGGGAGGGGAGGAGGGGGAATAAGAAATCAACCAAAGAACTTGTATGCATGCATATAAGCATAACCAATGGACACAGATAGTAGGTTGGTGGTGGTGAGGGCCTTGCTGGGAGGCAGGAGTGGTCAATGGAGAAAAAGGAGACATATGTAATACTTTCAAAAATAAAAAAATTAAGAAATAAAAATTAAAAAAATATCCCCAATTCAGACATCTGAGAGGGCCCACACTCCTACTTCTCACTGGTCTATCTCACCTGAGATAGTTGGCTGTTCATTAAGCTCCAAATAGTAGGAGTTAAAAGGAGTGGACTATAGGAATCTTGGGTCAAATGGCAGTTCCATTTTTAATTTTTAAAAGGGAACTACACACTGTTTTCCATAGTGGCTGTACCAATCTGCATTCCCACTAGCATTGTATTAAGGTTCCTTTTTCTCTTCATCCTCGCTAGCACTTGTTTGTTGATTTATTAATGGTAGCCATTCTGGCAGGTGTGAGGTGGTACCTCATTGTCATTTTAACTTGCATCTCTCTGATGATTAGTGACGTTGAACATATTTTTATATGTTTCTTGGCCATTTGTATGTCATCTTTGGAGGAGTGTCTATTCAGGTCTTCTGCCCATTTTTAAATTGGGTTGTCTTCCTTTTGTTGAGCTGTACGAGTACTTTATATATTTTGGATATTAACTCCTTATCAGATGTATCATTGGCAAGTATGTTCTCCCATACAGTGGATTCCTTTTTAATTTTGGTGCTGGTTTCTTTTGTTGTGCAGAAGCTTTTTATTTTGATGTAGTACCATTTGTTTATTTTTTCCCTTTGTTTCTCTTGCCTGAGGTGTTGTATCAGTGAAAATTTTGCTACATGAGATGTTTGATATTTTGCTGCCTACATTTTCTTGAAGGATTTTCACATTTAAATATTTTATCCATTTTGAGTTTATTTTTGTGTATGGTGTAAGTTGGTGGTCTAGTTTCATTATTATGCATGTACCTGTCCAACTATTCCAACACCACTTATTGAAGAGGCTGTCTTTACTCCATCATATGCTCTTGCCTCCTTTATCAAAGATTAACCCTTTGCACTCGCTTGCTTTTTCTCGATTCCTTTACTCTACTCGGGATTTAATTTTTTAAATACCCCAGATTTTACAAAGCACGGCAGTAGAATAAAAAAACTGGAGTTTCTTTTCATACAAACTTATTTATTTGGATTTTTTAATATTTCAAATTATTGATACATTCAATACAATTTGACATACGAGCTGCTACCGATGCTAACCTTGTCGAGTCACACTCGACATCCGAGTGCAAAAGGTTAATTGAGCATAATGGTTTGGGTCAATTTTTGGATTCTCTGTTCTGTTCCACTGATCTATACACCATTTGACCCAGTGATCCAACTTCTAGGAATATATCCTAAGAAGCCTGCAACACCAATCAGAAAGAATATATACATCCAAATGTTCATAGTAGCAATATTTACAACTAGAGGCCTGGTGCATGAATTCGTGCATGAGTGGCGTCCCTTGGCTTGGCTGGCAATTGAGGTCTATTGGGGGGGGCAGCTGGCTGGGGAGATAGACCCTGAGAGGTTTGCCAGCCGGCCCCTCAATTGGGGCCTATTGGGGGGGTCAGCTGGCAGGGGAGAGGAGCTGTGGAAGGTTGGCTGTGGGAATGAACTGACCACCAGGGGGCAGCTCCTGCATTGAGCGTCTGCCCACTGGTGGTCAGTGCGCATCATAGTGACTGGTTGACCGGTCTTTCCAGTCATTCAGTCATAACAGTCGCTTAGACTTTTATATATACAGTGTATAGATAGCTAAGATCTGGAAACAGCTCAAGTGCCCATCAGTAGATGAATGGATAAAAGAGCTGTGGTACATTTACACAATGGAATACTATGCAGCTGTAAAAAAGAAGGATCTCTTAACCTTTGAGACAGCATGGAGGGACCTGGAGAGTAGTATGCTAAGTGAAATAAAACACTCAGAGAAAGACAAATATCTCATGATCTCACTTATATGTGGAATCTAATGAACAAAATAAACTGATGAACAAAACAGATCCAGAGACACGGGAGCCTGCAACAGACTGAGGATTCTCAGAGGGAAGGGTGGAGGAGGGAAGTGTTCCACCAAAGAACTTATATGCATATATTTGTAACCCATGGACACAGATAATAATGGGGTGAAGGCTTGGGAAGGAGATGGGAGTGGGGGCGAAGGGGGTCAAAGGGGAAAAATGGGGACATCTGTAATATTTTCAACAATAAAGATTGTTTTAAAGAGTGGACTGTGATTCCAGAGTTCTGGGCTTCAGTCCCAACCCTTGTAACTAGCTCAAGAACCTTGAGTGTGCCATTTCCCTTTGTTTGTGTCTCATTCCCCCATTTCTCAAACAAGGCAAGGTGATTCTTGGACTCCACATCCATGGGCTCTTTTAGTAATAATGGACTTTATCTGCTAACAAGACAAAGAGACTAAATTCAGTCAGCTCAGTGATATTTAAACTGCTAACCTGTAGGTATTTTTTTAAAATTACATTTCCTTAGGTGGCTTTACTTTTAGGTGAGTTATGACACTTGGGTTTACCCTGGGTCTATTAGCTTCATTAATCTATGTACCTACCAGGCAAGGGATTGATTGATCTTATTTCTGAACTTTGGTGAAGAATGTTTTAAAGACAAATGTATCATCATTTACCAACTACTTTCTTGTGGAAACTTGTTAAGTCAGAAACTATTTCTGCAGTCATTTCACTTATTCCATTAATTCAAATATTGATTTTATTTTTACTAGAGAAATGAAATAGATGACATGTGTTTTTATATGAGAGATTTAGAATGCTTTATACATTCTCAATTAGAGCTCTCTCTATTAATTAAAAATTACTTACACTGTTAGGTAGAGTGGATTTATGGAGCTATAAACTCTTTTGTCTTTCTCCCTGTCCCCCCTCTCTCCTTTGCTTTTTTCCCTTCTCTTCCTCTCCTCACTCTCCTTCCCTTTCCTCCCTCCACCTGTACTCCTCCCTCCTTCCATTCCTCTCCCCTCCCTCCTAGGGAGTATAAAGAATAGATATATTGAGTACTTACTATGTGTCAGTTCCTGTGATAGATGCTTTTAAATGCATTTAATCATCACAAAATATTTTTAGATAGGACTTATTACTACTGTTTCACAGATGTTAGAACTGAGGATCACTGAGATTAAGAGATTCATTCAAGGATATATGATTAGTGAGCCTTCCCCACCTATACCTACTCTCTCTGGTATACCAAGCCCAAATTAACCCTCTCTCAATACTATTTTATTAGATTCCCCAAGCCAGTTCATTGAATAGAAACAGCTTTGGATATGTGCATTATATTTTATAAGAACTTTTTTTCTGGTGGTCTGTGAACAGAGGTCCTTTGAAAAGGGGCACTTTGAGGTCAAGGACCATTATAAATGTGCCTCAAGCCTAGTCGCCATCAGGGTGGGTGGCTCCTTCAGCGTCCTTATAATCACATGCATCTCCTCCATCTAGCTAAAGATTTTGTCCTTTGGGAAGTGGCTGAGGGTAGGTAGGTGCTCTCTGAATTCAGCCCAAATAAAATTAAGGATTTAGATCTCTGGCTGTTTTAAAATATATTTATTTTTTAAACAATGCAAGAAATATGTGTTTATTTAAAATTTTTCAAAACAATGTAGATGCCAAGAGACATAAGAAAAAATGCTCAAAGTCACTAATCATCCAAGAGATGCAAATTAAAATGACAATGAGACATCACCTCATACCTGTCAGAATGGCTATCATCAACAAATCAACAAACAACAAGTGTTGGCAAGAATGTGAAGAAAAAGGGACTCTAGTACACTGCTGGTGGGAATGCAGACTGGTGCAACCACTGTGGAAGACAGTATGGAGTTTCCTCAAAAAATTAAAAATGAAACTCCCATTTGATCCAGTAATCCCAGTAAACTAGGAATATATCCTAAGAATCCTGAAGCACCAATCAGAAAGAATATATGCACCCCTATGTTCATAGCAGCACAATTTACAATAGCTAAGATTTGGAGACAGTTCAAGTGCCCATCAGCAGATGAGTGGATAAAAAATAACTGTGGTACATCTACACAATGGAATACTATGCAGCTTTAAAAAAGAAAGAACTCTTACCATTTGCAACAGCATGGATGGGCCTGGAGAGTATTATGCTAAGTGAAATACACCAGTCAGATAAAGATAAATATCACATGATCTCACTCATATGTGGAATCTAATGAACAACATAAACTGATGTACAAAATAGATCCAGAGACATAGAAGCATGGAACAGACTGACAAATTTCAGAAGGAAGGCAAGGTTGGGAGTGGGTGGGTGGGGAGAGATTACCTGAGGAACTTATACATAGCCCATGGATACAGACAATAGTGTGGTGAAGGCCTGGGAGGGGCAGGTATAGGGTGGAAGGGGTCAATGGGGGGAAAAAGAGGACATATGTAATACTTTCAACAATAAAGATAAAAAGAGCCCTAGCTGGTTTGGCTCAGTGTATAGAGCATCAGCCTACAGACTAAAGAGTCCCAGCTTTGATTCAGGTCAAGGGTATGTACCTTGGTTGAAGACTGGATCCCCAGCCCTGTTTGGGGCATTCACAGGATGCAACCAATCAATGTGTCTCTCTCACATTGATGTTTCTGTCTATCCCTCTCCTTCAACTCTCTTTAAAAATCAATGGAAAAATATCCTCAGGTGAGTAGTAAGAAAAAAAAAAAAGAAAGCTCCTTTACATTCTACCCCTCCCTAATCTAACTCTCCAAAGGTAACCCCTTGACAAGTTTGATGTTTATACTTAAAAACTTTTATTGGTGCACAGACTAACTATAAGTAAATAAAATGCCTTCTAATAGAAAACCCCAAACTGCCACCAAGTTGCCTTATTGACCAGGAGTATTCATTCAGTCTATCAAAGAGGATAAGAGAGAGGGCTCCTGGTGTCAGGCTAATGGGGTTTGAATCCTAACTCTACTGCTGATTAACTGGGTAATATGGGACCAGCTACAGTTTCCTGAACTATAAAAAAATGAAATCTAGCATATCATCACAAGGTTATAGTCAGACTTAAATGAGATAATGCATGTAAATAATTTAGCAAAGTTCATGGCCCATAAGAGTTCAATAAGATATTTTAAATAATAGTTTTATTGAGATATAATTCACATGCTAAAAAATTCATCCTTTTTAAGTATATAATTCAGATCGGAAGCCTGAAAATCCAAAACTGCAGTATCCACCGAACAGCTGTGAGCCCCAGAACACCAGTCCCCAATTGGTGCAAACACACATATTCAAAGGAGCTCTTCACTCCACCACGGAAAGGAGAGAGAGAGAACTACATAACCAGACATCCGGAGAAGAGAGACCATGGGGAGACAAAGAAACAGCCCGCATATGAAAGAAAAGCAGGCATCACCAGAAAAGGAAGTAAACGAAATAGAGGCAAGCAACCTATCAGAGAAAGAATTCAGAGAAATGGTCATAAGGTGGCTGAAAAGAATGGAAGACAAATTCGACAATATGAGTAAGAACCAAGAGGAAATGAAGAAGAACCAAGAAGAAATGAGAAATGACATCGCTGCTGTAAAGAACTCAATAGAAAGCCTCAAGAGTAGACTAAAAGAAGCAGAGGACCCCATCAGTGAGCTAGGAGTCAAGGTGGGAAAAAATACCCAATTAGAGCAGCTTCTAGAAAAAAAAAATTAAAAAGCAGGAGAGCCTAAGGGAACTTTGGGACAACACAAAACAAAACATCCGCATAATAGGGGTTCCAGAAGAAAAGGAAACTGAGCAAGGAATAGAAAACCTGTTTGAAGAAATAATGACAGAAAACTTCCCTGATATAGGGAAGAAAAAACCCGCACAAATCCAAGAAACTCACAGAGTCCCAAGCAAAATGAACCCCAAAAGACCGATGCCAAGGCACATTATAATTAAATTGGCAAACACCAATGACAAAGTAAGAATCTTAAAAGCGACCAGAGAAAGACAGAAAGTTACATACAAAGGAACCCCCATCAGACTAGCAACTGATTTCTCAACAGAAACTCATCAGGCCAGAAGGGAATGGAATGAAATATCAAAATCATGCAAAGGAAGGGTCTGAATCCAAGAATACTGTACCCAGCAAGGCTATCAATCAAAATTGAAGGTGAAATCAGAAGCTTCACAGATAAAAAAGGACTAAGGGAATTTATTCCCACCAAACCAGCAATGCAAGAAATGCTAAAGGGTCTGCTATAAAAAAAAAGAAAAAAAAAGTAATAGGAAGCGAAGAAGGAACACAGGGGTAAAGAATAAAAATGGCGACAAATAAGTACCTATCAATAATAACTTTAAATGTAAATAGATTAAATGCCCCAATCAAAAGACATAGGGTAACGGATTGGATAAGGAAACAAGACCCATATATCTGCTGTCTACAAGAAACCCACCTCAGAAAAAAAGACACACACAGACTGAGGGTGAAGGGATGGAAAAAGGTCTTCCAGGCAAATGGAAATGAAAAAAAAATCTGGGGTAGCAATACTTATATCCGACAAATTAGATCTGAAAGTGAAGGACATAAAAAGAGATAAGGAAGGCCACTTCATAATACTAAAGGGAACAATCCAACAAGAAGAAATAACTCTGGTAAACATATACACACCCAATACAGGAGCACCCAAATACATACAAAAACCCCTGGAGGATATCAAGGGAGAGATTGACAGAAATACAATCACAGTAGGAGACTTTAATACTCCACTATCACCACTGGACAAATCCTCTAAACAAAAAATCAGCAAAGAAACATCAATCCTAAATGACTCACTAGACCAGATGGAATTAATTGACATCTTCAGAACATTTCACCCTGAAGCCACAGAATATACATTCTTCTCAAGTGCACATGTGTCATTTTCAAAGATAGACCATATGCTGGGACATAGGCAAAGTCTCTACAAATTCAAGAAGATAGAAATTATATCAAGCATCTTCTCAGACCACAGTGGCATAAAACTGGAAATCAACTACAATAAAAACAATCCAAGGATATCAAACACATGGAGACTAAACAGCATGCTATTAAACAATGACTGGGTTACCAGAGAGATCAAGGAAGACATAAAAAACATCATGGTAACAAATGACAATGAAAACACAACAATCCAAAATCTATGGGACACAGTGAAAGCAGTCTTGAGAGGGAAGTTCATAGCTCTACATGCCTACTGCAAAAAACAAGAAATAATGGTAATAAATTACCTAACCATACAACTCAAAGAGTTAGAGAGAGAGCAACAAGAAAAGCCCAGTGTAAGCAGAAGGAAGGAAATAATGAAGATCAGAGCGGAGATAAACGACATAGAGACCAAAGAAACAATACAAAAGATTAACAAAACCAAGAGCTGGTTCTTTGAAAGGATAAACAAGAGTGATGAACCTCTAGCCAGGCTCACCAAGAAGCAAAGAGAGAGGACCCAAATAAACTAACTAAGAAATGAAAGAGGAGAAATAACAACAGACCTCGCTGAAATTTAAAGGATTGTTAAAAATACTACAAACACCTCTATTCCAACAAACTGGACAAGCTGGAGGAAATGGACATATTCCTAGAAAAATATAACCTTGCAAAACTCAATCAGGAAGAATCTAAACACTCAATAGGCCAGTAACTATGGAAGAAATGGAAGCAGTGATCAAAAAGCTTCCAGCAAACAAAAGCCCGGGGCCAGGTGGCTTTACAGGAGAGGTTTACCAAATATTCAAGGAAGAACTAAAACCTATCCTCCTCAGATTATTCCAAAAAATTCAAGAGGAAGGAACACTTCCAAGCTCCTTCTATGAAGCCAGCATCACCGTAATACCAAAACCAGATAAAGACAACACAATGAAAGAGAATTACAGGCCAATATCCCTCATGAACATAGATGCCAAAATCCTCAACAAAATTCTAGCAAATCGGATTCAGCAGTACATCAGAAAGATCATACACCATGACCAAGTAGGATTTATCCCAGGAATGCAAGGATGGTACAATATCTGCAAATCAATAAAAGTGATACGTCACATAAACAAATTGAGAGATAAAAATCACATAGTCATATAAATTGATGCAGAAAAAGCATTTGACAAAATCCAACACTCTTTCTTGATAAAAACTCTCAACAAGGTGGGAGTAGAAGGATCATACCTCAACATAATAAAAGCTATATATGATAAACCCACAGCTAACATCATACTCAATGGGCAAAAACTAAAACCATTTCCTCTAAGAACAGGAACAAGACAGGGATGCCCACTCTGACCACTCCTATTTGACATAGTACTGGAAGTATTAGCCATTGCAATTAGACAAGAAGAAGAAATGAAAGGCATCCAAATTGGAAAAGAAGAAGTAAAGGTGTCCTTATTTGCAGATGACATGATATTGTACATAAAAAACGGGAAAAACTACATAAAAAAACTAATAGACTTAAAAATGAATTCGGAAATGAAACAGTATACAAAATTAATGCCAAGAAATCTATGGCATTTCTGTACACCAATAGTGAACTTACAGAAAGAGAGACTACAAAAGCAATCACATTTACCATCGCACCAAAAAAATTAAGATACCTAGGAATAAACTTAACTAAGGAGGTAAAAGACCTATATGCAGAAAACTATAGGAAAATGAAAAAAGAGATAGAGGAAGATGTAAACATATGGAAGAACAAACCATGTTCATGGATTGGTAGAATCAAGATCATTAAAATATCCACACTACCCAAAGCAATCTATAGATTCAATGCACTCCCCATTAAAATAACAACGGCATATTTCACAGACCTAGAAAGAACTCTCCAAAAATTCATCTGGAATAAAAAAATATCCCGAATAGCCACAGAAATCCTGAGAAAGAAGAATAAATTAGGAGGGATCTCAATACCAGATTTCAAGCTGTATTACAAAGCCACTGTTCTCAAAACTGCCTGTTACTGGCACAAGAACAGACATATAGATCAATGGAATAGAATAGAGAATTCAGATATTGACCCAAACCACTATGCTCAATTAATATTTGACAAAGGAGGCATGGACATACAATGGAGTCAAGACAGTCTCATCAATAAGTGGTATTGGGAAAGTTGGACAGATACATGCAAAAAAATGAAACTCAATCACCAACTTCACCATACAGAAAAATAAAACTCAAAATGGATACAGGACTTAAACATAAGACAGGAAACCATAAAAATACTAGAAGAATCCACAGGCAGCAAAATCTCAGACATATGCCAAAGGAATTCTTCACTGATATTGCTCCTAGGGCAATGGAAGCTATAGAGAAAATAAACAAATGGGACTACCTCAAAATAAAAAGCTTTTTCACAGCAAAAGAAACCATCAACAAAACAACAAGAACACCCACTGCATGGGAAAACATATTTGCAAATGTTATTGCTGATAAAGGTTTAATCTCCAACATCTACAGGCAGCTTATACAACTTAATAAATGGAAGATAAATGATCCAATAAAAAAATTGGCAACGGACCTAAATAGAATCTTCTCCAAAGAAGACAGAAGGAAGGCCAAGAGACACATGGAAACATGCTCAAAGTCACTAATTATCCGAGAGATGCAAATCAAAACAACAATGCGCTATCATCTCACACCTGTCAGAATGGGTATCATCAACAAATCAACAAACGACAGGTGGTGAGGATGTGGAGTAAAAGGAACCCTCGTGCACTGCTGGTGGGAATGCAGACTGGTGCAGCCACTGTGGAGAACAGTATGGAGTTTCCTCAAAAAACTGAAAATGGAACTCCCATTTGACCCAGTAATCTCACTCCTAGGAATATATCCCAAGAAACTAGAAACACCAATCAGAAACGATATATGCACCCCTATGTTCATAGCAGCACAATTTACAATAGCTAAGATTTGGAAACAGCCAGGTGCCTGTCAGCAGATGACTGGATCAGAAAACTATGTTACATCTACACAATGGAATACTATGCTGCCATAAAAAGAAGGAATTCTTACCATTTGCAGCAACCTGGATGGAATTGGAGAACATTATGCTAAGTGAAATAAGCCAGTCAATGAAAGAAAAATACCACATTATCTCACTCATTTGTGGATAATAAAAAACATTATAAACTGATAAACAAAAAGATAGATACAGAGGCAGTAAAGCATCAAACAGAATGTCAAATTTAAACGGGAAGGTTAGGGAGAGGTGGGGGAGATAAGAGATCAACTGAATGTCTTATATGCATGCATATAAGAATAACCAACAGATGCAAACGTTGGGGGGTGAAGACATGTATGGGAGTTGGGTGAGGGGGGCAATGGTAAGATATGTACACATATAATAACTTAATAAAAAAAGACAAAAAAGTATGTAATTCATTGGTTTTTAGTATATTCATACAGTTGTGCAAACATCAACATGAAAAAATTTTAGAATATTTTCATCATCTCAAATAGCAACTTTGTATTCTGAAGCTATCACCCTACCATTCACAACCCCTCCCCCCAAAAAAACCTAGCCCTAGGAAGTCTCTAATTTACTTTCAGTTTCTGTAGATTTATTTATTCCTTATATTTCATATAAATGGAATTATATAATACTTTTTCTTTTATGTTGAACTATTTCACTTAGCATAATGTTTTCAAGGTTTATCCATTTTGTAGCGTGTACCAATATTCATTCCTTTTTATTGCAGAATAATATTTTATTATATGACTATACCACATTTTGTTTATTCATTCATTAGTTGATAAACATTTGGGTTGTCTCTACTTTTTGGCTATCATCAATAATGCTGCAATGAATAGTCATTTTCTTTGAATTCTTGATGTAAATTATTTCAGACTAGATGCTCGGTGCACAAAATTTGTGCATAGGTGTTTGTGTGTGTGTCCCTCTGCCCAGCCTGCACCCTCTCCAATCTGGGACCCCTCGAGGGATGTCCGACTGCCCGTTTAGGCCTGATCCTGGTGGGATCGGGCCTCAATGGGCAGTCGGACATCCCTCTCACAATCCAGGACTGCTGGCTCCCAACCGCTCACCTGCCTGCCTGCTTGATTGCCCCTAACCGCTTTTGCCTGCCAGCCTTATCACCTCCTAATCACTCCCCTGCCAGCCTGATCGACACCTGACTGCTCCCCTGCTGGCCTGATTGCCCCTAACTGCCCTACCTGCTGGCCTGGTTGCCACTAACTGCCCTCCCCTGCTGGCCTGGTTGCCACTAACTGTCCTCTCCTGCAGGCCTGGTCACCCCAACTGTCCTCCCCTGATGTACCAGTCACCTGTAACTTCCCTCCCTTGCCAGCCTGGTCACCCCTAACTGCCCTCCCCTGCCACCCTGGTTGCCCCCAGCTGCACTCCCCTGCCAGCCCGGTCACCTCTAACTTCCCTCTCCTGCAGGCCTGGTCCCCCCCAACTGCCCTCCCCTGCTGGCCTGGTTGCCCCTAACTGCTCTACCTTGCTGGCC
The DNA here is from genome assembly GCA_025583905.1 of Ia io. Classification (NCBI taxonomy): domain Eukaryota; kingdom Metazoa; phylum Chordata; class Mammalia; order Chiroptera; family Vespertilionidae; genus Ia; species Ia io. The sequence continues at coordinate 125,388,830 of JAJQQW010000001.1, read as the reverse complement.
TGGTCCCCCCCAACTGCCCTCCCCTGCAGGCTTGGTCCATTCCAACTGCCCTCCCCTGCAGATCTGATTGCCCCTAACTGCCCTCCTCTGCAGACCTGATCACCCCCAACTGCCCTCCCTTGCAGGTCTGGTCCCTCCCGACTGCCATCCCCTGCTGGCCTAATCGCCCACAACTGCCCTCCCCTGCTGGCCATTTTGTGGTGGCCATCTTGTGTCCACATGGGGATGGCCATCTTTGACCACATGGGGGCGGCCATCTTGTGTGTTGGAGCGATGGTCAATTTGCATATTACCTATTTATTATATAGGATATATACACACAACTATATACATATAGGTATATATACTCTATTATTCCATGTACTCCATAATTTATATACTCCATTCAATAAACTTTAATATTTTGTACCAGAACTAGAATTGCTAGGTCATATGACAGCTCTATGTTTAGTTTTTTGAAGAACTGGCAAACTACATTCCAAAGTGGTCACATCATTTTACATTCTCATCAGCAATGTATGAAAATTCTAGTTCTTCTACATTCTTGCTAGCACTTGTTAGTTTCCTTTTTTGAAATTAGAGCCATTCTGATGGGTATGAAGTTGTGTTCTATTAAGGTTTTTATTTGCATCTCCCTAATTACTAATGATGTTTTATCTTTTCAAATGTTTACAATAAGATTTTAACCATTATCATTTATTCAACAGATATTTACTAATTCCTAAGTTGGGCAAGTCATCCTTATACTTTTTATTGCCTAAAATTCCCCATGTTTTTGAGAGCAAAGATCATGGCATGTATTGCTGTACCTTCATACCTCGCTCAGTGATTCCCACATCAAAATACCTAATATAGCCCAGCTGGTGTGGCTCAGTTATTGAGCATTGACCTATGAACCAGGAGATCACAGTTTGATTCCAGGTCAGGACATATGCCCAGGTTGTGGGCTCGATCCCCAGTCAGGGGTGTGTAGGAAGCAGCTTATCTGCTCTCCACTACATCTTTTATGACAAGACTCTACCAAAAAGTGTGGGCACTACATTTAAGAACATGGTGAGAGGAAAACCAAACCCTGCTCCTGTCAAGAAGTCAGTGTGCACCCTTCTGGGAAATACTGTGAAGCCGGGGCTACTCCCGATGTCTGGTGTCAGTGTGTACTTGTTGTATTAAAACCCTTGTGCTGCTTTCTAGTGTTAGTGGATTGTTTAAAGTGCTTTTAGTTCTGCCTTGGCCAGTTTTGCTTAGTGGTGAGAGCATTGACCCACACCTGGAAGGGTCATGGGTTTGATTCCTGGTCAAGGGCACATACCTGGGTTGCAGGTTACCTGACCTGATAAGGGTGTGTGCTGGAGGCAACCAAGTGGTCTCTCTCTCTCTCTCTCTTTCTCTCTCTCCCCCCACTCTCTTCCACTCTCTCTAGAATCAATGAGAAAAAAATATACTTGGGTGAGTATTAACAAATAATAAAGTGCTTTCAGTTCTACCAGGAATAAGAATATTCAGTCTTGGATTAGGTAGCAAAACAATTATGGCAAATTTTATCTTAATGTATTGTACAAAGTACATGTATACTAGTATTAAATATACAGTCTTAGTACTTTCCCTCTCATGAGCAGGCCTGTTCCTTTTACTTCCCCTTCTTCTTCCCCCAGGCCTGTTTCCTTTGTCTTTCTCTCTCCTAGGTTCCAAGGGCCCTTCTTTTGCTTCTGTAACTTGTTTCAGAAGCCCAGTTGGCTTACTTCTACTACCTCTGTGTCTTTCCAATTAAACATTCTCTTATACTTTGAGAAAAATGCAGTCTTTACTGCTCCTTTAGAATATGAGTTAAACAACATAGATTTATTTCACAACCTTGACTATTTTGAGTACTTTATTCCAAAGGTATAAATCATGTTGAGAATTGGAAACAGACTTTATTAGATACATATCTGCTTTAATACAATTTTCCTCCTGTGTTTCACCACTTATTATATGCTCTAACACATTAAATGTGTTAAAAAGGCAGAGTGGACTCATAGGAAGAGATTGAGCCTTAATGCCAAATAGACCTGGTTTACATTGACCTCTGTCACTTGCTAAATATGTGATCTTGGGTAATGTGGTAGGTAGATTAATGCTCCCACACCAGGTATCCACATCCTAATCTCCAGAACATGTGAATTTTACCTTCCATGGCAAAATTGAGTTTTCAGATGTATTAAGGTTATGGACCTTGAGATGGAGAGGGTGTCCTGTGTTATGCAGGTAATAGTAGGCCCAATCTAATCACACAAGCCCTTAAAAGTGGAAAACATTTTCCAGCTGAAGTCAGAGAGATGCAGGGAAGTGGGAAGCAAAAGAGACTTGGCAGAAGGTGAGAGGGACTAAATTCAACTAAATTCACCTTTGTTGGTTTGAAGATGGAAGAGCAATGCTATAAGCAATGCAGAGTGTCTTAAGGAGCTGGGAGAGGCTCCTGGATGACAGCCAGCAAGGACTGTCATTCCCACAACAGCAAGGGACTAAATCCTGTCAACAACCTGAAGGAACAATTCTTTCCACAGGCTCCATTAAGGAGCACAGCCTTGCAAACACCTTGATTTCAGCCTGTGAGACCCTGGCATTCCTCACCTCCCTATCTATTCTCTATTTTTCAATAGCATTTATCACTTTTAAATATACTATATACTTTGTTGTTTATTATTCTTTATCTGCTTCTCTTCCCACTAGAATGTAAGCTCCTTGAGGGCAGGGGTCATTGTCTGTTTTGTTCACCACTCATTGTACGGCAAGTATCTAAAACAGTGCACTTTTCATAGTTGGTACTCAGCCAGTACTTAATGAATGACTTGATGGCCTGTATTTTTTTTTTTTGTGTGTGTGTGTGTTGGCTGTTGTCATTTGTTATTATTCTCTCTCTCTCTCTCTTTCTTTCTTTCTTTCTTTCTTTCTTTCTTTCTTTCTTTCTTTCTTTCTTTCTTTCTTTCTTTTCTTTCTTTCTTTCTTTCTTTCTTTCTTTCTTTCTTTCTTTCTTTCTTTCTTTCTTTCTTTCTTTCTTTCTTTCTTTTTCTCTCTATCTCTCTCTCTCTTTTTTCTTTGTTTGTTTGTTTCTTTCTTTCTTTCCTTTTTCTTTCTTTTTTCAATCTTTAATTTCTTAATTGATTAAGGTATTACATTTGTGTTCTCATCCTCCCATTAACCCCCCAGCCGCCCCTCATGACCTCACCCCCCTGTTGTCTGTGTCCATTGGTTGAGCTTATAAGCATGCATACAAGTCCTTTGGTTGATCTCTCCCCCTTACTCCCAGCCTCTCCAACCTTCACTCTGAGATTTGATGGTCTGATCGATGTTTCTCTGTCTCTGGATCTGTTTTTGTTCATCAGTTTATGTTGTTCATTATATGCCATGAATGAGTGAGATCATGTGATATTTATCTTTCTCTGACTGACTTATTTCACTTAGCATAATGCTCTCCAGTTCCATCCATGCTGTTGCAAAAGGTAAGAACTCCTTGTTTTTTACTGCAGCATACTATTCCATTGTGAAGATGTACCACAGTTTTTTAATCCACTCATCTGCTGATGGGCACTTAGGCTGTTTCCAAATCTTAGCTATGGTGAATTGTGCTGCTATGAACATAGGGGTGCATATATCCTTTTTGATTGGTGTTTCTCGCTTCTTGGGGTATAAACCTAGAAGTGGGATCACAGGGTCAAATGGGAGTTCCATTTTTAGTTTTTTGAGGAAACTCCATACTGTTCTCCACAGTGGCTGCACCAGTCTGCATTCCCACCAGCAGTGCAAAAGGGTTCCTTTTTCTCCACATCCTCGCCAACACTTGTCGTTTGTTGATTTGTTGATGATAGCCATTCTGACAGGTGTGAGATGATACCGCATTGTCATTTTGATTTGCATCTCTCTTATAATTAGTGACTGAGCATGTTTTCAAATGTCTCTTGGCCTTCCTTCTGTCTTCTTTCGAAAAGTATCTATTTAGGTCCGTTGGCCATTTTTTGACTGGATTGTTTATCTCCCTTTTGTTAAACTGTATGAGTTCCCTGTAAATGTTGGAGATTAAACCCTTATCGGTGATAACATTGGCAAATATGTTTTCCCATGCAGTGGGCTTTCTTGTTGTTTTGTTGATGGTTTCCTTTGCTGTGCAAAAGGTTTTTATTTTGATGTAGTCTCATTTGTTTATTTTCTCTTTAGTTTCCATTGTCCTAGGAGAAGTATCAGTGAAGAAATTGCTTTGGCACATGTCTGAGATTTCGCTGCCTGTGGATTCCTCTTGTATTTTTATGGTTTCCCATCTTATGTTTAAGTCCTTTATCCATTTTGAGCTTATTTTTGTGTATGGTGTAAGTTGGTAGTCTAGTTTCATCTTTTTTCATGTATCTGTCCATATTTTCCAATACCATTTATTGAAGAGACTGTCTTGACTCCATTGTATGCTCTTGCCCCCTTTGTCGAATATTAATTGGGCATAGTGGTTTGGGTCAATTTCTGGGTTCTCTATTCTATTCCATTGATCTATATTCTGTTCTTGTGCCAATACCAGGCTGTTTTAAGAACAGTGGCTTTGCAATACAGCTTGATATCTGGTATTGAGATCCCACCTACTTTGTCCTTCTTTCTCAGGATTGCTGCAGCTATTCGGGGTCTTTTTTTAAAAAAAATACATTTTATTGATTTTTTACAGAGAGGAAGGGAGAGGGATAGAGAGTTGGAAACACCCATGAGAGAGAAACATCGATCAGCTGCCTCCTGCACACCCCCTACTGGGGATGTGCCCGCAACCAAGGTACATGCCCTTGACCGGAATCAAAATTGGGACCTTTCAGTCCGCAGCCCGACGCTCTATCCACTGAGCCAAAACAGTTTCAGCTCTTTTTTTATTCCAGATGAATTTTTAGAACGTTCGTTCTAGGTCTGTGAAATATGCCCATGGTATTTTAATGGGGATTGCATTGAATCTATAGATTACTTCGGGTTGTATGGACATTTTGATGATGTTGATTCCACCAATCCATGAACATGGTATGTTCTTCCATCTGTTTATGTCTTCCTCTATCTATTTTATAAGTGCCTTGTAGTTTTTCGCATATAGGTCTTTTACCTCCTTAGTTAAGTTTATACCTAGGTATCTTAATTTTTTTGGTGCGATGGTAAATGGGATTGCTTTTTTAGTCTCTCTTTCTGTAAGTTCACTATTGGTGTATAGAAATGCCATAGATTTCTTGGAATTGATTTTGTATCCTGCTACCTTGCCGAATTCATTTATTAAGTCTAATAATTTTTTGATGAAGTCTTTAGGGTTTTCTATGTACAGTATCATGTCATCTTCAAATAAAGACAGCTTTACTTGTTCTTTTCCAATTTGGATGCCGTTTATTTCTTCTTGTCTGATTGCAATGGCTAGTACTTCCAGTACTATGTCAAACAGGAGTGGTCAGAGTGGGCATCACTGTCTTTTTCTTGTTCTTAGGGGAAATGGTTTTAGTTTTGGCCCATTGAGTATGATGTTGGCTGTGGGTTTGTCATATATGGCATTTATTATGTTGAGGTATGATCCTTCTATTCCTACCTTGCTGAGAGTTTTTATCAAGACAGGGTGTTGGCCGAAACCGGTTTGGCTCTGTGGATAGAGCGTCGGCCTGCGGACTCAAGGGTCCCAGGTTCGATTCCGGTCAAGGGCATGTACCTTGGTTGCGGGCACATCCCCAGTAGGGGGTGTGCAAGAGGCAGCTGATCGATGTTTCTCTCATCGATGTTTCTAACTCTCTATCCCTCTCCCTTCCTCTCTGTGAAAAATCAATAAAATATATTTAAAAAAAAAAGACAGGGTGTTGGATTTTGTCAAATGCTTTTTCTGCATTAATTGATATGACTATGTGACTTTTATCTCTCAATTTGTTTATGTGATGTATCACGTTTATTGATTTGTGGATATTGTACCATCCTTGCATCCCCAGGATAAATCATACTTGGTCATGGTGTATGATCTTTCTGATGTACTGCTGGATACGATTTGCTAGAATTTTGTTGAGGATTTTGGCATCTATGTTCATGAGGCATATTGGCCTATAATTCTCTTTCATTGTGTTGTCTTTATCTGGTTTTGATATTAGGGTAATGCTGGCTTCATAAAATGAGCTTGGAAGTGTTCCTTCCTCTTGAATTTTTTGGAATAATCTGAGGAGGATAGGTTTTAGTTCTTTCTTGAATGTTTGGTATAACTCCCATGTGAAGTCGTCTGGCCCTGGGATTTTGTTTTCTGGGAGCTTTATGATGACTGCTTCAATTTCTTCCATAGTTATTGGCCTATTGAGATTTTTAGAATCTTCTGGATTGAGCTTTGGACGATTGTATTTTTCTAGGAATATGTCCATTTCTTCCAGGTTGTCTAGTTTGTTGGAGTAGAGTTCATAGTATTTTTTAACAATCCTTTGTATTTCTGTGGGTTCTGTTGTTATTCTGCCTCTTTCATTTCTGATTTTGTTTATTTGGGTCCTCTCTCTTTGCTTCTTGGTGATCCTGGATAGAGGTTCATGAATCTTATTTATCCTTTCAAAGAACCAGCTCTTGGTTTCATTGATCTTTTGTATTGTTTTTTTGGTCTCTATGTAATTTGTTTCCACTCTGATCTTTATTATCTTCTTCCTTCTGCTTACTCTAGGCTTTTCTTGTTGTTCTCTGTCTAATTCTTTGAGTTGTAGAGTTAGATGATTTACTACCATTTTTTTCTTTTGTTTTTTGAGGTAAGCCTGTAGAGATATAAACTTCGCTCTCAGGACTGCTTTCATTGTTTTCCATAGATTTTGGATTTTTGTGTTTTTATTGTCATTAGTTTCCAGGATGTTTTTAATTTTTTCTTTGAACTCATTGGTAACCCAATCATTATTTAATAGCATGCTATTCAGCTTCCAAGTGTTTGAAGTTTTTGCATTGTTTCTATTGTAGTTTATTTCTAATATTATGCCATTGTGGTTTGCGAAGATGCTTGGTATGATTTCAATCTTCTTGAATTTGGGGAGACTTTTCTTGTGACCCAATATGTGGTGTTTTTTTCACAATGTCACATGTGCACTTGAGAAGAACATATAGTCTGTGGCTTTGGGGTGAAATGTTCTGAAGATATCAATTAAGTCCATCTGATCTAGTGAGTCATTTAGGATTGCTGTTTCTTTGCTGATTTTTTGTCTAGGGGATTTATCCAGTGATGTCTGTGGTGTATTAAAGTCCCCTACTATGATTGTATTGTTTTCAATCTCTCCCTTGATATATTCCAGGAGTGTTTTTCTTTATGTATTTGGGTGCTCCTTCATTGGGTGCATATATGTTTATCAAGGTTATATCTTCTTGTTGTATCGATCCCTTTAGTATTATGAAGTGGCCTTCCTTATCTCTTGTTATGATCTTCACTTTTAGGTCTATTTTGTCAGATATAAGTATTGCTACCCCAGCTTTTTTTTCATTTCCATTTGCCTGAAAGATATTTTTCCATCCTTTCACTTTCAGTCTGTGTGAGTGCCTTGTTCTGAGGTGGGTCTCTTGTAAACAGCATATATTTGGGTCGTGTTTTTTTATCCATTCAGCCACTCAATGTCTTTTTATTGGAGCATTTAGTCCATTTACATTTAAAGTTATTATTGAAAGGTACTTGTATGTAGTTATTTCTATTTTTGTGCCTGTGTTCCTTCCTGCCTTCTTATTTCTTCTTTTTAGAGAATTCCCTTTAGCATTCCTTCCATTGCTGGCTTGGTGGTGATATACTCCCTTAGCCTCTTTTGGTCTGCGAAGCTCATGACTTCCCCTTCAATTTTGATTGATAGTCTTACTAGATAGAGTATTCTTGGATTTAATCCTTTGCTTTGCAACACTTTGTATACCTTCTTCCATTCCCTTCTAGCTTGATGTGTTTCTGTTGAGAGCTCATTTGATAATCTGATGGGGGATCCTTTGTAGGTAACCCTCTGTCTCTCTCTTGCAGCCTTTAAGATTATCTCTTTATCGTGAACATTTGCAATTGTAATTAAGATGTGTCTTGGTGTGGGTCTTTTGGAATTCCTCTTACTTGGGATTCTCTGTACTTGTGTAACTTTTTTCTTCCCCATAGCTGGGAAGTTTTCTGTCATTATTTCTTCAAATAGGTTTTATAGTTCTTGCTGCTCTTCTTGTCCTTCTGGCAGCCCTATTATACATATGTTCATTCATTTTGTGTTGTCCTAAAGCTCCCTTAGGCTCTCCTCCTGCTTTTTAATTTTTTTCTCCAGTTTCTGTTCAGATTGAGCTTGTTTCTCTACCTTATCTTGTAACTCATTAATTCAGTCCTCTGCTTCTTCTAGTCTACTGTTGAAACCTTCCATGGTGCTTTTTATTGTAGCTATATCACTTTTCTTTTCTTCCTGATTCTTGCATAGGTTGTTGATTTTCTCATCGATCCGGTGAATGAATTATACAACCATTACTCTGAATTCGTTTTCTGTCATGTTGCATGCTTCAATTTCACTCATTTCCTTTATTGGCAACTACTCAGTTTCTTTCCTCTGGGGATTGTGTGGCCTCCCCATTCTGACTATCACCAGAAGGTTCAAATGTCGAGTTACGTGGGCCTGGGCTGTGTAAAATGGGAGCTTTGCACCACCCGAGTGTCACTGAAGAGCTCTGACACTAAGATGTGTGTCTTCCATTTGTTGGTGGGAACCAAGCTTGCCCAGAGTCAGTGTTACCAGTGGTCAGTGTGGCCTCTTGTGCGCACCTAGAATCAGGGTCCCCGCCTACACCACACTGAAACAGAGACCCTTTCTGGCATGTCCCGAAAACGAGAGCCACCTAGCGTGTGCTATGAGTCAGAGTTCCCCTGTGCTTGCACCAAGAATCAAGTATCAGAGTCTCTGTTGCTTCATGCAGCCTCGTGCTGAGGATCAGGGTCCCTTTGTGTGCATGTACCAAGAATTGGAGTCACTGGCTCTTAGTGTGAATGCACTGCGAGTCAGGTATACTAGGCGCACACAATAAGAAACAGAGTCAAGTCTCTGTTGCTTAGTGTTGCATCCCACCTGGAGAATCGGGGTGCTGGACAGCTTGGCGAACTGGGTTGCACAGTAGCACTGTGATTGCAGGAGGTCTGCTCCTGCGCTGTGGAAAACAGACTTCTGTGTGCGCTTGCCCAGAATCGAAGTCAAGTGGCACTGCCGCCCTGCGTGTGCTTCGGGTTTGGTCACCGATTGCGTTGCGGGCACAGATTCCCAGTGTCCGCATGCTCCCAGACTGAAATTCTTGTAGTGGCGCTGTGGCCCGTGTGAGGGGCAGGTCTATCCATTACTATGGTGCTGCCTGCAAGACTGCGGGGAGGGGAATAGGCTCCGTGACTCACAGAAATCTGCCTCCGGGTTGTCTGGATTCTTGGTGTCTCTGGGTCTGCAGCTGTGGTCGCAGGTCTCTGTCCCCAGTGGCTGCAGGGTCCTGGTTTGCGTTTGAGATCATACTGGGTGGTGCTGAGGCCAGGATCTTAGTCTCAACAGCTCTGTTTCTCAAGATGGCTTGGTTTCTGTGCCTGCGCTGGCCGCCCTGGAGTGTCCGCGTTGGGAGTAGGGCTCCGCTGTCTAAGAATGCCCTGTTTGGCAGCCCCTTGGAAGACCTGCAGAATCTAACTGTCCCTAGCTCATACACACACACACACCACACACATCCACACACTCCTCTATTGCTCCCTCACTCTCTCATACTCTCTCCCTCCCTACCTTCCTGCTGGTCACCATCTTCCAAGTCTAATGGCCTGTATTCTTAAGAATAATGCTCTATGGCATTTTTGTGTAGGAAGAATTATCCCTTATGCAAGAGTAATGATATTATTAGCTATTTATTATCATTTTTGTACATACTATATGTGCCAAGAACCTTCCTTCTTAGTTGTATGAAAAATTCCTCTTCATATATACAATATTTTAGCGACAACACTGGTAATATTCAGCTTTCTAGTCAAATATGTTTTAGGAAAAATTTGTGCTTGAATTTAATTCTGTAGTCACAGATTCTCTCTCAGTACACAGTAGGTATTCAATAATTGTTGGTTGATTAAGTGTTGGGCTGAATAATGAATAGAAAAATCTCCTAATTTATGTTTTCATGTACATTCTTCTCTGGCCACACTGCATTATTTGTATTTCTTCATGTATTATTGTTATCCTTAGACCCTTAACTGCTAGCGTGTTGCCTGTCACATAATAAATATATACAGTACAATGGGTGGGTGGTTAAATGAATAATGATTCACTGAGGTATTAGCAATGTTCAATGAATTTGGAAAAATCGTTGCTTTGTCAACTTTACTTGATCATCTATTGTAGATACAAGATAAACCCATCTACACTGTTGAAGGATTCATGTTCTGTCCTTCACTGATATTGGTATGTATGTTTTTATAATCTATGAAGAAAGAGAAGGTAACTTTTCTGAGTTTAACTTGGTTATAGTCTTAGCAGTACCACTCTTTTAAAAATAAAAAAATTATAAATTTAGGCTTTTCCATTCATTTGTTGTCATTGGTGCACACTATATTCCCTCCTCAGAGGGTTGCCAACATATAAAAAATGAGAACATAATGCTTCCATGAAAGAGCCTTCCAGCATTAACATAAAATATATAAGCATTGACAGAATAATTAGATTAATTCACCTCTTAGAACTAGGTTGTTGGGAGCTGACTCATATAAAGTGGTGTTAAAATATTCAGTTATACAATGAATCTATAAAGAGCTCTCATAAGATATTAGATTCATATTTATCTTTGTTTTTTTTGCATTGTTAAAAGAAAAATGAAAACATTATTCAAAAAACTTTGTATTAATTTAGGTTTATCATTCATGTAACAGCAGCAAAAAACTTATAAAAATATATAATGGCTCAAAGACTATTAGATAAATGTTTCAGGATGGTATCAGGCTGTGTATTCACAGAGAAAAGGCTGGTAGCATTCTCAGTTCAAATGAAATAAGGTGTAGTCATTAAGGCCATCTTTTGCACCAATTAGGATTAGGTTTGGCTGTGAGTAAAAAATATGTGAAAATTGGCACCTTAAAAAAGCTGACAATTCTTGGGGGGTGTGGGAAGAGATTGGACAAAAATCTTATACCTATGGATGAGGTCGGTGGCGGGGATAAGGGTATGGGGTGGGGTGGGAACTGGGTGGAGGGGAGCTAAGGGGGGGTGGAGAGGAACAACTGTAATAATCTGAACAATAAAGATTTATTAAAATCAAAGATGTAGATGCATTTCAACATGTAAAGAGGCAGTTTAGGGCTAGGATCAAAGTCCCATGGTGTCAGGGACCCAAGCTTCTCTTACTTTGTTGCTCAGTCATGTTTGGCTTAGATTTCCAAAGTTCCCTCAGAAGTCAAGATGGCTCCAGTGGTTGCATCTATATTCCCTGCAACAGAAAAGGGGAAGAGAGAACAAAGACGTGTCACCTTCATTTTTCTTGGATGTACCATATTGGACTTCCACTTGTCTTGAACTGGTTCACATGGCCAATTCACGCTGTAAAGAATTCTTGTAGTTTTCTTAACTAAGGGAAATGTATCCAGCTTAAAAATTGGGATTCTTTTGCCCTGTCCAGGAAGCTTAGTGGGTTATAGCATTGTCCCGATAGGACAAGGTTGCAGGTTCTATCCCTGGTCAAGGCACATATAAGAATCAACCCATGAATGCATAAATAAGTGGAACAACAAATCAATGTTTCTGTCTCTCTCTCTCTCTTTCTCTCCCTCTCTCTCTAAAATCAATTAGTCAATTAAAATTTTAAAAATTGGGGTTCTTTTATTAAGAATTAAGGGGAGTCTGGATATCAGGAAGGCAAGTAGTCTCTTCTTTATGATGCTTTTTTATTAATCTTTGTCAGAACTACAATAGATTCTATCAAATTCCAACAATGTCTCTGGGGTGATGAAACTTTTTCCTGTTTCATGGACTTGTGACATTTGTCCCACCTGCTGGGCATAAATATTTCTCAACATTATTCTTTATGATCAGTTGGATGGCTTATGACTGATTTTGGAGATAATAAACTGGTTATTCTGATTTCAGTTACAAATAAGTTTCTTAAGAGAAATTTAATCTATTTCTGTCTTTTAAAAAAGTTTACCTTTTAATTGACTTCTAAATCATAAAGAATCTGATAGAGATTAAAATTATTATAGCCAGAATATTTTTAAAAATTCTGATTTTCTCTCCAGCTCCTTCCAGATAAACACTAGACAAGAAAGCCAGAAAGAGGACTATCACTTGTTTGGATATTAAGAAATTTGACAGTGATATAATAAAAATATATTCATACTAATAATACAGGATTATTTGGCATAATGTAATATGACTAATATAAGATTACTGTTTTAAAGGACATTTTTTGTTTTAAAATTTTGTTTTATTGTGGTAAGAACATTTACCATGAAATCTACTTATTTAAGAGTGCATAATATAGCATTGTTGCTATAGGGAAAATGTTGAACAGCAGATCTCTAGAGCTTATTCATTTTGCTTAAGTGAAACTTTATGCCAGTTGATTAATATCTCCCCAAACACCTGCTTTCTCTTGTTTGGACATTTGTTCTTTATATCTCTCTAGCAACCTGTCCTCACAGATTTTGGGATGACAATAAAAAATTATTGAAGACAAAAATGTAATATACTGAAAAACATAAATATGATTTTGGTAGAATTGGAGAAGGAAGGGTTCAAGACAGGGGCAGGGCAATCTGTCAGGAAAAGGGGTGATAAAAATGAGTTAATGTTGTATCCTGTCACCTATACTGTAATGAAATCTCAGTATTTATTTATTAATTTATTTAATATTTTAAAATATATTTTTATTGATTTCAGAATGAGAAGGCAGAGGGAGAGAGAGAAATAGAAACATCAATGATGAAAGAGAATCATTGATCAGCTGTCTCCTGCACGCCTCCTACTGGGGATCAAGCCCGCAACCTGGGCATGTGCCCTTGACCGGAATCGAACCCGGGACTGTTCAGTCCGCAGGCTGATGCTCTATCCACTGAGCCAAACGGGCTAAGGCTGTTTTCTTTTAAATATATTTTTATTGACTTTGGAAAGACAGAAAGATGGAGAAAGAGATAGAAACATCAATGATAAGAGAATCATTGATAAGCTGCCTTCTGAACGCCCCACACTGGGGATCGAGCCTGCAACCCAGGCATATGACGTGATGGGGAATCGACCATGACCTCTGGGTTAATAGATTGGCGCTCAACCTCTGAGCCATGCCAGCTGGGCCGATCTCAGTCTTTTTATAAGAAAAAAGGTGACGATGTCCTTCTGGATCTATATGCTCTGACATCAGTCACCCTCATTTTCATGGTCACTGGGTTCAGACAGGTGAGCTAGACTCTATTATTTATTTGTGATTATTTAGACTGGGTCCTGTACTCCCAATTTGTCCTTAGGATGGATCTGCAGCAGTCTCCAGAGCCTCTGCTGGCCAATGACATAAGTCTGAATAGGTAGGGTAAAAAAGTAAGCCAGAGACATCTGAGTGCTGCCATTCTCTGCCACTCACTAGGCCATGCCTGGGCCAGCTATCTTTTGAACTGGAGTCTCACAGTTTCTCATCTCTTAAGTAAAGGAGTTGGACTAGAACATCTTTAAGATCATTTCTAGCTGTAAATTTCTATCTATACTCTAAACCTCTTACTATGAAAATTCTTGTGGCTATAATTTGCCTTGAGAAGAGCATAGCATTGACTGATCAGCAAAATTGGGCCAATGAAGCATCGAAGGATGCATAGACTGGAGAGAAGAAAATAGTTGATATGCTAATTGTTACTTTCCTCTTTTATTAGCTCTTTTTATAGAAATGTTAATATTGTTGACATTCTTAGGGATCATGAGCTGGCTAATAGGCCTTGGATTCTAGTTATATACCTGCATTTGGGGAGTGGTTCTCCATAAGCCAACAGGTGAAAGAGCCTTTCCAGAACGTCTCTACTCTCCCCTAAAAAGACCGATATCAGGTTCTGTTCTGCTTTGATGAAAGGAAAATTAAGAGCAGGAAACCCAGTGTACCTAAAGAAGAGGGGAAGTCACTGAGTGGTCACTGCATTGCATGATATCATGCTTCTGATGAGGACTGATCATGTATGCCTTCTATCATTTGTGAATGGATAGAAACTGCAGGAAGAAATAGCTACAATGTGTGAAGAAATGTAGCAATGCAACATTGTAGGAACATTGCCATTGAGTTGCACAATTCATACTAATATACGATTTGGCTTTTTCTCTTTTTTATTGTATTAATATTGATATTATAGAAAGCCTCGTTCCAACAGGGTTTAATTGACTGTGGTGGGATAAGGAACTGAAAACTTCCTTTCTCCTTCTTTCAGAGGGTTGGCTTGGAACTTAAAAAAAGGATCTAAAATGAGATTATGGCACTCCATGCTGTGAGTTATTGAGTATTGACAGTAACAGTGAGTACTGTTACAGATACAAATGATATTAAAAACATTAACAAATGGAAGAAATTACTTCACCAATTCTCTGTACCTTGATTTCCTTATCTCTAAATGGGAATAGGCTTTGTAAATTGTGATGTTCATTTAATATTAATAATTATGAAGTGGAAACTTAGTGTAGTGAGTTTAAGGAAATTCCTCAAATAATTAATTCCCTCCTGGGATCTCATTTATTCAGCAAGTTTCTCACTGATTACTTGATTGATGTCAATGATATTATACATACCTGCTATGTGCAGGATATTTGGATATAAATCAACATATATACATTGCAAATCATTGTGAGAAGAGAGTGCATCAGTCCATAGAAAACTGAAATCTCTCAGACAAATTTTGGATGCTTGGGTGAAATTTTCTTGAGCACTTCCAAGTATTTGGTAAATTGCTGGTGCTAATCAACTTAGAGAAAGACTAAAGATTTTCTCCAGTTTATTGTCATTAAAATAAACTTTCAATTGGAAATAAATGTGCATGTAAATTGGCATCACTTAAAAGCCTAGGCCTAGGGTATAGCATTTCACTAACTGTTGTTGTTTTGTATCATACAATGAAATTGCTCAGTTCAGAAAGGGGGAAAAGAGTTGAAATGTATGAATGACAAAATGAGGTCTCTTCATATGTGAATGGTGCTTGGTGACCATTTGAGAATGAACCAAGAATGGAGACAAAAGATACTTATGGCAGTTTGATCTTGCCCTGTCTGAATTAATGATTGAGATATGAGTCACAGGGTAAGTAAGACTGTCCCTAAATAAGGTAACAGGGGGTTTCCAGGGAAGGGAATGTGGAAGGCATTATGAAACAAGATATGCTTAATCCTATCTAATAAAAGAGTAATATGCAAATTGACCATCACTCCAACACACAAGATGGCCACCCCCGTGTGGTCAAAGATGGCTGCCTCCATGTGGACACAAGATGGCTGCCACAAGATGGCTGGCAGGGGAGGGCAGTTGGGAGGGACCAGACCTGCAGGGGAGGGCAGTTGGGGGAAACCAGGCCAGCAGGGGAGAGCAGTTGGGAGTGACCAGGCCAGCAGGGAAGGGTAGTAAGGGGTGACCAGGCTGGCAGGGGAGGGCAGTTGGGGGGGGGACCAGGCCTGCAGGGGAGGGCAGTTGGGGGCAACCAGGCTGGCAAGGGAGGGCAGCTAAAGGTGACCAGGCCAGCAGGGGAGGGCAGTTAGGGGCAATTGGGCCAGCAGGGGAGCAGTTAGGCATCAATCAGGCTGGCAGGGGAGTGGTTAGGGGGTGATCAGGCTGGCAGGCAGAAGCAGTTAGTGTCAATCAGGCAGGCAGGCAGGCGAGTGGTTGGGAGCCAGCAGTCCTGGGTTGTGAGAGGGATGTCTGACTGCCCGTTTAGGCCCAATTCCAGTGGGATCAGGCCTAAACGGGCAGTAGGACATCCCTTGAGGGGTCCCAGATTGGAGAGGGTGCAGGCTGGGCTCAGGGACAACCCACCCCCCAACTCCCATGCATAAATTTTGTGCACTGGGCCTCTAGTCTTTTCATAAAATGCATCAGAAAAACTGGACAGTCCATTAAAAGTTGGCATCTAGATATCCAGAGAGCATATTGCCATCAGTCACAAAGGGCATTCTGTCCTAAGCCAACACCATGCAATAGTTAGTGTTAGTGTTAGTGACTAGGAGTGTGTCAGTGGGATGGTGGCACGTATTCTGCTTAATGCTAGTCGCAAAAGTTTCTGTGCACCATATCTTAGGTGTTATTGGAGCTATAACAGGAGTTACTTAGAGGTCATTGTGTTGAATCTCCTTATTTTAGAAGAAGATACTGGAAAACTGACTTGCCCAAAGATGCACAACAAATCTCCCTTTTCTTAATCTGATGATCTTACTATAAGAAAATAGTTCACCATGACTCTTGCATGTATTCTTTAAACAT